>OY744617.1:35349188-35979188 GCA_963556255.1 Allolobophora icterica | reverse complement strand
TATCGCTACCTTGTTTACCTTTTGTTACCTCCTTATCTCTCATTATTGCCTGTATATGTAAATATTTTTAGGAGAGGACGTAAAGTTTTCAAAATGGAGCTTTAATTTTAATGACTGGCTTTCACCATGTCTGATCGTATGTTCTGACTGTAGTTCAAGCTTCGCCTGGCTTCCAAAAGGCTGCGACATCACGGACAGCATATACGTAATCTGTCACTCTGGTATGCTTTGGATGCAGAAATTTCATTTAACACTGGCAAAAGTATCAAGTATAGGGGAATCTATTCTTGTTTAAAGTCTGTCGGTTTGAGACGTTAGTAGTGCAAGGATAAGTATACAAGTAAATTGTTACACAATTTAAATTCATGACAATTTGTTATTTATTCCTGACCTTAGTCGCAATTTTCACTACAATAGCCAACGTTATATCTTTGGGTGAAGATAAACAAAATCGCGTTACAGAATACATACGCCGCTGATTCTTACACACATTAAATCTTCGGAAGAACTTTAACAACTCCACCTTATGCTATGCGCTTCCGAAATGTCCGCTGACGTCTAGCCCTGATTTAGCATTCTCACTGTATCTTACATTTGCTATAATTTTTCTCATATGTTACCTTTTCAAATATCAAACCTGATACTTCCCATTTACTCAAATCGGAGCTACAGGTATACTATATATAATTATATATATATATATATATATATATATATATAACACATCGGTTGGTCCAATTGTAAATATTTCAATTTTAGTAACACCTCTGGTGGCGATAACAACAACCACGGTTGAAATCCCAGCACCTGCAGCTATTGCGACATCTGCTACTACTATATCAACCGCAAATTTTCAACAAGGTAGGCCGCTTTCATCCAGAGCAGCAACCGTTTTATTTCTGACTTAACTTTTATTCAGGAAATGCCAAAAATTGACCGATGACAATTTATCGGAAAACAAACTATTTTACAATATATAACCTAAGCGGAGTAGCCTGATGCGCCACTGACTAAGAAAATATTATAAGTAGGCCCTACTTTACTAAGCCCGAAAACAGAAAAGTCATATGCAATAAGAGTGCTCCAGACACAAACAGTGCTGCGAAAGTAAAGTTTAAAGCATTATTCTGCGAATATGTACTAAATATTGTCATTAAAGTTAGATTTTAAGTAGAACAAAAGTCGATTTCAGAATCACAAGGAAGATGTTAACCAAAAAACGCCATAAAATATCTTTAAGCGACTGAACAAAGATGTTGCGATGTTTCTTAATAAGTAAATAATCTACAGAAGCCACCAGCGAAGTTTTTCACAGATTCTCATCTGTTGAAGCCATATAACAGTCCAGCACGGAATTCCCATATGCTTTCCGTTCGCCTTCATCATCGTGCCTTAGTGTCCTAGAAGACTCGCTTGCCCTAGTGCCTTTCATGCAATACATACTGTATTTAGGATCATAAATTTAACTGATTTAGTTTACTTGGCGTTAAACAATATTATATATATTTTATATATAAATATTTTTAAAATATTTTATGCGCTGTCTTTGATTAATATTTAATAAAAACTACAAGTTTTGAAATTTTGATTTTAATCAATCATTCAGCGCTTCTGAGTAGAGACCTTGAAGGGCGACATTAGGCGCTATGTAAATTCTGTTTGATGGATTGATTGAGTTTAGTGCTCCTATTCGAATCTTCTAAACAATCAGTTACATTTCTAATAAAGAAGATGAAAAGCGTTCTAATTATTGTGTGTAATTGAAGAGTATGCTTTTATGCAGTGGTTAAAGTGGTTTGGGTGAGCAGTGGGAACGCCAAAGAAGAGTTTCATTGGAACGCACGCGTGAGCAGTGGGAACGTAAGCAAAGCATTTCGAGAGCAGTGGGAACGCCGTTCCCACAGTTCCCATTCCACTTTAACTCCTGCTTTTATGACAGAAATCTTGTGTGTCACACAGAACAGTATCAATTTATGCTTTGCTTTACAGGTGCTTTAATTATCGGATTGGCAGTTGGTCTTGGTGCACCTTTTGTTATAGTTATCATACTCGCAGTATTTTTTGCTGTGAAAAGTAAAAGGTAGGAAGATTTTGTTAGATCTGATAAATTTATGTCCCCAAATATTTAAGGCTAGTCGGCATTGATTGCGTGGAATCAAAGTGTGCTACCAAGCAATTAGCACGTTGCATGACAATTTTCTCTCATGCTCTCTGTGAATTCAGAAGTTAGCTTCTTGATTGAAGTTATTTTTTCTATATCTTGCACAAACTTGAAACCAGCTCTGCAACAGGATGTCAATAGCTTGATGGTGCTTGCATTGTTGTTAAGTCTGTCTTGACTCATATAAACTCGGACATTAGGTTAGCTAATCTTCTGTTTCTGTGATGAATAAAACGTGTTTTGTACAAAATTTAATGCGAAAAGCTATGACATAAATGATGCTTGCGCAGAGATTTTTGCCCGTGAAGCTGAAATTTGTGAACATTTGTGGTCGAGGCATTTGCAACTGTCTAGCCTTAAGATTCTCGAATCCTACGGACTTGAGAACTGTTTTCGTTGGGAGCATTTAATACATAAGCGTTATTACATTTACATCCGAACAATGATTTTAATACCTGAGTATCTCTGTGATGCAATGAATTCCACGAACCTTTGGATTCATCCACAACCTGCTCAGCAGCCTAAAGAAGGAAAGAGCGTCGCCTCTACCTTCCAATCTGAAACACAAGATATTAACTTTTATTTGATTTATATCTGTGCAGGCTGGAGACAATTCTGGAAAAGAAGACCCACAACGACAGAAATGAACTCGGCGCAGTTCAGGACCCATCTGTCAGTCAAGTCAACGAGTCGGCCAATGACCACTATCAACTGCTGGATAGGAACCTGGATAATTCTTCTGGAATGGTGTATGACCAACTGAGAGTTGCATCAGAAACACAATACGAAGAATTTTCATCAAATAGAACTTGAACTTAATTGCAATTTGCCTTATAATAATTTGTCTTAAAATAGACGTGACTCACTGCTTACCTGATCATGCCTGAAAGGATATAATAATTATGTCTGGCTGAAGTAATCAAAACACATATTCCACGTAGATAAATTAACGCAGTGTTTTTCATTATCATTATGCCATTCACAAACGCTCTCACGTGTTTTCTTTGTTTATTGAATCCCGAAAAATGTTGACGAAAGAAAATACAGTTTGGCGTAAAATATTAAAAGGGTTTTGGAAGACAACTGGTAGACCCAAAAGGAACAAGAGTCCCGCTTAAATAGGGCCATCAATTTAAAGGCAGTACAGATGGCCGCGACGAGCAGGTTTCCTGCTAGTTAAACATGTAGCAAAATCTTAACTACGAAACTTATTTTTTCAATTACATGACCCACTAAAGGTAAACGTAACTGAACACAACCGTTTGTGATCGTTTAAGAAATTGCGCAGTTGTTTAAATAACGGCAAAGTCGAAATGTGTACAGGCAATGCATTCCCTACTGTTGGTCCAATGCAGTTAATATTGAAATGTCTACTCTTTGCTTAAGCTTATGTGCTACGAAAGTTATCTTACCATCTTGTAGAATAGGTACGAATTTGAGAGGAATGCAGAATAGTCATACACGTAAAATAACTCGAGACCATAGTTCGAGAATTCGCATTTTACGAATTTTAAGAATTTAAAAAATTCACGAATTTAACGAATTTTAAAACTGCAGTTTTAAAATTCGTATAAATTCGTAAAATAATAAAATAATAGAATTCTTTGCCATGACAACGAATTTTATTATTTGTTTACTTTTGAACTTTTTAAGCAAGTAAATGTCAATGTCACAGACAATCAAACAGCTGTAAGAGATAGCTGACTAGCAACACAATAGTACTGATATTCAGTTACTGTTCTACTTGGAGTCTTGAACTTCAATGTCTATCATAGTTGGGGTGTGTGACGTGACTGTGAGTGTCAGTCAGTAGAACGAAAAACCACCAGTATCCCATGCAGTCCCAGTGTCACCAGTCAGCCACTAACACAGCTTGCGACGAAACATGGTTAAAAGGGTTGGCAACGTTCACCGAGCTATGTCTTCTACTTCATCGTCCTCTGATTCTGAGTCAGGAACAGCCCACTGCTCTCACTCGACTCTGGTTTCTGTATTTTCGCCATGCAATGCTCCCGAATTCCGGCAGAACAACCAACAAATTCTTCGTCACTAAAACAACACTGTATTGTTGGATTACCCTTTCCTTCTCCTCCAAAATTACTACGTATACTTCCACTCCGGTCCATGTTCTTTCATCTTAAAAAAATGAGATTTTAACTAAATTAACTCGTTACGTAATACACTTTTATATTGAATTTAACATTAAATTCTAAGCAGAAGCTTAACACAACAAATCATGACGTCATCACATTTGTTGTTGTTGCTTACGCTGTTTTTGCACAACCCACTATCAATGTGAAAAAGACCAAACAATGGCCCAACGAATTTTTACGAATTTTTACGAATTTTAAAATAGACCAAAAATTCGCGAATTTTTACGAATTTTAAAACTGAAAGTCACGAATTCTCGAACTATGCTCGAGACAATAATAATTTCCGTTCGTATCGGTACTAGATCTAAGACAGCCACCAAGAAACCATGGATGACTCCAGGTCTCCTAAAATCCTGCAGAAAAAAAAGAATTACTGTATTTGAAATATCTAAAAAGCCCAAACGAAGTTAATAAAAAGCAATTTACTAATTATAGAAATAAATTCAAAGCACTCCGAATACAAGCTAAAAAAAAGAATTATTACGCAGCCGAGTTCTGTATAAATAGCAAAAACTTAAAAAATCCTGGTTTCTGTTAAGAACCATTGTTGGGAAGGGCGACACCCAGGACTCTAACATTGCTACTCTGAAAATAAATGGGGGAAAAAATAACAGACCCGAAACAATAGCAAATAAGTTTAACAACTACTTCACGGGCATTGCACAATCCCTGGCTAAGAAGATTCCTAGTACTTCCAACTCCTTTGAGGCGCTTATGAATCCTTCCCAAACGAGCTCCTTTGGTCTTAGTACAACCTCCTCGGAAGAAATTTTGAGTTTGGGCACCTCTTTTCGTTGCTCTCACAGCAAAGGTGTAGATGACATCGACCCAATCATTGCCCTTCCGTCTCTGCCTAGTGTAGCTCTTCCTCTTGCAGAAATTATTAATTCTTCCTTTGGCTCGGGTGTCTTCCCTCAAGTATTAAAAATTGCTAAGGTTGTCCCGGTATTCAAGAAGGGTTCTAGAGAAGAAGTTTCCAACTACAGACCTATCTCGGTTTCACCTTTCTTTTCAAAATTTTTAGGAAAGCTTATGTATGAGCGTCTTAATACTTTTATCACTAAAGAAAATATTCTATTCCCCTCCCAACATGGTTTTCGGCACCTCTCACTTTCTTTATTTTCCACAGAATTATCTTGTCAGCTGCTTATCTCTAATCGCCACAGCACATTTCATACTAGACTCAGCTGATTACGTTGATTAAGACTCAGCTGATTAAGCGGATTAAGAGCTGCGTGTAGAATGTAGATCATTCATGTATCTCAATGTTCTGCCACCATAATGTACAAATATAAAGTGTTCAGTACATTGAAGAAAATATTGAGTTTCAGAAGGCATCAATCTAAGACAGCAGAAACCTCAGCAACCAGACAAGGACAGAGAGAGGAAGCTTTTCCCACTGAACTCCAGACTGGCAATGATGAAGGAGCGGTAATAAATCATTTTGCCACTGTCCGATCGCTTTCACCTTCTAAGCCATCGGCGGTTGAAAATGATTCCATCTCTGAAATTCAGAATGAAACACTTGGCTTCATAGAAACAACTGATACGAAAAATGGCAGTGGACCAGTGATATTTCAGTTTTGAAAATAATTACAGTTTCAGTTTTTATTCAGTTTTGGGTTCGTAATTTCTATTTCAGTTCAAGTTTCAGTTTTGAAATAATTTCAGTTTCTATTACAGTTTCAGTTTTAAAATAATTTCCGTTTTCGTTTCAGTTTCTGGAAAATTTCAGTTTCAGTTTCTACATAGATATATATTTGCGTTGACACACAACAGCGGTTGTCAAACTGTATTTCTATTGTACCACCAGGTAAAAAATCGAATATTGGCATACCACCAGCAAAGGTCAGATCAAAAACAACTGACGAGAGCGAAGTCCCTTTGCAATTAGCGTAGAGAAATTGAAACTTTTAAGAGGAAGAAAGAAGATGAGCAAAACTCATAGAAAATTTAAAGAAACAGAAGCGCATGGTGGACGTGAATAATGCTCGTAATAGGTTGGTGTCCTTCGCTTGGCCTTTCAGTGGCACTTTAGAAGTTTGGAGATTACAATTACGGTTACGTAGAATAGTGACTTCAGTAGCTAATTGCTAATAAAAGAAAGATGGGAAAACTTGATAAAGATAGGCATAAACTCACAGAAAGTTTTTTTATTTCTTCGCGTACCATTTTGCGACCTGGTGGTACAATAGTGGTACGCGTACCACCGTTTGAGAACCTCTGACCTAGAGACGGCTTGGAAGACGGAGGATTGGATGAATTAGGGAATGTGAAGAGGTGTCTGTCTGGCTGTGCGTCTGTACGTCTATTGTCTGTGGGCCTGTCTAATTTGCGGCCCAGGCCCAGTAACATTCCCGCCTAAGGCGTGACACACGCAAGTTTCGAACTATTATGATAGATAGGCCTATTTTACCTTTAGATTAGTCGAATTCTTGCCGACAAGCTACAGTCCACATGGTTTATTTTTAACGTCTGACCCAACTTTCACTAAACACAAACTCTTTTTCGTTTTCTCATCATAAACAAAATACTGCCAGACCACTTTCGCCCTTGCGTCCAGCCAATAGTCGCGATAAAGTCATTCTCAATGGAGTTACGTAGTCAGCGATTTAGCCCAACTAAAACCCAATACAAACGCAGAAAATTTTTACTTATTTTCAACAATTTCCGTTCGGAATTAATTATCGTTTCTATTTCTATTCCGTTTTGACATTTTCATTTCCGTTTCTATTCAGTTTCCGTTTTGCAAATAATTTCCGTTTCAGTTTCAGTTTTCGTTAAACGGAAATTCATAATTTTCGTTTCAGTTTCTATTTCAGTTAACTGAAATATCACTGCAGTGGACAATTCCCACTAAATGTTCTATGACGATCCAAATATTCCTACAGAACTTACAGTCTAAAAAGAACGACCATCTTAGAACTAGGTCTACTGCTAACACTTTTAGCTTAAATCCGCATCATATAATGATTGAAATTAGCAAGCTTCATGATTAAAATCTTGGCAGTATGTGTAAATCATATATGTCGCAGCGGTATCAACTTTAAATTTTCAACGACCGATCATTCTAACACCTGTAAAGTCTATTCAGAGTTCATATTAGATATCTTTTCATTGTGTCATAGTGTTAACTTTAAATTAACAGTCTATTCAAACCTAAGTAAATGACTGACATGTTGCAAAAAGCAGGATTCATCGCAGCTTTCAGTAGGCCTACCTGCTATAGATAACCAATTTAAGCACCTATGTGAGGTTCTTAAATTGTCAGATATTATACATACACATACGGACATACATATGTGCAAGCACGCATATGCATGCTTGAATGCCTGCATACATGCATACATATACACAGGCCTACATACATACATACATACATACATACATACATACATACATACATACATACATACGTACATACATACACATGTACATACATATATACATAGAAACATCATACATACATTGAACATACATACATACAAACAAAAACATGCATACACATATAAATAAATACATACATGCATGCATACATACATACATACATATGTACAATTGCACATACATGTATACATACATCATACATGCATTCATCATACAGCATACATACATCACACATGCATTTATTATATATACCTAAATGCATACATGCATGCATACATACATACATACATTCATACATACACTCATACATACATACATACATACATACATACATACATACATACATACATACATACATACATACATACATACATACATACATACATACATACATACGTACATACATACATACATGCATACATACATACATACATACATACATACATACATACATACATACATACATACATACATACATACATACATACATACATTATTCACACATACAACAAACACACAAACAATGCTTAATACTTGGTGATACGTGGTTGAATTCACATTATTAAAGGCAACCAGTGAAATGTACTCTGTGTACAAACCTTCCTTGTCCCATATTTTCTACAATAGGTCTTCTATACAATATGGATTCTATCAATATATGGATTCTATCAATAAAGACGCTGGCTTTTACTACCTATCGCTTCGCAAACAGAATGAACAAAGGTGAAACATTCCTCTATATATGTTATGCTTGGACGAGTCCAAATTGGTCTTGTTATCACGATTTAAGATCACCCAAAGCATGACTTCAATTATGAGCTTTCAGAGCCAAATTTCCATAGGAACGAGGAAGTATCTTTGCCGCAAAGTTTTAACGACCGTTTGAGCCCAACTTGACTTCCTTGTTGGCTCGTCTTAGTTTATCTACAGGTCTTCTCCAACGAATTACAATTTATATACACCGTTTATCTTGCAGCGACTACAGATTCATTTGTAGGGGCAGGTCTATAAGATGCATCCGTCATTATAATCACCTTGTCAGTGGTTGGCCAATCTGCAGAGGAATGTAGGCAAACAGTGTGAGTGTGGGGAGTTGACAGATTGCACGTGAAGACAAACTGACTGGCGCCATGTAAAGGCATGCCGTGTAGGATGGCATCGATAGGGCTATATAAATGGCTTTGTCGTCAACGGCCTTTGATGTCATATGACGACGTTAAACTTTGGAATACAAAAAGAAGGCGCAGAGAGAGGGATCGGGATCCAGCGCGTTGGTCACACAGCTTAGGCCGGACCTCTGCCCGTTTGTCAACCGGGACACAGGGTCCTAGCGTGTATCACTATCATCTGAATAAACATCGTCAACGACAACGTGTTCTGTCTCTGTCGATCTACATTTAGCGGTCATTCAACATCCGGATCCGCCGCTGCACATGCATATGGCCCCTTAATCTTCTCTAGAAATTGCAGTACATGGAGCCGTTGGATCCACAATCTAGATTTCAAAGTATATGATTTAAAGTATATGCGGTTGGAAATGGCGCTATATCCGGCACATTTATGCACAGCCTAAGCGTTCTTATTATCGTCAGTAAAATGTATTTCATAGCTGTGACATCAAATCTATCTTGATTCAAATACAAGCATCTAGTCTTCTTACTACTTCACCAACACTATTTGGTCTATATCTTATCTTACCTTACCTGACCTTATGTTACCTTACCTTACCTTGCCTTACCTTACCTCAGCTTAGCTTACCCTATTTTTACCTTACCCCACTTTTACTTATCATGCCTTATCTTACCTTACCTCACCTTTTCCTTACCTTACTTTACTCTACATCACCTTACCTTACTTTGCTAACATGTGCGTACCTGCATCTTATTTGCTTCTACTAGAATCTTCTAATAATCACCTCACTTGGTTTTACCTTACGTTGCAGGCTTCGTAAATGTCCCTATATTTAAAAACAGAGAGAAGGCATTGTTTAGTAGTCGAACATCCTCAGGCGCAAATTGATAATCCTGTTGATACACGACGCACTACGCCATAAATACGCTGCTGTTAATGCTGTTCACAAATCGACAGTAGATGGCGTTGCTCTAGTTGAGGCTTAGGGCCTATTTCAGCAGTGTAACTGACTAATTCGTTAGCTTTTGCTGCGCTAAACGGTGACGAGATGCCTCTAAGACTGTGCTGCATTAGTCGATTATACCCTGATCCTCCAGTCCATTGTACCTTGCAAATACACTAAACTACCATCCGTAGCTAATCCATTTAGCAATTCACTCGCCAGCCTATTATGTATCACTTGACTGGGCTTTCAAAAGAACTGAATAACCAATAGGTCACGGTTCGTCAACTTACAAACCTACGTGTCACGCATCTGCACACTTCACGTGCATTGCCTTCTTATCAATTTCAAACTTATTGCTACATTGTACAGTTCTAATCAAGCATTTGAGTATTTCGTTACGCTACGAATTGTGAGGACTCAGGCAGTCAGTAGAAATAGGTAGACTATTAGAAATTGAAATAAAAGTGGTTCTCGTATGTAAACATGAAGTCTTTCAGGTGGAAGTTTGAGCTTTCAGTAGTCATAACTGTCGCAGGTAAGTCCTTCTTTGCTAGTAGCTTTTACACCACCGTGTACTTTAAATGGTTTGCATATTGATATGTACGCAGCTACGCCTAATACTTAGATTTACTTAAGAAGCAATTAGACATGCAAATAGACTGACGGTAGAAAAGCGAAAACAATTCATTTATGCAATTAGATATAACGTGTATACTGAAATCGAATCGCAACATTGATAAATCCCTCCAACTTTTGTAATCTCTAGAAGTAGGCCTACTACGAAATACTTCGTTACAGTATTTTCATGCATAACTCAGAAAGATGTCATGAGATAGGTCTAGCCTAACAAAGTCATTTTATTCATTGCAGGTCTTTTGCATCTTGCGGAGTTGGCAGACTGTGCTGCATTAGTCGATTGTACCGTGATCCTCCAGTCTATAATTGTACCTTGCAAATCCATTAAACTACCATCTGTAGTTAATTAATTTAGCAATTCACTCGCCAGCCTATTATGTATCACTTGACTGGGCTTTCAATAGAACTGAATAACAAATAGGTCACGGTTCGTCAACTTACAAACCTACGTGTCACGCATCTGCACACTTCACGCCCAACTCTCAAGCAGGAAGAAAATATACGTGCATTGCCTTCTTATCAATTTCAAACTTATTGCTACATTGTACAGTTCTAATCAAGCATTTGAGTATTTCGTTACGCTACGAATTGTGAGGACTCAGGCAGTCAGTACAAGAAATAGGTAGACTATTAGAAATTGAAGAAACAGTGGTTCTCGTACATAAACATGAAGTCTTTCAGGTCAAAGTTTAGGTTTTCAGTTGTCATAACTATTGCAGGTGAGTACTACTTTGCCATTTACATTTACACCACCGTATACCTTTAATGGTTTGCATACTGATATGAAAGCAGCTACGCCTACTACTATTTACTTAAGAAGCAGCTAGATGTGCAAATTGACTGAAGGTAAGAAAAGAGAAAATAATTCACTAATGCAATGAGATATTATTATTGTGCGACTGAAATCAAATCTAACATTGCTAGATTCCTCCAAATTGTGCAGTCTATAAACGCACCACGAAATACTTCGTTAGAGTAGTTTCATGCATAACACAGAAAGTTGTTTCGAGATAGGCTTAGCCTAATAAAGTCATTTTACTAATTCCAGGTCTTTTGTATCTGGTGGACTTGGCAAATGGAGCCAAAGAATTTCGAAGATGTTACAACACAACAGAGGATACGCATTGCTTTGACGTGCAATACGACACAATAAACAGTCGATGGTTAACTGCTTCATTTGACAACGCACGACAACGATGCAATGCTCTTGAATCTACTGTGATTATCATTAAAGACGAGGAAACGAATCAAATGTTAGAACAGTTTATGAATGATACAACTAATCCAATCAGACTCCAGAACGTTTGGATGGATGCCTATCAAGTGAACAGCTTTGACACAGCCTATCGTTTTAGTTGGCAATGGCTTGACTCTACATTGCCAAATATATCAGGTTGACAAAGCAGATTATAGTAATCAGACTAGCCGAATGAAGTCGCATTCATTACTCGACCTCGAGTCATCAGTTTCTCATGGGTTCTAACTTCCAAGTGTTACACACCCGCATAATTCCAATGGAAGTAGGTAGTTAATATATAGATGGCTGCTAAACAGAGTCGTCCATCATTTTTGAAAATGTTGATATTGGGCTAGCGAGTGCTGTAGGTGTGCATATATTCGGATCTGTGGATAAAGGTAAGTAAGTAATTAAGTAAGTAAGTAAGTAAGAATGTCCTTTATTAAACCAATTGCTAAACGCATTTTGGTGTACATTCATCAAAAGTCAATAGAATCTTAATTATGAAGGTTTTACACATCAAACTATCAGCCTGTGGTATAATTCGGTTATGGCACGGGGATGGAGGGAATAAATTGTGACCTTAATGGATGGGGGAGTGAGTCAAGTACTAGTTGCCCTTTATCCGCTAGCACTTCAGAAAAGAGGAGGGTATCCGCGTTTGAACATAACAGAACATAAGCATATTTTGGAATTTCAGATGAATGTCTTCAGTGGTTTACAGTGGTTTGCAGAAAGTTGAGAAGCAGTACAGTTACAGAGATGAATATGTAAAGGATAACAATGATAATGATAATGACGAAGAGGACAGCGATAATAATAATGGAATGGTTGATATGAAGATAATGATGAGAATGATGATCATAACGATTAGGGTGGTATTGATGAAGCTGATGATAATTGGCTTTCTTGATGAAGATGATTACGATGATGATGATTATAATGATGACAATGATGATGATAATGATTATGATAATAATGAGGATGATGATGATCATGATAAAAACAATAATAGAAACTGTTAAGGACTGCTCATCGTAAATTAGGTCACGATCATGGAATAAATTTAATCCATAGTTAATGAACGAAATCTCTTGAATCAGACTGGTCGGTTGCTATTTTTTCAGCATCGGGTGTCGCTTATACCCCTGATTATGGATGGTATGTGGCAGTCTTAGAATTCAAAGATAACAGATTCCACTTAACGGGACAGCAACCACATATTGGAAACAGCTACGTATGCGAATATCCAGGTGACGTTGCCCTCTTAATCATCATCATTATTATTGTATCAAAAACATCAGCTTAGTTTTAATCTTCTCCAGTATCTTAGACGGTGGGGAAGATTGTTAGGCGATTGGCATTATTCAGGTATTCAAGTACTGTGTAATAAATTACATGCATGGATGTCTTCAAATTGCCTTGCTCTTGATTCCTCCAAAACTCAACTAATATGGTTTGGTATTCCTCAGCAACTCCAGGAACTTGACTTTCCGCTTCTTGCTGAAAACTTCCCCCAGTTTACCTTTTTTACATCACACGCTCTTCCTACTTTCAACTTCGGCGCATCAGGACTATTCGCAAATTTGTTTCCCTATCCACCTTCATCATATAGTTCACGCATTTGTCTGTTCTAGAATTGACTATTGCAATTCAATTCTTACTGGTCTTCTTAAGGTCCGCCTGTCTCCTCTCCAGTCAGTTCTCAATGCTGCCGCCAGACTGATTGCTCGTCTTCCTAAATTTTCCCATATCTCTTCGTTTATGGTCAATCAACTTAACTGGCTCCCTCTCCTAGCCCGCATTCAATGTAACGTTCTTGTTATTGTTCTTAAGTCTTGACTGGGTACTACTCCCAAATATCTCAAGGACCTCGTTTGCCCCCGTCTTTCTGCAGCTTCTCACCGACCTCTCAGTTCTCGGGACCGGCATGTCCTCTTTGTTCCGCGTGCTAGGACCACTCTAAATCAAACTAAATCTTTTTCCAACATAGGACCCTCCCTGGGGAATGCCCTTCCTTCCTCTTTACGGGTAATCTTACTTTCTGGATCTCTTCCTATATCCCTTTCCATGCTGAAAACTTCTTTCTTCTCTCGGAGCATTCGCATTGGAAGCGCTGCTGAGTGGCCTCAGCTGTGAGAGGCGCTATACAAATCCAAATTCGATGCGATACGATACGATTATTATTCTAATCTAATATGATCACTTCTGTAGCGCTGTCCTGATGATGCGTAGTCGATTCAAGTGAACTCTTAGTAATCTTACTTAATTCATCAGAAGGGTCAGGTCACGAGAAATCAAAATGGGATGTCAGAGAAAGTAAAAGTCAAGCTACGGAGGGCAAGTAGTATTCAATACGGCGTAAGCGAGTTGCAGTAGTCTAGATGGTAGATTTTCTTTCTCTTTTGCTATAAGGTCGGAATTATACAATTTAGCCTGATGGAATTGGCTTAATTTTACTTAGTTTACCGCAAATGTGCCTCTATTATTGAGTTCCCGGTTCAAATACATTGTTGCCGCGCAAGTACGCTTTCTGAATAGGTACTTGTGTCACACAAGTTGTCTGACAGAATGTGTTTGACCAGAATATTATATTCGTTGTGGATACGAAACATCTTGAGGGTATCTCTTGCCGTCCGAACTAGGCATCTCTATACAAGGTGGCCAGATATTGCCTATAAGGTATGATGACGAAGAGAACGACCTTTGATCGATTCGAAAGCCAACCTGATGATATCCATGCTCACTAGATGTCCAAGCACAGTTCGTGCGACGAAATACAAAACATTCAGCCAATAATTACATGGGGAGCTGGCTACAGCAATCTTGCGCTTTCGGATGCCTGCTTCCTATCCATTTAATCATAAGGGTATCTTTGTTCTAACTGTATCATAGCAGTATTAAATAATTGACACCCTCACCTGTATCCTTATCACTGTTAATCTTCTATTTTTTTTCAATTGTGTCAGTGTCCAAATGCCTTTCAATCAACTCCAACAGTGTAAGTCAGTTCGACGGCAAGTGCTATACAGCAGTGAATGAGTCGGTCAACTGGTATGAAGCAAGAAACAGATGCCTAAGAGACGGCGGAGATTTGGCTTCGTTTGCAAATGTCAGCAGCAGCAACTTCACTTCATGGCTTGGTTCCGATCGAAATATTCGATACTGGATAGGGCTTCGATTCGCCCGGTACATATGGAAAGATTCAGGTGGGCATAGTGTAGAGTTTTTCTGACAAAAGCCTATACCTTAATACTTTGGCACTTATCTAGATAGGACAGCCAAATTAGAGACACCTTATTGCGATTTTAAAGCAACAATGGCTGTTATTGACAGAGTGGATGAAGACGAGACTGTCGAATTGTCGATAAGGTTGCAATACGAAGGGCGTTCAATAAGTTTTGAACCTAGTATATTTAAACAACTGATGAGCGAATGAGCACAAGCTTATTTTTCAACAGAGTCACCGCCTTCATCAACGCAAAGTTTGAAACGATCTCAGTAAAAGCGATGTCCGTTAAATAGACTAAAATAGAAAGCTTTATTATATTTCAATTGGCATCCATCGACCTGCGTCTACTAGCGGTGACTTTTCCTCATTCTTTCTCTCTCACAGTTCGAGACCTTGGAGTAACTTTGGATCGAGAGCTGAATTTCTCACAGCATATTAATTTGATGACTCGTAGTTGTTACTACCAGTTACGCGAACTCCGAGTTGTATCACGTTCTCTCTCTCACAATGCTACTGTGGCTCTTGTGCATGTGTTCGTCACCAGTAGACTTGATCACTGCAGTGCGGTACTTGTAGGCCTGCATCTTAGGGTGATTGGGCGCCTTGATAGGGTTCTCCGCTCAGCGGCTCGCCTCATTGGCCACCTTCCTAAACATGCTCCTGTCTCTGCCTTTATACGTGATGTCCTTCACTGGCTCCCTGTTTCTCAGCGCATCTCCTATCGGGTTGCTGCACTTGTCTGGCGGTGCCTTCTTGGCCCTGCTCCATCCTACCTGCCTGATCTTTGTCGGCCTGTCTCTGAACTTGCAGCTCGTCGAACTCTCCGCTCTTCGACAAGGGGGGGAGAGTTTTGGTCCTTTCGCTCGCACTGCTATTAGACAGTGTCGGGCCTTTCGACTGTACGATACTCCATCTGGAATGGTATACCTTTAAACCTGCGCTGCTAAACTCGCCTGCTTTTTGTAAGTCCCTCAAATCTCACTTCTTTAGCTGTGGTTGAGCTGGGAGCGCCTCTGAGTAGGTATCAGGTACCGTGAAGAGGCGCTATATCAAATCTTTAGAATGAATGAATGATTGAATGAATTTGAGATTACATGCACATAATAGTCTTGTGATCATTTTAAGTTAGTGTATATACGCTTTAGGTAGGGCTTAGAATTTCTCGGCAAATGGATATAATGCATTTGAATGTAACAAGAGGCTTAATATAGCGCCTTTTATATCCCTGATAACAAACAACTCTGATAGTTTAGAAATGTATGCTGCACAGAGTCAACTGTAAAAACCTAACTTCCATTGAACCCTGGGAATGTACGGATTAGCCTTGAGAAAGTGGCTTAAGTTTCCTTCGAAGTGGTGCTAACGCTGAAATATGAAACTAGCATCAAACTGGTAAAGCAGTAGTCGTATAATCGAAATATTAAATATTAAATTTGGCTTGATTTATGGTACGATGTACGGTATCCAAATATTGAATCTCAAATTTCGTGTTGAATCTTTTAGGAGAAGAAGTGAAATTTTCAAAATGGACCTTAAATGGTGACTGGGTTTCATCGTGTCTGATCGTGTGTTCTAACTGTAATCAAAAATTCGGTTGGTTTCCACAAGCCTGTAACATAACGGACAGCATAAACGTAGTCTGTCACTCAGGTATGCCATTCACACCTGAAATGAATTGACAATTTGATAGCCATTTGATCTTTATTTACAGCCTCATTTTAGGAACGAGGCTTTATGATTATTGGGTTTTCAAAATAAAAACCAAGAAAAATTATAATGCTTGATATGAGAGTTTCCAGATTCTAATGTTAACCGAATTTAGAAAAAGCGAGAAAATACGATAATCAAAAATAAAGGGCAATGTGGACGACAGTGGAAGATTGCTCCAAAAGGAAGGTTCAGCACGTTGGCTCACGTTGATGTGAAAATCGCAGCATCTACCTATACCCTGGGACAGAAATGGTGACGATCGAGTGCCAGGCTTGCTTATCACTGGACTACTGAGTTCTCTGATATTATATCGGGACTATACCAAGAAATGAGGTCTATCTCACGCTGTGCAAATATCAGAGATTGTACCTGGCGTAATTGAAACTTTGCCAGACTTTCAATGTTGGATCAAGTTATCATAGCTCGTCAGGATGAAGTAAATTTATTTGGTATGTTATTATATATTAATTAGTAGCTTCTATAGCACCGGTGTCTAATGCTCAAAGTTTCAACCGATGGTGCATCAAACACAAGTCACAGCCACGTAAACATCCATAAGTTAGGTGCAGTTCTTCAAGGATAGATTTTTGAGCAAAAATTACAGATCCATTGAATAAATTGATCATATAGCTTCTTAAGTTGTTGCGTTTGAAATTGCAGAGGCCTACTTTAACCTACCTTTTGCCTAAAGTAAACATAATTTGATTGTAATTAGTATAACACATACTACATGGTTTGGCAATACACCTTTCAGCTACGACACTCCATCTGACAACAGCCTCAACTATTACCACCGCGATTGCACTGTCCTCTTCGGGATCGGAAATACCTCAAAGCAGTAACAACTCAAATCGTAAGTAGGCGTCAACCAACTTCAGCAAATATTTAGTATTTAGCATCCGAAAAATTATTTTCGACGCGTGTCACGAAGTTTCCCGGAAGAAACATTAGCAAAAACACATATCGCAAAATGTCACTGATGCTTCAGGAAATAAGTGTCGACTAAACTTTTTTTAACTCATTGGTAGGCTTTAGCCGCCTATGAAGTGGTATTGCTTAACATGGGAAAATGTAACAACATGGTTCCAAAAGCGGTTACTCTACATCCATGACACTGTATTGTTGCAGAAGATCCTCCACGTCCCCCATTATCAACAACTTTTATGACCTTCGGATTTTAGACATTGAGGAAATTTATAAAATGTAAATTAGGAATGTATGTACCGCTTCGCACATAATCTTCTTCCTTCCGTTTTTCTAGGTTGATTTTCCAAAATATCTAATCTTAATGATCACCATACTAGATCCCATGGCAACCTTCGTGGAAAAGCTGACCAAACCAAAACCCGAATGATTCTCTGTTTTGGAATAACTTGCATAATGAAATTGGTAATCTGCCTTATATAGTTTAGTTTAAAAGGTCCATTCGTGCATGCTTTAATGAACGAAATGAATAAGCTTAGTCCTTTTACATTAGTTAAGCTTTTTCGTCTTTTCTTTTGTTATTGTTTTTTTTTGGTTCTGTTTCCTGCCGTTTTTCTGTCTTTCTTGACGCTTTTTTATGCCTGTTCTGTCAGACTCGATTTGGCTTAGGTCTCTTAAACCGTTTGCTTCAACTCTGACCAACCGTCACCCTACACTTATCCATGGTACATGGGTTACCCTAATTAGCGGAACTTGGTTCCTTTTGAGTCACCTGTTGTATCCCTTCGTATCTGCATCATGTGCTATTGCCTGATTTTTTTCTTGGTTGCTTTGGGAACAATAAATTCAATTGAAAAATTGAATTGAATGTATGTCTGTATGTATGCATCTGGGCTTCTACAGAGCGCATTCTAAGAACCTCTCGTAAGCGCTGTGCATGTGACTGTCTAAGTGGCAGATGATTGCAGTGAAACTCCCATTCACTGTGAATACTGTGAACATTTTATTTCGCCCATAAGAGCTTTTGATAGGTTTATGTGTGCATATTCTTTGTTTTAGGTCTTGCAATTGCAATTGGTGTGGGTGTGGGTGCAGGGGTTCTGGTCCTCATTGCAGCCATTGTGTTAGTCATCTGTATCGTTTTACGGTAAGAGACTCAGACATATCGAACATCTTTTTAATTTGATAACAAACATTCTGTTGGAAGCAATACCGATTACAATCACTGTTCGGTAACTGTTTCAAAATTCGAGAAATTTAAAACTAACTCGCGCTTTTAATAGTAAGATTAAATATCTATCTTTCAACAATGAACCACCATCATAATCTAGGCCCCTCGTATTGCTACTATTCTGCTGCGGGACTTGGTTCAAAATCAAGACGCATCCCGATGATGCTGAGGTGTGGATATTACTACGATATCTAACACCAACCGTTAACACTACTAAAGATCAATTCAGTTACCTTACTTAGGACTTGTACATCTCAATATGTTAAATGCTGGTTGCGTTCCTGCTTGCTTGCCGTGTCCAACAACTCACATGGCAACCAATATAGAAAATTACCCTCTGAAATTCTTAAATGCGACATTTGAAGCCGCTATGCGATTAAAGTGTTCAAATATAAAATCTTACGTATTTGAAGATCTGTTTTAGTCCCTTTAGGTACCTGTTGCATACACTTTTCGCTAGCCTAAATGTTATTAGAATTTAATAAGAACAGCAAGTCTATATGCTAGGGAATAATGATAAAAGAACTAGCGGTCTATCGCGCACACGTGAAACCCAGTGAATTGAATAGAATTAGTTACTGGTCCGGATATTATAATAATAATAATATTAATAATAATAATAATAATAATAATAATAATAATAATAATAATAATAATAATAATAATAATAATAATAATAAATATTCTGCTGCGAGACGTGGTTCAAAATACGAGGGGCCTAGATTCTGATGGTGGTTCATGTGCATTCAACGTTATAATGCCATCGCATTCCGTGGCACATTCAGGGACTCAACGGAGGACGAGGCCTGATTTCCTGGAAATAACATAACAACAAATTAATATCTAAGTCCCCAAGGGAGCATATGTACCTTGGGGCAAAAAAAATAAAATAATAATAGTAATAATAATAATTGTAATGATTCTCTTTATTAATTGAAACTGACAAACGCAGTAAGAATAGGCTACATTGAAACATGACATTGCAATCAAGTCTTAACTAAACACACGGTTTGGCATAGTGGGTCACGGGTATTGAACCGCGAACCTAAAGCTCTCCTGGCCATGAGTGTTACCATTACTCTGTTCCCCTCCCCATTGCTATTGCTTCCTTGTTACGTGATTAAAAATAAGAGCAGAAGGAGTGGCTTTCTTGTCGAGTAAATCATCCACTCGTTAAAAATATTGTCAGGTGTGTGCACACTTTAAAGAAAATCTACACATTTGAGAGTGTATACATTTTTAGTGACATACATACAATTGTTTATAGCACAAGTATCCCCAATGTTACCAACTACGCAGCATAGACTACTTCTAAAGTTTTTTAAATTAAAGGAAGCGTCGACGTGAGACCACATCTTCGGTACAATCAACCAATCGTCAACAAAGAGAGTCTTCTTTCGAACAACCTAAAGCTCCGACTGCGAATCAGTACGAAATCGAAGGTTCAGCCTATGGTACAGTCGTTCCATCAACGTTTTCAGGACGGGCAGGCGAGGCAGGTGGAGTCAATTCAGCAACTGAACAAACTGAATACGCACCACTGCAATTTCTCTAAATGAGACACGACATTACACGTGCGCCATCGATTGATGCCTTGTGCATGAGAAACCGGCGCGATAGAAGTTACTACATACAAATATACCATTTTAGTGAGCTCTCACTGTGACATTCGTGTTGTCTTAATACAGCTTTTACAATGTTGGCCGCAACAGTAACGCATCAACTAGTTAACTGTCACTAACAAAACCTTCAGCTATTTTGTTCCAGATATACATGTAATATTCATACGTTGACGTAAGATATATGTTCAATTTCTGTATTTCTATTTTTGGGAGGGGATAGAGTAATAGTAACACTCATGGCCAGAGAGCTTTAGATCGCAGTTCGATACCCGTAACCCCCTCTAGGTCGGCGACTTGCATGGCTGCCAAACCGTGTGTTTAATTAAGATCTTGATTGTACTGTCATGTTTCAATGTAATCTTACTGCGTACTTGTCAGTTTGAATTAATAAAGAAGATTTTTATTATTATTATTTGTAATCTAACAATGTCTATAAAGATAAGATAAAAGGTAATCGATGTCCTGCGCTCATACAAAAGTTAAGGGCGGACACCAAATTATTAGCGGGTGCTGCGTCAAAAAGTAAAATCTTTTTAATAAAATGTTTCTTCAGCATAAGTAAACTAGTTAACTGCAACTTCATTACGCCATCTAACGTCTCCGATCCAGTCATTATTTTGGCCCTGAGCAGAGGGGGAAGATCATTCCACATCGTGGGACCCACTACAGCAAACGCCCTTACAAAAAAACCATGACAGTTCCTCAAAACGTCTGAAAATGTCTAATTACAATCACAATTACATCGCTGGTTGTCCAAAAGAAGCCCGTACCACACACTCATTGGCTGATACAGCAGAGGCCTATGAATGCTGCTGCCACTGAACTCAAGCATGTAACTTGACAAGTGTCACTTGTTACTTTAATTCGGCACTCGTGTAGAAATATTCTTAATAGGGCATGAGCCACAGGAACCTGCGTATGTGACCTCCAAAAACCTGTAAGGTTAACAGGCAGGTTTAAGGCATTGTTTGGAAATAGGACTAACGTAGGCGAGTAATAGTCCATAGCCCTAGATATTACATTCGGGTAACATTTACAAATATTGAATATTGGACTAGGTGGTCTATCTGTGAAACTATTCTGAAGAATGAACAACTCCATCGTGCTCATTTGTCTCCAGGCCCGCATGAAGGCAGTGCTAAGGATACTGCAGCACCCGGACCCGCAGTTTTGAGGGGCCCGCATTTTTTGGAGTAGGCTTACATTAAAAGTGTTTATTGCACTTGTAATTGGGCCCCGCGCTGATGGCTATATAGGTAATCAGAGCACCCGGGCCCACACTAGCCTTAATGTGGCCCTGTTTGTCTCTTATCTTACATTCAGATTAATTGACCCATTCAAGGTGTCATAAAGGAAAGAAAGGAACAATAATCCAAATTTTAAATTAATCTAACGCTTTAATGAAGTCGTTTTCCGCGATACCTTTTTGACGGCGGATATTGACGAATTGTAACCGTTCCATTTATAATCCCTCTTCGAGGTGTGGTACCTGTGGCCTGCGCATGACCGGTAACAATAACATCACAGCAATATATGCGTGTGGGTATTATTTACATATTGTGTGCATACAATTAGGCCAATACGTATGGACAATTGTGTGGCACTTGTTAAGAACCTGTAATACAGGTTGAAATGGTCGATGCACTGGCTCGAGTGAAAACATGTTAGGCCGAGTGTTTAATCTTAGGTATTATAAAGCACAGAAGGATATCATAACTGACATGTTAGCTGTTGAAAAAGCTCAACCCATATGAAATTTATTTTCGAAGAAAGTCGTGCTGCATGTAATGTTAATGAATAACGTCTTGTTCCTCTGACCTAGAAGACCACTCAACCGACGCCATTCGCCACCTGCACAGTCATTTTGTTACTAACATAGCCATTCTCAAAGCAAGTTACGTAATGACATTCGCCATAGTACTTAAAAACCATTTACGTTCTAACAGATACTTGTACCGATGCACCAGACTCGCAAGTATGGCAGTTGACCCGAGGTTCAGAGCTCCTGAATGAAGAATGTAGTTTGTACTTAATCAGTTACTATTTGGACAAACATGATTTTTACGAACGAACGAGTTATCGGCAAAACAGCTCTATTTTTTATAAACTAATTCTATGTTCTGATCACGTGAACCAATCACAATATTTTTCGATACTTTTGACTTTTCTGTTGTTTTGACTGCGGAAGGTGTGCTATCATATTTTGCACACGGCCGTTAACCAGAGGCATAATGGATACGAGGAATGTTCGGCGATGCTTTCACTTTTGATCTTTAAATTAATTGTAATCTGAATGTATCCCAAAGTTTGTATAAGATAAACGATAATCTGGCGTCCTTGCGCTTTTGGATAAGAATGGATGATCACAGGACACTACATAGGCGTAGACTCTGAGGGGGAGGGCAGCCGGCACGCCCCCCACTAGTTGAGATGGACTGTACACCAAATGCAACAAGTGTAGAATGAATAACCAAATGCCCCCCCCCTATTTTGGACAAGTTTACGCCAGTGGGATACTGTGTAATTTCCACCAGACATTTCCAATAGATTTTTAATTGGAATTTCTCTCGAAGCGACCATGGACTAATGTTCATGGCATTATGATAATGACGCCTTAGAAGTCATTAGATTAGATGATTCGATTGGATTCGATTACATTGGATTAGATTGGATCAGAGTGGGGCGGAGCATGATGGTCACATGTCTCTACAGTGGATCAATTAGTTTTTATCATCATGCAGAGGAGGATGTCTACATACTTACAAATATAGGTCCGTTCAGTAAAAGAAAATAGTTACTAGATGTCCCATAAACATAAGCAAGCTAGTCTGATTGAAAAGTGAATGCTCTATTTTAAAGTTACCGACGGAGTCTTTCTTCACCGTAGCCAAATAAAGGCAAGAATCTGCGCTCTGCAACTGAAGATGACTTATTAAGCTGTCTTGAAATTAACAACCAAACTCCACGTTTATTCATCATTTAGATCTTAAGAATTGATGCTGTTTTTCTTTTGAAAGTAATTTTTTCTCTCTTCTCTCGACGTACTTGTGCATGTAGAAAACCGCTTTGTGTCTAAGTTTGCATGCACAGATTTGTGGCGTTTAAATATTAAACTTATGTAACACCTGTAAGGAATCTGAAAGGTGACATCGTGTGAAGTTCATTGGTTGTCGAGTCATTCGTCATTTTAATGATATCCTTAAAGTGTTTGACACATTGAACGAGATAAACGACGATGCTAGGCCTATTGCTAAGTGTTGAAATAGTCTTATATAGACCTACTACATGGCAAAAGATGAATATGATAATTCCCATGTTTGGGTGTTACAAAAGCTCAATCCACCTCAAGTGCTAGACAAGCATTTCGTGCAGTCTGTAGTATTTGTGAATAAGGCTTTGTCCTCTGACCTACTAAACCACTGAACCGGAGCCATTTGTCAGATTTTACATTGATAACATTGTAATGTATGCTTGTGTCTATGCACTGGACTCGCAGACATTCTAGAGCCTAGCCAGCGGATTCTTCCGTAATGGTGATCGCAAACTACATTTCTGTATCATATCAGAAGGGTTGTCCAGAGATCGAGGTCCGAGTCCAGTTGCAGAGAGATCAGAGAAAGGACAGAGAGAGGAGGTTGAGTTGACAGATGTCCCCATAGTTCTTGGTCCCTGTAGCATTGTGGAAGAATAGTGCAATTTATATTTAAGAAGTTAATTTGGGAACCAACATTATTTTGACGACAGAAAGTAGTATAGACAGACAGTTTCTTTAAACGAAATTCTGAATCCTGGAAGCGGAACCAATCACTGTGCTTTCGAAACTGTTTTCGATCGAACCTCTGTTTGTATTGTATTGTATTTGAACATTTATAAAGCGCCTCTATTAGGGTAAACCGTTCAGAGGCGCTCCCAGTGCGCAAGGCCAGGAGAAAAGAAATAAGTCTTGAGGGAAGCAAAAATAAATCTTCAGCAACTGTTGAGGGGAGCCAAACCAAATGAACTAGGCTTTGGAGGCATTAAGAGAGACAATTTGAGGACATCCAGGAATGCAGAGACTTAGACAGAGACTCAATTCGCTCAACTAAGTGCAACTGGGATGAAGGAAACCCATGGACAAATGCTTGCACGTCATCCGCAAAGAGATGACCAGCATCTCCCGAAAGTGGAAAAAGAGAGGGAATGTCAGCCGTGTACAGAATAAAGAGTAGAGGACCAAGTAAAGAGCCTTGAGCCCAGCTTAACGTGGATCCATTTTGTTCTAGAGTCGCCCGATATAATCATGTGGGTTCGTTCAGAGAGATATGATCGATACCAGCAAAGAGGGAGGCCCTGCAACCCATATGAAGTCTCAAGACGCTGAAGGAGAATATAATGATCCACCATATCAAAGGCTGCAGAAAAATCGAAAAGAGCCAGAGGGTAAGTTCAGCCCTGTCAACAGCAGAGTATATTTCAGAGAGGAGAGCGGTCTCAGTAGAGTGATGAGTCGTAAAGCCTGACTGATTAGCAGGAAGGAGTCCAGATTGCTCAAGATAAGGGAGGAGCTGAAGAGAGACAAGACGTTCAAGAGTCTTGGATAGGAAAGATAAATTGGATCATTTGGATAACCCCTTAACTTCACAACGCAGTGCAACCTACGTAGGTCTGTCTTTTTTATTGTTGTGCCTACCGTGAGGCATTGCCCTAGGCCTATTTCGCAGAAAGCTGAGCGTCATAATAAGCAGAAGCAGAGGCTTGCGAGTTAAATGTTTAAAAGCGCTTTCAAAGACTAGCGTGACTGAAGTCACGCGTTAAGTCTAGCCTTGTAATAAGTATTTATTTACAGGTAGTTTAGTACTTGTCTTACTGACTGATCTTCTGGTTATTGACCTTACTACAGCCTCACAAGCCTATGCCTAAATGATTTGTTATAATCAGCTAACATTCATACATAGCGTAGTTCTTGTTGAGAGTAAAATGCCAAAGGTTTAAAAAACATATAGACCTAAATTTATTTTCTAATTAAATCTACATTCAAAATATTTCTATGCTGTATATAAATTTAAACAATACTTGTTACTCTCAGGGCTATTTCATATCTTTGTTATCACAAGTTCCTTGCTATATCTTTACAACCTGTTTTTATATGTATTTACTTGTGTGTGTTGTCATCAAGTGGTTAGCTTTCTGCACTGCCAATCGAGAGGCACGGTTTCAATTTAATCTCCATCAGGGCAGAAACTGGGTTCGAGATTTCTACTCCACTTGTGTCTCATAGCCATTCGGCTATAATGAATTCATTAATCTGCACTGTAGGTGCGAAAATCACACGGTGAGAGAGAAGAGTGGCCACCCGCCTTCATATTATGCTGAGGATAAGAAAGGTGCACTCGCTAACCTTCGTACCCATGGGTGTCTCTCAAGCTAGCTTCAGGCACATCCTTTTGTCCTCCTTCTTAGTTGCTTCACTAATCGAGTTCCATATCTACTTCTTTTTTGTTTGTTTTTCAGAACACCGTAAACCTTAATTCGCAGCAGTATGCATTCTCAGTTCATATAATGTGATTGCAGTGAAATAGATTATTGTGCAAAAGTTAAAGCTAAAGAGGACGTGAAAATAAGATACAACAAATTTAAAACGGGGAATTATTTTCTGCATATATATAATTTATAAAGACTCAGTTCACGCAACGCTTTGTCAGTGGCGGCGCCAGACAAATTTTGTAACCAGGGCAAAGCCAGGGCAGTCATACAAGTAACCAGTGAGAGGGCGGCTTATGACCCGAACAAATCATGGGCAGGGCACAAATTCTGGCAGGCCAACGACCAGGGCAAAGGCTTTTTTACCAGGGCATTTGCCCTAGCTCGCCCTGGTGTAGCGTCGCCTCTGCGCTTTGTTACAGAGCAATAGGCCCTATTTCACGTTTTTCGTCGTTGCGGCTTTGTCTGGACGCTGGCACGACTCTCAGTTATATATAGCAGTAGCCGCAACGAATGAATCACAGTTCACTATGAGTTGCATAATTCATGTCTAGCCATGAGCACTGGTGGTAAATAGCATGCTTGTAACTTCCTCTGTTACGCTAGATCCTTGACGATTTCTCGCTATTTATGCTTGATATCTTTGTAGGATTTGTTCGTTTTTGAGGCAATGTTTTCAGCATTAATGCTCAGATTAATACAAATAATAATAGTTTCTGCTGGTGAGTTTCAACTGTCTAAATTATCATAGATTAAACACTTTTCAACATCGCAGACACCACAACAGCAACGTCATATGTAGGACATGTGAAGACCGTATGACAAAAATGTCCGTGTCCGCTTCGAAAACCTTCACATGGACCAATATTGAAGCATATGTGAAACCCATTATGGGATATTGCCTTCACATGTCCTACACAAGTCCTTTGTGCTTGGAAATAAAACCACAACTCTTTAGGAAAACATTCTAATTTAGGAGAAATTCTATTTTTTACTAAGCACTCTGTAACAAAACGCCAATACAGTTCCAATGCGTGACATAGCAGCTGATTGGCACGTGCGGTCGCCTTGCAAAACAGTTGGGTCTCCTTGAGACGATCACTATGTCGGACATTGAGCAAATCTTTCGCTCATTACCATGCAGTGACACTTTGTCAGTAGATACTGGCGCTTAATAAACACAGACCTAATGATAATACCAGGGTCGTTTTAAGGTCGTCGTAGGCCCTAGGCACTCTTCCATTCGTAGACCCCAACTCAACTGTCAACTCTGCACTTAATCTAAACGCATTCAAATTAGCTTAACTTTAACTGTTTCAGTGGAAAAGTTAATTTGAATTTGCTGTTATTTGCAATTTTCCTTCTTTTTCCATTTTCCATTTTCCCGGCCAATCATTCAAAATCTTATTTTCAGATTTTCAGACTTTCGTAGGCCCTAGAGTTTCGTAGGCCCTAGGCACAGTGCCTACTGTGCCTAGTGGATAAGACGGCCCTGGATAATACTCCTACACCCAAATACACACTACTTGCAATGAAAGTTTTTATGATATTTACTCAGATTTGTGGGCTGTAGCTTAGTAAGACAGATTTGTAACATTATCACCGACATCTGACCTGATATTCTGTTAATGCCGGATTTAATAGACAAACGCTATCTTCGTCTCTTTTCTTTTTTCCCGAGCAGCGAGAGACGAAACTTGGATTTCACTTTGTCACAGGATTTGCATTTACTACCAGCTTACGTCGGTAAAATATTTCACTGCTATTAAGACTTATCTAAGGCTTAATAATGACAGTTAAATATTGATACTGGTAGGCCTATTATTTCCTCGCCAGATTTGAACCGCTGTCTTGGGATTGCAAGGCAGGTCCATCTATTACATCGTCCATGTAATTGTAATGGTAAATTTATATAACTTCACTCAACGAGGCGCCGTCGATCTGAGAACACAAAGCCACGACCAACCCCACTAATTTCAAGCGCTCTTGGATCGAGGCAGCGAAAGCCCAGAAGCTCATGTCGCAGGTTTCTAAGGAACTTCTACCTAAAAGATCGATTAGTGACAGTGAAGCCAACACAACGCCAACCATGGAATCTCTGGCTAATTGAACAACCAGGTCTCCTGATGCAGTAGACTGAAGAAATTGGCTGCCATTGATGAATGAGACCATCTGCAGCAGGCCGTAATTGATTTTCTGTATGTGATTGGTTGATCTTTCAGGATTTTCGTTGTTTACTCGAGTGACGAGTGACAATAGTCCTTACAAAAGATGCTACAACACATCATACGAGACCTATTGTTTCAGTGAAATATTTGGTCCGGTAAACTTTTCTGAAGCGCAACAACATTGCGCTGAAAACAAAGCAACACTACCTGTCATAAAAAACGATGAAGTGCAGAATTTGGTCGAGTCCTTTATAAAAGAATCTGATACCAAGGATGCCGTATTCTTCTGGATAAGTGCTAATCGAAATAGAAAGACTGCATGGCGCTGGCTTGACTGCTCACTTCCACCTCCAACCGGTAGGAACTTGGAAAAATGTCGCTTATAAATTACATTCACAGATATTGAAACAGTATCATTTTGTATCATTCATTTTGAACGTTGTGCCAAGAAAGTAAAACCCCATAAACGCTGATTTCGCGAAAAAATAAAAAACGCGTTAAAGCAACGTTGTCAGCCGCCTGCTTTGATTGCGTTCTGAATCTTAAAAACGCGGTTACCTATAGAATGGAGGAAAAAACACAATCTGAAATACATCATATAGTTTAGTTGAAGAAGTATTAATCAACAAATAGGCCCAACCATATGGAATGGCCTTCGTCCTGAGCTGCGCCTGCATCCTAGTTCTTCCTCTGTTACCTTCTATGACCGCCTGAAAACTGTTCTCTTTGGCCGTGCTAGAGTCGGGAGCGCCTCTGAGTAGTTCTCTTGAAGAGGCGCTATATAGGTCTATGAATGAATGAATGTCATACAGTGCAATTTAACTGTATTTGATAATACCCTCCTTCCAAAGCCCAGCATTACACACGACCATACGACAGAACATCGATGTTACGGAGGAACTGTCAGTGAAGGACTTGCTCAAGGTCACTACACAGTAATTGCCTTGGACGAGGTTCGAACCCGTACTATCCACGTTCCAGGCCGCGCGCTTTAACCAATCGGCCACTGTGCCCAGGGCTGTAGTGGTAAAATTAGAGGTGAGTACACGCTACCGGTTAGTTTTCCTAAACAAATTAGAGGTGAGTATACGCTACAGTATTTTGTGAGTATACGCTACAGTTTTTTAATATAAATAAATATAAATATTTTTTGAGGTGAGTATATGGTCTCTAGAGGTGAGTACACGCTGTATACCCGCGTATACCTTCGACTACAGCCCTGACTGTGCCAATAGCATGCTTCACCGACAGCGGCTCTTAGTAAGTAAGTAGATTTTGGTATGGGTAGCACAGCGACTGTTTGTTTGTCGGATTTGTTCCACCTGCGACAAGTTTAGCGACGATTGTTACAAAGTTTCCATCCGTTTTATAATTCAGGGTTAGTTCCTTTGGTTAGTTTCTGGCGTGTTGTGATTGGATCAAAACTGTTTCCGAGTTACAGGTGTTGGTTTAGCAACAAACCAGTCGGAAAGAGACGTCGCCTGCTTAGAATTTCAGCCGAAAAGTTACAGCCCCATTTTCAACATTATAGGCCTAGAATCCTATAACACTTTGAATAATTACTACATTTGCGGATGTTCAAGTGAGTGCATGTACGATTTCTTACTATTGCGTGATTAATTTCATTGCTACTTAACTATTAGAAGTTGCTTAAACATATTATATCAGCCACAATTATGCCTGGGTTAATTGGACTAGAACTTTGAAATAATGGAACTTGGAATTACGAATCTATGACGATTAGGGAAAACTTAGATTATAGGCAAGATGAGCTGGCGGTAATCAAAGCTGTATGTGAAAGCATAGGCAAAGCAATGTTTACATAAAATGCATGGTCTATAGATACTGTCTGTGTACGCTGATGTAATATAGCGGCCGTCTGGGAATGACGCAAGTTTGTAACAAAACGTTTGTGTGCACCTATATTGCATGCTGTTGTAGGATTGTGTAATAAAATATTTCAAGTAACAGTATCATTGATTTTAAAAGCACAAAGAATGAGCAGCTTTTTGCAATTTTTGAAACTGTATGTGAAGCATCCTTTTTAACAATCATTTTACTAAGTATCTTTAGATTCAAATCTAAATTTAGATTTGCAGAGTCGATTTGAAAATGCCAAAGTTCTTCGTTACGATGGAAAATACTACGTGGCATTTCAAGAAAATGTAACCTGGTACGAGGCAAGAAACAGATGCTTAAAAGATAACTGCGACCTGGCTTCATTCCGAGACCTTAACAGTATCAACTTCACGAACTGGATTGACACAACTCCTGGAAGGCGGTATTGGATAGGCTTGACACTCATCGAATGGATTTGGAACACTCCTGGTAAAAATAGGAAAACAATCTAGCTAATATTCCGGGCTGGAAAGCTGTATATGAATTATAATTTTTAGAACTATGCCTACTAGTATAATTGCTTCCCGTATTTAATGAGTGTCAATAATATTCATTCACCACGATTCATCTTCACTAAGGATGTACAGCGCTTGAAAAACACATTGGGTCGTCGTGGCATTGTTGTTTCTATGTAGAGCGCATCCGATGAGTAATTTTTCCCCTTTGTTGGGTTTTTGTGGCATACATGTAGCTACTTCTCAGATACTCCTCTCTCCCTCTCTCCCTTCGCTCTCTCCCTAGAGACCTCTCAGGTACTTTCTATGGTCTTCTTAAGACCTTTCTTTTTGACCGGGCCTGGGTCGGGAGCGCCACTGAATAGATTTTTTGAAGGGGCGCTATAGAAGTTAATTATAGATAGATAGATAGATAGATAGATAGATAGATGGATGGATGGATGGATGGATGGATGGATGGATGGATGGATGGATGGATGGATGGATGGATGGATGGATGGATGGATGGATGGATGGATGGATGGATGGATGGATGGATGGATGGATGGATGGATGGATGGATGATGGATGGATGGATGGATGGATGGATGGATGGATGGATGGATGGATGGATGGATGGATGGATGGATGGATGGATGGATGGATGGATGGATGATGGATGGATGGATGGATGGATGGATGGATGGATGGATGGATGGATGGATGGATGGATAGATAGATAGATAGATAGATAGATAGATAGATAGATAGATAGATAGATAGATAGATAGATAGATAGATAGATAGATAGATAGATAGATAGATAGATACTCCGTTCTCATATTGCACACAGGATCAATAGATTGTCGCTTCAAATTAAATCGTAGTCACTAGAGAAGCGAGGTGTGAAATACACTAAGTTATAGAAAGCAGAATTCAAGCTACGGAGGGTGAGCGAGCTGAAACAGATGAGCTAAAGTTTAGTTCTGACTGATTTAGAGAACTGACAAAAACTGGGCAGTGAATTCCAAAACCTCCAGCGAGCCGCTGAGAACTCCCGAAAGCGCAACACTAGTTTTGTGAGAAGCTAAGAAAGAGCTATGGTCGTTTATGCGTATACGCAGAAATTAACGGTAGGCCCCTATCTGAAAGCAATCCTAATAAAACGTGTTCTTGTACAGGATATTGTAAACTGTTGATTAGAACTGCTTCATGTCTTGTAAAGAATTTATGAATATTTTTAACGCAATTTCTTCAGGTGAGCCTTCCCAAGTCACATTCACTGACTGGTTATATGATCACCCACGGCTTCTTACTATTGATTGTGTGACTATCAGCAAAGGTCAAGATTCATCGAAATTTCAGTGGCTAGCATCATTGTGCGTTTTTGGACCAACATCGTATGCATTCTGTCAAACAGGTTACACACTCTTATTTATAGCACATACTGCCAGAGACGCGTTTACAGAAAATGGGGCCCTAGGCGCAAATACTTTTGGGGGGGGCTCTTCTGAACTTAATGTTATTTTGGCAGATTGAATGAATTATTAGCCCAAATGAACAAAACAATATAAATTACAATAATATACATTCATGCGAATGCTAAACTGTAGAAAAATTAGAAAATATATTATAATTCAAATAATTCAAAATTAAAAAATGTCATTTTTTGTAATTGAGAAAAATATTTTCAATCGTTTGGGGCCCTTCCGAGATTTGGGGGCCCTAGACGCGCGCCTAGTGCGCCTATGCGTAAACGCGCCTCTGCATACTACCATACTATTTTTATATTCACTCTTTGACGCTCAATTATGCTCTGATACGAAGAAGAAGAAGAAGAGCAGTCCCTTAAGCTAGTCTGAGAGGCAGCCATGGGTATACATGAAGTGTTACCGACTTCATTTTTCTTAGCCTCGGCATGCGAGGGCGGGTGGCTAGTCAACTCCCTAGCAGTCTCATCTTTACTCGAGAGTGTACGGTCAATTTACTCGTTATAGCTGAGTTGGCCAGATGACACAGGTAGAGCAGACGTTTCGAGCAACATTTCTTACCAGGCGAGGATTTGAACTGTCGATTGACGGTCCAGCACGTTAAGCGCTAGGCCTACACTATCGCGCACTCCCGCCCGGTACGATTGTCATTCAATAAAGAGTTTTATCCAGGCGGATATTTTATTCTTTTATTTCCACAAAATGCATTTGCTTCATTTATTGTGTGCCCGGATCCCACTTGGGAAGTTTCCTATATTCCTCATACCCATGAGTTTCTTATTTTTTTAGGAGCTTCAGGTCATCGGCGCTCGCTGCTTTAGACCCCTCCGTTTTCATCCGGGTACTGGACCTCTGGCTAGAAAAGTCGAACATCATGTGCCAGATGTGCTAGTTTCCTTAGCTTTGCCCCGGACCCTGCTGAGGAGCGTATACGGTGCTCTCAAAACACCCTAGTTGGTTCCAAAAACTGTCCCAGACCCCTTAAATTTTCATCCAGGTACCAGACCCAAATGGCTAATAAAGTAGCCTAGGCCTACCCCACTATAAGCAGAGACAGCACAGGTTCTCAGAAGCCTTTCTCAGAGGCCAGAAAGTTTTTTGTATTCGAATGTCAAATTAATCGGTACGGTACTAATCTCCACAACGCTAGTAGATGCAATCCTTTGCAACGCCGTTAAGATTAAAGCGCTTATCCATCATGAATATTCATCACATCGTGAATATTCACCACTCGGTTGGCGACTTTTGTTTGGTTAATTCATTCTGTGATGGCAATTTCCACGTGTATTTTCAAAATATGCGGCCGAAACTGAAGCAATAAACACAGCACTGAGATAAGATATTCAATAATCGTAAATTTAATAATCAATTTTATTAAATAATATTTTATCCAAATTTTTATTAAGTGTTATTGTGTTCGTTAGACAACTTAGGTGCCATTACTAGAACTCGAAGATGTTAAAGGTTGTTCATCGTTAGAAATAAATATCAACACAATAACTTTTTTGTTCTTGTAGTCACATCAATTCGGGTAACAAACGAGAAAGACATTTACACACGTCCTACATGTGAGACATCAGCGACAACCGGTAGATTTTAAATCAATTCCAGTAATCTGGTTCTTGTTGTTCAAGGTTATTCGCATGTGTCCCCATACAACGTGCTGGTGTCGGGAGCGCCTCTCAGTAGTTCCCTAAAAGGGGCGCTATATAAATCCTCGAATTAATGAATGAATAAAGCTTGTCTGATGAATCATTTTACTCTTCGCCTGCAAAACTATCCTGCAATTTTGATAAGTGTTGTCTCTTACTAATTTTCTTAAAAGCACGAAATTAGCTCCTTTCATATTATGATTGCGTGATATCATAGACCAAAACATCTGAAATTATTAGCGACAAATGTAAATAATTGTATTACTCTTGTACTGGTGGTAAACAATCGAGCAATTCCCTTCCTTGACTAACTTACCGATAACATTGCTTGAAAGAGAGGAACAGAGTGAAACAAAAAAGAAACGAAACCATGGAATAAAATAAAATGGAACAGAATCGAAAAAGGGACAAAATAACAGTATCAGGAAAATCAAACGGCACAGTACAATTTTGCAGATTATAAATCCAACGTTGGTAAGTAGTTTTAGTGAAAACTAGCAGTTTTCAGAGTTGGCTACCATTGAAACTACATCATTCGACAGTTTTCATATTTAGGCCTACAGCCGACGAGTGATAAGGAGTTTTATATAGCAGCTTTCGGAAGTATGCAATTCGAGTGTGTGCTACTTTTCAGTAAATTGAATTATGGGAAGTGATGAGTCTGAATGGTGTAGCTGGTTAAGATATTGATTAAATGGGCAAGGCGCTCATAAAAAATATTCATTTCGCAGTTTTATTTTGTAGCCGCGCCAAAGATCGGGATGGTCAAAGGAACTGGTGTCAAAGTAGGCGTTGGCTTTGGGGTACCAGTCCTCATTGGCCTGATAGCTGTCATCATTGTCTAAGTGAAGAGGAAAAGGTTATTGGCCATTAATTAGCTAGTTTATTAGGTTGAATGAGCATGTGAAGAATGCTGCATCTCTGGAGACATTATAAACCAAATGTCAATACCAAATGACTACATGTAGAGGTTTAGTACCTGTTTATATATTATGTTGCTGCTTGTATCACTTTGTTTTCTGAAGTTTGGCTTGTGTGATAGTTAAGAATTTTCAATTCGTTTTCTTATATAATTGTACACATATGTCCGTTCAGCCTGTGAACACCTTGGGTGCCCCAAATAGCGGGACGTGTCCCTTAGCGGTATCCTATTATAACACTCGCCTCTAATCCTAATAATGCTTGTAATCAGTTATTTGTTAATCTTTCTGGTGTTCTAATAAACGGATTTGATTTGATTTGATTTGAAAGCATAGCTCAGGACCTAGCTTTTTTAACTATTATGGTTGTCACTGATTTATTTTTTAAACTCGTTTACAGCTATGCTATAAAAATCGTCTAATTGTTGTTGTTGTTGTTGTTGTTATTATTATTATTATTATTATTATTATTATTATTATTATTATTATTATTATTATTATTTTCATTGTTGTTGTTGTTGTTGTTCTTGTTGTTATTGTTGCTGTTGTTGTTAACGTTTCGTCTGAGACTGTTATCTGCCAACGTTCTTCATTCTACATCACTGATACATTTGGGCAAACTAAAATAGACTAAATGCTTTTAGAAGATTTGTGTTGTAATATTTCGTGAGGGTTAATCGCTAACAGCAGAAATTAATGTCGCCAGTAAACAGTAAAAAAATTGAGGCAAATTGTCTAACAACAAATGCAATCGTTTTGCGCCTCGGAAAGCATAAATGTGTCGCGGGCTTCCTCGCTTGCCAGTCCAAAGCTTTGGAATTCCCTGTCCAGTTCAGTTTTGTTATGTCAAAACTTTGATGTCATTCAGACCTGAACTTAAGATTCGCCTCTTTCAGATTGTTTAACACATTCGTTCATTCATTCATTCATTCTGAAAATTTATATAGCGCTCCTTCAAGATACCTACTCAGAGGCACTCCCAGTCCAGCCACGGCAAAAAAAGAAAGATTTTAGTGATCTATGAAACACAGGCAAATTGTTCAGAGGTAGTAATCGCAGTTCCAGTGGGAGCCCATTCCAAGTGGACGGACCCACAACTGAGAAGGCCCGGCGTTGCCCAGTAGAAGAACGAGCACGTAGGACCAAGAGCTCTCCTCTGGTCGAGGAGCGAAGTGCCCGACGCGCTACGACGTCGGACACTGGGCGGCAAAGGTCGCGAAGGTAAGAAGGAGCGCAGCCTAGAAGACAGCGAGAGACTAAGGCGGATAGGAGATACGCTGAGCAATAGGGAGCCAGTAACTAGTAACCTTCTAAGGGACGTGTTTAGTCAAAATTCTTTATAAAATGATGCATTATAATAATATTTGTGAGTAATTGCTGTTTTTGTTTCATCTGAAAATAAAATCTGGAATCGCTAGTCTATATGTATGTAGGCACTTAGTATAATTATATGCAATTATGCATATATGTATAGACTTTTCAGTAACTGACATATCGTATTTTGGTAGAAAACACAAACAACAGTATATAAAATGCATGTATATATTAATATGCGTTTGTATGCATATAAGTATATACTTGGTGAAATGTTTTCTACTGTTTTTGCGGTAAATGTAGCGAAAGAGGAAGTTCACTGTACCTTTGAAACGACGTCTATTGCCAAGAGTCATGTAAGGGAAACTTGACAACTGCTAAACGGTTGACTGCTTCAGTCGTTGTTTCATTGCTGTGACTGTGGTAAATGTACGTTGTACAATGTATATGTTGAACTTGCAAGGTGGATGAAACGGTGAAAAATTTAACGACAGTATACATTATACATTCCATCATAGGGGACTTGAGTCTTTGAAACCGTCTAGTCACGACTGTGCTATTCAGTTAAAAACGGATGAATCACGAGGCATTTGTGCAAACTTAGAAGACTCGGCCAACATCTGAGTTTAGAAAAGGTTCTCTCTGGATATAATTATATTCTAAATGCAATGTTAAAGTTTAGACTGGTGAATACAGTTCTGCTTGCAGACAAGTTAGCCTACTGTAAGATATATCTATAGTGACGTGCTACAAGTGGCATATATCCTTTCATGCTTGGCCACTAAAACAGGTAAAATAAAGCAATGCCTGTACATTATTTAAAGTACACGCATTTCAATCCATACATGCCCATGCAACCCATCGCATTTGAGGAGCCTCGAAATGCAACTGATAAAAGTCCAGATACCTAATTAAACTATAAATTCCAGGCCATGGAATATAACCTTGAAAACACAAGCGTACGTACATGAAGCGTCCTGATGTATGTTGGTGCGGTGGCGACAAATGAGCCCCTTGGCAGGCTTTTAGTCGCCCGCTCATTTTACAGTTGCCCCAAGGGAGTCGACCTATAGGGAGCTTACGGGTATGGAACCGCGTCTTGCAAGATCTTATGTTATTCGAGTGAGAGTGTTACCATTCATCTATCCCCTACCCTCTTAAACAACATTGTGTCACATGTGGTAATCGTAATCTCAAAATTTATAAAGCGCTACTCTAAAGCTAAGCTTATTCACGGACACTGCTTCCTATCAGAGATCAATGTTCAATGGAGGCCCGAGTCAGGCTGTAACAGAGACCAGAGAGAAGAGGCAGAGAAGAACCAACGTAAATGAACCATTTGAAAAGTCCACAAGGTTCAGGTGTATCAGGCATTCCGTCGTCGATTTTTAACACCTGCTGTTATACCACGGCAATCCACCATAAGCCAGCATTGCTATCAGATAGGTTCAGTTGTCATGCCTTAAAAATTGACGTATTTACTAGATCTATCATAACACTGAATAATAACAATTCGTGAGTCTGCTGGCTCAACCGTTACGCACACTGCACACCACGTCTAGTAAGCTTAATAGTTCTCTTGCATCATTTAGTATGTTAAATCTCGCTTATGAACAAGTTTAAAAGTGTTTCTTAGTGCTATGATTTGTGTAGGCTTAGGCAGTGCATATCCGAGGTGAAAAAACAAGGCAATAGCATATGAAATAAAAAGCGCTGCTTGGAGTAATCATGAGGTCTTTCGGAGCGGGGTGTGAGTTTATATTACTCATAATTGCTGCAGGTAAGGGTTTATTTGCTAGTTCCGTTAAGCTACCATACACTTTAAATGAGTCGTGTATTTGCATGAACCTAGTTGATTCGCCTATAGTTTCCTCTTTCCTGTGGGCGTACTGTCATTTCGGGCAGTCACAAGCGATCCAACTAATTGAACAAACGTCAGCCAATTAAACTTTGGGAATAATTGAATGTGTCCAAAATGAAGAGTTAGTCTCATTCAGGTTCAGTTCTCGGGAGAGCTTGTCATAGACCTTCCATAGACTGAGCATCACGAAAAACAGAAGCAAATAAGTGGAGAGCTAAATTGGGCTTCCGTCTCTAGTCGAACAACCACGATAGGCTTTTGGTTATCGTTCAACCTGAGACGACTATCTTCTTGAACCAGCTCTTCCTCCAGTCAACTCACTTTTGTGCTTTCCGCTGTCTAGGCGACGTTATGACCCCGTGATCCCGGCAATCCCTCTGGGCTTCGCGTATATATGTAAACCTTCTAACGTCAACCTCCTAACGTCTAGACTAGGAGTTGGCAATTAAGCAATAGGGTTCTACATAGATTTAAATAGCCCTTTGGAACAAAAATACATAAATTGTGGAATACAATGGCATTCCGTGATGCTTGTGAGAGTAGTATAGATACGACAGGCATAGTCTGATTTTTTCATTTTTACTAATTTCAGTCTGTCCATTTCGGGCACAAGAAGCGGAAGGTGCAGATGGATTTCGGAAATGCTACAATACTTCAATGAATATGCATTGCTTTGATGTGCAATACACCGCAGACAATCAATTATCACCTGATTCTTTTGACAACGCACGACAACGATGCAATGATCTTAAATCTACTTTGATCATCGTTAAAGACGATGAAACCCAATTAATTGTACGACAATTTTTGGAAGAACCTGACAATCCAGTTCGATACGAGTACGTTTGGATGGATGCCTATCGAGTCAACGACTATAACAATACGTATACTTGGCATTGGGTGGATTCAACACTTCCAAGTGTACCAGGCAGGCATTATTGTAGATTTTAATAGTCGTACTACATATTAATTTTAACTTTAATACTTCATCTTCGAATCATCGGTTTAATATGGTTCCATTCGTTGCCAACGTTACGTACGCGCATATGCCAAGGCCTATATATCAATGCATGCATATTTCAGTACAGAATTAGAAGAGCCGTTTCTTAGTTAGCCCTAAAGCAGCCATTGTTATGAATGGTTCGTGACTTCATTTTCTTGGCCTCGGCGTATTAGGGTAGGTAGTCTGTCCTGTCCTTCGCCGTTTGATCATTCGACACTGCACTCAGTGTACCCCTTGTACCTCAGTTGGCCAGGGGGCGCAGACGGAGAAGAAATGTTTGGCCCTGCCGGAATTTGAACCTTCCCCCTCCTCCGATTTTTCAGTTGAAAGTACAGCACGTTAACTACTAGGCTACTGAGCACCCAACAGTAAAAGCAAGCAGTTTATTGATCCATGAACTGTATAGAAAGTTGTATGGTACAGAAGATGAAGATCTGCAGGAAGGCGATTACATCTATAATATCTTTTGGACTACTCTCTTTTGGACTACTCTCTGGAAACCCCCTCTGATTTGGTTTGGCCTTCTGGAAACCGGACTCGGACCTCTTTCGGACTACTCTCTGGAAACCCCCTCTGATCTGACGTAATTCTCGTGAATAGGCCGGTGTCCTGCGCTTGGCCTTCGAGTGGCGCTTTAGAAGTTTGGAGATTACGATTACGATCGATTACGACAACGACGACAACAATGATGAGAAGCAGGTAAGGAAAAGAAAATCACGATGATGTTAAAGCTGAACTATATGGGACTAATGCAATGTATATTAGATAGAGCTTGAGCACATAATAATTCTTACACGAACTTAATGAACGAAATCTCTTGAATAAGATTCGTCGGATGCTTTTATTTCAGCATCGGATGTTGCAGATACTCCTGATAATGGATGGTATGTGGCAGCCTTAGAATTCGGAAAAAACAACTTCTACGCAACGGCGCAACAAGCACATCGTCGCAACCGATACGTATGCGAATATCCAGGTACCATGACTAATATATTTGCATCAAACAACCTGAAGAACAAGAAGATGAGCAGCTCCTATATAGCCAGCCTGAAAGGCAGCCGCAGAATTACAGATTTCAGTTTCTTAGCATCGGTATATGACGGCTGGTGGCCAGTTCACTACCTCATCGTCTTATCTCCCCACCGACAGTGTAGCATTCTGGACCACATATGATCCTACTATGGAGGTTATCACTGATGCCCTAACTAGTCTCTTCTCCAAACTAGGACATCCCTACCAGACAAGCTAAATTTCTTAATGCTATAACTGATAGCTGGTAACCTACGCAGAAACCTAGGCCAAACTGCAAATTAGTTATGTGGTATTCCCAATATCCTCGCAATGACATTACTTGCGTTCGCCAACTATATCATGATTCCTACTGAGCGGTCTGATCTCACGTATCGCTCTACTGCAGGTAATGCTTTTAACAGTGACGCCATACGTAACCTCAGTAGGCGTTCGTGATTAAGCTAGTGTCTTGCGCTTATCCTTAAATTTGCGCTTTGGAAATTTTGAGTTTACGACAATGAGGCGTTCCTAGTAGAGTTGTCGATACCGATGCGCTAGAAGTTGGTATTTCAAGGAAAAAACAGAGCCTTCAGAGAGTTACAAATCAGAGGCAGCTGATTACGCTCAGATTCGCATTTTATCTTAATTTCTGACATGTCTCTTTACATGAAAACCATGTCCTAATTTTAACAGTTTCGTAACGGTGCCATGAACGCTATAATCTTCACCTTATCTTAGTAAAAATTCTTTTGTTTTATCTGAACTGCAACAGTGTCGAATTGCTCTGCAATCAGTTCCAACAATGCGCGCCTATTCAGTGGCAGATGCTACGTTTCGAGTAATGACCAGGTCAGTTGGTATGAAGCGAGAAACAGGTGTTTAAAAGGAGGAGGAGATTTGGCTTCGTTTGCTAACGTCAGCAGCACCAACTTCACTTCATGGCTTACTTCAGATCCAAATATTCGATACTGGGTTGGACTCCAGTTCGCTTGGTACATATGGATAGAAACAGGTAAATTCATTGCATCCCGAAGAACAAATCAAAACAAATCTTTTGCAATTCGGTTGATTTCTTATATCTAAGCATTGCTTCTGCCACAAATAGCTCAAAAATATTATCAGTAAAAATATTATCAGCAGACTTCGTTTATAGATTTGTCACATTACGTGTTTCAGAGCCTGTCTAGATTACCAAATGCACTATATAACTACTTAGATGCATAATATATGCATGTGTACACGCATGACTATGTGCATTTCTGCATACACACATGCATACATACGTGGATGAAATTCGCTATCACCGACGTGTGATACTAGAAATATGGCATAAATGAAAGAATACCAGAACAGGACAACTCTTCTTATTCCTATTCTATTCTTTGTTATATAAAGACTATGAAGCGCAAATTGTACGTAGTGTTTGAAAAGAAATATAAAAGCAAGCAAGGATTATAACAGCCTCTGAGTGCATGAGGCTGAGTACAATGAATTCAAGTGGCATTAATATAATATGAAAGCTTGATCTTCGAGTCCAAATGAGTTTACACTGGAACACTTGATTCAACACGCATGAGAAATGAATGCAACATATTCAGTTTTTCAATATTGGCATTCAATTTTCTATTACTGTCATACTCTGTATACTGAAAGATCGCTTTGTATCGTTTAGGGGAAAAGGTCAGCTACGCAAAATGGATCAAAAATGATTACGGCTGGAGTTCACTTTGCTTGGTTGTATGGAAAGGCTTTACTCCTAGCTTCAGTTGGTCTCCAACAGACTGCAATTCAAAAGTCGTATATGTAGTCTGTCACACAGGTAGGACTATAATACAGATGACACAGTATACAAACCAAAAGTAATCGCAATCATAGTCTTAACTTCTGAGCTGATATGATGGATAAGAGAGTTGCCGTAGGTGCTGTCGTGAGTTCAACTGCATGATCATAGTTTAACGTATTTAAATATGACACTGCCACTTCTCTTTCAGCTACATCAATCATTCCGACGGAAACTTCGACTACAACTACCACGACAACCATCACGACCACAAGTACATTAACTTCATCGGAAAGCTTTCAAAATAGCAGCAGCCAGCTTTTCAAGGAACCGAACGAAAGCGGAACCCCTAATAGTAAGATACTTTCTATGAGATTAGCGAAACTCATTGTCAAGCAGTGAGTAAATGGCAAGGTCAATTAGTTGTCTGGTCTTCAAGAGACTGCAATTCATACGACGCACTGTGGTCTGTCAAACAGGTAGGTCTATACAGATGATGTCGTATAGAAATTAAAAGTAATCACAATCGCAGTCTTAACTTCTAAATTGTTCAGCGCCCAAATGGCTAATGCACAGTCAAGACTAAACTTGTGATGTACCGGTAAATATAATAAGGTTTGGTTCAAAGTCCAAACTCAAACTCAAACGTCAGGCAAGTAGACAGAAAGACGGTGTCAGAATCTGCTTAGGCTCTGTACAACTGACTAAATGATGTTAATATGACACAATTTGGCGTAATGAAGTTAAAGCGGAGAAATACTTGGGTTGGTGACCGTCCTATAAATACGACGCCATTGAGCACCTGCTCAGTCCTCCATATTTTATTGGTCGGATAACGAATATTAAAGCAAGTTTTTCAAGTGTTAAAGGTAGCTTTTGGCGAATTATTTTTTGTCTGTACTTCAGGTTAAATTACTTTCTTCTTTATCCCACACATGACATTTTCTTTAACTGTTGCGCAAAGGATCTATAAGACTACAACCTGCAATATATGTTTATTAAGTATCTGTAGGAATCGGATTGGCAATTGGTCTGGGTGTACCTCTCGTCATACTGACCATATTCGTAATAGTAGTTACGGTGAAATATAAAAGGTAAGTTTTTAATTAAGGTAAAGTTTTTAATTACTCTGCTTTTAAACGGAAATCAATCCTTTACAATCAGACTTTCAAAATGGCTGCATAAGCAAGTAACCTTTCGTTTCATTAGAAGACATTAAATTTTCCTATTCTAAGTACATAAGTTATCTTCTTGATTCTTATAGTCTCTATTTCTTACTGCATCGACTAGAAGCGAGCTCAACAATAGGTAACTAATCGAAAGTCTGATAGAGTCTGAAGTTGCTATTAAAATGTATATATTCATATAAATCAGTCTTACCTAATTTTCTATTTTTTTTCAATCGCGCATGAAGTAGGCCTACATTTCGTAGAAAGTGCAGACCACTTTGTCGTAGGGTTACCTGATAATTGCAGTATGATTTTGCTCTTTGCACATTATGTAATATTTTTTCGTAATAATCTGTAAAATTTAACTGCGTAAAAATGTATCTGACTGCTGCTGTGTGCTGTGTCTCTGTAGCCTCCAGGTTAGTCAATCTTTGGGCCTTGAGAAACGTTCATGACTGGGACGTGTAAAACTGGAGCAATTACATAACCCTACAGTTTATATCCGCAATATAAAATTTGCAGATTAGCGACGCTGTTGGGGCAGAGATCCCGCAACGAGGGCACGGAACTAGGTACAGTTCGGGAACCATCAAATGAGCAAGTTAACGAGCCGGCCCAGGACCACTATCAACAGTTGAACCGGAATCTGGATAATTCTTCTGGAATGATGTATGACCAACTTAGAAATGCACCAGAACAAAATTACGAAGAATTTCAACCCAATTGACCAAGCCAAAATATAAATTATGAAAATAACCATAAATAGCTCTGACTCATAATTAGTTTTAAGCTAATCCTGACTGAAAGATGATTTCTTCAGCACTACAGTTTGACTTACCATGAAAACGCCTCTTTGTTTATATATCTTGTTCTTGAATCTCGTTAGTGTAAAATTTTAGTAGCAACAAAATCTTTTCAGACGATATCTTTCAGAAATAAACCCAATGTTTTAGCCAACGGATAGTTAACTAACTGCCTACATGCGTGATGTCCTGCATTGGCTTCCAGCCTCGTAGCGCATCTCCTATAGGATAGCAGCGCTTGTCTGGCGGTGTCTCACTGGTAAACATAATATCGAGACGCTCCTCTGCAGATCGTAGTTCGGCATGGAGCGCCTTTGAGTAAGTCTCTTGAAGAGGCGCTATATAAATTTTCAGAATGAATTAGTGAAAAGCGCTAATATTATTTTAGCAAAGTGAATTTTCTGGGTGAAGATAAACGCTTTTTAGGTTGACGCAAGAGCAAGCTGCGCATTAAATGCACAGGCTTCTATTCATGTATGTATGTATGTATGTATGCATGTATAAATATAGATCTAATTACTACAGCGTTTTGAGTACCTCGCTAAAAATGAAATGCTGTCTGCATCAGACTAAGCAATGCTAAAATCATTAAAAGAAAAGAAGATTCAATAAGCGAACAGTACCCATATACCGGAGAGATCTGACAAACAGGCAAACCCCTACCGATGTGTAATGCGACTCTGAGCTGAGAGTAGACACAATGCTCATGCTTGGACTTCCTAGTTTTGAAGAAGAAAGAGGAGCAACAACAGGAGACGAGGCTCGCAACACACGAACCCCAACGTCAAGCAGTCCCTCGCGGATGGTAACATTAGTCTGGCTTTACAGTGATGAGTATAAATTCGTCATATTTTGAAGTTCTAATTGTGTATGTTATTCAGTGTGCGATTTGAATTCCTAATTACATCACTTCTGTTTAAAATATTAATTTATACAATATTATTTCTAAGTATCAGAGCGAATTTAAAGTTAATCAATGAGGAATGAAAAATGAAGATCAATATAAGTGAAATGACGCGTGTCAAACAGCAATCATTAAGCGCCAATACTTCTGGCATTACTACTGGTAATCTAAAGTAGCAGTAAGGTATGAAAGTAGAACTACTGGCGCTCAATTCTAAAGTAGCTGTATAATATTAGCGAAGGTATCGGCGCCATAGAGGTTATACATACCTTACCTATCTTGTCTTCTCTTATCTAACCTTAACCTTGCCTCCATTTAGCTTAACTTATTATTACCCTTAGGCCCTATAGAAAAACATTTTTAACACGCGCGAAGTAACAAACATAGAATGAGAATCTGAGGCGTGGCTAGTCAGACGCCAGGTAAAGATTAATGTAACTTAGTTGCATTTCTCATTCCAGGTTTTCATATTAAATATTTGTAGAATTCGTTGGCAGATGATAATATATTGATATTTCAGCAACGATAGAGCAACTGATCATGTCTGAGAGACAAAAAGCAACAAGAGCAAGTAAATCCCAAACAACAGTGTGTCACATTTCGTAATCGTAATCATTATCTTCAAATTTCTCAAGCGATTCTCTATTATGGCTAAGCACAGGCTAACAGCTTATTAACGGGCGCTGCGTCGTATCAGAGGGGTTGACGAGAGATCGATGTCCAGTGAAGGTCCGAGCCCGGCTGCCAGAGAGATCAGAGAGAGGAGACAAAGCGGCTGCTAAGGTGGCATTCGTTGAGGATGAGAAAGCTTCGAAGGTGGAGGATCGGATGGATTATTGCAAGAATTCTTAAAGAGATTAGACCTAATTTTGGAATGAAAAGCCTGTGGGGTGATAAGTATTGGAACCTGGGGAAATATGTATACGTGGGCGAGTGGCGTCATTGGTAGAGGAACTGAGAATATGAGGAATTCAGAGGACGATCGTTCCAGAGTCAAGGTTCAGTGTGGGATGTAGATCGATAGGAGAACTTGAGACGAGTAGAGACTGGGGACCAGCAGATTTCTGGGCTTTTAGCAACTCCACTATCAGATTCATCACGTAGGTAGACGCAATGTCATGCTATGCACCTAAAAATGTTGAACAAAATATAAAGAAAGACTCGTGCGACGTGCTATGGCGAAATTACCGCTGTACTTGATATTTGGATGTAGAACTGAGAGCATAAGGCGCAGATGACTAAAATCATAAGGTGAAGAAGAGGATTATTGAGTGGTGTGGTAAATTGATTAAGTTGTGTAGTGTTAATGTTTCATTATCAAAAGAGTCAGACTGAAAAATTGTAGGGCTTGCCATTTCAAACGAGCAAGGGGCCTTAAGCCTCAGGAGTTTGTATATTTAGAATATTTGTGCAATGATGTATGAAAGAACTGATTCGTCATTACAATAAACTGAACTTGATGTTAGAACCTCACAAAAGCACCTTACCTTTCTTTACAATACAGTGCAGAGATTCTGAGCAGGTGCTCTTTAAATGTTAATACACATGTATGCATGACTGGCCTTACCTGCTTACCTTAGAATACTGAGAAAAAACAGTAATATGTATTCAGACAGATCTCAGTCCGCATACAGAAACACCACGTTGCGTCACGTGTTTCCATTCCGATTCTAAAGACATTTCGACGACTGATGGTGCTTCTCTTATCTAAGATTATTTTGCAGGATCAACAATTGTTTATAATATCATTGTTGGTATTCTAAGTAATAGTTTCCGTTGTGAAACGACATCTCACGGCTGCCAGAACCGTTGACGTTTACCTTACCGTGCCACGAAACTAAAATAACTCGACTTTTTAAAAGTCCACGTGATTTGTGTATGGCAGGTATTCCCTCGTCGGTTTCCCATACCTGCTTTTATACCTCGGCAATCCTCCATACGCGACCGGTAATGCTATCAGATGCTAAGCCCTAAAAATGATGCAATTGTTAGATCTATTATAACACTGAATTATAATCTAGGTCGTGTTTATTCAGCCTACTAGCCTAAGCGTTACGCAAACTTTACATCACATCTTGCACGAATAAGGAAGTAAGAAACGTTCTCGTGCTGTTAGCATGGTCGCCCTTCCTGTTAAATCTCGAAGTTCCAACCAAGTGTAAGAGTGTTTCTTAACGCCATGATTTGTGTAGGCTCAGGCAGTCATATCTGCGATCAAAGAACAAGGCAATTGAAATAAAAGAGCTGCTTGGAGTAAGCATGAAGTCTGTCGGAGCGACGTGTGAGCTCACAGTATTCATAATTGCTGCAGGTAAGGGTTTATTTGCAAGTTCCGTTAAGTCATCATGCACTTAAAATGAGTTGTGTATTTGCATATCCTAGTTGATACGCCTATTATTTTCCTCTTTCCTGTGGGCGCACTGCCATTTCGGACAATCACAAGCGATCCACCTAATTGAACAGACGTCATACAATTAAATTTAGGGAGTAATTGAAAGTGTCGAAAAGGAAGAGCTCAGTCTCATCAAGGTTCAGTTATAGTTACTGGCCTTCCTAGACTGAGCATTACGAAAAACGGAAAGAAATAAATGGGGGGAGGGGTGGAATTAGGCGGCCGTCTCTAGTCGAATGACAACAGACTTTGGGCTGTTGTTCGACCTAAGACAACCGCCTGCTCCTCTTGAACAACTGTCTTCCTCATGAACGACTGGTCTTCTTGAACCAGCTGCTCTTCCCCTCAACTCTCTTTTATGCTTATTGCTGTCCAATCGACGTCATAACCTCGTGATCCCGGCAATTTCTCTGGGCATCAAGAATATAAACCGAACACCGACCTCCTAACGTTTAGACTCCTATAGGCATTAACAATTGGGCCATAGGTGTCTGCATAGATTAAAATAGCCATTCGCGGATCCAAAATATACATACATTGTCGAATACTATACGGCAATTCGTGACAGTTTGTTAGAGTAGTTATAGGCCTTGTCTGATTTTATCATTTCACTCATTTTCAGTCTGTTTGTATCGGGCACAAGAAGCGGATGGTGCAGATGGATTTCGGAGGTGCTACAACACATCAATGGATATGCATTGCTTTGACCTACAATACACCGCAGACAATCGGTTGTTAGCTGATTCTTTTGATAACGCACGAAGACGTTGTAACGATCTTAATTCTGCTTTGTTCATCATTAAAGACGAAGAAACCCAATCACTCGTACGCCAGTTTTTGGAGGAGCCTAACAATCCCGTAGGATCCCAGTACGTTTGGACGGATGCCTATCGAGTCAACGACTATAACAATTCGTATACTTGGCACTGGGTCGATTCAACACTTCCAAATATACGAGGCAGGTATATTGCAGATCATAATAGTCATATTTACATATCGCACAGTCATATTTCAACGGCTAGTCATCAGGTTCCATTCGTTACAAGCGTTAGGCACGCACAAATACATGGGCCTATATAGCCACGCATATATACATGTATTTCAGTATTACAGAGCGGCACTGTCCAACGTGCTGCCCGAGGGCTGATTTTAAATGGCCCGCCCGAGCTGAATAACCCTACCAACAGACAAAAATTGCAAGCACAATTCAAAGATAAACACCTCACTAAAACGTGCTTGAACGTTTATTGATTGATACCTTTGGTGCTGAAGTTGAACAAATATAAAACATGTCATTTATTGCATGCGATTATTCGCTGATTATTGTATAATTTTTGCCATAATAAATTTTAATGTAGGCCTAGTTAATAATTTTCAATAAATTGTCGTCGTTGCTTTTGAGTTTTCTGGTGCGGCCCTCTGCTTCAAGAACAATTTTTTGCGGTGGCCCACGGTGTCAGACAGATTTGACAGCACTGGCATAGAGAATAAGAATAAGAGCAATCAATTAACCTAGCCCTGAAGCAGCCAGGGATATGAAATGTTACGACTTCATTTTCTTTAACTCGGCGTAATATATGGACGTAGCCTCTCTTCTCCCTCGCCACCTGATCTTCTACAGAGAGAGCGCAGTCGGTCATAACAGCTGAGTTGGCTAGGGGCACACGTGGAGTAAAAATCTCGAAACAAATGTTTGTCCTGGCAGGAATATGAATCCCGACCGCTCGGTTGACAGTCCAGCGCGATAACTACTAACTACCGCTCCCCGTCTGTAGAAGCAGCCAATTTATAGATACCTGAAGAGCAATAGAAAGTTGTATCAACTTTATGGTAGCGAATATGAAGATGTGCAGGATGGCGACTTTAGGCCTAATGTTCATAACGACAACAACGACAACAAAGATGAGTCGGAGGTAAGGAAGATAAAAGGACGATGATGTATGTACTAAAACTGTATGGGACTAATGCAATGTAAATTAGATAGAGCTTGATCATATAATAACGAACTCAATGAACTATATGTCTTGAATCAGAATCTTTGGTTGCTATTATTTCAGCATCGGATGTCGCATTTCCTTATGGGCCCGATCCTAGTTGGTATGTAGCAGCCTTATTATTCAGGGATAACCGCTTCTACTTAGCGGCCCAGCAACCACATCTTAACAACAGATACGTATGCGAATTTACAGGTAATATGACATATATCATTGTATCAAACGACTTAGCCTGAAGAAGAAAAAGAAGAAGAAGAAGAAGAAGAAGAAGAAGAAGAAGAAGAGGAGGAGGAGGAGGAGGAGTTAAATTTCTTACCACGGCGGATGACACGTCATCCCCCTCGTTGTACGATATTCCTACCGACAGTGTTCGGTCACTAATAGCTGACTGCAAGGGGTGCAGGTGTGGCAGAAATATCGCAACAACTTCCTGCCCCGGCGGGGATTTGAACCCAGATCTCTCGGTTGACAGTCCAACACGCTAACCACTAAGCTATCTCTCCCCCCACTTAACCTGATTGTAGTCTTATTCAGAAACCAGCCACAAAATGACGATATTTAGCTACTGGGATTTTGTCTCTCTATAACACAATGACAAATAGGGTTAAACCATTAAATCTGCCAAAGTAGATTTCTACAACCCCAAGACTTACCAATAATTGCAGCATTCAGGGCCACATATAATTCCACCATACAGGTTATAACTGAAAACCTAGCTGGTCTCTTGTCCCCCAAACTAGCACACCCCTAACAGACACGTTAAAATTGTAAATGATATAACTGAAAACTTGGTGATCCAAACATGAAAATAGGCCAATCAGCAGCGGCATTTTGTGTTAACCAACGATTTTCATGCCCCCTGCTGAACCTTTTGATCTCGCGTAACGCAATATCTCAGGTAGTGCTTTCAACGCTGACATTGTATAGCAGCCGCTCGTGAATGTGCTGGTGCCATGGGCTTAGCTTCATAGTAGCGTTTTAGAAATTTGGAGTTTACGATTACGAGACGTTCCTTATTTAGCAGCCCATCTCGATGGTATTTAAAGGGGTAAAAGAAATCAGTCAGAGAGTAATTAATCAGAGAAGGCAGCTGATTACGCTCTTATTCGCAATTATCTTCATTTCTGACACGTGCTTCAGATCAAAACATATCCTAATTGTAATGATTTCGTAACAGTTGCTTCGACGCCATTATCTGCATCTTTCTGAATAATTTCATTTGTTTTTAACCTGCATCAGTGCCGAATTGCTCTGCAATCAGTTCCAGCAATGCGCGCCTATTCAGTGGTAGATGCTACGTTTCGAGTAATGACCAGGTCAGTTGGTATGAAGCGAGAAACAGGTGTTTAAAAGCAGGAGGAGATCTTGCTTCTTTTGCAAACGTCAGCAGCATTAACTTCACTTCATGGCTTGGCTCAGATCCAAATATCCGATATTGGATTGGACTCCAATTCACTTGGTACATATGGATAGACACAGGTTAATCCATTGCATCTCTAAAAACAAATCAAATCAGAAGTTTTGCAACTGAGATGATTCTTTAATAGTTTAACAATAGTTCTCCCACAAACGGCTCAAAAATATTATTAGGTTAAATATTCCGCATACCTTGTTTTAACGCCTTGCTAGGTACACACAAATGCACTACATAGCTGTTGAGATCCATAATAATATGCATGCATGCATATATACACATACATATTTACACACATAAATATATGCATTTGTACATACATACATGCGTACATACATACACAAAAGAACTAATAACAACGTCTGAACTAGAAGTACGGTTTTAATGAGCATTTTATCACGATTAAATTCATAAAAAACAAACGTCACAGCAGGACAACATACATGCGCAATACTGTTGAAACACAATGTCAAACGCACAAATTGGGAAAATGTTCGTTAGTGTCATTATGGAACTAGATTTGCTATTAAAGATGACGTCGAGTTCGGAATCACAAAGGAAATACTCACCAAAGTAACACCATAAAATATTCTGGAGAAAGTTAGGTGTTGAATGAACTAAGCTTATAGACGCCAAAGAACATCATGCGACGCATCTTAATAATGTGATGTAATTTCAATCTCCCAAGGCCACATATTAGGCCTTTTACAGATTTACATTTATTTAAACCAAATAACGTTCTGTATATAGAGTTTCAACATGCGTTCAGTTCATCTTTCTGTCTCACCGTGTATTTAATAGCGACTGGGGCGTAAGTTAATATTGGTAAGTTGCTTTCTTGTTAAGAGAGATGAACCAACTCGGTAAGATCTTTGGCAGGTGCATCACTGAAAGAAAACCACAACAGAGCAACTCTTCTTAAATATTCCAATTGTCTCCTTTCTTGTATAAAGACCGGGAAGTGCAATTTCTAAGCAGTGTTTGAACAGATATAAAAAAGTTAAGGACTGTAACAGCCTTTGAGTGCCTGTAGGCCTAGCTCAGTACAATGCCTTTATGTGGCATTAATATCACATTAATGCTTGATCCTCTCGACCAACTGAGTTTACACCGGAACACTTGATTCAATACGCATAGTATATGAACCAAGCAACTGTCAATGTTTAATATTGGCGTTCAATTTTATGTCATATTCTGTATACTGAAGATCATGTTGAATGTTTTAGGGGAAAAAGTCAGGTACGCAAAATGGATCAAAAATGATAACGGCTGGAGTTCATCTTGCTTGTTTATATGGAAAGGCTTTACTCCTAACTTCAGTTGGTCTCCAATAGACTGTTATTCAAAGATATATGCAGTCTGTCACTCAGGTAGGTCTATGCAGAAGATGACCAATTGAAACTAAACGTAATCGCAATCGTAGTCTTAACTTCCCAGTTGACAGGATGGATCTGTGAGTTTCCGTAGTTGCTGATTTGAGCACAACTGCATATAAGTTAACGTATGTGAATATGACACGTTCACTTCTCTTTTAGTTACATCAATCAATCCGACGACAACTTCGACTACAACTGCCACGACCAGCACCACCATCACGATCATAAGTAATAGCAGCAACAATCCTTTCAAGGAGCCCAGCGAAAGCAGAACCTCTAATAGTAAGATACATGTATTTCCTATCAGATATGCGAAAATCAATATCAAGCGGGAGGGGGAGGGGGTAAACGGCAGTCATTTACTTTTCTGGTCTGCAAGAGACTGCAATTCATACGACGTATATGTAGTCTGTCAAACAGGTAGTCCTGTACAGATGATGACGAATAGAAACAAGAAGTAATGAGAATCGTGGTCTTAACTTCTTAATTTTTCAACGCTCAAACAGCTAATGCACAGCGAAACTAAACTGGTGACGTAAAAATGATCAGGCTTGGTTCAAATTCCAGACCCAAACGGAGCTAAAATCTGCTTCAAAAGGCTCTGTACCACTGACTGATTGGTGTTCATATGACGCAGCTTGGCGTAATGAAGTTAAACCGGATAAATACTTGGCTTGGTGACCGTCCGAGAATTACGACGACATTGGGCACCCGCTCAGTTCTCCATATTTTATTGGTCGGATAACGAATATTAACACGTTTGGAACTGTAAAATGTAGCCTGTTGGCGAATTATTTTTAGTCTATACTTCAGACTAAATTGCTTTCTTGTTTATCCCAAATTATCAAAGGCATTTTATTTTAACTGTTGTGCAGATGTTCTATAAGACTACAACCGGAATTATAATATTATTTTTTATTCTGTTAAGTAGGCCTACCTCTAGGAATTGGATTGGGGGCAGGTCTTGGTCTACCTCTCGTCATACTAGCCATTCTCGTAATAGCAGTTACGGTGAGACGTAAAAGGTAAGATTTTATGAATTTATTTAACTTTTAAAAGTGCAGCTTAAAGTAGTCTCCTTTTGCGGGGAATCAGTCGTTTAGACTCGGATTTTAAAAAGGCTGTATAAGCAAGTTACCTTTCCACTCACTTTCACTTTTCCTATTCTAAGTACGTAAGTTATCTTCTTGGTTTTCACAGTTTCCATTTCCATTGCCTCGTCTAGAAGCGAGCTCCACAGTAGGTCACCATTCGAAAGCCTTCATTTGCTCTTTAAATGTCTAATTAATATAAAATCAGTGCTAGTTAATTTTCTATTTCTATCACGCATCAGTTAGGCCTACGACAAAGCTGCCTGCATTTTCTACGAAATATAATTCATATTTCGTAGAAACTACAGGCAGCTTTGTCGCAGGCCTAACTGATAAATGCATTATGCATATTATGTAGTATTTGCTCATAATATCAGTAAAATTCAACTGTATAGGAAAATTTGCTCGTAATATCTGTAAAATAGAACTGTGAAGGAACATTTTTCAGATTGTTGCTGTGTTTGTGGCTCTTTAGCGTAACCTTTAGGACTTGAGAAGATTTATTGATAGGGACTTGTAATAGGCCTACTTGAGCAATTGCAGAACCATACAGTACATTTCATATCCGCACAATAATTATATTTGCAGATTGGCGACACTTCCGGAGCAAAGACCCCGCAACGAGAGCAATGAACTCGGTATAGTTCGAGAATCAACTGTCGGGCAAGTTAACGAAGCGGCCAACGACCATTATCAACACCTGAATCAGAACCTAGATAATTCTTCTGAAATGATATACGACAAACTTAGAATTGAACGAGAACCGAACTACGAAGAATTTCCATCCAGTAGACCTTTACCTAAAAATATAATTTAAGGCAATAGTAAATAGCGCATAATTATTTTCATGCTAATCCTGACTGATAGATGATTTATTCAGAACCACACTTGGACTTGCCTTAAAAATACTTCTTAGTTTATATATCTTGTTCTTAAATCTAGTTAGTAAGTTCTTATAAATTTCTAATAGCAACTAAAAACTGTCATACCATCTCTATCGGAAATAGCCCTAATGGAAAAGCCAACGAATAGCTAAATATCTTGTGCTAAGCAAAAACAGAGTGCAGAAATGAAATAGGCCTACAGTCAAATCCAAATGATTCCAGTAAAGCCACCTACCATAAACGATAATTTTGTCATAACCAAAATTGAAAACATTGCCTACAACGAATGTTAATATAATTTAAGCGAAAAGGGAATTTTCGAGATAAAGAACAGCGCTTTATGGGCTGGTGCAAAAACATGCAGCGCATTAAATGTACCAGGTTTCAATGTATGCATGTATGAAAATAGACGCTGACTACAGTACCTCACAAGAATGCTGTCTGTACCAGATTAAACTATGTTAAAGTCATTAAGAACAAAAAAATCGATAAGCGAACAGGACCCATATTAGTTGACGCACAAAGCCCATCCGATGTATTTCGATTCAGGGATGAGAGTAGACGCAATGTATTCTGACTCAGAACTGATGGTAGAAACACTGCTTGGAGTTCCTGGCCTACGCAGCGTCAAAGAATAAAGAGGAGCGACGACTGGCGACGAAGCTCGAACCACACGATCCCCAACGTTAATCATCCCTCGTGGATGGTAAAATTATTTTGACTGAAAAATGATTAGTTTAGATTCGTCATTTTTTAAATTCTAATTGTACATAATATTTAGTTTGGGACTTGAATTGCTGTAGGCCCTATGCATTATCTCTGTTTAACATATTAATTTGTGCAACTTCAAAGTTTCAGAACGAGGTTTACGATAATCAACGTTAAATATATGAGGAATGAATGTTAGCGGTTATGCAATTGAAATAATGCATATCAGGCAGCAATCATTTAACGCCATATGTTTTAACCTTTACTACTGGTCATCTGGAATAGCAGTAAGGTATGAAAGTTTGACTACTGGAGCGCAGTTCTAAAGTAGATATTTTATATTAGCCACGGAATCACCGCCATAGATGTTATACATATGTAGTATTACTGTATTAGTACCTAACTTATCTTGTCTTCCACTATCTAACCTTCGAATTGTCTCAATTCAACTTAATTTATTACTACTATTATAGCAACAATTTTTAAAACGCGCAATGTGACATAGAACTGCGAATCTGAGGCGCGGCTAGTCAGTCGCTAGGTGAAGATAAACGTAACTTACTTGCATTTCTCATTCCAAGTTCTTTGTATTTGTCGAATTCGGCAGCAGATGAATATCCCTAATATATTGATATTTCAGCAACGATAGAGTAGCTGATCATGTCTGAAGGGCAAAATGACAAAAAAATAAATCTCAAACCAACATTGCATCACATTTCGTAATTGTAACCGTAAACTCCCAATTTCTAAAGCGCTAATGTAAAGCTAAGCACAGGCTACCAACTTATTTACGAGCGCTGTGTCTTCCAGAGGTCAATATCCAGTGAAGGTCCGAGTCCGGTTGCCAGAGATACCTGAGAGAGAGGAGGCAGAGCGGCTGCTAAGGCGGGTTCATTGAGGACAAAACAGCTTGGAAGGCGGAGGATCGGATGGATTAGGAAAAGAATTCTTGAAGAGGTGGGATTTTAATTTGGAGTATAGGAGCCTGAGGCAGACAACGCTGGGTGAATGGCGGTATTGGCGGAGGAACTGAGAATATGCGGAAATCAGAGGAAGTTCGTTCCAGAGTCGAGGTGCAGTGTGGGATATGGATCGGTTGGAGAACTTGAAATCAGTATTGACTGAGAGACCAGCAGATTTCTGGGCTATTGCCAACTCTACCATTAGATTCACCATATGGGTAGACCTAATGTCAAATTATGCCCCTAAAAATGTTGAACAACATATAGTGAAAGACCCGTGTGAAGTCCTATGGCAAAATACCGCGGTACTTGAAACTCAATGTAGAATTGTGAGGTTTAGGTGCAGCTGATTAAGATCACAAGATGAAGGAGGATTATTGTGTAGTATGGTGCACTGCATTGGTTTAGTTGTGGAGTGTAGCGTTTCGTTCTCCACAGAGTCAGACTGGGCCGTTTGGGGGCCTGTCATTTCAAACAAGCCAGAGGCCCCACGCTTCAGGAGTTTTCATATTTAGAACATTTGTGCATTGATGCATACAAGATTTGTCAATACAATAATCTGATCATGGTTTTAGAACCTCTCAAATTCACCTCACCTTTCTTTTCCATACCTTTAGGAGTTTCTCAAAAAGTCTATACAAATGTTCAGATACATAAATGCATAATTAACTTTACCTGTGTACCTTAGAAGACTGAGAAAAAACATCAGTTTGTACTGGGCAATTCTCAGATTAAGGTACGCCTGCAGAAACACGATGGGTGCCACGTGTTTCTATTTTTACTCTCGTGACAATTTGACGCCAGATGGTGCTTCTCATATCACGATGAGACCCTCCCAAGAAAAGTTTTGACGTCATATTAAATAAAAGTACCGAAATTATTCTTTTATTAAAATAACGAATAGCTTAAAAAAGATTCCGGAACGTCTTTCGGGAGCGTCCCGCCAGAAAAAGCATTGATTTTTCTAATATTGTTGGTATTCTAAATAATCGTTTCCGTTGTCAATCGTCATCTAACGCGAGGACCGTTGACGTCTACACTACCGTGTCATGAAACTAGCGTATCTGAACTATATAAAACGTCCACGTGATTCCCGTATGGCAGGCCTGGCTGCTATTAGACCTCGGCAATCCACCATGCGCCGCTAGCTATGCTATAAGAGAGTTTCAGTGACTATTGACTAAGCCATAAAAATGACGCATCTGCTAGATGTATTGTAACACTGAATAATAACTGTGGTCGTGATTTGTCAACCTACTAGCCTGAGCGTCACGCACACTGCACACCACATCTAGCACGGATAAGGAAGTAACAAACTTTCTCGTGCTTTTAGGTTGTTCGCCCTTTCTGTTTAATCTCGAAGATCATAGCAAGTCTAACAGAGTTTCTTAACGATATAGTTTGTTTAGGCTTTGTTTAGTGCATGTCCGTGGTGAAAGAACAAGTCAATAGGATTGTAAATAAATGCGCTGCTCGGAGTAACCATGAAGTCTTTCAGAGCGACGTGTGAGCTTACATTATTCACAATTGCTGCAGGTGAGGGTTTGGTTGCTAGTTCTGTTAAACCATCGTACACTTTAAAATGAGTAGTTATTTGCATGAACATAGTTTCTACGCCTATTACTTCCTTCATTCCTGTATAGGCGTACTCCCAATTGGTGGCGATCAGAAGCGATCCACCTAACTGAATAATCAACCAATAAAGTCACTGGAGTTATTGAAATGTTCTGAAGATGAAGAGTTCAGTCTCATTCAAGTTCAGTTCTCGGTAGAACTTTTCGTTGGACTTTCTAAACTGATCATCACCAGAAACAGAAGCCAAAAAGTGGAGAGCTGAATTTGTTTGCTCGGCCATCTCTAGTTGAACGACAACGATAGCGTCTCGGCTATTGTTTGACCTGAGAGATCGTCCCTTCCCCATGAACGATTAGTCGTATTGAACCAACTGTTCTTCCAGTCAACTCTTCTTTGTGATCATCACTGTCGAGGCAAATTTATGACTTCGTCATCCCGGCAAATCCTCTGAACACCGACCTCCAAACGTCTAGACAAAGCGTTAGCAACATGGCTTTAGGAGTCTGCTTAGAATAAATATTAAATAAGCCATTCGAGGATCAAAAATATACAAACATTGTCGAAAGCAATGGCATTCCGTGAGAGTAGTTTTGAAAACTAAGAATACTTGTTAGGGTAGTTACAAATAGAATATTGATGCCACAGGCCTCGTCTAATTTTGTCTTTCTACCAATTTCAGTTTATCTGCAAGAAACGGAAGGTGGAGATGGATTTCGGAGGTGTTACAACACATCAGTGAATATGCATTGCTTTGATGTGCAATACACCTCAGACAATCAATTGTTAATTACGTCCTTTGACAACGCCCGAAGACGTTGTAACGATCTTATTTCTACTTTGTTCATCATCAAAGACGAAGAAACCCAATTACTTGTACAACAGTTTTTTGAAGAATCTAACAATCCAGTCCGATCCCAATACGTTTGGATGGATGCCTATCGAGTCAACGACTATAATAATACGTATACATGGCACTGGGTGGACTCAAGACTTCCAACAATACAGGGTTGGCATATTGCAGATCATAATATTCATAATACATATTATGCAGTCATATTTCATCTTCGGGTCACCAGTTTATCATGGTTCTATGTATCACTTAGTTTAGATCAGTGGTAAGTCTTCCTAGGGTCCTTCCGTCTAATCTCCAGTCAGTTGTTAATGCTGCCGCCAGGCTGATTGCTCGTCTGCCTCAGCTGTGAGCGGCAATATACAAATCCAAATATGATAAGATTGTGTTGAAGAATTTATTGATAACAGGGACCAATATAATAACGTTACATCATAATAGTAATCAGTGTTTTTTCACCGGAACGCGCCGGAACGGCGTTCCGGCACCTTTTTTCAGCTGCTAAAATGATTTATTTATTTTAATAATAAAAACAATAATTTAGTTATTTTAATTTAATTTCAATTTTGTAGGCTGTTTTCAGGATTTATTGAGACCCCTCCCAACCCCCAATCTAATTTTATTTTTTTCGTGATTTTACTCCTCCTATAAGTGTTCCGTTCCGGAACCTATTATTCCCCTTCCTGAACCTTTTTCTAGAAAAAAGCGCTGATAGTAATGATAATAAGTTACTCAACTTGATTCATCAGTCAGATAGTTACTTCTCGTTCTGTCCCCTGCTCGTTGTTCCTTTCCGTCGACTTTCTCCGATGTTCTTGATTCGACCTTTCTTCTCCAATCTCCCGTTCCGAATGCTCCTATCTCACTGAATTCTGTGTCTTAAAATCGTTCCTATCTCCTCCTGAGACTGCATGGCTTAGCCTCCGCCTGGCTCGAACTCTTACTGCCAATTCATCGCTGTTCGAACGCTGTCGTTCAGTCGGCTATCTGCTCAGGCTAGTCAGACAGCCGTTCTTTTGTCGTCTGAGACTGCAGTAACTGTTGCTATTCCACCCAATGTCAGTATTTTATTTTCATACTTCTAGTTGCGTGCAGTGAGTGTATATCGTCTCGGACCTGAGCTACTGATACCTGATCCAATCTTGCCTGCCTCTAATACTGATCCAAAAATGTTTCTTCTCAGCCTGGCCAGTGCGCTGGTCTCTAGAGTTCACATTCCTACTTCTCATTATAACACAAATCTCTCGCGGAAGTGCATTCGTGTTTCTGTGTTGCCTCATGCATTTCTATAGCGTCGTTTCTACTCTGGCATATATATATATATATACATAGGCCTATTATATCTATACATGTAAATTTCAGCAGAGTATAAGCTAGTATTGAACCAGCCATGGATATGAAGTGTTAAGAACTTCATTTTCTTGGTCTCGACGTATTAGGGCAGAAGCCTGTGCTCTTCCGTGCCGCCTGATCTTCCACCGACAGTGTACAGTCCGTGTACTCATTATAGCCAAGTTGGCTAAGGGGCGCAGGTGGAATCTCGAAAGAAATATCTGTCTTCGCTGGAATTTGAACCTCTTCTCTCTCGGTTAACATTCCAGCACGCTATCTACACGCACCCGTCAGTAGAAGCAGACCGTTAATAGATACATGGCCAACAGCGCCTCTGAGTAGTTCCCTTGAAGTGGCGCTATATAAATTTACGAATGAATGAATGAACATAGAAAGTTGCATGGTAGAGAATATGAAGATGTGCAGGATGGCGATTATAATATTGATTACAACAACGACGACGACAACTATTATGAGAAGGAGGTAAGGAAAAGAATAGGATGCTGATACACGCACTAAAAACTAAATGCAATGTAAGCTAGATTAAGCTTGATCATATAATATTTTTTATCCGAACTTAATCAACGAAATCTCTTTAATCACAATCGTTGGTTGCTATTATTTCAGCATTGAATGTCGCATTTCCTTATGGGCCTGGATCTGATTGGTATGTGGCAGCCTTAGAATTCAAAGACAACAGCTTCCGCTTAACGGCACAGCAACCACATTTGAGCAACAGATACGTATGCGAATATCCAGGTAATATAGCATATATCATTGTACAAAACAACTTAGCGTGAAGAGTAAGAGTAATCGCTTAAGCTATCCTAAGAGACAAACATGGGTTTGAAGCGTTAGCGACTTCATTTTCCTTAGCCTTGGAATATGAGAGCGGATAGCCATTCCTCTTACTCGGGGTCTCTGAACGGAAAGTGTATTGTCAGTGTACTCATTATAACTAAGGTGGGGCAGAAATCTCGCGACAAATTTCTGCCCTCGCGGAAATTTTATTTCGGACCTCTCGTTGACAGTCCAGTAACCTATGCTAACCACTAAGCCTACTTAGGCTTATCGTAAAGTTCATTCAGAAAAAAACACATACTGACGACTTTTAGCTTTTGCCATTTTCGTGCTATAATGCAATGACAAAAAAGCAGTAGGCCTACTATTTATTCTGTCAATGTATATTTCTACAACTAAATTTGCCATAAAACTGTGGATTTCTGGTGGGCCACTTATGAGCCCACCATGTAGGTTATCACAGAAGCCCTATAGACGTTCTCTTGTCCTCTAAACTAGCACATCCCTAACAGACACGCTAAAATTGTAAAACGCTAGCTTGGTGACCCACGCAGAAAATTAGGACAATCTGCAGAGTGAATTCGTGGTAGTCTTCCAGAGTTCCTCAGCGACGTTGCTTGCGTTGGCGAACTATTTTCATAGTTCCTGCAGAGCCTTTTGATATCGGACAAGTTTATTTTGCTCAAAAACATATCCTTACTTTAATGGTTTTTGTAATTGTAATTGTAACCGAACATTTATATAGCGCCACTCAAATCAACAGCGCTCTCGACCCGCATCACTGCCAGCACCGTAAAAAAGAAAGCTTTCAAGCGTCTACGGACCTGAAGAGGAAAGAGGGCAAGGAGCTCTTGGTGGAGGGACTGGGTAAGGCTGTTCCAGGCTGATGGACCCACATAGGCAAACTCCTATGTTTTGTAGTAGTGGCATCGATGCCATTATTATCATCTCTCTTAGTAATTTCTCTCGTTTTATTTGAACTGCATCAGTGTCGAATTGCTCTTCAATCAGCTCCAACAATGTACGTCAGTTTGATGGCAGATGCTACGTTGCAAGTAATGACCAGGCCAGTTGGTATGAGGCGCGAAACATGTGCTTAAAAAGAGGAGGAGATTTGGCTTCGTTTTTAAACGTTACCAGCATCAACTTCACTTCATGGCTTGGTTCAGATCCAAATATCCGATATGGGATAGGACTCCAGTTCACCTGGTACATATGGATAGACACAGGTAAATCCATTGCATCCCTATCAACAAATCAAAGCAAATGTTTTGCTGTTAGTTTAATTTCTTATAGTTTAGCAATATTTAAGCTTATGTCGCAAAAAGCTTCAAAATTGTTTTCAACTTATCTTAAGGCACTTCTTTTTTAGGTCTGTCACGTTCTGGTGGGCCACATTATGATACCACCATGACGGTTATCACTGAAGCCCTAGCTGGTCTCACCATATTTCAGAGACGCACTATATAAATGTTGAGAAACATATATACATGCATGCATATACAGATAATATATAAGTGCATACACCGTACACGCATACAAATAGACATGTATACATGCGTGTATATAATCGTACCTTATATCACCACATTTGAAAAGCACCAAGGTTTGATACTTAGAGCCTGAGGTGTGATATTAGTCAGAGAATACCGCACAGGTCAACTTTTCTTAGATGTCCCTATTTTGTTTATTGTTACATAAAGGCTTTGAAGTGCAAATTTTAGTTTAAAAATAAATGTAAAAAACAGGTACTGTGAAAGCCTAAGTAAAATGCATTCAAGTGGCATTAATATCATATGAATGCTTGATCTTCTAGTCCTCAACGAGGTTACACCAGAGCACTCCATTTAATGCGTACAGAAATTGCATAGAAAACAGTTAGGCCTACATTTCAATATTGGCGTTCAATTTTATTACACTGTCGCATTCTGTTAACCGAAGATCATGTTGTATCCTTTAGGGGGAAAAGTCACATACGCAAAATGGATCAAAAATGATAACGGTTGGACTTTACCTTGCTTGATGATATGGAAGAGCTTTACACCTAGCTTCAGCTGGTATCCCGCAGACTGCAATTTATACCCCGTATATGCTGTCTGTCACACAGGTAAGCCTATACAGATGACAACGTACACAAACCCAAAGTATTCGCAATCGTAGTCTTAACTTCGGAACTGATGGGATAGATAAGAGAATTGCCGTAGGTGCTGACATTATTTCAACTGCATAATAGTTTTACGTTTTGTGAATATGTCACTCTCACTTCTCTTTCAGTTACATCAAACATTCCGACGACAACTTCAGTTACAACTGTCACGACCATCACAACCATCACGACAAGTATATTAACTTCATCAGAGAGCTCTCAAAACAACAGCGGCCAGCCTATCAAGAAATCCAGCGAAAGCAGAACTCCTACTAGTAAGATATTTTCTATGATTCAAGCGATGGGTAAAAGGCAACGTCGTTTCATTATAATTAATAATCGGACGATTGTAACAAAACGTTCGTCTATATACCGCACATCATTAAAAGTCTTGATATAATCATCATTACCATCATCATCATCATCATCATCATCGTCGTCGTCGTCGTCGTCGTCATCATCATCATTGTCTATGGGCTTAGCGCCCGTTGGTGTCAATCGCATGCTTCACTGTTTTTCTCCATTCGTCGCGTTCCTGTGCCATCAGGCTCAACCTCTGTATGTCCACTTCGCACCAATCTCTAACATCGTCCAGCCATTCTCTGTTTGGCCTCCCTCTGATCCCCGTGCCGTTGATTAACCCAAACATGGTTTGCTTGATCAGTCTATTGTTGTTCATTCTGCACACATGTCCGAGGAAGTTGAGCTTTCTCTCCATTATCAGTTGTTTTATGTTTTTCGTGTTTCCAACTCTTACGCGTAAGCTTACCTCTTTGTTTGTTATCTTTTGTTGCGACCTGATGTGTAATATCCTTCTGTAGCATCTCATTTCGAATGCCAGCAGTTTGTGTGTGCCACGCTTTCGCAGAGTCCATGTCTCGCATGCGTATAGCAATACGCTGAATACGCATGTTTTGATGATTTATATAAATTACAATTCGAAGCTATTTCCAGATAATTGTATTTTGTTTTAGATATTGAAATTGGAGTAGGAGTGGGTGTGGGAGTTGGTGTGCCGGTCCTCGTTACATGCATTGTGATAGTCATATGTGTTGTTGTACGGTGAGAGACAGCCAGATACTTACTGATGCGATAACAAATGTTCTCTTATAGTCCAACATTTAGTCTATGAAATGAATGTGTTATCATGTGCTCACTTGCTGCTTATATTAGTTCAAGCCCTTTAGAGCTGTACATTTTCCCAGTAATTAACATACATTTTAGTCGGTGAACGATGTAAACAACCTCACTGCGCCCGAAAATGGATCTTCAAAGTCTGTGATTCATAGACGCGAAACGATTTTCTGTTTGTCATATGGTAAATTGTGTTTAAAGATGCAAATAAAACTGATGTGTAGCTGCGATGCTGAGCTTTTGATTGATGCTACTTAAAGTGCATACAGTGAATTTCGGGTGTGTTTACAGATTCCATGTTCGTCATATCGTAGAATGTAAGATTTAAAGATGCACAGAGAGGAAATAGTGTTGTTACTATGTCAGGGAGCTATTGAGCTATACTACTTAAAAAAATATTTTGGGAGTGCGTACAGCTTATGAGAGTGGCGTGCATTCATGTGTAACTTAGCTTACTAAGTGCAGCACCATCCTTATCATCAAATACCGTAAACTACACAAACTGTTTTAAATGTTGCTTTTATTTTTAAAGGAAGCGTCGACATGGAACTATATCTTCAGCACAATCAACCACTCATCAACATCAAGAATCGTCTGTAGACGAACCTCATGGTCCGACTGGAAAGAAAGAAAACGAAATCGGAGAATCGGCTTATGGTATAGTCGTTCCATCAACGCTTTCCAGACAGGCGGCAGAAGCAGCAGAAGCTAATTCTGCAAGGGAACCAACAGAATACGCACCACTCCAATTTCTCTAAAGGAGACACGCTTTCGTGCGACTATTCAGATGCTACAGTACACTTACATATATTTGTCTTGCAATGCAGGCCGTAAAATATTTCTTAACTCTAGATTTTAACTTTACTAAATCAGATTACAATTTTTACACACAGAGTAACATTTAAACATTGTGGCCCATCGTGTCTCTACACTAATAAAAACAATCGCATTAGGGCCGTTCCAGATGTTTTTCACATTCCTCTTAATTGATGTTCAAGTCCCTGAGGGATCTTATGTTCCTCGAGGCAAAAAATAATAATACAGTCTTGTTCACCTCTGGGCACGGTAACCGATTTATTAGAGTTCTGGCCTTGTAACGCATTGAGTGGGACAATGCGGGTTCGAACCACCCCCAGTTGGTAAGTACTTAGGGGCATTGAGCAAGTCCTTCACGCACAATTGCAGAGCGCTATTGTATGTTCGTGTGTTCATTTCTGAAGCTTGGAAGGAAGGCAATATAAAGAATTGTATTGTACTGGTTTGTATTGTAATGTATTGCTTCTCCACACATCATGCACTTTTGAAAACCATTGCTACTGCATTCCCTCTTTGAAGATACTGAGTTTATTCCATTTTGCCGTTTCCAACTAAACCCTTTTGTGCATGTAGGCATAAATGTATCGATGTAGCCTACTCTTGAACATATAAAGACCCATTGAGAGCTTTATGAGAATCGACAAAGTTATTTGTCTAAACCTTATAACTCGCCTGCTTATGACTGTCCCTACACAAGTGAAGGTTTAAGCATCAACTGAATACACCAGAAACCTAAACTACAAGAGAAAGGTATACAGAGGAAGCTTTCCCCAATGAATATAAGAGCAACAACATTGAAGGCGCTGAAATTGGTCATAGTGTAAATGTCTGAAAGCTTTCACCTGCTAAGCAACCAACCTTTAAACTAGAAACCACCTCTGAAACTAAGTACGCATCACTAGGCTTCGAAAAAACAGCTGACGCGAAAAATTACAATGAACAATTTCCATTAAATATTAAATCATATCTATCGCAACTAAGGTATTAACTTTAAATTATCGCCGATCGATCGATTCCTTGAGAGTCTATTCAGAATTACTGTTGAATCTCTTTTCACAGGGTCAACTTTAATTAACAGACTATTCAAACCTAAACAAAAATGACAAAAGTGACAAGCAGCATACGTCACAGCTTTCAAAACCTAATCTATGCAATGTTAAGCGCCTTTGTTATGTACTTAATACCTAGATACTTACATTCATATATTGACATACTTACTTGTACGTACAAATATACATAAACATACATAGGGCCTACTGTACATGAATGCATAGATAATAGATCATGGATCATCCCTGCATACATACATACATTCGTACATTCATCCACACATGCAGGCATAAACATAAACATACATCCATACATACATACATACATACATACACTCATATGCACACATTCAAACAGCTGTACATAGAGGCATATAATTAAATATATACATGCATGCATAGTATTCATGCATGATTGCAGCTATTTATATGAAAAAATACGTTGCGCCTGTTAGAAAGTGCAGTGCATGTTTGCTGTCTAAGTGCTCTTTACTTGAAGAGGTTGCATTGTGATAGGTTTATTAATTGTCTGGCCGTTCATCACTTTAATGATTTTTCTGAAGTGATTGGTGCATTGGCCTTTGTGAAACGAATCAAACGATGTTAGGCCTTTAGCTAAAGCTTACTTTTCATATACAGCAAAAGCAGGATCTCATGGTTCCGTGTTGGCTTTTGCAAAAGCTCGATCCATAAGAAGTTTTTGAAAAGCAAGTCGTGCAGTGTATTATGTTAGTGAAACAGGCTTGTTCCTCTGACCCATTAAACCAGTGTTTAATCTAGTCCCCCTCGTCTGGGAGGGGAAACCAGGTTTCTGGGGGAGCAAACAATTGACAAAAAATGTTGTCTTCCATCTTTACAAAGTTTGAGACTTTTCTCAAATTTTTCCATTTTCATTTTTCATCTTCGAAAAAAGTTGATGACCTTTTTTTTTTTTTTTAGTCCTTCACCCAATTTTTTACTTTTTTCCTCTGTCAAAAAAGTTGATGACCTTTTTTTAGGAATCCATCTCTCTGGGGGGGGGGGGGAAACCATGTATCCACATCGATCCTGGGGGGGGATTTTTCCTCCTCTGATAGTCTGTACATTGTAATATTCCTCGCCTCTGGGGGGGGGAAACATCAATCCTGGGGGGGGGAACTTTCCCCCCAAAGACGTCTAGATTACTCACTGCCATTAAACAACTTAACCCTCGCCATTCACCGCGCCACTATCGCAGCCAATTACGTACTACATGTAAGGTCATTTGCCACCTTTACAGCCATTTACGTACTACTTAGCCACTCTTAAAGCTATTTAGGCCCGCAGTAACATATAGCCACCTTCGAAGCCATTTACGTACTAACGCATAGCCACTTTCAAAGCCATTTACGTACTAACATAGCCAAGTTCAAGGCCAATTACGTACTAACATAGCCACTTTCAAAGTCATTTACGTACTAACATATAGCCACTTTCAAAGCCATTTAAGCACTTGCATATAGCCACTTTCAAAGCCATTTACGTACTAACATATAGCCACTTTCAAAGCCATTTAAGCACTAGCATATAGTCACCTTCGAAGCCATTTACGCACTAGCATATAGTCACCTTCGAAGCCATTTACGCACTAGCATATAGTCACCTTCGAAGCCATTTACGCACTAGCATATAGTCACCTTCGAAGCCATTTACGCACTAGCATATAGTCACCTTCGAAGCCATTTACGCACTAGCATTAGCCACCTTTACAGCCACTTACGTACTAATAGATACTCGTACCACTGCAACGAACTCGCACACATGATTATTAAGCCACTGAACCGGTGCCATTTGTCATATTTCACATCCATTTACAAACTAATGTGTACCTGTTGCACCGGACTGTAGAGCCTAGCCAGGGGAGTCCCACCTCAGCTGACAGTTAACTTCATGTTCACCATAGTTCCTGGTTCTCGTTACGCATAGGACGAGGAATGCAGTTTGTACGTAAGCAGTCATCTTTAGGACAAACATTACTTTGACTGTAGCAAATGATATCGACCGAGCACTTCTATTTTTAGCAACAACCCTGGACAGGTGAACCAACCGCAATACTTTTTGGAATTGTTTTGGCCCGAGCGTCTTTTGGTCCCATGCCTCCAATCGTTCGAAAAACCTCCTAGCTTCACAAAGCTTGTTTTGTTGCAATGCCTGCGAAAAGGGGTATTGCCCTATTTCGCACACGGCCGTGCATCTTAGTCACCAGACCCTGGTTGCTTACAAATAATAATGAGAATGCTTTTTGATATTATGGGCGCGGTTGCACAGCACTTTTTGACAACTTGCATGGATGACGAAGCAACATGCTACATCTAGCCTAAGGGTCTTTCGAAAACTTATAATATTTCATATATATATTATGGTGCATATAGTTTAGATTGTGCTAAATAAGAACGATATGCATCGGTCTGATAGATATGATGATTAAAGCTATAGGCTTGTAGAGATCAGCCCATGAACACCCATCTACGACTAACAGTTGTTGATGCTTTTTTAAGGCATGGTGGCATTCGCTTCAAACTCGCACAGAAGAAGAAGAAGAAGAAGAAGAAGAAGAAGAAGAAGAAGAAGAAGAAGAAGAAGAAGAAGAACAAGAAGAAGAACAAGAAGAAGAACAAGAAGAAGAACAAGAAGAAGAACAAGAAGAACAAGAAGAACAAGAAGAACAAGAACAAGAACAAGAACAAGAAGAACAAGAACAAGAACAAGAACAAGAACAAGAACAAGAAGAACAAGAACAAGAACAACAAGAACAAGAACAACAAGAACAACAAGAAGAAGAACAAGAAGAACAAGAAGAAGAAGAAGAAGAAGAAGAAGAGCAGTCCCTTAAGCTAGCCTTGTGGCAGCCATGGGTATGAAGTGGTAGCGACTTCATTTTTCTTAGCCTCGGCATATGAGGGCGGGTGGCAAGTCACCTATTTGCCTCTCTCTTGACATCTGATCGTCCTACTGACAGTGTGTAGTCAATGTACTCATTATAGCTGAGTTGGCTAGGGGTTCAGGTGGAGCAGAAATGAATAAAGATAGGCCAAAGCTATGAATACAAATCAATCTTGCTATCGAACTCTATCATCATTCAGTTGCATGGTTTCAAGTAACATTATTTGGCCCTATTCGGATTTATGGGGTCGCCAACATCTTTCTTTCATGGTTTTTGGTCTGCTGACGATGAATCCTAAAGTGTGTAGCATAATATGTTTGCATTTATGTACAGACTTTTCAGTAAGGTTCAATTTGTATCTGGGGAAACTTAAAACAACATTACATATATGCGTATATTATGTGACATATATGCGTATAAAATTATACACACAGCGCTCATGAATAAGCTGGCACCCTGCGCCTGGCTTTCGAGTGGCTCTTTAGAAGTTTGGAGTTTACGATTATGATTACGAACCCTGTTTATGATTAGTGACAGTTTTCTGTTGCTTTGCGGTGACTGTAACGCTATATGAAGTTCGCTATATCTTTGCGACGACGCCCGGTGCCTTGGAGCGTGTAGGGGAAACTTGAGAACTCCTTCACCGTTGACTGCGTCGATATCATTGGCATCATTGCTATAGCTGTGGTATACAATTATATTCGTTGACTTGTTAAAAGGCGAATTTCAAAGTGGATGAAACGGTGAAAAAAATGAACAATACAAAACTTGAGTCTATTTAAAACCGTCTAGTCACGACTGTACTATTCAGTTTAAGACGGATGACTCACCAGGCATTTACTCATTTTCTTGCAAAGTTAGACTCGGGCATAATCTGATTTTCGACGCGGTTCTCTCTGGATATACAATTCAATAACTGCAATGTTGAAATTTAGACTGGCGATTATACTTCTGGTTGCAGGTAAGGCAAATTGGGTACTTAGACAAAAATGATGCAGAGGTCGAGCAACGACAGATGCGGCCGGTAACATGCCCAGATGTTTATTAAACCTACATATGCCCATGAGTTTATAAGTCATACATATGCCTAAGAGTTAATAAGTCCTACATATGCCCAGGAGGTTTTAAGCCCTACATATATGCCCAGGAGTTTATAAGTCCTACATACAGTATGCTTGAGTTTATGAGCCCTATATATGCCCAGGAGTTTTTAAGTCCTACATATGCCTGAGTTTATAAGCCCTATATATGCTCAGGAGTTTATAAGACCTACACATGACGCCGCTGTTTGGCATTACTAGAATTACTTTCGGAAACGTATCTTTTCCTCGTGCATGTGTCTAACTGGTCTAGCTTTGTCAATGTTGGCATAATTATTACACGGAACTTACGAATTATTCTGTGCCTTGTGCCTCTTTCAATAATTCTCGGATTTTGTAGAGCTGTGGTTCTGCATTCCGAAAGTAGAGTGTGACGGCAACTTCACACAATGCTACAACACAGCTACTGAGATGCATTGCTTCAGTAAAATAGTAAATGGAGCTCACAACTTCTCCGAAGCTCAGAAGTTGTGCAGTGCGATTGACGCAGCTCTACCCGTAATAAAAGACGATGAAGTTCAAACGATGCTGGAGACGTTTATTTCAACTCTTCGCAATTCGGCAGGAATAGAAGATGGCATTTTCTATTTTTGGACGAATGCTTCTCGAATCATAGAAACCAAGTGGCATTGGCTTAATTCCAGCGTCATCAGTGATCTAAGTAGGTGATTATTATACTGCAGATGGAAATTACTTTTTATGAATGAAATAGTTCCGTGTTGCAAAATTTAAATATTCGTATGGGTGAATGCTTGTTTTTAAGGTTCCTGGCATCGCCAAAATGCTTAAGGTTAATCGTTTCCACTACTTTCTTCTATTCAATTAATTTTTATTCACCTTATACTGCAATTACTACACGTATGAAAATAGGATCTATTTAGTACTAGTACAGTGACATCACTAGGGTTGGCGTCACCCATGGTGTCACCCCCATTACTGGGTACAATAAAGTAAATTAGCATAGAGTTTCAGCTCTAGGTTAATTGAAACTGATAAACTACCGGTACATGTAAACTGGGGTTATGAAAAATGTTTTGCTATTATCTCTTGTTGTTACTTTTGAAATAATAAATTTATTCTTAAACTCTGCACAAGAATTTGTTGGACAGTCATTTCATCATTTTGATGTCACCCCCTCTGAAGGTGTCACCTAGTGCGGCCCGCACCCTCTAGTGACGCCATTGTACTAGTAAAGTGGTACGACGCAGCACTCATAAATAAGCCGGTTCCCTGTGCTTAGCTTTAGGGTACCACCTCACAAATTTGGAGTTTACGAATACGATTACGATTGGTGTCAAGTAATTGCTTTTAGAACAAAGGCACTTAAGAAACACATGAAAACTATTGCAATGGACTCAAGTACCTGTAATGTCGTTATTAATCGCACATCGAGAATGAACGCTCTGAACTGAGACTTACAATGCAAGCATGCTCCAAACGTAGAGACCAAACCGTTTTCACATCGTGACTAGACAATTTGTGTATTGTATGTGCCTACTTATTGGTTCACAGATGTTAGCATAACCAATATCGACTTCCACGTCGCAAGCTTAGCGCGTCAGGACAGTGACCAACAAGAAGTTCTCCTGACTGTTAATCATCCGGGAGAAGAGATGAGATACATCTGCGAATTTTTCGGTATGTCAAATCCGTTAATTTTTGACAGCATCACAACAAAGAAAATTTGCCTTCGCAAGTGCGTCTTGCAGCCTGTTGGGTTTCTGCAAATCCAGGGCCATGTCGAAGTTGAGGCAGCATTTTTATTGATCTTTTGATTCCTTTACGTCTAGCATATATAGCCACAACTTGTACCGTCGCTGATAGTCTTAGCTTTCTGCTACGATTCTTCTTATTGCACGCTGTTCCCAGTTCTCTCAGTCAAAAATCCTGGTAATTGTTGCATAAAATGTACCAATACCTATTGTTACAATTTTCAGTTATTCTAGACCCATTTAAATTTAAAGGTTAACGATATCGTTGAACAATACATATAAAACAATTGAGATGTTTTTATTTCTAAGAATTGGTGTAGACCCTATCCTTAAAATAAACCTAGAAACCTCTTCTTAGCCTATTAAGAGTTAGTTCATTACTGAAGAGACTTTGATTTCATGTATGAAAAGATAGAATTTCAAGGACCTATTCAGAGAAAACAAAATATCCACAGCTTCTTACATTTTCCTGACTATTTTGTGTACCCTTTCATAAAAGTCTTTCCCGTTCTTTAAATACACATTGTCTGCTTAACTCAGGAAAATTACTTGTGCTATTATGTGTCAACTGGGTAATAGGCCTAAATTATGCTTGTATTTGTATAATTCAAAAACACAGATGATTACAATTTAGGTAGCGACTGTTTTCGTCAAAATGGAAACGTTCTTCAGTATGGCGACAAATGCTACGTAGCATCTACCGAGAATACTACCTGGTACGATGCTAGAAACAGATGCTTAAAGCAACGTGGTGATCTGGCCTCATTTGGAGACTTAAAGAATACCAACATCAACTTCACGCAGTGGCTGGATCTATCCACTGGAATGCAGTATTGGGTCGGAGTCCGATTCCTCTGGTGGCTGTGGAAAAACTCAAGTAAGCTATTCTTGCAGCACTGTAGTGGACTTTTGGATAGCGCAAAAATATTGAAATATTATTTCCTATTAGAAATAATTTTATCATCCGGAAAAGAAAAAGTATCTTCAAAATATGCAGCAGATTATTTTCTGCATCTTGCATAGCTGCATATGTATACACCAACTCAAAACTGGTTTTAAGTATGAATTGTTTAATGGTATATTTTTAGACGCTACTTGGTTCTAAATAGATGTAGCGTGTCATAAAACCAAATTTAGCTACATTGATTATAGATTTTAAAGGAATAACCGGTACTGATATCGAGGAATTACATCAAGAAAACGCTAAATCAGTTTGTGTTCTATTACCATATGTTCTGTTTAAGATGGCATTCTGGCTTCTACCTGTCATCCTTTGTGATCTCTCTGACTGTGCACTGCTTCTTCTAATTGGAATCATGCACAATGCACATGCTGTATAGTCTACTCGTGTCTTAGACGCTTACGAGACCACGCCAAACCTGTTCTTCTTTCTATGCCTTGCCTTCTTCAGAGGGTATTAGTTTCAAGCTGGCACTCTCCAGTCCCAGGCGCGTGAGTATAATTTGCCATCCTACCTAACACGTCTGTTGGTAGCACTTCTAAAGGACGAGCTTCTCTTCAGTCAGCGTCTTCTTTAAAGTCTGTTGTTCTTGGTACTCACATGTCTTTAGCAAATACAGTTGCTGATTCACCCATTTGCAGTTCTCTGCCTTCGCAAGGTTGCGACTTTCTTGAGGAGACTGCCTTTCACTCTAAGCAGAAAACCTCTGTGTTCAACAATTTATTTTTTTAAAGTTTTTTTGTTGCCCGACTTCAGTGTGGACTTTTGTTAGGGAAAAATATTAAATTTCAGTTGTCTATGTTTGCAATACATCTCTGTGTCCAGGACTCGTATCCCGTCGAGTCACCTAGGATTAACAATTTGTTGTTGAACAGGCCTAGCCAACCACTTTTGTGTTGATGGGTTTTTTTATTGTTTATATTACCTTAGATAAAATCAAATATATTCTGAATGTATCTAACTATGTTTCTCTCACAAGTAGGGTGCACATAGAAGAATCACGCTTGATGCACGATAATTTTTTGTAAGAAATAATATTTGCATGGCAAACGTTTCTTGCGCTTCCATGGTCTGGTCGTGTTTCAGACAACACGGAAGTCCGATATACGAATTGGTTTCGTCGTTATCCACTCTCGCTTTACAGTGGCGATGAATGCATGATTGTGTACGCAAATAGTGGAGTTCCATCTCAGATTAACGGATGGAAGCCTCTTGACTGCAATCAGGATCAAAGCGTTGGAGTTATCTGTCATAAAGGTAGACGAGCTTATAGATTAACTCTCTCTAAGTAGGCATATCATTACGTCAAACAGATCCAATATTAATGTCTTTTTCATTAGGATTTGGCACAATAAATTAATAAGGCTATGACCCAAGTTTAAATCGTCATAACTTCTAATAAAATGTATTGTCTTGATACAAACATACATATATATGATTATACATACGTATGTACATACATGCAAACCTAAAAGTATGCATATATTCATACATTCATGCATATAGACATACCGACATGCGTACATTCATTCTTACGTGCATAATATACACATGCATATTATTCAGGCATACATGCATACGCACCTGTGCATACCTTTATACATACATACACAAATACATACATAAATGCATACATATATACATACAACACTAACGTCACAGCAATGTAGTGCAGTAGTGCACAGTAGCACAGTACCGGTAGTGTTCTAATGAAGATGCTAAACTTTTAGTTTTATATTTCATTGATACTGCAAAACAGAAGTCAGCTGAAGTGTTGAGGGAATAAATTTTGTTTTCACAGTGACATCGCTTGACTCATTAAAAGATACGACAATTTACACAGTGAAATCTTCAGCGACAACTTCCACAGTCGGTAAGTCCTTCAAATTATGTGGTTACATATAGCCGGATCCTAGATCCGGCACCTCAGTTTTGAGATCCACCACCTGAGCTATGAGATCCGGTACCTAAAAGATGAAACGCGTCGCCTAAATCTGTTTTTGGTTATAATAATCGACCACAAGCACTAAACAAGTTAAACTTTTAGATTCATATTTCATTGATGCTGCAAAAAAGAAGCCGGCTAAAATACTGAGAGAATAAATTTTGTTTTCACAGTAACATCTTCTGACTCATCAAAAGATACCACATTGTACACATTGATATCTTCAACGACAGCTTCCACAGTCGGTAAGTTTCTCAAATCAAGTGGTTAAATTCAGCCGGATCCTATATCCGGCACCTCAGATTTGATCGAGACCCGCTACCTGAACTATGATAACCAGCACCTAATAGATGAGCTTTGGTTATAATAATCGATCACTCAACATGTTAAACTTTTAGTTGATGCTACAACAAAGTCAGCTGAAATGCTGAGAGAATAAATTTTGTTTTCGCAGTATCACCGATTGACTCATCAAAAGATACCACATTGTACACATTGATATCTCCAACGACAGCTTCCACAGTCGGTAAGTCTCTCAAATCAAGTGGTTAAATTCAGCCGGATCCTAGATCCGGCATCTCAGATTTGACCTGAACTATGACAACTAGCACCTAAACGATGAAACACGTCACCTAACTGTGTTTTTGCTTATAATAATTGACCACATGCTCTCAACAAGTTAAACTGCTAGTTTAGGCCTAATATTTCAATGATGCCGCAAAAAAGAGGTCAGCATAAATACTGACGGAATAAATTTTGTTTTCGCAGTAACATCGTTTGACTCATCAAAAGCTTCGACAGTTAACACATTGAATTCTTCAACAACAGCTTCCACAGTCAGTAAGTCTCTCAAATCAAGAGGTTAAATTCAGCGGATCCTAGACCCGGCATCTCAGATTTGATTGAAATTTAGGCCTACCACCTGAACTATGAGATCCACCATTTAATAAAGGAGGCTCATCCGAATGGTTAATGGCAAGTATCGGTTATAAGTTCGCCAGGTAGATTTCGGTTTTAAATTTCCAAAACCGTGATACAAGTAACAATCAGACTCATCGAATTTTTACCTTAACACTTTAACGACGAGAGTGTACTGAAGGTGACTGGGAGACCAATGCAGCTCGTCGTTAAAATGTTAGAAGTATATATAAGCTTAACCTTATGTTCCGTATATCAAGGTCTTCGTAACAGAAGGTGATTGCTTATTCCAGGGGTTAATATTGGGAATGAGTTAGTATATTTTTAGAACTTGACTTTTGAGTTAATTGTTATTAGCTAAGATTTCTTACAACAAAGTATAAACTATTTTCTTCAAGCTGTTTTTTCTCAAATTTATTTTCGATGATTAAAATTAAGATTTGTTTATCTAATTGTTTTAGTTTTAAATTTTTGTAGGAGCTAAGAGTCTCCAACTAGAAGTGGGATATTTTAGTAGAGTAATTTAATGTAACAGGACAATGTAACAAGGACAATGTAACAATGTAACAATGTAATGTAACAAGGCTACGCTGGATAGATAATATAATTGAAGAAATAACATCACTTGGACTAACATTAAGGGGGAATAGACTTGACAAATGACCGAGGACAATGGAGATCATTTATTCTTACCCATCGCCGCCAAATGGCTGGCGTCAGGAACTGATGATGATGATGATGAATTTAATGTAAATTTAAAGTTTGGGTGGAATGCGTTGAGCATATTAAATTATTCGTGTAATTTATCTAAGGGTTTATTCATAAGGCTAAATAAATCATCAATAATCTAAAATTGCTCCAAATATGAGTTTGATGTTACTTATTAATCAGTTAAGAAATTAAACAATACAATATTAGCTGCTTGGACAAAAGATTGTCAAACCCTTAATTTATTTATAAAGATAATGTACTAATCACCATGCTAAGCCTTTAACTTCATATTTCACTGAAACTGCAAAAAAGAATTCAGCTGAAATAGTGATGGAACAAATTTTGTTTTCACAGTAACATCGTCTGACTCTTCAAACGATACGACAACTTCTAACTGTTCTGGTTGTCCAAACGCATTGCAATCTTCAATTACATCTTCCTCAGTCAGTAAGTCTCTAAAATCAAGTGTTTAAATTCAGGATAACTGTATTTTTAGTTACAATAATCGACTACATACTGCGTTTGAAACATGTTATGTTTAATCCGAATAGTGAATGGCAAGTAGGCCTATCGGTTATAGATTCGTCAGGTAGGTTTCGGTTTTAAATTTGCAAAACTGTGGAGATACGCCACTTCCGGATGAGCAATTTCACTAATGCTTAGAAATCTATTATAGTTTTTGAACAAGGTGCCCGTAAATTTATTCTCTAGTCGAAGTGTTAATATGTAGAATGAAATATCTCTATCTGTGGCTGAAGACACATCACGAGGTGCATTCGAGACAAGAGTCATTGAACTCTGTTTCAAAACATTTGGCATTTAAGCACTTACAATTAACAATCATCAATGCATTTGTAGTTTTCCTTTTGTATTGTTGCGTTAAGTCTTATATGTAATTAGAATTGCAGACAATGTCATATACTTATATATTTAAAAAAAACTCTTTATCAGCGACCAAATGATATCGCTCTGTTTAATAAAAGCAACAACTCATCATGGCGAACATGGCGGAAGTAATATAAAGTTCGAGGAAAAGTGTTCAGTTTTTCTTTGGCGCCACCTATTGCCCAAACTGTCTGTGTTACATGTCGTGCATAACCATAACACTTTCCAATCGTTTTTAGTTCCGTTAGCGGTCGGAATAGGATTGGGTCTCGGAATACCAGTCGTCATTGCACTCATCGTTATCATCATCGTCTGCGTAAGACGAAAGAGGTTCGTTGAGGACAAACTTTCACTCTTACATAGCCCACGCTTTCATAAATTATATCAGCAAACAGTTAAGATACTGATTCTAGTTGTTTCACAAGATTTGTTAGCTTAGAACAGTACTGCCTATAGGGTTTCTGATTAATTTTGCACGCCAGGGCATGTCTCATTGTCGGCATTGAATTTTAAAATAGAAATCAACGAGGGTCTGTTATTATCACTTGGAGAGCTTCATATCATAGATGCAACTGTGTAACTGTAGTTTATAAAAAAAGCTTAACTCCAATAGTTTCAACGAACTAACTTGGGTTAATGATTCAGCTACCTTATCGGATTACTTTATTTGTATCAAAACTCTACGGCTGTGCCTGTTCCTATCCATGGTTTTGGTAAATGTCAAACTCAGAGTTAGAGCAAGCATTACTTGACCCCTTTTGCATTGCCATTATGATACTATGACGCGACTCCCAAAACCATTATCAATCCGGTCTGTTCCAAGGGTCTGTTCGATGAGCCCAAACCGCAGCCTAAAAAGAACAGGCACGCTGAAACATGAACGTATTGAGTCGAGAACGTAACTACACCAAGGACTCGATAGATTTTGGAAGTGTAGCTCAGAAACTTGACCTAGCAACAGTATAGTATACAGTAAACACCTTCACACTCAACAACCTGCTTACCTCCGATCCACAATAATATTGCCTATCGCATATCTGCCCGTTCCACACGGTCTAGTGATCTTCTAAAGCATCGTCAACCTTTTGTTGGTAAGGCTATCGCTGCATGTGCTTTTAACAAGCCTCATCGACTGTCTAGAATAAATAACTTTCCTTATAAGGTCAGCGCCAACAATCTCACCCTTCAACCCTTCATACGGCAACTTAACACTTCTTATTTCACGAATCCATCGGTCACTCAGCTTCCACCCTCGGCTGTCCATTTCTCCTTCCCTAGCGACTGGCCGTACCTGTGATTCAAGTACTGACGTCTGGTACATAAATCTCATATTATTCATTCGATCGGTCATTCATTCATCAATCATTCAGCCATTCAACCAATCATTCAGTCTTTCATTCATTCTTAAACCTCTGCTGCCAAGAACAGTAGTATTGTTACATCAAGATGCATATTGCTTATTTAAACTGCAGGAAACCTCGTCCACGCGGTATCAATTCATACGACTTCGTGCTAAACGACGCACCAACTGATCCAACTCAAACCGACACGGACGATGTCACGACAGAAGCAAAATACTGGGAGGTAGCCAGGAATGATTCTGCATCAGTAACCAGTGAGGTGAACCAGGTGATTGACTCCCCAGCATCAGACACCAACGGTGGCCATAACATCGTCTATTCTAATTTAGAGATCGTCGAAGGACAGGATCAAGATAATCTCAATTAGTTCTTAGTTCGTAAATTAAGCGAAACATCGCTATTTGACTTCTCTCTGTACTATAAGACAGTTTAATTAGTAAGCATTTGTCATAAGACAGATTTAAGGAGTAGGCATTTGTCATAAGACAGTTTTAAGTAATAGGCATATGTCATAAGACAATTTTATGTAGGCCTATTAATCATTTGTCGTAAGACATATTTAAGTAGTAGGCATTTGTCATAAGACAATTTTAACTAATAAGCATTTGTCACAAGACAATTTGAAGCAATAGGCATTTGTCATAAGACAGTTTTAAATAGTAGCCATTTGTCATAAGACAATTTGAAGTAATAGACGTTTGTCATGACATTTTTAAGCAGGAAACATTTGCTATTAGACAGTTGTAAGTAGTTTCAGTTTAACGACGCTGTGTCATAACACAGATGATTAGCGTCGCCCTCCTCCTTTATCCAGGCTTGGGACTGGCACTGTCAGAGTACGAACAGTGGCTGAGTTTGTAAGCAGTAGGCATTTGTTGTAAGACAGAACTAAACAATAGGCATTTGTGACAATTTCAAGTGAAAGCATATAGCAAACCTACTGCGTTTATAAGCAAGCTAACTGCCTAGTTTAGTAATGACGTATTGTATTAGTTAGTTTTATCAGTTAGCCTTTGACGAGGACTGTGTCATAAATATTCTTTATATAATGATGTATTATTATAATTATAATGTAAAATGAAATGCTGCTTGTTTCATAAAGAAATCTAGGATTGCTAGTGTAACACAAAGTGAAATCGTTTTCTGAATCGCCTATAATTATATAAATAAACTTGCCAATTCGCTCATCTAGTTTTGCTTTGATTATCCTTAATATTATAATTAATCACTAACTTCTTTAGCGCCGGTGTCTAATGCAAAAAGCTCACAGAAAGCAAACCGTAAATAAAATCAACATTCAAGAGAGTGGTCCGATAAGGCGACGTTCTCAAATATATCTCTTAACTCATCTGTGTTTTGATAGAGGAACGTCTTGTCATGTAGTAGGTCATGCGAACTATGACACTAGTCAGTTCCTTTGAAAGTAGGTCAGACGGGAAAGCAATTCCACATTTAGTGTGCACAATTGTAATTGTAACTTCTATTGCGCGGGTTTCTAATGCACAAGGCATGACACCAGAGCGATAGAAGTTATTATAGTTGTGCATTAGACCCCGGCGCAAGAGAAGTTATAAATTTCAATTAAAATCACATACAAAGAATCTGCAGGAAGGCTCGAAATTTGAAGATACGCCACTGTCTTTCAGGACTAATTTTACACAGACCTTGTATGCATAACGCCTTAGGGTATATTAACTTTTAAAAATAAGCAAATAATCCAAATAATTATGTTAATTGTAACGTTCTAATTACAACGGAGTCTTTCGTGACTAGACATGATATAAATTAGCGAATGCGTGCTGACGTCATTAACTGATTGATTACTCAGCCGTTTATTTTTATACCCAGGACGCGCTATCTCACGATTCTCGGGGAGATATATCTGCTTCACCCAAACAAACCGCCCAAGTCGTCATGGTTAATTTGTTTGCCCTTATGTCAACTGACAATTAGTTGTCAGGACACGAAACACTGTAGACTTTATAATTATTATATTTCGATTGTTGTCTGTAAGCTCCTGAATCCATGGACCACACCCCGGAATAATCGTGTTGACAGATGCTTACGGTAAATTATCTGTTAGGGCTACCTTATTTCGCTTTACCTTACGTTATCTTATTTTACATTACCTCAGCGTCACTGCTGTTTGACTTGCCTGCTCTTGCCTGATCTGCTCTTGCCTTACTCCAACTTAACCTCCTTGTTATCGTCACCCTAAATTACCCCTACCGTATTTAACCTTGCCTTACCTTAGCGTACCACACCTCATATTACCTCACTTTGCCTCACTTTGTTCACCTTGCTTTGTTTCTCTTTGATTCTCCTCATATTGCCTGTCCCAACATACCTCACCTTTTTATCTCCTACCCTAACTTACCCTACTTTCCTAACCTTGCCCTTACCTAACCTTATATAACTTCACTTTATTTCATCAAACCTTTTCTTACCTCTTGAATTACCTCACTTTTCCCTTATTCCAACATAGCTCGCCGTTCTACCTTACCTTGACTTGTCTTACTTTACTTAACCCTGACTTGGCTTTCCTTACCGTCTCTTACCTTTCCTTACCTCACTTATCCATAATGACAGAAGAGTACGCCTGTATCATGAACTCTGACATCGAATAACCTCCTTCTATCATCAGTTCCTCTGCCTTCTATTAGCAAATCCTTTGCGTCCTTCTTTCCTGGTCTCCTGGCAACCGGACTTGAAGTGTCATTTGGTATATCTGGACAACCCTTCTGACACGACGCAGCCTTAGTGAATTAGCTGATGCCATGCACTTAACTTTTAAGTAGCGTTTTAGAATTGTTGAGGTTTTGGTTACGATTACCAGCCGGCACTTTCACAGCAACAACAATATCATTTTTACAGATAATGTATTCTCTAACGATCCCCTAACTATAATTTATTTAAACGGTCATCATTATGACCAGTGTGAGTAACAATGCCACGAATAAATTGGCCAACTGATAGACGGTTAGTTTCTATTTAGCTATGAATTTTCTGATACAGGATTCTCTTGTATGATCATTTCCCATTTCTTTGTTTGCTCAGCACTCAAAGTCACAGCAGCTTCGAACATTTTTCTCCTGGATTCAATTACTTGATCAACGCTAATCGAATCGTAGTACTCCTGTAGCGACTCTGAAGTAAACCAGTAGGCATCAATCAACTGGGTTGTCTCTCTGTCTCAACGGACTCATCTTCTAGATGTTCATTTGATCGGGTTGGCTTTGGTGCGCCATCGGTTGATGCTTTCGGTAATAGACTTAAACAGCGGCCGCCTCTGAAGAAAAAAGAGGAGGAGGAGAAGGAGAAGAAGATGATGATGATGATGAAGAAGAGGAGGAGGAAGAGAAAAAGAAGAAGAAGAAGAAGAAGAAGAAGAAGAAGAAGGAGGAGGAGGATGAAGATGATGAGGAAGGAGCAGGAGGAGGAGAAGAAGAAGAAGAAGAAGATGATGATGATGAAGATGAAGAAGAAGAGGAGGAAGAGAAGAAGAAGAAGAAGAAGAAGAAGAAGAAGGAGGAGGAAGAGGAGGAAGATGACGAGGAAGGAGGAGGAGGAGGAGAAGAAGAAGAAGAAGATGATGATGAAGATGAAGAAGAAGAGGAGGAAGAGAAGAAGAAGAAGAAGAAGAAGAAGAAGAAGAAGAAGAAGAAGGAGGAGGAGGAGGAGGAGGAGGAAGATGATGAGGAAGGAGGAGGAGGAGGAGAAGAAGAAGAAGAGCAGCCCTTCAAGCTAGCTTTGAGCCAACCATAGCGACTTCGTCTTCTTGGTCTCGGCATATGAGGACGGGTGGCCAGTCCTCCCCATCGCCGTCTCATCTGCCCACCAACAGTGTGCGGTCAGTGTACTCACTATAGCTGACTTGGCACTATGTAGCCTACAAATAATCAATCGATCGCACTACGAAACAGATCGGCAATCGAGTCAACTCCAAGGATCAGTCAAAAAAACACAGAATGACAAAATTTGAAAGCTTTCAAGACAACTTTCAATACGCTCTTTGCATTATGGGCTGTGGCTCTTGAAACCTGCATGTAGGTCATAACTCTACAGAGTTCATAAGAGGTCGGCAATCATCCGGTCTTTATGCCAACCAGGCAGCAGCCTATCAGGATAATGATCTGCGCCGGTAGTTAGGCCACATATAGGCGCCTTACCCTTGACGTTTACGTCATTACTGATTCATGGGGCCATTAGGAAACGCAATGACATATTCATGGCTTCGTGACCTATTATAATAATACCCGCATATTTTTAATCACTAAACATGGACTGTCATCCTTAATATACATATATTCACAGCACAGCGCTCGTGCTGGACAGCTAAGGTTACTGTAACCTGTAGTCATTTAGCCTGGGTTGGCCTATCATGTTGCTTATGTGATTATAACTTATCCGAAATGTCTGTATGTTACGCGAATGCGTACAGTTATGGAATGAGTGCGTGGGATTTTTGCATCGAGTTGCGCTATTCACGTAAAAAATCTGCATGAAACCAACGGAAATACCTACTCTAAAATAGACACCAAAAGTCTTGCTTAAAGCATCCAGATAAAAACAAACATTTAACAACTATCCAAAATGCGTTTTGTTATAGAGATGCTTTTTATATGTATTTTATGACATTGAAATTACTAAACTTTTAAGGCTACTATATTGGCATGTGCAACATATGATGTGACATAATTAATCTACGTATAAGGTTGGCTGTGGCTATGATTCATGTCAAGCAACACTACATCTGAAAGGCATACAGCGACGTCTACGGTTAAAAATCATCCCATAGGCCTGTAGTACGCTTAATGTTTTGTTATATATTTGTGCGTATATATATATATATATATATATATATATATATATATATATATATATATATATGTATATATATATATATATATATGTATATATATATACATGTGTAGTATATAATTATATTGTGCTAAATATGCCCAATCCTTATGCTGTGAGAGCTAAATAGGGAGAAAGGACTCGTGAAACGTTTCTTCTGTAAAATTGAAGCGTGTTAGTTAAGCAAAATTAGTTAAGTTTTCTCCTTATCTTTTTCACTTATCTGGCACTGTATGTATAAATATCGTTTAGCCATCTGTAATAATGCATAAATATCGTTTAGCCATCTGTGATAATTTCATTTGGAAGAGAACAACACTGGACCTAACAGGTTTATTAACCCCTTAGGGTTGACCCTTTGACACCAACATCAGAGAATTTTGTAAATTTATGATCATTTTTTTATATTTTTATTCCGGATATTTCTATAGCGCCTCTCGAAGTCAACTACTACTCAGAGGCACTCCCGACTACAGCATTTGATACTGTGCCGGAATTTTCACGCCGAAGCGCCACGAGCAATTGCGAGTGAAGGACTTGCCCAAGGTCCGTACGCAGCGGCTAGAGTTGGATTCGAACCTGCAACCCTCCGGTCACAAGGCGCCGAACTTACCACTGAGCCACCAGCCACCATTGTATATATGTGTGTGCCCTTTTCTGTTGTTTCAATCAATCAGTCAATTAATCAATCAATGTACATGTGAATGTGTGCATGTGTGTGTGCGTTTGTGTGTGTGTACGTAAATGTGCATGTGTGGCTACCGAACAAATACTACCAGGGCTGTAGTCGAGCGTATACGCGGGTATACAGCGTATACTTACCTCTCGAGAAATTTGAGAGGGTACACTCGGGGTTGTAACGCGGGTTTACAGCGTATACTTACCTCTCTAGAGACCGTATATACTCAGCGAATAACGAATTTTTTAAAAAAAGAGAGGTTTTCAAAGGTTTCGAAGGCGAATGACTAAAAAAAAAAAAGGTCATCAACTTTTTTCAGAGACGAAATCGCAAAATGGCAAGAATTTTTGTCAGAATTCGTAAAAGTCTGAAATTTTCTTAGACGAATTCCTAAAAAAGCCGTGGGTGACGCCGCTGCTCACCGGTAGCGTGTACTCACCTCAAATTTTACCATTACAGCCCTGAATACTACTTGCGGACATCCGGGTATGGGCACCACTCAGCGAATATAGTTGAGTCTTTAGGCATCTAACTGCAACCTCTAACAGTAAATCAGGTGTTCTAACTAAACATGTGTTTCTTCCATGTAAAGCAAAGTCTAAGGAATTGTTTGAGATTGGACAGGTATAGACTCCCGCATAACTATTAAACGTTTGGACTTAACGGCTTTGGACTGTAAACATTAGGCGAACTCATTCATTCATTCATTCTGAAAATTAATATAGCGCCCCTTCAAGATGCCTACTCAGGAGCGCTCCCAATCTAGGACGACGGAGGCAGTCGACATTCTTTGTATAAAGAAAACAGCTGCGTGGCAGAGTCCAAAAAAACGCAATGCAATGCAATAGAATACAATACAATACAACAAAATACACCAAAATGCAATACAATACAATATAGGATACAATGCAATATACGATATAATACAATATATGAGACAATACAATGCAATGCCATGCAATAAAGTACAATAAATACAATAGAATGCAATACAGTGCAATACAATAGAACGCAAAACAAAAGCAGCACAACACAGTGTAATTAACGCAATACTAAGTTAAGTCCTAAGTTAACCTTCACAGTGCCCTCCTTTGTTCAGACCAGCACACGGAAGCAGTTTACAGAAATCCCCAGCAACCTATAGCAACATTTGATCAGACTAATTTCCCCCAAAAGACCACATCTTGGATCGCAGTACACGTCTGTGTTCTAGGAGGAAGCTTCCTGACGATGTAGGCCTACCCCAGCCCAATCAGCGAACGTATTTTGTATCTACTTCGCACGCTAGCCCGCTGCATCACAACACACACACAAAGATAATTGACGAACTGCCAGTCAGAACGCAGCAGCATTTGGAACACGGATCTTTGGAAAACGTCAATTAAGATTAGTGGCCACCTAGTTGTACTGACGCACAGGAGAAGTTGAACGCAGTCCATAGTGTCGATTGAAACAAAGAAGACTTCTGATGTGACGGTTCTGATGCCAACTGACTGTTTGAGGGAATTATATCTGGAAGATTGATGCCTAGGGAAAGGAGTTTCGTCTCGATGTCTTTTGGAATGCTAACGACTGGTACGTCGTCATGAAACTCTAGTTTCGCATAGCCTATAGTCAGTTTTATATGTACAGTGTTGTACACGGATGTCTGTATAATCTGCTTCTGCCATAGCCTGTTCCAAAATGTATACAATCGTTGTATACAATGTAATACATGTTCGTTTGTCAGATGCGAATAAAGACTATTTACTTTCCAGCTTACTTACCTACTTACTAACATACCTACTTACTCATCTGTCTACTTACTTACCTACTTATCTGCCTACCTATTTGCCTATTTACTCACTTACATACCTACCTTCCTTCCTAACTTCCAACCTACCTACCTACCGACTTACTTATGTATGTTCGATGTACAGCGCAGTGCGGTTAGCAGGCGCTTAAATAAAGATAAGATCATTATTATTACTTACTTACTTACTTACTTGCTACCATTTTACATTAATTTATTCCGAATAATTTAATGATTTATTAATAATCAACACCTTTTACTTGCTTACTTATTTACTACAGTTTTACATATTTATTCCAAATAGTTTAGTAATTTAGAAATGAGCACCATCTTCAGTCTCAAGACAGAGATAGAGAGAGGGGAAGAGGGAGAGGGAGAGACAGAGACAGAGACAGAGACAGAGACAGAGACAGAGACAGATTCAAAGTCTGGGTCCAACAACCGATAAAGCTTATTACAATAATAGCTACTGGGGATAGAGTAGTGGTAACACTCATGGCCAGGAGAGCATAAGGTACGCGGATCGACTCCCATAGCCCCCTCTAGCCTTGCATGGCTGCCAAACCGTGTGTTTAATTAAGATATTGATTGTACTTTCATGTTTCAATGTAATCTTACTGCGTCTGTCGGTTTGAAATAATTAAGAATATAATTATTTTTTATTTATTAACTAAAATATGGTAATCGTAATCTTTAATCGTAAACTCCAACTTTCTAAAGCGCCACTTGAATGCTATGCGCGGGGCACCAGCTTATTCACGAGTGACGGTACGTATGGTCCAAGTCTGGATATCATTTCATATTTTTTTATTGGATATGATCAATGATCATACTTGTGTAACTCTTGTAAGGGGCGTTTTGTATTATTTTTCCCTCCTTCCAATGTTCAGCAGTGCACACTCGGCCATACAACAGGAAATCTACAGCGTTAAACGGTTATGAGTGAAGGACTTGCTCAAGGTCTTTCACCGTAACCTCCTCAGTGGAGGAGGATCGAACCCGTACTCTCCGCGTTACAAGGCGAGCGCTCTAACCAATCGGATACCGTGCCCCACACGGTATATGTGTGTAATAGCGTCATCTGAGCGTTTACTTTTTCACAGTGCTTTTTTTCTAGAAAAAAAAGGTTCCGGAACGGAACAATTATGGGCGGGCTAAAATCCCGAGTGAAACTGGGATGGGTCTCAATAAACACTGAAAACAGTTCAAAACACTTAAATTAAATTAAAATAACAAAATTATTGTTTTTATTATTAAAATAAATAATTTAGTTTTTACTAGCTGAAAAAAGGTGCCGGAACGCCGTTCCGGCAGAAAAAAAGCACTGCTTTTTCAATTAAATTGAAGCGATATAATTAAAAATTAGATATTAAACGATGTGACTTAAATCAAACATAAAATATATGACCGATATTTTATATGTCATGCGGTCTACATTATTTTGGTACGTGCTGTAGTGCATGTACAGGTCATTTGGTAACCCGTATGTATGATTGACCTCAATACGCCGGTAAATGGGGTAGCCGGATTATAAATGTTATAAGCGTATGCATAGCTAAAACAGACCGGGTTGTTTATCGGAGTGCAGGATGTCTATTTGAGCTTCAGATCCTCGTCTCTCTTCATTCGGAGAATGAGCTTAGCCTATATCGATGCCGTCTGTTCACGTGATCTTATTACAACACAGTTTCAGCTAACTGTGTCGGCGTATGCTAAAAATTAATGGGTGACCATGTGACGGCTTCCAGTTATCAAGCCATCTGAGACTCCGGTGCGGGAAGGCTTTTTATCTGTTACGCCATCTGTGACTTCGGAAAACGTTTCTGATTATTATTGTTATTATTACTACTATTATTACTGTTACTGCTACTACTACTACAACATTTACTACTAATACCATCACTACTCCTTCTCTTATTAGGGGCCTACTATTATTATTACTGCCACTACCACTGCTACTACTACTGCTGCTATTTGCTACTAATAATAACAACACCACTACTCATTTCTTTCTATTAATAAACGATTGATTGATTGGTGCTTCTAATACTACTATTACGCTACTAGTACTGTTAATGTGACTATTACTATTGCTTTTACTATTAGTATTATTTGTGTTAGTTATTATTAACTCTATAGCACTCTATGTTTCTACGACACAAGGCACCAACCACATGGTCTACAACACGAAGCCGTTTTCAGGAAAATGTACAGAAGATCAATCCACTAAGACAGCATAGTTCAATCTGTTTAGCCATATTTAACCGCAGGCAATTGGCGTCCATTGACATGCGTCTATTAGCGGTGACTTTTCCTCATATCTCTTTCTCTCTCACAGTTCGAGACCTTGGAGTAACTTTGGATCAAGAGCTGAATTTCTCACAGCATATTAATTTGGTCACTCGTAGTTGTTACTATCAGTTACGCTAACTCCGAGTTGTCTCACGTTCTCTCTCTCACAATGCTACTGTGGCTCTTGTGCATGCCTTCATCACCAGTAGACTTGATCACTGCAGTGCAGTACTTGTAGGCCTGCCTCTTAAGGTAATTTGGCGCCTTGATAGGGTTCTCCGCTCAGCAGCTCGCCTCATTGGTCACCTTCCTAAGCATGCTCCTGTCTCTGCCTTTATGCGTGATGTCCTTCACTGGCTCCCTGTTTCTCAGCGCATCTCCTATCGGGTTGCTGCACTTGTCTGGCGGTGCCTTCTAGGCTGTGCTCCATCCTACCTGTCTGATCTTTGTCGGCCTGTCTCTGATATTTCAGCTCCTCGATATCTCCGCTCTTCGGCAAGGGGGGGGGAGCTTTTAGTCCCCCGTGCTCGCACTGCTATTAGACAGTGTCGGGCCTTTTCGGTTGTAAGGCCATCCATCTGGAATGGCCTACCTTTAAACCTGCACTTGCTGCCACTGTTAAACTCGCCTGCTTTTTGTAAGTCCCTCAAGTCTCATTTCTTTAGCTGTGCCTGAGCTGGGAGCGCCTCTGAGTAGGTACCAGCTATCTTGAAGAGGCGCTATATCAAGTCCTTAGAATGAATGAATGAATGAATGAATGAATGAATATTATTGTTCCAGGAAGGGTTTTTATCTATTAAGTGATCTTTGGCTCCAGCTGACTAGACATACATTGGCGGGTTCACGTCGTAATCGTTTTTACTCGTAAGTAGGCTATTCATTTATATGGCACCTTTTAAAGAAAACTCAGAGGTACGTCCGACTTGACAAGACAAGAAGACCACTATGAAGTAGATTGGTCTTAAACCCTTTGAGAAATAGAAGCAGAGCTGGCAGAAGAAGCTTCTGTCGCAGATTGAATGGCACCCTGTTACAAATTGACGGGCTAATCACGGCGAAAATAATCATGATGCATTTAGGAAGTAGTATCGTTGAGGAAGTATTGTAAATGCTGGGATTGTTTAGTACAACTGGTGTTAAAATTAATGTCGTGAGCATGTGAGAGGCGATGCCTAGGCTTGGCAAACTATCGACCCAAGTACAGGAATATTGAATGCTCGACGTATCCACACTCTGGTCTCGATCTCCAAATTTCTAAACCGCTACTTTAAAGCTAAGAGCATTGCACCAGAGGGGTTGTCAAGATCGATGTACAGTGGAGGTCCGAGTCCGGTTGCCAGAGAGAGACCAGAGAGAGGAGGCAGAGCAGCTGCTAAAGTTAATTTTGATGCTATCCTCTCTTACGAATGAATTGCCGGTGACGTCTGCGATTCATCGGACATCCCAACACGAAGCCTCAATCAAACAAAATGGTTTTCATGCATTAAAACTAGTAATGACAATAAAAAAAACTACAAATAACATTCGGGGTAGAGAAAGACTGATGAGTTTATTACGTCACGATGCTATTTCAACTATCGGCTCTACGCGTACAGAATCATTGTTGAAATAAATACGTAAGACGACGACGATTTGTATAGCGCCGTACCACAGTGAGACCGAAGGAAAGGGCGCGAAACATGATTGTTCAAAAATTCAATATATGAAGCATATATATAATTATATATATATATATATGCTTTGAAGTTAGAAATGAATCTATATATATATATATATATATTTACTTACTTCAGAGATAAACCATTGAATGCGTTTGGACTAACAACCAAAAACATTGATGAAGTAGGAAGCGCATAAAGACTATCGTTCCTGATGTAAACTATCTCCAATGGTGTTCTGTACAGGGTTGCTGCTTCAGTTGCTGTTGCTGCTGGGAACAAAAAGAGTAGCAGCTCAAGAAGGGACTTTTCCGAATCCACCAATAACATCAGTATCGACTTCTACCATCACAACTACGATTACCACTCCAAAAGCAACGGTGACACCTAAAGCCAGTGTAACACCAACTGATTCCATGAGCTGTTGGTTAGCACACAATCGTAATACATCTGACGTATGTTACAGTTGCAACATCTGTAAAACCGGACCATCCGGTGGTAAGTCTCGTAGAAACTTAACCTAAGATTGAGGTATTGTAGATTGTTAACTTCATGTGATACCACATTTGAGATACTACGTAAGGTGTAGAGTTATGTGAACGAGCAGTAATCGTAACCGTAAACTCCAAATTACTAACGCGCTACTCTGAAGCTAAGCGCAGGGCACCAGCTTATTCACGAGCGCTGCATCGTGTCAGAGATTTTGTCCAGAGAAATCTAAGAAAGTGGATTGAATATGATTACCAGATCAGAGAGCTTGGAGAGTAGAAATCTTTAGTTAACAGACTTGATACAACCAGGGGCGTCTACACCATAGAAACCTTGGAGCAAATGCTCCATCCAAGAAATAGGGGGGGAGGAAAGATTTGTCAGTGTGTGTGCCACCATTTTAGGGGGGAGGAACGGAGAGGGGGAAGTAGAGGGGAAATGGGACGATGCTCCAATGACTTAGGGGGGAATAGACGCCCCTGGATGCAAGTGTTAGAAATATGACTTACATTACTGAATTACGTGTTAGCAAAACTTTCCTCGGGATACGATTTGCTTTTCGTTCTTATAATTTTCTTTTTTACGTACATGTATAGGTCGTATTTTCAGTCTGTCTGGTGTTATATGTGATTACATAACCAACCTTAACCAAAGATCTTACACGTTGCGTCTCTTGGTTTTGTCAACAACTCTGGATCTCAAGAGCTTGTCGATCCCTCCTAATTCCTTCCTTCATTTATAAAGCACCTTTGTATCATTATTTCCTTTACAACTGACCCAATTTAGAAAGTGATGTGGGCTTGGGCTGTGCTGGGTTAATGGGACGAGTTATATAACAATGTACTTTGCAAGTTGCACCTATAGAAGTTATAAACTAGGTGGCCTTCTTGACAACAGATTCAATTAAATTCAATTCAATAATCGTTTATCTGATAAAGACTCAGCTTGTTTAATAATGATGTTCAAAAGACCTTGTAAACCTTGATTTAAGTTGTTTAAATGGAGTCTTGTAATCGGAGATTACGATGCTGTGGTCTGTTCAGTTAGCGAGACTCGTCTCTAATCGAAAGACACTGAACAGGTTGTTTCACGCACAGTTGTCCATGGCCCCAAGCAGTATGATTTGAAACATATATAGGCCTATGCTGCGAAGATAACAGCAAGTCCTGTTATGCACTGGTTCCGTTTTCAAGACCTAGGGATTCGCACATTGCAGTTTGAAGGGTCGAAAACAAGGAATGTAGTGCCTCCACTTGGACCATGAGATCTTAGTTTCTTAATTTGTTATATGCAAAATGCTATAGCGGCGGTTTTTACTATTGCCGAGATGAAGCGCTGTAATACCGACCATAAGAATCCGATAGTTCGTATCTGTTTGTGCATAGGACACAGCCTATTTAAATGCTATTTATCCTACTTTTACTAATAATTCACCTTAATTAGGCTATAGTTCCACGACATTCACTACAATGGGCGCCATACTGCTCCAGTCAAGATAATATTCAGTCCTTTTTGAACATTGTCCAAACTGGTTATTGTGGTTTAAAAACCATAATTACCTCTTTACAGTGGTCAAAGTACCTTACCTGACTTGTTTCTTATAGCAGTTTTAAGGTGCATGTATACAGAATATATGAAAATGGCCTTTCTGTTTCAGGTGCAGTTGCCGGAATCGTAATAGCTGTTCTGATAGTGTATATACTTTCGCTGATTCTGGTGGCAATCCTGGTGTCTGTTTTAACAAAGTAAGCATTTTACTCCAATACTATTGCAGCCCTAAACTTTAATTAACTTATTAACTGGCAATGTTGACCTTTGTAGCATCCGTGTTATTTTCATTAGCCTAATTATTGGCAGCGGCTGTGATAAGTTGATAGCTAGAACGTGTGCGTAGCCTACCCCTTCATCGAGAATGGTTATCGTGAACTGAGTGAACCTGATCCTGAGATATGCCACATAAATGTTACGTCACGAGCATAATTACAATTACAATTACATTTGCAAATTATTCAAAGTCTTTCCATAAAAATAATAATCCTATTTGTTGACTAGCTCACCGACAAACCGCCGTAAGTCACATTGAAACATGAGAGAACAATAATTAGGCTATAATTATCAGGATCTTATTAAACCCACGTCCTGGCAGCCATTAAGGCGCCCCCTCGTTTTGCTGTTGCCCCTAGGGACTAGAGGGCTGAGTCGACCTAGAGGGGCTTACAAAACCGCTGCTTTTCAAGATCTAATGTTTTTCAGGCCAGTTTTACCACTTATCTATCTCCCTCCCTCTTCCCATAGGATTGGTTGTTAAATTTATAATTCGGTGGCATAAATTGGAAACAAGATAGAATAGAATAAACTTGTAAACATTGGAATTGAAAAGAAAAGTGAAAAATAAATAGTGCTGCACTGTTCTGAAAACTCAGTTATACGTTTATAGGCCCTATACATATGGATGCGTATGACTATTTACATAGTACCTTATAAAGCCACTCTGCGACGCTAAACCTGGCTCTCAAACAGCTATACACGGCAGTCCATCATGGCATTATAAAGCGTCTTTGTTTTCAGTTAGAGGCGCTGAAGTATAAGATTGTTTTCCTCTTTAAAGTTCAGACTATTCATCTCTGTGGGACACGGTAGCCAACTGGATTGAGCGCTCGCCTTGTAAAGCAAAGAGTAAGGGTTTGAGCCTCCTCTCCTGAGACGGTTACTGTGTAGGGACCTTGAGCAAGTCCTTCTCTCACAATTACTCAGCGTCATTGATGTGGCTTGTCGTATGATCGTGCCTGTAATATAGAACTTTGCAGGGAGGGCAATATCAAATGCAGTTGCATTGTATTTTATTGTATTGTAATTGTAATTACAATCTGACATTGATAAAGCTCCACATCAAGCAAAAACTCACCAGTAGCGCTCCCGACCTGAACCAGTGAAATTACTGTCTAATAAAACAGACTTGAGGCGTTTGCGAAATTGTGAAAGAGACATTATATTATATTATATTCTGTTGTATTTATGACTTCGCCTATTTTTCAGGAGAGGAACACTCGATCTCAGCAAGTGGAGACTGCTTCGGATCACATCCAATGATGATGACAAAGTGAGAAGCAGCAACATTGATACGGCCGAGTCAAATGACTACACTGAGGAGACGCATACATCACCTGCGGAACTGTACACTGCTCTAGAGACCAGAACAAGGGAGGAACAACCACCAGAACCGTCTCCCTACGAAGCGTTACGTAAGAATCGCAATCGAAAGCCGAAGATTAAGAAGAAACCGACAACAGCCGTTCCTGCCGCAACCGACGATGAAATCTACCAAAACTATTAGCACATGACAGCTGATTGATTTCGGACGTAATTATCATCAATTTCTGTCACCACACATGGGTGGATCGAGTGTGGGGTAATCTAAATGTACCCCTCATCTTTTAGGGGCCATGCTATTGGCTTCCTCGTGCCAAAATCTGTTGGGACGAGGATGGTCGCTCAAAGAAATTTGTACAGAGACACAAACATGAAAATGGGCGTACATCACCAAGAGCCTTATTTTGACCACAATATTTAGGTGTGAATTCGAGGAGGTTTTACGTACCCCATCTCACCCCTATTTGGGGGGGAGGCGCCCAATAAGGACGAATGTTATCCTACACGTGTATATTTAAACGAGACTACGGTTAATAGGAAGCTGGAAAATAACTTTCAAATGAAAATAAAAATGATTAATTAATTAATTAATATAAATATAAAATAAAATAACTGGAATATCTTATCTAATTCAATCACTTCTATAGCACCGTGTTCATAATACATAGCCTCGATCGATGGTCGCTTCAAACGATATCGTTGATTTATGCAAGTATTATTCAAGATAAAGGATCAGTACAATTTGCCTGTCGATTGCATTAACTCAAGGATAAGAGTTTTACACGCAATTCAATCATAGATCCAAGATAAGCATTCTAAAGTAGGGACCTGCGAATCATAAATTTTTCGCCGAATCGAATCTCGAATCGAATCGGGGGTAAAGATTCGAATTCGAATCGAATCTCGAATCGAATCAGCGGGTACCATGTATGATAGGCCTATTCATGTGGTGTGCACTTGCTGCAGGCGTACCACTGTCAATATCAAAATAATAACTTTTCTGCAGTTTAAAAATCAATTAAAAATAAACATTAAGCTAAGTAACAGAATTAACAATAACACAAATAATGTATGAGTTAAGTAGGTAAGTAAGTATAGGCCCTATTCTTTATTGTACCAATTGCATAACCGTACTTTGGTGTACATACATTAAGCCAGGCATGCATGGACAACTTCTTTTTAACAGAAAGCCGCCCTAAGATTTTAAGGGCAGCTCTGGGGCCGTATGCCAATCGCAGGCTAATTTTTGCAGATTATTTTGCCCCAGAAAGTGAGACAATATTAATTTTACTCAAAATAAATATTGCAGAATAACTTTCATGGTACAATGCTAATAAAAAAGACATGTCAAGGGCCGGTCCAAAGGTCCGAGAGGCTGGATCTAGCCCGCAGGCCGTATGTTGCCAACCCCTGATCTGAGCGGAGTATAAGTAATATTCTAATTATAAGCAACATTTTCGTGCCAGAGGGTTTGCTGTCGTCGGGTGCCGCCAGGCCCGGTTCGTCCATATGGGCAACTGGGCAGCCGCCCAGGGCCGCCGATTTTTAGGGGCCGCCAATTTTCCATTTTAAAAAAATTATTTAATTATTATTCTAAAAAGAGGTGAATAACTAAAAAAGGTCATAAACTTTTTTGTGCTTAGGGCCGCCGGTTTGCCTAGGGCCGCCGATTTGCCCAGGGCCGCCAAATGTCTTGAGCCGGGCCTGGGTGCCGCGTTGCACACAGAAATTCAACAACCATTCCACGAGCAGTAAACAATTACAACAATTTGTTGTCAACAAAGTGCGTCAAGTCTAATCATTTTTCCCAAAAACGATTCGAATTTTTTTCGAATCATGACATCATTTTCGAATCGAATCGAATACCGCCGCCCGATTCGTTTTCGAATCGAATATCGAAGCTTCGCAGGTCCCTATTCTAAAGATAAGAATCTTCACAGATACGAATTTTCCATAATTATTATGGATTATTATAATCTATTTCTAATGCTATCACTCAATTCTTAATGCATTCAGAAAATTCCACGTGCAGCACTTATTTTTTGACACAGATATATGTGTGATCTCTACCTGCATGCTCTCGTTGGCATTGGTCATTTGATAATGACAGGAACTAACAAAGATACATTCTAGTCGTGTAGGCCTACACAAAGTTTGGTATAGTATTTCTTATATTTATAACAAAGAACAATAGGTCTGATGCATTCGCGGAATGGTTCGAATGAGAGAACTGTCACAGCCTTTAAGAGGAAGCTTGGAAAGATGAACTGTTAAGAATAGTTCCAAGTTAATTTGTCGTGGCTATAACACAGAATGCATGCCTTCTGGGCTACTTTATATCATATTCTGTTATTTCATGCCATTCTATGTTGTGTTATAACGTGTCATGTTATGCTATGTCAAGACTCTTTCGTAAGCCTTTTATATCGTTAGCGCAGAAAATACATCACATAGTATATTACACGTTTAGTTGTACACCTTCCAGTTTACTACGGCCTGAATCTTGATTCAATTCAACAAACTTTAGAATCTTCCTGTTTATCAATTAGACAACCTTGAGACAATTTATTGACAAAAAAGCACTGTTATATATTTTATATTTCTTACTAAAATTCATATACATATCGTGTGGCGAATAGTATTTATTATGGACGCTAATTAGTAAGTTGCATAAAAATGACCAAACGATTAGTAAATCGCATAAAAGTAGTCTCAAGCTTGATATATTAGAAGAGGTAAGCTAAAGCTGTTGCCATGTATTTGCTTACACAGTGTTGGCTACAACGTCACTACGAAGGCATTACGAGATGAGTAGTAGGCCCTATGTCGAACTGCGTCCCAGAAGTACCAGCAAACAGGAATCTCTATATTGTCAAAGCCTATTAGTAAAAGATCTATCAAGCACTTATTTCCCTCAGTAGTGGATAATAGCCAGGTGACAGCTCATTTACGGGAAACCCATAGCCAGGTGACAGCTCATTTACGGGAAACCCATAGCCAGGTGACAGCTCATTTACGGGAAACCCATAGCCAGGTGACAGCTCATTTACGGGAAACCCATAGCCAGGTGACAGCTCATTTACGGGAAACCCATAGCCAGGTGACAGCCCATTTACGGGAAACCCATAGCCAGGTGACAGCCCATTTACGGGAAACCCATAGCCAGGTGACAGCCCAGTCTTATTAATTATAATTATGAATTATGAATTATGAACATATGTAATGCAAGACTTCATCCCTCCACTTTAATATCATTTACACACACACACACACACACACACACACACACACACACACACACACACACACACACACACACACACACACACACACACACACACACACACACACACACACACACACACACACACACACACACACACACACACACACACACACACACACACACACAAACATCATTGCAAATACACACACACACACACACACACACACACACACACACACACACACACACACACACACACACACACACACACACACACACACACACACACACACACACACACACACACACACAAACATCATTGCAAACACACACACACACACACACACACACACACACACACACACACACACACACACACACACACACACACACATACAAACACGTTTTTAAACCTTACTCGGTCGAAATCTGTTATCAGAGATGGAACTGCTGCACTTTAGACACATCTTGTTTTGGTCAGAAGCACACCAAGGCATGCACGTTTAAACTATACCATATCAGCCAGCGCATTCAGCATTGAACTCTGCATTGTATATAAAACGCCCACCAAGGCACTTTCAACTCAGACCACACACCAACTGCAATATATTGTTTAAAATATCTGTACAGAGGGTCCAAAGCCTCAAATAAATACTTGCCCTGTGCTATCAGACATACAACCTTCACAGGGTGTTCTCAGAAATTTAATCGTCTTCAACATGTATTTATTCTATATCCAAGATTGGCCAGTCCCACACAGTTAATCCTTGGAATGAAAATATATACAAGTCTTAACAGCGCATCTCAGAGGGTGCCCCATTAACTTAACCATTGGCCATTTTCAATTACACATACAGAGTCTAAGTCCAGTTCTGTTTCTAGAAGATGTCCCAGGTCAAATATTCAAAAGTCTAAAATAAGCAATTGTCTGAACCCTTATAAAACTCAAGCATTTATCGCAACATAAGACAGTCTCATACGGACCTTCCAACGTTGGTCATGGATCTTCAGCAACCGTCGCGTATGTATAAGCTAGGTTTAATTTAGTTTCATATAATAAAGTAATTAAATTTAGATCTATGTATGCATATTTGTATGTAGTGAGCTCACAGGTAATAAAGTATATATTAAGATAATCTGAGCAATGCAATTACAATAAGTGGTATATAGATTGTAAATATTTTAAATACAACGGCATATGAAGCACTTATTCTTAAGTTGATGAAAATATTGGAATCAAAACTTCCTTATTTTCAGCATCAGAATGGTGGACTGATGGCGCATGGGACGATATTAGCGATGGCGAATTACTCACTCACGTGGAGAAATGGGAATCGGAACAGCAAGCGTTCACAGGGAACGATGAATCCAATCCAATTATCCAGAATCTCGACAGCTGTGACGTCACAGATTTGTGGGGTGACATGGAAGATTCTCAACTAATGGCGCTTGTGGAAGAAATGGAAAAGCGAGAAGAACGAGGAAAAAAACCGAGTTAGTTTACAAATTTGTATTTATGTTGTTGAGAAATTATGATATATGAGTTCAGTTCTGAACTGTTTATCAGTGTTAGGAATTCGTGTTAAAAAGTTTCATATGTTTCTGTTTAGTGAAGCGAAAACTTGATGAACCTGTTCCGTCGACATCATCTTCTACAGAAAATCTACCGAAAAAACAAAGTATGTATAACTTATAATTGGTTTAAATTGTGCTAGCAGGAATCGATTACATTTGCATGCTTCTTAGCATTGTGCCATAGTGTACTGGTTAACGCGCTGGACTCTCAAGCGAGAGGTTGGAAGTTCAAACCCACATTAGGACAGGAATTTGCTTCAAGTTTTCTGCTCCAACTGACAACTCAACTATAATGACTACACTGTCGGTGGGAAGATGAGATGTCGAGGGAGAGGACTGCTCACCAGCCCTCATATGCTGAGGCTAAGAATATGAAGTCGCTAACACTTCATGGTCTCAGAGGGACTGCTCTTCTTTTCTTTTATACAATTGACTCAAACCTGGTATCATTTTTTTTTTCTTTCTCAGACGTTGGAGATGGTCATAGCTACTGTCGATCGTGTGGATCGTACAAGCCTGTGAATTTGACGAGCGATGGTCTATGCGCAACATGTGCCAACCGTAATCAATGTTCGAAATGTGAGGCTCACAGATCGAAGCGTTTCTTCCGTGATGGTGAAGATTCTTGCACCATCTGCAATCGTCACAGTTCGTCGTCCAAAGTTCGTGTTTCAGTGCAGAATACATTTGCAGAGGAACTTCTACAATCCGAGTCGAACGCAACAGATGTTGAACTACAAATTCGAAGTCATGAAGACTCCATCGCACAGAGTCTGAAGCATGGATTGTCAGACCAAGGGTATGTTAACGTTATTTACTACAATAAGTAATAAATTCTGAAACATAAAATGTACGTGATTTTCTATAACGATTGTATATGACCTCGACACTGCCCATTTCTTTCAATGAAATTGATCATGTGAGAGCCTTCACCAACACGGTCCATTTGAATCGATGCCACACAATTAAAGATCCTCATTTGTGTTCATGTCAGCTCGAAATTTTTAAATCTCTGGAATAAGTCACCTTTTGCAAAGCGAACCGCAGGTTGCATGCTCTCTAACAGAGAGGCGCATGAGACGCGAAGCCAACGCTCTAACATATGTAGCTAAATGTTGCAGTTCTAGGGTCTTATAGTAACTACATAGCACACAGATATTCGCAACAAAGTAAACAATATGTTTAAGCGACTAGCTAATATGTGTAATATGATTGTTGTTAATGACAAGTCAATAGTTTGCTGCTTATTATCTAAATTTGAAATGTAAATCAATACGTGAAAGCTTATATGAACTTATTTGATAATTCTCAGGACAATCATTTTATAATACTTCTTTTACAAAATTATATATCAATTTAAATGTTCTCTTTGTACTAAAGCAACTCTATTTATTTTTCATTGTAGACCCTTGAAATGGTACATCGCAGCAGACGTAAGGTTTCTACGCGAAAATCCGGACGGTGACGCTAAGACAATCGGATACTTCAAGTCTGTTCCAGCAATCCTTTTAACACCAGAACAGACACATGCACAATTCGGTGAGGCCATTGAACGAATTGAATCTTTGTCCCAGGTCTTTACCTCGCAAGGATCGTGTTGGAAAATCGATGGGGTCGATAACATTAAATTGTGTATGGCTGCATATGACCCAATTGGGGGGTCTTCCTTTCTACCAACACCAACTTGGATAGCTAAGAAGAGAGCCACTGTAAATATTATTAACAAGGATGATGATTACTGCTTTTTGTATAGCTGTCTAGCAGTTTCACATTATCACAAGGATAACGCTGAACGTGTTAGTTGTTATAGACGACATTTAGAAGAGTTAAACGTAGACGGACTCAACTTTCCGCTAGAGATTGCTCAAATTCCAACATTTGAAACGAACAACCCAGATTTTGCGGTTAATGTCATTTATCCAAATTCTGAGGATAAAACCTTTGTGCCATTATACGCCTCTCCACACAGAAACCGGAAACATGTTGTTAATTTGTTGCTTTTGAGCGATGAAGAGAAAGCCACTACATTGTGATTCGCAATCTGTCTGCACTTTTAGCTAGTCGAAATTCTAATATGCAGAAATTATTTCCATGCGCATACTGTTTGCATTGTTTCAAATTTGAACACACCTACAAGGCTCACGTTCTAGAATGTGGCAAACATGAGCCTCAAAATGTGAAATATCCAACAGCTTCCAATAATGTTTTAAGTTTTAGCAACTTTGCTCATCAGATGACAGTCCCTTTTGCGATATATTCTGATTTTGAATGTTTTTTGGAAAAGACAAATTCAATCGATGGAACTTCCACCAGATTTCATGACACACATGTGCCAAGCGGTTTTTGCTGCTTAACAGTCTCATCTTTCGAACAATATAACACAGAACAGCCGTTTGTCTATAGCGGTGAAAATGTCATGGACAAATTTTTTTCACACATAAAAAGTGAGCAGACCAGAATTAATGAAATTCTTTCCCAAAATGTCAAAATGACTCCATTGAACAAATTGCAGTTGGATGTTTATAACGCTTGTCAAAATTGTCCATCATGTGAGGTCAAGTTGGAACCTAAGAATAAAGTGAGACATCACTGTCACATAACAGGCAACTTCTTGTCAGCCCTGTGCTCAAATTGTAATTTGCAGATGAAATTTAAGAAGCCGACAAAGATGAATTGTAAAAAGGTTGCAAATTATGTGATACCAGTCGTGTTTCATAATCTAAAGGGCTATGATTCCCACCTGATTCTAAAACATCTGACAAGATTTTTTGCTCCACAAGATGTGAAAGTCATTGCAACAAACATGGAAAAGTACTTGGCTTTTGAAATTAACGGTTTAAGATTTGTCGATTCTCTTCAATTTCTTAACTGCAGTCTGGACACTTTGGTGACAAATTTGATGAAAGATGGTCAAGCAAATTTTAAACATATGCGTCGACTTTACGACAATGATGAGCAGTTTAAGTTGGTACTTAAAAAGGAACTTTTCCTTACGAATTTTGGAATAATGTAAACAAAATGGCGGAAACATGTTTGCCATCTCAAGAAGACTTTTACAGTCACCTCACAGAAGAGAGCGTTAGCGATGCTGACTATGCTCATGCCCAAACCGTTTGGACAAAATTTAACATGCATACCATGCAAGAGTATCATGATCTGTATTTGAAGACAGATGTTATACTACTTGCAGACGTTTTTGAAGAGTTTCGAACAATGTCAATGAATTACTACAAGTTAGACCCCCTCCACTATTTCTCATCTCCAGGACTGAGTTTTGATGCATGTCTGAAAATGACTAAAGTCTCGCTGGATCTTATAACGCATCCTGATCAGTATCTATTCATTGAGAAGGGAATGCGGGGTGGTGTATCCATGATTTGCAATCGATATGCCAAGGCTAACAACCCATATCTTGAACATGAATACGATGAAAATGTCGAAAAGAGTTACATTATGTATCTCGACTGCAATAACTTATATGGATATGCAATGAGCGAACCTTTACCCACTGGGAAGTTCAGGTTTCTTGACCCTGACGAAATTGAAGAATTTGACTTGGAATCTAAATCTGCTGAAGATGCAACAGGTTTTATTTTAGAAGTAGACCTTGAATACCCATCTGATTTGCATGCAAAACATAATGATTATCCGCTGGCACCTGAAAGGCTTGCTATCTCGGCCAACATGCTGTCTCCATATGCACACGAGTTAGCCACAAAGCTTGGAACCAATCTTAACAGTAAACATGAGAAATTAGTGCCAAATTTACAGAACAAGACCAACTATGTTGTGCATTATAGAAATTTGAAGTTCTATCTGAAAATGGGTATGAGACTTGTGAAAATTCATAAAATTTTGGAATTTGAGCAATCCAAATGGTTGAAAACTTACATTGATTTTAATACGGCCAAGCGACAGGTTGCTACGTCATCCTTTGAGATGGACCTTTTTAAGTTGATGAATAATTCAGTCTATGGCAAGACGCTTGAGGACAAGCGTTCTCATTTAGACGTTCGCATAGTTACAAACGCCCGAAGAGCAAAGCGTTTTATAGCCCGTCCAACGTTTAACTCGTTTAACATCATTAACGAAGATGTAACGGTTATCAAATTAACCAAGTCTAGCGTTTTTCTCAACAAACCTGTTTATGTTGGCATGTCAATTTTGGACATTTCTAAACTGCAAATGTATGACTTTCACTATGAGCATATTTTAAAGGAGTATGGTGAAAGAGCGAAATTGTTGTTTACCGATACGGATAGTCTGTGCTACCACATTCATACAGATGATGTATATTCTGACATGCAAAATCACATGAATTATTACGATACATCTGATTATCCAGCTGACCATTTTCTGCACAGTCGTGATAATGCCAAAGTCATAGGGAAGTTTAAAGATGAATGTATTTCCAAAGCAGTTTTGGAGTTTGTAGGACTCCGGTCCAAAATGTATAGTTTGTTGTTGCCTGGAAACAAGGAAAAGAAAACGGCTAAGGGTGTTAAAAAGTCGTATGTAACGAAAAAAATTCGTCACACTGATTACAAGAACTGTATTTTTGATGAGCAGCCTACCTCCTCGAGGTTCTTTGTCATTCGAAGTAGCAAACATGAACTGCATACAACAGAAATTTGCAAATCTGCACTTTCTCCATTCGATGATAAGCGTTATCTGCTAAACAGTATTGATTCCTTAGCTTATGGACACGTTGATATTCCTACTGTTGTTGTTGTCTAAGATTTATTATATTGTTCATTGATCGTAAATTGCATATAATCTTTATACATAACTCTATCGAATGTGTTATTCTTGTGTTTTCATCTGTCTATATAAAGATACTTCAAACTTCAGTTTGTCATTCTTTAAAATGGATCCTACTTGGCAACATCCATTTTCAGCTATTGTAAGTGGACCTTCGGGGTGTGGCAAAACCCAATTTACATTGAGATTTATAGTAGGGTGGAGTGAAAAAATTCGTGTCTTAATTTCAATATGCCCTGGTGTCGAAAAGTTGAATTGTATAATGTACATCACACACAAATTTTTTGCATAATAAAAAATTATTTCTTGTGCTGCCCCAAGACTGTCGAAGTTCATGTGATTTAAGTCGTTTTTGAGGATTTTGAAGGCAATTTTTGATATTCTTCAGAAACTTTAATGAAATCCTAAACTATCATTAAATGTCAAATAGAGCAAGGCACCAGTATGTTCGTCATTCAAATAGAGCAAGGCACCAGTATATTCGTCATTCAAATAGAGCAAGGCGCCAGTATATTCGTCAATCGTCATTGTAAAGAAACATGGAGGTTGCACTAAATTTTAACACTCCGCAATAGTAAGCATTATACTAGCCAGCTAGTTTATAATAGTATTTGACAATTAGCAAAATTATGAGAACATTCATATGAACCTCAGATGGCATTTCTTTGATTTATATTGATCTATTATTGCTTGCCTTCGGAATAAAATTATGTCCGAAATTGGTGTTGTAAACAAAGTGAAGTCAAAGCGAACTACAAGGAAGGTAGTGACTGATCCCATGTTTGGAGCTCATTCTGCCATGTCTCCGAATGTTCTTCCAACATACTGTGACGTTATGAAAGCTTACTTGTTGAGAAAACATGAACTGAAATCCGTCAGCGATACAAAGGAGCCATCGTTCACAGAAGTGGCGAACTCCGTCATCAACGAGATCGAGAATTTGTGGCAAAAATCCTCGATACCTATTATAACCCATCAGAAGGTGATGGAAAAGTTGAAACTCTATCACGACAGGTATCGTAATCTGCTGAGACCCTACAAAGGCAGACAGCACGATGCCAAATACAAAGCAAAGATTGAAGACTTTGTGGCTCACTCCATGTCGCAACTGTTTGACATAGCTGCATGTAAATGTTCGGACACTGCCAACTGCACCTGTAAGAAGGAGCGAAAAGTCCCTGCTGCAGAAAGAACTTTTCTAGAAGATCAAAGGCACGGTAGAAGAATGATGATCGGTGGTGTGGACGTTAAGATGACACAGCGCTTACAGCAGAGGAACAAGCGTAAGAACATGGATTTCGAGAAGAGAGCCAAATTCTTTGCACTGCAATCGACGGCAGAAGCCAAGGGTACCTGTATGAGTAGCAGCTCCAGTGGAGAAGAGGAAATGTCTAAGGATGGGAATGTTGAACTGGACAGTAACACAGACTACAGTGCTATAGGCCAAATTTCCACACAAATGCGCTCGCCATTGTCGAACTTGGCTCGCGAATGTGATCGGCATGGCGTTTCAGATAGGTGCGCTGCGGCTCTTGCCACCGCTGTTTTGCAAGATGTTGGTTTAGTAACTGGCAATGACTGTGCCATGGTCATAGACAGAAGCAAAGTGCGCAGGGAAAGGAAAAGAAAGAGAAAGGAGTTGCAAAGTACATCACTGAAGAAGCGGCTGTGTGGAATATACTTCGATGGCAGAAAGGATAAAACCAGAACTCAAGTGAAGAGGGGTAAGAAATCATATCCCAAAATTGTTGTGAAGGAACACATAAGTCTTGTACAGGAACCCAATTCAGAATATCTAGGACATGTAACTCCTGATAATGGAACATCCAAAAGTATCCACAAGGCTATTTGTACATTTTTCCTTGACAATGATGTTGATACTTCCAACATTGTTGCCATAGGTTGCGACGGTACCAATGTAAACACTGGTGCACGCGGTGGTGTTATATGTCTTTTTGAAAGGAAGTTCCAGAGACCAATCCACTGGTTCGTATGCATGCTCCATGCAAATGAGCTACCTCTGCGCCATCTCTTGCAGAAATTAGACGGAGGGACCCACGGTCCAAAAGCTTTTTCAGGCGATATTGGCAGGGCTCTGATGAACTGCGAGACACTGCCGGTTGTAGCCTATGTGCCAATACCTCTGGCCATGTGTCCAAACATGGAATCGATTGAACTCAGTACGGATCAGAAATACCTGTATAGCATTTGTATTGCTGTTGCCATAGGCGCGTGTAGTTCTGATCTTGCTTTGCAAAAGCCAGGACCAGTCTGTCACTCTAGATGGCTGACAACAGCCAATCGTATACTGAGATTATACATGGCCACTGAAAACCCCACAGATAACCTGGTGACACTGGCTACATTTGTGATGTCAGTCTATGCACCAATGTGGTTCCACATAAAGACAAAGTCTGCATGCACGGAGGGATCGAAGCATCTGTGGAGAATGATAAAGTACTCCAGATATTTGGAAAAACATTTGCGAGATGTGGTTGATGAAGTTATTCAGCGAAACGGATATTTCGGTCACGCAGAAAACATACTACTCGCAATGTTAGCAGATGAGAGAAGCCAAATTCGAGAGCTGGCCTACAGGAGGATTCTCGCAGCAAGAAACGAAAATGCTTCATCAACGTGCATCCGAGAATTTAGGGTTCCACGACTCAACTTTAACGCTAGTGACTATACGGAACTTGTCGACTGGCAAGAAATTGACAGATACGAGCCACCTCTTCTCAAGAGCCGTTCAAACGCCCAGATAGAAGAGTGGGTAAAGTCGAATGTTGCAGAACAAGTTTCAGAAATTGCTCAGTTCCCTTGTCATACGCAAGGAACAGAACGATGTATTCGTCTGGTGACTGAAGCGGCCGCATCAGTATGCGGTACCGTGGCAAGAGATGGATTTATTCGTGCAAGAATTGCATCACGGAAATTGATGAAAACATTTAACACCAAGTCTGAGTTTCGATTCAATTAACTGCTTCATAGAAGAGCAACAAAGTGCATTTAGCAATATTACGCTTAGTAATTTCCAAGCCTGAAACGCGTAGAACTTGAGTTGTGCTGGGGCAGCATAAAAAATAATTTTACATTTATAATAATTCAACATGTTATAACTAACACTGAAATACAACTTTTCCACACCAGGGCGAAAAGAATTGTAATTTTTGGAAATGTGTCTAATACGTTCACTCCACCCTAATTTATAGATCACTTACAACACATGGTAAAGCCAACAGTTGACAAAGTAATATGGTGTTATGGGATATACCAAGACATTTTTGATAAATACACCCAAATCCAGTTTCATGAAGGACTTCCAGACTTAAACATTTTTGACGGAAAAGAACGAACGCTTTTAATTCTAGACGATTTGATGAGTGAAACGGATGAGAGAGTCACTAAAATTTTCACAAAGATTAGTCATCACAGAAATGTTTCAGTATTATATCTCACACAAAATCTGTTTTACAAAAGCAAACATACCAGAACAATCAGTCTGAATGCTCACTATTTGGTTCTGTTCAAAAATGTAAGAGACTCTACACAGATTGCAAATTTAGCTAGACAGATGTTTCCTGGTTATTCAAATTTTATGCTTGAAGCATTCAGAGATGCCACAATGACTCCATTTGGTTACCTCTTGGTCGATCTTAGACCAGATACTGACGAGAGATGTAGAATAAGAACAAGCATATTTCCGGGCGAGACACACTTTGTGTATGTTAGAAAATAAATATATACAGTTGCACACAACCTGTTACCATCATTCATTTAAAATGACTTCCAGAATAAAGAAGTATCTTGCGCAACTAAGGTTGCTTAAAGATGCGTCAGTCGAAGTTCGGAAAAAGATTTTGAAGAATTGTAGCAAGGATCTTTTGTGTGGTATATGCGAATGCAGTCAAAATCTGTCAAAAGGCTTCGTGCCCTTAACTAAACCTCAGAAGAGCAAACTCTCTCGACATAAAAAGAAGCTAAGAAAATTGGCGTCTAAGAAAACGTTGATTAAGGTTAAGAAGCGCATCGTTCAATCTGGTGGATTCCTCGCTGCACTGCTACCTCCGGTGCTTGCATTTCTAGGTTCATTTTTAAATCCTAGCAAATAACATGGAACACGCAAAGAAAATGGTTTTAGTCGAACCGAGACAGATTGAGAAATGGAAGGAAACCATGTTGGATAAAACTCTGTCGAGATTGGATGGTGAAATCTATGACATACTACATAGAAATGTTGCTGACGATGAAAAAGCTAAACTTTATTCAAATAGTTTAAGTCGTTATTTAAATATTGACAAACCTAATGTTATAACAAAGTTTACTTTAAACGATGTAACTACTAATGCTGATAAAGTTGTGACCACAAGCGACTCGAAAACTAGTTCTCTAGAGACTGACGTGTTAAACACCGTTCCAGCGAAATGGAAATCGCATGCATCGCGACTTTTGACTCATATGAAAAACAATTCTGATATCGATTGGACTGAAAAGGGAGAACTCGTTTTGAAGGATACAACGATTCCTCAAACACATGCTGTGGATTTGATCAACGACCTGCTTAGGAAAAGAAGTACGATTCCAAATCCAGCCGGCTGGAAGCAGCTCGCCGACGCTTTGAAGGAATGTAATATTCCTCACGAATTAATCGGTAACGAGGACAGATGGAAATATATTAACGCACCATCTGATGAAAGTCCAACAGTTACTCCAAAGCCCAGTCGTAGAAGGTCACGAGCAAAATTTCGTTGGGAAAAGTACTGATGGATTCGTATTTTGATCCAAAACATGCTGGAAGTTTTGGCGGTGTGAAGACGTTTCAAAGACATGTAAAAGGACAAGTTAAAACTAAAGATGTTAGAACTTGGTTACAAAAACAAGATGCATACACTCTGCATAAACCTGTTAGATTAACATTTAGGCGTAGAAAAACATTCACTGTGTGTACTGACGATCTGTGGCAGGCCGACCTCGCAGATGTCTCTGCATTGTCAAAGTATAATGATAAGAATAAATATCTTTTAACTTGTATAGATGTTTTTTCTAAATATGCTTGGGTTGTTGTGCTTAAATCAAAAACTGGATCTGCCTTGACCGAGGCTTTTTCAACGTTATTGGTCGACAGGCATCCAGCGCATTTACAAACCGATAAAGGTACAGAATTTCTTAACAAAAGCTTTCAAGCGTTGCTGCACACAAATGCTATAGCTTTTTACACCACCGAAAACACTGATACAAAGGCTTCTGTCGTTGAAAGGTTTAATCGCACGCTTAAAACAAAGATGTGGAAATATTTTACATACAAAAACACATATCGGTATACAGATGTCTTACAAGATTTGGTACATTCCTATAATAACACATATCACAGAAGTATAGGCATGACACCGAGCGGAGTGACAAAAGAAAATGAACCCCTTATTAGACAACGCTTGTATGGTGAAAAGAAAAGACCAGCAAAGTGGAAATATAGCGTGGGTGACAAGGTGCGAATAAGCAAAGCTCGAATTGCTTTCAAAAAGGGATATTTACCTTCTTGGACAGATGAAATTTTCACAATAGTTGCTCGAATACCCTCAGACCCAATAACTTATGAATTGTCAGATTTAAATGGAGAGAAGCTGAAAGGTAAATTCTACGAAGAGGAATTGCAACAGATTTTGAAAGACGACGATGTTTACAAAGTAGAAAAAGTATTAAAAAGTCGTAAGCGTGGTGGGAAAACCGAATATTTGTTAAATGGCGAGGATATAGTAATAATTTTAACTCTTGGACGACAGATATATTCAGGCTGTAGTAGTTTGCAGTCTCATTCAAAGAAAGTACTTTGGAGACTTTACACCCTTTGTTATAACATGGCGCACTTTTACATGACATTACCGAGTAATAGTTCTATGCACTATTATCCTAACAACACGCTTACACATTATACGACGAGGTTAGAAAACGGTATATCGTTGTCTGGCGATTGGGAAGTTGGTTTGGTTGAAATACAATATCAACACACCTGGTTCAATTTAAATAAGCTTGATGGACGAGTCATATACACACAGACTATAGAAAGGAATGGTGTCACATCTCATCCATATTGTATGTTTGAATTGACTCCGAGCTATTACGACTCACCGACGGATCTCTTAGAAACGATAAACGAACATATAGAAGAGACAACTTATAAGCATGACAACATGAATTCTACACAGTTCAAATATAATGATATCACGAAGCGTGTCAGTGCAGTCATTTTTAAAGATATACTCATATACTTCTCGCCACATCTGTGTGCAATGCTTGGTATATCTGAAGGACAGATTCCGTTGACGAATCCGAATACTACACCATTACTCTGGGAAGCTGACAAGAGATGTGACCTAAATATAGGGTTTTCTTCCATGTATGTATATTGTAACGTCTTGGAGCACATACCTGTGGGTGACACAAAAGCACCACTACTTCGCATCGTTCATGTATCAGGTAAAAGCGGTGACAACATACATACGATATATGAAAAACCCATCTACATCCCACTGCAACGGAAAAACTTTGACTCTATAGAAATAGATATAAGGACGGATACTGGTGAACCCATACCATTCGAATACGGGAAGGTGATGGTTACACTTCATTTTAGACTTTGCAAAAGCCCATACCTTTTACAATGAAAAGACAATTTTGCTGCGACGCGAGTCGACTCGCGTACGAAGATTATTATTTGCAACAGAGTGGTAATGGTATGCCAATATTCCAAGGCGCGCGCATGCAGCGTGGTCATGGACTTGGAAGTTTTCTGAGCGGGCTTTTCAGAAGCGCTTGGCCATTGATTCAAACTGGGGCTAAATCGTTTGGAAAACACTTTTTGAGAACCGGGTTGCAGATTGCCAATGACGTTGTTGAGGGTCAACAATTTAAAGAATCTAGCAGAAGACGTATTCCAGAAGGTATAAAAGCTTTTACCACGTCCAGCGATTTCAATGCTCAAAGTGGCAGTGGAAGGAAGAGGTTGAAAAAGCCGCTAAAGAGACTTACTAAAAGAGTGGAAGTGGAGCACGATATCTTTGGCAAAGTTTAAGTATGGCATTCGTTCATCCACAATCTTGTGAATGCACAAAGAGCGAATTGGATCTGTTTATCGTACCACCAACACAGACGAGTATAGAGAGTGGTGCATACGTTGAATATAATCCGATAGCTACAATTTCACATGGAACTCCTATAGAATTTAGTATTACTGGCGCAGGACAAGACTACCTCGACTTGTCAAACACTCAGTTATATGTTAGAGTCCAAATTACAAAAGCAAACAACGAACCAGTAACCGATGATAATGTTGGACCGATCAACTTATTTTTGCACAGTCTATTTTCGGAAGTTGACATCACCCTAAATGACACCCTAGTCACACCTTCAAATAACACTTATGCTTATAGAAGTTATTTGGAAACTCTTCTAAGCTATGGTGATGCAGCTAAAACCTCGCAGCTTACATCAGCCTTGTATTACAAGGACAACGCAACTCATTTCGAAGATGCTAATCCACACGATGTCAATGCTGGAAATCTTGGATTTAAGAAACGTAGCACATTTACTGACGAAGGACGTGTTGTCGACATGATTGGCTCTATTCACAGTGATCTATTTTTCCAAGATCGATTTATTCCTAACGATATTAATATAAGAGTGCGACTGGTTAGAAATAAAGACGCATTCTGTCTCATGTCGTCGGTTCAAGGTGCTGCATATAAAGTTCGAATTTTAGAATGCAAGTTGTATGTGAGAAAAGTAAAGCTCAGCCCCTCGGTGTTTCTTGCACATGCTAAAGCACTTGAACAGGGAAACGTAAAATTTCCAATTAGACGTGGAATCTGTAAGACGTTTACCATACCGAGAGGTAATCTGGATGCAACTCAAGAAAGTCTTTTCTCTGGTCAGTTACCGACTAGAATAGTTATAGGTTGTGTAGACAACGATGCATTTAACGGCAGCTATACAAAGAATCCGTTCAACTTTAAACATATGAACCTGTCGCAGTTAAAAGTATACTTGGACGGTCAGCAGCAATCTGTGAAACCTTTGGAAATAGATTTTGCCAACCATAAGTTTATCAATGCATACGCCTCATTATTTATGGGAACTGGAAAGTGGATGAGAGACGAAGGAAATCTAATATCCAGAGAGGACTTTCCTGGTGGATACGCACTTTATGCATTCGATTTGACTGCCGACTTAGCCGAGGGTGATCACTTTAACCTGATTAAGCAGGGTAACATTCGTCTGGATCTGAAATTTGCCCAAGCTCTGCCCAACACCATCAACGTTATAGCATTTGCAGAGTTTGAGAACATTTTGGAAATTGATCGGTCGAGGAACATCATTTTCGACTACAAGAACTGAACATGAATGGACGAAGAATTGAGTCGATACTAAAGAAAGATGCAAAGTGTGGACCGATGTTTCTTGGCGTGTTTGCATGTGATCGTCTACCTACAAAGTTAAAACAAAGTAGACCTCTGCTAATGGTCTGTAACACAGATCCTCACGACAAACCTGGAGAGCATTGGATAGCCTTATACATTGAAAATTCCTCCTATGGCGAATATTTTGACTCTTTTGGAAGACCTCCAGATATAGCCTTTAGCACATTTTTGAATCGTCATTGTGTAAACTGGATATTTAACGAGAGACATTTACAAAGTGCTATCAGTCGTTTTTGTGGACATTATTGCATATTTTACTGCTTACATAGATGTAGAAATAAAAATGTTAACGCTATTACTAATTTGCTAACGTCAGACACTGGACTAAATGATTATCTGGTTCATAACTATGTTTGTAAAAGTTATAAATAAAGAAGATGTGTTCAATTTAATAAACTTTATTCAATCATGTTCTACTTGTCTTTTTCTAATTATGTGTGTGTGTGTGTGTGTGTGTGTGTGTGCATTTGCAATGATGTTTGTGTGTGTGTGTGTGTGTGTGTGTGTGTGTGTGTGTGTGTGTGTGTGTGTGTGTGTGTGTGTGTGTGTGTGTGTGTGTGTGTGTGTGTGTGTGTGTGTGTGTGTGTGTGTGTGTGTGTGTGTGTGTGTGCCTAAATGATATTAAAGTGGAGGGATGAAGTCTTGCATTACATATGTTCATAATTCATAATTCATAATTATAATTAATAAGACTGGGCTGTCACCTGGCTATGGGTTTCCCGTAAATGGGCTGTCACCTGGCTATGGGTTTCCCGTAAATGGGCTGTCACCTGGCTATGGGTTTCCCGTAAATGAGCTGTCACCTGGCTATGGGTTTCCCGTAAATGAGCTGTCACCTGGCTATGGGTTTCCCGTAAATGAGCTGTCACCTGGCTATGGGTTTCCCGTAAATGAGCTGTCACCTGGCTATGGGTTTCCCGTAAATGAGCTGTCACCTGGCTATGGGTTTCCCGTAAATGAGCTGTCACCTGGCTATTATCCACTACTTCCCTCTATATTATTTTCTTAAATTACGCTTTCAGTTCAATTTCTACTTTATATTACTTCCTTACAGCCTAATGCTGACGTAACTCTGTGTGATACTAAACGCCGACTAACAGCTGCCTGAGAGGCACCAAATAGACACATGCACAATACAAAATAATAAGCGTTTTAGCGAGTGCTTACTGTAACGCAATAGACCTATACTCGCAGATTTATATAGCGCCTCTTCAAGAGAAGCTCACGAGAGGCGCTCTCAACCTAGCGTAACGATAGAAAACCCGGATCGAATAAAATGGTTTTCAAGCGCTTACGGAATAGAGTTAAAGAAAGACCGAGAAGCTCATGGCATAAGATGCTGGGCAACCTAATCCAAAAAGTTGGACCGACGACAATGAAGCTTCTTAACACGCACTAGCAGTTTCCCAACTGCTATTCTCCCTACTGCTACTTGGCATACGCAACAATGAATGAAAATTCAATGGAAATGCAACAATGAACTTAGATAATCAAGGAGTCTTCTATCAACGTTATGTTTAATTACAGGCGCTGAGTCTGCTGACTAAATAGGCGTCTGTCCAAACGTACCAGGATCTGAAAGATTATTTATGTTATTTATAAACTGTTCTAGATTATTATTCGTCTCTTCGTCTTTAATGACGATCAAAGTAGAATTAAGACATTTGCAACGTCTTTTTCCAAGATCACAATGAGTCCAGTAAGAGTTTCTTTAATACTGTCTAATACGAGAAATGATTTTATTTTAATTTCTATTCTTAGTTATTTTAGCGTAGCTGTCTACCGACTGCCTGACCCTGCACGATTTTTTAGAGCTAGGGAATTACTCGAAAGTTTGCTTAGAGCTCAGTTTGCAATCTGTGTCAACAAGTAATAATGCGAAGAAGAGTGCGACGAATAATGCAAAGGCGAAGAAGAAGAAGAAGATGACGATGAACATGATGATGATGACGATGATGACGACGATGACGATGATGAAAGAAGAGCAATAAAAACAACAGCAACAATAATTAAGGAAAGCAGTCTCATATGCTAGCCTCAGAGGCAGCCTTTGGCATGAATTGTTGGGGATTTCATTTGCTTAACCTCGTCGCCTGATCTTCATGATCACAGAATATTTTGCGCAAAATCATAATTTAGTTAATTGTACGCTTATGTAGGTAGTGTTTTCGATGTGAGTCACGACCAATAGTCTAATAACTGCCTTTTCCAGAATCACTTGCATTTGTATGTATTCAATTTTGTTAGCCTGTTGCTGCTTAGCACAATTAACTATCCAACGGTTTTTCAATGAAAAGCCTAATTTTGAAAGAGATCACTCTAAAAGTGTGTTAATTGATTTTTCAGTTATTTACAAACGAGATTTATCAGCAAGAAATATGAACAATTAGGACTCTCTCACAGTAAATACAACTGTAGTTCTGAAGAAGTTTTCAGTAAGGATTAGTGAAAAACTAATGACAAGTCACATATTTTGCCATTATTTTCTCGAATCACAATTTAGGTTTAAATGTTGTTGGAGGAAAATTCTTCGTAGTTTTGTTCTGGTTCAACTCTAAGTTTGTCATACGTCATTCCAGAAGAACTATCCAGGTTCCGATTCAGCTGTTGATAGTGGTCTGTGGCCGACTCGTTTACTTGGCCGACAGATGGTTCCTGAACTGCACCGAGTTCAGTTATGTCTTTGCGGATCTTCTGTTGCAGAAGTGTCTCCAATCTGAACAAATATTAATCATGCAAAAGTAAATATCTTGTGACTCAGAGTGGAAGGTTGAGGCGTCTCCCTTTCCTTTTTACCCACCCGCCCTCCCCAGCACTGGCAGAGAAGGCTGTGGACGATTACAAAGGTCCTTGGTGTGGGGCCAGTGCATCACAGAACCACTATTAAAAGCATTGTACGGATGTAAATGTAATAATTATGTGCTTATGCAGTAATGCTCCAAATGACAGCGATTCTCAAGTCCTGACGGTTCGAGAATCTTAACGCTAGAGAGTGGTAAATGCATCGACAACAGACAAACAATCGGAAAATTCTCACGACAAATTTCAGGGGTCACGTATAGTCTAATACCCGATTTATTTTATAAGACAAAAGACAGTACTGTTTTTACAAAAATTGCAGGTATCTTCAAGCTATTGGTATCCTGCTGCACAGTTGGTTTCAAATTTGTTGAAAACATAGAAAAATAGCTTTAATTGAGAAGCTAATTGATTCACAGGAAACATGAAAGCAAATTGCGATGCAACGTGCCAACTGCTCAGTATCCCACGCGTTGATCACAAGCATAAGATGCCGATTACCCTGAAATATTTAAGAAAATTATCAAATCTTCCTACCTTTTACTTTTCACAGCAAAAAATACTGTGAGTATGATAAATATAGCAAGAGGTACACCAAGAGCCACTCCTAATCCGATGCCCAAAGCCACTGAAAAGAAACATAAATTATATTTATTAAGGCTGGCCTTTGTGATACACAGCACTTCTTTCATAATTATAATCAATTATACATCTACACACACCATTTAGAGCATCTGTCAACTTTGTCAATAGAAATTGTCACTGATTGTTTGGATTCAGCCAAAAGGCGCTGTAAAACTGAATGATTTACTAATGAATCAACATTTCAGACTTGGTATTTTTAAGAAATATTAATCAAGCACAGTGTAAGAAATATCATGACTAACCACGTTAATTGAGCAAGCAGCAATTTTGCAATTATCATTATAAGTTGCTAAAATGGCGTTTACCCAAGCGGTTTTCTGTCTTTTATCGTAATCTCGAAATTTATACAGCGTCCACAAAAGCGATATCGCGGGAACCAGTTTATTCACAGGCCAGTAAGGACATTAAGATTATATAAATTATTAAGGCATTACGTCGAACGGAAAGTATGTTGGAATTTCTTTTATAGAACGTTATTTGACTTCAATAGATGAGAATCTGTGGAAAGCTACGTACACAAGTGATTTTGGTAGGCTGCATTGGATCTCATTTATTAAGAAACGTCGCAGCATATTCGTTTGGCGAATAACTCAGTCATCATCAAATTTTCTTAAAGATATTTTATAGTGATATTTTGGTGAGTGTCCTTCTTGTGATTCTGAACTAGGCGTTTTTTCGACTTAAAATCTAACTTTACTGACGATATTTAGTACATAGAGTCACAGTATAAAATTCTAATAATAATAAATAATCTTTTTCTTTAATTAAGCGCCTGCAAACGCACTGCGCTGTACAGTGAACATAGCCTACATATAGTAGAAACGGAAGCCACGCAGGGCGCCTTACATACATGTAAACAGTAGAAGCACATGATAACAGTTTACAGGAGTCGAATATAACTACTTATGCGGCAGCCAGCATACGGCGCCAAATCACGGCCTACTTTTCATTTTACCACCGCCGCCACCTAGCGAATGGAAGGCAGAATTTTTCCTTACTTACTTTGTTTTCAAAGCACTGTTTGTGTCCACATCACTACTGTTCTATATGACTTTTCAGTCTTCGGGCGTAGAAAAGTAGCCTATTGATAATATTTTTCTTAGTCAAAGGCGCACAGGCGACTTCATAATTTTATAGGTTAAATATTGCGAAAGAGTTTGTCTGCCGATAAACTGTGCTTATATTGAATAAATTTAAGTCAGAAATAAGACTCTGGTATGAAGGTGGCGTACCTTGTTGAATATTTGCAATACCTGTAGATGCTGTGGTTTCAATCACGGATATTGTTTTCGCTACCATAGGTGTTATTAATATTTACAAATGAATGACCCACCAATGTTTTATATATATATATATATATATATATATATATATATATATATATATATATATATATATATATATGTGTGTGTGTGTGTGTGTATATATATATATTTCAGTTCTAATATATATAATGAACGGATTCCTACCTGTATCTTTCCATATGTTTCAAAGCAGATAAATTGCTCGTTACAGCAAATGTTGTAGGCCTAATTACGACTTGGTTTTAGTGTACTATCGTTTGATGCCTTACGGATTAGACACTAGCGCAATAGAAGTTAATAATTACAACTATAGTTACTGGTCAAAATCATAAATCTGTGTAGCGACGCTTCAAGAGAACTTAATGAGAGGCGTTCGATGTTAAGGTCAGAAAGTTCATCAGTTGAAAAACTAAGATCAGAATTAAGATTTCTAGAAAAATCGCCAGTGGCAAAGTCCACAACACACGCACGTCGCAGGATGCTCAGAATTAAACGTATGTAGCGTAAATCATTTTAGAGTCTGGCAGAATATACAGTGGTGGGAAATAGTTAACTATAAAGTTGCTAACTTTAAGTTTAGCTAAAAAAATTGTTAAGGATGAGTTTGACTAAAACAAAATAGTTCAGCTAAAACCATAGTTTAACTAAGAAAAATTTTAGTTGCTAACTAAAAAGTTTAACTTAAAAAAATCAGCAATATGCAACTATTTTTCCACAATGAACATTGAACAATGTCAACAAAAAAACATTTTAACACTGCATGGTTTTGGCATTAACAGCCCGTGTTTTTAAAGTCATACACTACTTACAGTACGCCTGTAACTGTATGCTAGAACAGCGCACATTGCATAGTTTGGAGGTGAAATTGTCATTGACGCTCTGCATTATTACAGTTCACTTAACCTCTGTTATTGTGAAAATGTTTGTCTTATAAAGTTGGAAAAAAGTTGGAAAAAGTTTGACTACTTTTTTTAGTTTAGTTAACAAATTTCCGAAATCAGTTGCCAACTTTAGTTAAACTATTTTTGTTAGTTGGAAAATAGTTTTAGTTTAACTAAAAAAATAGTTTAGTGCCCATCACTGAGAATATAATTATTATTATAGCTTTTAGCACATGTCAAATATAGAGCGTGTTTGTTATGGTCTAATGCGTACAAGATTATTAGTTTTAACCAATTTACACTATTTTCCATATATTTTAGAATACAGCACGTAGGGCTTTCATTACATTGGAAAATAAATAACTCTACTAGTAGTTATTCTTCAGTTTATTTTACTTGCCCTGTGTGGTAAGCCGGCAGCAACAGATACCCTACTCACTTAATGATGACTCTGTGCTTTTTTCACTGTTCCATGCATTTGACCTTGTGTTGTTTGACCGGGTGTTTCCAGTCTGCGTTGTTACTGAAAGAGTGGTAGCACTTGCTGCAGTGAGCGTTGTCGCTTGCAAAGGTGTTACTAAAATGGTCACATGTGAAAAAAGTAGTTTTGCATATTTGCTTATTTAATTCACTTGTGACTTGTTAAGAGTCAGAAAATCTTAATCCGAGGACTGAAACAAATCGTCCAGAGTCTAAATTCATTAAAAAATCATAACCCATAGGCCTGAAGCCGTAGTCGTTGGATAACAGGCCGAGCGCACTGCCGAATAGATCACAATGCTGAAATATTGACAACCGTGGCAGATTAAGGAATAGTCGGAGCTCATTTATAACACGAATCAAAGCAGTAAACACGCAAAGGTAATCCAGCAGCCAGATAAATTTACCTGTAAAGATTTCCCCTTAATAGCTTTACCAAGCGTTATGAAATGCAAGCAAGCATAAATACATGCATGCATAGGCGTAGACACATTGATGAAAGAGAAGGCAGTTGCCGCTTTTTTCTTTTTTGATTTTCACAACTTTTTCTTGGGTTATACCTCCGCATCCCACTACACCTGGGTGTTTCCCGGAGTTGCCTCCAAACTGCATACATGCTCTCACAAATAGGTTTTTTTAAAAGAGCGCTCTCTGTGGCAATGCTTTACTATTCTTCACGTATGACTGGCTTACCTGAGTGACAGACGGCGTATATCATGTCATTAGTGTTGCAGTCTTTTGGAAGCCAGCTGAAGCTTGGGTTACAGTTATAACACACGATCAGACATAGTGCACTCCAGTCATTATCTAGGATCCATTTAGCAAACTTAACGTCCTCTCCTAAATATAAAGTGAATATTTTGAAGAAGTAATATATATATATGTATGTATATATATGTATATATATATATATTATGTATATATATATATATATAGTCATATATTCATATTTCAATGAGGAATTGGAATAAAAATAAGTGTTTACGTGTCGACCTCGTGACGCCAAAATTTGTTATTTGAAACAAAATGGCTCGATTTTTAAACATTTGGAATTGTAATTGTAATTGCAAATTTATATAGCGCCACTGCAAAGAGACTCATCAGAGGCACTTTCGACCTAATAACATGAAAACACGATCGAACAAAATGGTCTTCAAGCGTTTCCGGAATAGAGGCAAAGACGCTGAGAAATTCATGTCACAGGTTGTTAGGCAGCTTGTTCCAGGAGAATTAGCCGACCAGAGCAAAACTTCTATGCTGCACCGTGGACGTCCGGGCCGGTAGAACAACCAAGTCGCCTTGCGTGGCAGAGTGGATACATCTGCGACCGGGAAAGAAAGATATTGTAACGCAGAGTTCCTAACGGTAACATGGAGCACAGCCTGCCAGACAATTACTCGCCATCATCAATATCTTTATCTCAATGCGCTTTGCATGGGTAACCAGTGGCTGAGTGTAGTTTCTCCCAAATGAATTTCGATATATGCCCAAACCATGGTATGAACCGATCAGGCGAGCAGCAGCAGCAGCAGTTAAAACAGATTGCAGCTGATTAATGCGATAAGAAAACTTAGTAAGGCCTGCATAAATGACATTACCATAATCAATCCAGGAGCATCTGCAGGCATGCATCAGAGTTGCGGGAGCTCGAGTCATAATCCAGCGATTTATTGTGCGAATCTGACGCATCCAGGGGCGGATCCAGGGGGGGGGAATCCGGCCATGCCCCCCATTTGAAATTTATCTTTATTTACACAGGCGTTTCATGGGCGTTTTATGATGTTTACACAGGCGTGGCCCCCCTCGTAGGCGTGGATGAGTCAAATGTACACAGGACGTGGGCCCCGTAGATGTAGATTGAAGACATTAAAAAGGTTTAATGACTAAAAAATAAGGTCATCAACTTTTTTTGGGAGATGGTAGGTATGTAAAATTTCCCCCCCCCCGTACCCCATGACAGACCTTCTGGATCCGCCCCTGGACGCATCTGATCCAAGCATGTTCGACAAACGTTCTTCGCCTGGTCTGAAATGGTCAGTTTCTATCCAAGGTCACTCCCAGATCAGGCACACGAGTGGAGAAAGAGACGCCACGGAAGCACTGCTACAGGCGGGTGAAGTCTAGTTTAGAGAGCTGCCCACGAGTCCTTAGTCAGGTGAACTTGGGTTCCCAGGATTCAACCGAAAGCGATTCGACGACATCCTGAATTAGACAAAGGTTCGTCGTGAAAGTAGCAGCTGCTAAGAAAGTAATTATTCTGAGCATAGTTGACGATTTCCTTAATTGCGACCGAGACGGGATTTCTTGCTTAGAAAGTTTGACCCTTGTTGAAGTGTAACCCTGGCTAGAAAATATGCGAAACTTTAACGTTCTGCACCTTCAGTGAGGTATCTTATTTTAAAGTTCGTCGTGAAAGTAGCAGCTGCTAAGAAAGTAATTATTCTAAGCATAGTTGACGATTTCCTTAATTGCGACCGAGACGGGATTTCTTGCTTAGAAAGTTTGACCCTTGTTGAAGTGTAACCCTGGCTAGAAAATATGCGAAACTTTAACGTTCTGCACCTTCAGTGAGGTATCTTATTTTAAAGACTGTACAAAGTTTAGAAATCTGATTTAGTTGCGAAATCTGATTTAGTCAGGTCTAACATACACACGTAAGTTTTGTGCTCCAAGTCACAAAATAACGCTATTATTGACATCTACACTACAAATACTCCGCTGTTAAGTTAAGCCTGAAACGTCGAGCGTGTATTAAACTGCGTGGAAATCTAATACCTCTCGTCGTTCAAGGAACAATCAAAGGTTGCTTATACCATTGCATTATAATTGTAATAGAACACAAATAGCCATAGTTATGAATTAGCCACCTCCTTAACATTCCAAAAGCATTCGAGAAGGTTACTGAAGATTCGTAATGTGCTTATGATTATACTGCTAACATATCAAAATAAAATTACTGACAGTAGGCATCCATTTTTACACTTACATGTAGTTGCTACACGACTTTACACAAACATATTACGAACCAAACAATTTATAAACATTTTGAAATTATATCTGTAAGTAAGCTCTATTTGCCTACCTGAAGCTTTCCAAATGTACCAGGTGAATCGCAATCCTATCCAGAATCGAACATTTGGATCTGATCCAAGCCAGGAAGTTAAGTTGATGTTATTGACATTTGCAAAAGATGCTAGATCTCCGCCGTCTTTCAAACACCTGTTTCTCGCCTCATACCAAGACAACGATGCCTTGACTGCGATGTAGCATATGTCGGCGAACTGAAGGACGTTCGAACCGGTTGAAGGACATATGGAAACTGTTGGAGTGCGATAACAACTTTTGAAAATTCTGCGAAATTTTGCATAATAGTTTACTTTTTTGAGGAATTTACAAACAATCTGAGAAAATTAAATCAATTGCTTTTACTACCATTTGAAGAGCAAATATGAAATTATTATAGCAAATAATTTTTGCATAAGAGCCTTCCGAGTAGTTTTTTTCTTATAATACTACAAGTTGATATCACATCGCTTCTAATGAAATTAAGAGTTAAAATTAGAAATTATTGAAGAGAAGGAAACTGAAGACGTTGAATTTGGCTTGCAAATATGATACACTAGCAAAGCAAAGCCTATAAAACGACTCTCAAAATCCGCCAATACAGTGCAGTAATTACTTGCTATTAACTGTTTTATCTTTGCTATATTTATTCCTGCATAGGTAATCTCTTCCTAGGTTTACCTTGAACTCAGATCTCTTTCCGACATCTCTTCGACCTCCTCGTGACTTTTTGGTTTTAATGCATTCTCATTGCTCCGATTACACCAAATCTATATTAAATCTTGTGCATTGTACATACGCTTACGTGTGCACGTACATATCTATATATGTACCTGAAAACTTGCATAGCGCCTTTAAAACCTAACAAAGGCGCTGAGGGACAGCTATCAAACAGATCAAAGCTGAAATGAAATTTGCTAAAAATGTCTCTTGAATATTGTGGCGGTAAACTTCTAATTATACAGTATTGGATTTTGTATTAGACTATTCTCATGGATCGGACAATACAAGATGGCGTTGATCTTTTAGCGTGACATCGATGACAGCCCAACGCTCCGTTTTCACAGCATTCAAAATGTTCACATTATGAGGCTGGTGCCAGTTTCGGCGACGGAAGTCTGCTTGTTTCCGAGATTCTTACATTCCATGTTACCAATCGTAAAATTAATTTGCAACTTTTCGCAATCGTTCGTTGGTTAAAGGAGAGACTTGGCTGGTTGTCTTGTTGGGTGCGTGCAAGCAAGATGTGGAGAGAAAGCAACAGCTTCCTTACTAGACGTGTAATTGGTTTGGCCACCGCAGTCAAGTTGCCGGATTATTTCATAAGTGTACACTCGACTGGGGGCAGTCAGAAAGCATGCAAAACACTCCACGAGAAGAAATATCGAAGACTCTCAAAATAGGTATGTCCAATGCTAGGAAACAGCAACCTGAAAAGTTAAGCTATTGGGTGGGAAGTTTGTTTAAGCATAAATTGTAATTTGTTCTAAAAATACTATAAAACTTCTGTTTGCACCAAGACAGCCGTGCATGACATTTCAACACCAATTATGAACTCACCTGGATACTCGCAAATGTAGCTGTTGGGAAAATGCGGCTCTTGAGTCGTAAAGTAGAACTGTGATCTGCCATTTTGACTTCTGGATTCTAGCGATGCTACGTACCATGCATTATCTTGTGGCGGCGAGATTGCCGAATCTACAGTAGGAAGAACAAATAAGCAACAGCCAACAAAAATGAAATAAAAGTCATTTACGCCTAAATTTTAAAGCTGAAAATACATTACTTTTGCCTGTAGATTAATTACCGTTGCTGAATGATACTAACTCAAAGGCCTATATCACTTTTAGTTTAATAGCGCATCGTTATTAAGCTCAGTCGGCTAACAAAATTGGTTTACTATCAAAGGGGCGAAAATCAAAAGGGCGAAAATCAATAAAGCGAATGATAAATAAGGCGCATGTTCAAAAGGGCGAATAGCAAAAGGGCGCATGTTTAAAAGGGGGAATATAAATAAAGAGCGTGTTTACGAAGATAAGTGCGAAATGTAAGAAAGCCCGCCTTTATATAGGCCATAGACTTATAGGAAACGTGCAGAGTATCGCATTGCGAAATGCGAAATGCTTGGCTTTATGCCATACTGAAGGCGATGTCTTGACAAATTTGCCATGTGAGCATAATCATGTACCAAGTTTCGCTGAGATAAGTGCAAGGAGAGTTGTAGCTGATATGAAGCAACGGGCAACAAACACTACGGAAACAGCACACAGTATCGTTGCAACTCAGTGTTTAATCTAGACATCATTTGGGGGGGGGGGAATTCCCCCAGGATTGAAGTCCCCCCAGAGGCCAGCAACAATATTTTAATGTAGACATCTTTTTTGGGGAGGAGAAATTCCTCCCCAGGATACGTGTTGCGCTGCCCCCTAGAGACGAGTAAACGAGTAATATAAGAATATAAGAATAAAATATAAAAGAACAGAATAACATATATGAAAAAAGGTCATCAACTTTTTTTGAAGATGGAAATCGAAAATCCCCAAAAATTTTAGACGTCGGATGAAATTTCCGAAAATAGGTCGCCCTTGTTGGTCCCCCGACAAACCTTGTTTCCCCCCTCAGAAGAGGGGGACTAGATTAAACATTGGTTGGAACTGTAGCAACTGGTGTTGGATCAGCAGCTCTCACTTGGTAAGCTCCCAACTAGGGCCTACCGGTAACTTAAAGCAAAGAATAAGACGTGTTAGACATAATTAAATATCAAGCACCTTTGCGAAACCCACTAAACTTAACGGATCTGTAATAAGCCGATAGTAGGCCTAATCTATAAGCAACATCGACAGTCTTTATAATATGACACTGAATCGTAGTTTTTTAATCCTTGTTTGCTATGGAATAGGAGATGTTTACATTTTCCATGTCTCACTCTTTTCAATATCATTCGTCTTTATAAGCCCCTGTAAACACGCTCTTTATTTACATTCGCCCCTTTAAACATGCGCCATTTTGCTTTTCGCCCTTTTGAACATGCGCTTTATTTATCATTCGCTTTATTGATTTTCGTCGTTTTGATTTCGCCCTTTTGATTTTCGCGCCTTTGATAGGATACGGTACCAAAAAAATTGGCTTTTGATACATTTCCAAATTGGTGACTTTCAAGCATGCACACTACTTTGAGCAGCCGATGACCACTAGAAACAAATTTTAAGCTTAAAAACTGAAGGAATTGTTGTAAATTGTTATGGTTGTAATGGTTGTTAGTTTTATACGGCTGGTTAATATGCTTTTCCATCCTAAATTCTAACCGAATGTATTATTGTGGTTAATTGCTAATGCGTTTGTTTAAGGTCGGAACCAAATTTTGTATCTCGATGGGTCATGTGAAGATAGTCTGACGTATGGACCTACTTGAAACCACGAAGTGCCATGTAGATTATCTCATCTTCTATTTATTGCGGCTGTTAGAAATACAAAACCAATATTTATGAACGCAAGGTACTGCTCTACTAGTCCAGGCCTTTCAATATACCTACCTGGTATGTTTGGCAATGTTGAATTCACCCAGTGCCATGTATGCGTGCTATTGTAATCGCTGATTCGAAAAGCATCCGTCCAAACATACTGGTTTCTGATTGGATTCGAAGAGTCAGACATGTAGCTTTTGACAATATTATTTGTTTCTTCGTCTTTAATGATGATCAAATTAGACTTAAGGTCACTGCATCGTTGTCGTGCGTTGTCATTGGATGTAATTAACGGTCCATTGTTATTGTCGTATTGTATACTAAAGCAATGCATTTCGACTGAGGTGTTGTAGCATCTTCGAAATTCATTGGCTCCATCTGCTAATTGCGTCAGATACAAAAAACCTAGAATGAGAAATGCAAATAATAATTGTGTAATAACAATTATGTAAAACCATATCAACATTTCTGTTTCACTGGCCATATTCTCAGTTAACGTGACTGCTGATCAAAATCACTGCCATTAATAAATAGGTCTCCGTTTCTTTCACTGGACAAGCGCAAGCCATGCCGAATGCAAAGTACTCCGCCACGTGGTCCATCCTCTAGTAATGTGTAATTCAATGATTTACTGTGGCGCAAAGTGGTTTATATGTTGATACTAGGTATTTATTGGCTCAAAGTTATTCAAACAGCATAAGATGAGTTCTGCTTTATTTTCAGTTGATTGCATTATCTGAGCAACAACTCTGCCATTGTTTGAGCCTCAATCTATGTGCATATTCATCTGCTCTGGAATCATATAATCACAGTTAATTATTAGCACTACGCTCCTGCACACACAGTCTAGCGCACCTTTAACTCTAACGTGCATAAAACTGCATAAGACGGCAACGATCAGGTACTTACCTGCTATAATTAGGAATAATGTAAACTCACACCTCGACCCGGATAACTTCATTATGAGGCTGAGAAACGCATTAAATTTATTTCGATACCTATAGTCTTACTATATAAGAGGGTACTGCGGAGTCCTACAAAGTCCACAGACCTTTAGAACGAAGGTAGGTTACTCATAATACATAAGCCCAAAACCAGTTCCTTCCTTTTTCAGCACAGAGGCATAACAACTTAGCCTGTAAGTTGGCTAGCCAGCGCAATTCTCATTGTCCTGCGCTGTGCTAGGCTTACCCTGTGAATCTATCAAATTCAAGTTTCAAAAGGTCACCTAAAATTGTATCGTGGTGGTTACTTTTTCACGCCAACTAAATTGCCTTGGGCGTACACGACGTGACGAGGTACGCACAATGGCTGAATATTTTTACAAAAACTGTCGCACTTATACGTCCTAAACATTAACACTCTGATGTAGATGTTCAAAAATAAACATCGACGAAGGAAATGAGACGTTCTCTGTGGATGGCTCTTCACGTGGATACAAAATTTAATGTCAATGATGCAAATTACCGTTTTGTGTTGCACAATTTATATAGCCCTCTGTGAGAGATCTATTCTTAGGCCTTCCCAAGTCAGCCTTCACTATGTAGAAGTCTGACGTTAAAAGGAAAACAAGCTATACGAGGAAAATGAGGCATGATGTTTCTTTAATGAAACCTATGAGAGCAAGGGCAGATAGTTCATCCCTAGTATGGACTCTTGATGATCGCAGTAACACATCATATCACTGGCTAGTAGGTAATATAATAATAGGTTATAAGGAACGTTAGGTAAGGAGAGGAAAAGTTAGATAAGGCAAAGCAAGATAAGATAACATTTAGGCTTCCAAAACACTGTTTTAAATAGTAATATTTTTAACTTTCGTGGGAGATTCCCTTCACTCTGCAAGGGGAAATACACCCAAAGCCATGCTTAAATTTTCCCTACTAGAGGTAGGTTGAGTATTACAACATGCAAGACTGCATCCACACAATTCTTCAGAGCATGCCATTGTTATGCACTTGGCTGAAGAATGTCTATTATGCTTGTACGCCGGCGAACCGTAGCCTAACTTGAACATTTCGTACGTCTGCTATTTATAAGCTATTTTAAAACGTCACATAAGGTTTTTTGTGATTCCTAATCACAATGTGACTAATTCACTTGTGTTGCGTCTTATGAGGTAGTATAAATATCCGAATACAATACCGGTACAATAGTCTTTTAGACTAAGTTTAGAGCCTCTTCCAGTTCTGTAGGTCTTTCTAAACACATGATTCTTTGAATAGCATATCAGTTCAGCGTCTATAGTCTTTAATTAATTACAGAGTGCACATTTTTTCAGCTACTAAAAAATAATTTATTTATTTTAATAATGAAAACAATAATTTAGTTATTTTAATTTAATTTCAGTGTTTTGAACCGTTTTCGGTGTTTATTGAGACCCCTACCAACGCCATTCCCGTTTTCCACACGATTTTAGCCCGCCCATAATTGTTGCGTTCCGGAACCTATTGTCCCGTTCCGGAACCTTTTTTTCTACAAAAAAAGCACTGCTCAATTCAGTCGATTCCAGGCAATGATGTAAATGATTCTAAAGGCGATCTTGCTTCTCCAATGGATTATAATTTATTTTTCAGTTTCACTCGAAGCGACCATCAATATTGATTTCTTTTGCATTATAAAAACGGCGCTATAGAAGTCATCACAGACTAGGTAAAGCAGATACCAATTTATAACAAATATAAATCGTCCACGAAGCTTGATACTCATCCGAATATTCCTCTCTGACTTAGCGATTTTGGACTGCAGTAAAGAACCAATATATCGGTGGTTCCCTTTCCTGTTCGAGTAAAAGAGGACAAAGTCGTTTTCCATAATTTGCCTCGAGAGTGGGGCAATCTTTAGGGGCTGTAATTGAGGTGGCAAGCGAATAACTCCACCCAATCGTGGATTAACTGTTTCAGAAATAGTGACAAAAATGCATGCAGAGACAGCGTGAAATAACGAAAATGACATAGGCAAGACTTTCACGCCAACGCTGTTCTGAACAGTCAGGCGCCAGATGAACCTATAGTTATAATTCCGCGGGATCAGCTTCAATTATTAACACGAAATAGCCTCACCTTTTCAGTATAATTATATTGTTTGAACGTGCATTGTTGTGCCGAATACACCGTCACACATCGCTACAGAGCATATTATAAACATCGAAATAGAAATTGTTCATATACCTGACATCAACTGGCAGGCTGGTCTATATCCTCGAAATTTGGATCAATGGAAGACGTGCTCGTTGGTTCTATTCTACAAGGTAACATAAAACCACGAATGGACCATTGTATACGTTCACTGCGAGGTTTTTAATTATGAATATAATCTATAGGTATGAAGGGAGTCAAGCAATAACAGTTACCGTACCTACCTGTTCTAATGGCTTGTGAACGAAATGTAGATTCACAGCCTTAATAATATTCTCATATTGCTTGGATAGCTGTCTGTGTGGATCCTACAACCTTATGGGATCAACGAAGACCAAAACGCTCATCTGGATTCAGCTCTTGCTATGGACAAGAATTGGTAAAGCATTTTATAAACTGTCAGCAAAAGAGTTTTATCTGTTATACCTTTGCGATACATGTTTTTTTCTTTTAAAAATAGTCGCAAACTGTAGGTCTTTGGATCAACGGTAATAATCGCGAGCACAAAACAGCGAGCGTCAAAAGCCCGATCATAAAATCGCGACGCACAAATTCGCGACTATGGTTAAACAGCGATCAGCAAAAACAGCGATTAGGGTACAACGCTTATTTCAAACGTTTAATATTCACTTCCATATAGGCGCCGACTTTTACTTTTGTCTCTGGGTGCCAGTGGGTGCATGGGTCCTCCCTCCCTTCCCCTACCACCTCCCCTTAGTTAGGTGAGTTTTAGCAGATTTTCTGAGAAAGAGAATTGTTTTCTTGTCAAGGGTTCCAGTGTTATTATTTATTTATTTTTAAAATAATAAATAAATAAATAATATATTTATGTACGGGCTGTGACTGTGAAATCATGCAATGTTGAGTATTTGCAGTAGTAGTTGTACTTCTCCCGTGTAAAAAATTTGAATTTGGGGTCCGAATTCTTCTGGGTGCCAGGCACCCACTGAACTTTCTCTCTGGGTGCATTGGCAACCAAGGCTCCCAAGAAGTCGGCGCCTATGTTCACTTCAAAGGAGTATTTGCCGACAGTCATCAAAAGAATAGTATTACTATACAGGATAACAGAAATGAGAGTGCCACTTGCAAGTTATCTCGTTAATGTTATGCTCAAGTATGCTTTATAAATGTTTTGATACAATACAGTATACAATACAATGCATGTACCGTACGTTAATTGGTGTGATTGCGAACAAAAGAAATAGATTAATTGTGTACTAGCACTTCAAAGGGGCAATTGCCGACGGCCAATAAAAAGAGTATTGGATTGCAGATCATTTTAATTAACCCTTCGAATTTGAGTCTTCAAGTTTAAAGTTACACATTTGTTATATTATACTACATCAGACATTGCAAATAAATCGAAGAAATCGCTGTATTGGTAATCGCTATTTTGTACACTCGCTGCTTTTTTAAATCGCTAATTTGTGCTCGTTATTTTGACGGTCGCTGTTTTGCGATCGCTGTTCTTAACCTAAATCGGTCTTAAGGATTTCGACGTTTAGAGGAAAAACGTGAATGACACAGATATATCCTCATTCTTCTTGATTGCTATCTAACCAAATGCAAATAAAAATGATTTCGCCCGAGCGTGTTTGAACGCAAGATAAAAGGTTGAATCATTAGAGCTTAACGGGTAAATTTTTAATGGTTTACGCACAGTAGTAATAAAGTAAATATTCGGAAAATAAGAACAAACTTGCTTCTAAATGTTGGAAAACATGTTTAAATAATCGTAAGTAATCGTTTAATTTCTATTTTAGCGGACCAGGATGTGAATGTTGCTCGTGGAAAGAAGACATTCGCTAGTTCTGTAGATTGTCGCAATACTAATCCGTGTGGGTCAGATTTAGTCGTGGATGGCAATTATGACGGTGATTTCAATCACTGCTCCTGCTTTTCAACAAGCGATTCCTCAGGTGGACCAAATTGGTGGGCAGTCGACTTGGGTCAACTAGTTTTCGTTGATAAGGTCATTGTCACCAAGCCCAACGGCAATGGTAATCATCCTAGTGTTCTGAGCACTGGCGATATTTCTGACATCACTTAAACGAGAGTCTTCTTCTTTCTTCTCTTCCGTCAGTGATCTGACGATGAGGCCTTTACGAAACTTCTCCAAAGTTCTCTATTCTTGATTGTCTCGCCGATTCCGGCTAAGTCGGTGCCTTTCTCCCCTAAGTCCTCCTTGATGTTGTCCATCCAGGTCTTTCTCTGGCCTCCTCTACTTCTCTTTCCCCTCCACATGTCCGTGTAATGCAGCATTTGAGAGTATACTACCGTAAACGAATATGTGTGTGTGTGTGTGTGTGTGTGTGTGTGTGTGTGGTGTATGTGCGTGTGTGCGTGTGTGCGTGTGTGTGTGTTTGTGTGTGTGTGTGTGTGTTTGTGTGTGTGTGTGTGTGTGTTTGTTTGTGTGTGTGTGTGTGTGTGTGTGTGTGTGTGTGTGTGTGTGTGTGTGTGTGTGTGTGTGTGTGTGTGTGTGTGTGTGTGTGTGTGTGTGTGTGTGTGTGTGTGTGTGTGTGTGTGTGTGTAAAGCAAGCCTCTGATTATTTGATGTGACGCCATATAAATTACCATTGTAAAAACCTGTCGATGGAACACGAGATGCCTGACCCTAGTCGTTTGTCGAACACTAAACAGAATACCACGATGTTGCAGTTATGCTGTAAAGTCGCCCATCATATGCCATGCAAACTTAACACAGAATTTCAGAATGATTGTTAGAATTACACCATCAGTCATTTATTCTGAATTCAAACTGTAATTTACACAAATGACATACGTCCTTAGAACGGATTCACTTTCAATGAATTTTTCCTTTGACCATCACTGTTAAAAATAATACCCGGTTCTCGCAACTATATTTTCTCTATTTAAGATTTAGATTTTAATTTGAATTTATGGCATACGACCATAGGAAGGCCTCGAGTAATTTCAGTGACTTTTTCATGAATCGCAGAAGCACGACTGGACAACTTCACCGTCGGGCTGACAAACGTTACACCCACCCTGGCTACCGTCATCAGAGGCAGTTACCCCATCTGCGGAGTTTATCCCGGACATGTCCCATCGTCCTTTAATGCCTCAGTAAGGTGCGCAACAGGCTCTCCTTCTGCTAGGTATGTGATCATCCAACAGCCAGCAGCTGGACCAGGAGGGCTTAACTTCTGCGAAGTCCAAGTCTGGACTAAACATACAAGTATGAATATTAAATACTATTGCCTGTTTGGTGAGAATTTATAATCTAACATGATCAACTTTATTTCATTCTAATAAAATTTTAATAGGCTTTGCTCTGATCAATTACAATCCAATCTACGACTGTTCATCAGGATAAACCCAGCTGTTCATAACAATTGTGTTGAGGAATTATGACATAGTTTAATCCACGCTAACAAAAATTAATTCTAGTAATAAATTCTGATCAAGTTTGCTGGGTTGTATCAGGTGAACTCGTAGTCACAAATCATAACCCGCTGTATAAGCCAGTCGAATATGAAGGGCCTGGGAAATGGAGTAATGAATCAATGTCTTCATTAATCATTCAATGTGAGCTAATGGATATTAAGTTTACAATATCTTCGCAGAATACATAATTCGCCTTGTACTCTTCGTTTAGTATCGCAATGGAAACGTGAATCTGGGGTTCGTCTGGAGAACTACGTCAACTCAACGGCTTCTGTCGGCTGTGCTTTGGACTGCATGGTACTCTGCCAGGAAGCTGGAATTGGATGCGATTCCTTCAATCACCGACCCATAGACAACGCCTGCGAGTTGAACAGCCACTCAGCTGGATTCAATCTATCAGCTAAGATCGCCAGTTCTTCCTGGAACTGGTGGACAACGTACATGTACTACTAAACCCAGCACTTTCTTCGTCAAGCCTGAGCGATAGCTCACTGGGATCACTCAACCTGGTCGATATATGATCAAATCATTCCTCAGCGCCTGTTTAAATTATCTCTTTTCAATTTTATGTAGAACTGATAGAAACTGTTCTTTGCTATCAAATCGTTTCACGTAGATTGTAATTGTGACTAATAATAAGCGCAAATAATAAATAGCCGAAGAACAGTAACTCTGCTACCAATTATTCTATGGTAGAACAGACTGTTGGCAAAGCATTAGCCCATTCTAAAGGCCTTCATTTCAACGTTGTTGGGGCAACCTGGTGTTTGCTGTGCTTAGTACTTAAATACATCGTTTGTACGCCCTAATTGCCCTGATCTCAGCCCTCGTGGAAAAGCTGGTGTTCTGCACTTAACTTTTGAGTGGCGCTATCGAAGTTCGCAGTTTATTATATGTTCTACATATTACGATTGGGAACTCTCTTTTCTGTCGTTGTTCTCCAGCAATTGAACGCTTCCTCTCGGTGATGTTGACAATCGACTACAAACCTGGCATCAATCAATTGTCACGCGTTACTATAAGCACATGTCAGACGAACACTAGCCATACATTTCAAGTATCTACATGTAACAATCTCTATACTTGATAAATTTAGGATGACGGCTGCAATTTATTTTTACTCACTATGTCTGTAAATTAAACCTGTGATCAGGCTTACTTTTGTTGTGAGAAGGTCTTATGGCTACGTGTGAATAATGGAATTTAGATGGCGCATTTTTTTTATAGAAATGGATGACGGGCAGTAGCAATTTTTCTAGTCAAGTATTAATAACCATTGATGAAATGAGTTTTAAAATTGTGTTAGCAGTTTATAAATCATAGTAATAGTACTAAAATATTGGTAATCAATAACATAATTATTTAAAAAATTTCTTTAGCTGCCGAAAATTAATAGTTGTGATACAAAAGTAAAACTCTCTTTTAAAATGCATGCAAATCTGTCAATATGACTATAGAAAATACTTCTTAATCGACAAAGCCATCACGTGTATGGGAAATTCTGGTTTTAATAGAACATGGATGCAGTAACAGGAAATTGGGTCGCAGGAGTTATCTCTGATATTTGAAAATACATTATCAAATACACACAGAAAACAGTAGATTGACGAGAATACATGTTTAGCTTCCTTTTTTCTTTAGTTTTAACTGCATTCTTCATCAGGCAAGATTGGTAAATCTGAATCTTAGGCGCCTGACAATTGCGCGTTAACAATTGTTCAGGATCGTTACACGGAGTCTCCTGCCATGCAGCATAGCGACAGAAATACTCCCTAGCCGACACCCAATCGACAATCGACAAATGTGTGGAAACAAAAATCCATCGTGTAGCAATCAATCATTTTCTCTCACAAAACAGATCAAAACCGGAAAAATCAACGTAGGTGGACACAAATAATGAAACGAAAACATAGACTAACTGTGCCTCAGATTCCCATATCTGTGTGACCTTGCACGCGTTAAAAATATTCGTAATAATAATAATGTTAATAATCTAAACAAAATATAGCAAGGTGGCTCATCGCCAGAAACTTTCACCCTGCGTTCACTCGGGTCCTTTAAGCGATCGAAAGAGCCTTATTTAGCTTCCAGGCTGTGAATTATGTTCAATCAATCAATCAATCAATCAATCAATCAATCAATCAATCAAATCAATCAAATCTTTATTGAAGCCGTTTGAAACCAAAGCAGTATCAATATCACAGTAGCAGCATTTGCAACAAAAGGAGACCCAGAAGGGATAATAATCCCGCTATGTAGGGCAACCTAAGATTCATTACCATCACAATAAATGTCATTATATAAGTCTTGTAATTAATACTCTAATCAATTACTTCGATCAAGAAAAAGAAGTGAACAAGATAAATATAAATAATAACTTAATTAAATGGTGCATGTGGAATCAAAAACAAAATTAGTGTAATTGCAGTTAACGTTTACATTATCCAATTATCGAGTGCATCAGACGTGATACGATTGTTGACTCCATGCATATTGTAAATGAGTCTATAGGCTTCTCTAATATCTCTTGATTTTTATATTACAATTTCACTCGAAGCAACGAACGACTGATGTCTTGGGTAGTAGCTAACTGCGCTATAGAAGTGAGTACATTTGCTTAAATTAGATCAAGAAGAACCAATGTGTTATAAGTTAGGGTTCCATGAAGTTCCTTACACGAGTCAAATTATCCCGTCTGACTTGGCGTATGTAGGCCCATGCATGTATTAGAGCACTTGTACGTATACAGCGCAGCGCCCTTTAAGTAACTCTCAAGGACGCTCCGGCACGGTTTGCCTAGAAATCACCGAACAAGTGTTGATAGCGTTAAGTAACTCCCGAACAAATGTGCCATAAGTCGAGCAGAAAGCGTTTAATCAACTGGGCGTATTTAGACTCTAACAAGGAACCGAGAATTGGACGATTGCTTTCCCAGATCGAATGAAGGCCATAGACTGCAAAGGGAAGAAAGCATGCCATAAGGTTCATCGAGGATGTAAATATATTTCATGGATGTTATTTTAGTCGTAAGCAAATGACTCCATTTTGAATTCAATGTCGGCAAATAGGGGCAATAAAATGCATGGGTAGATTTCACCCTATTGCACGTAAATTTTATGGAAATGCAATAACAACTGCGCCGTGAACGTGCACATGTAAACTATAGCAATGCAGACACCCGCTTTCATGCGTAGGCCTACATTGTTTGGAACAGCCATGTCGGCATTGCAAGCACTAAATTATATTTCCGTCGGCTCAAAATCAATTATTAACACAAAATTGGCTTCAACTTGTCCGCACGAAATTCCGAACCAAGCATTGCTGTGACTGATTGTATTAGCGCGCATTGCAACAAAGCATTTAATCACTATCGATTGTATCCTGAAAGGATTGCTTAGAAACGAAAATTGTACATATGACTATATCTCTGTCTAGTATCTAGTTACCTGTCCGCCCTGTAAAAGCTTTTCTCCTCCTCCGGGGGCTCCCACGTCAAGAACGACTCTGTATAGTCTCTAGGCCTAATGTCAGGAGGTGCTTTCTAAATTCCAAATGCAATACAATTAGTTGTCAGGTTGATCTATGCCCATGATATTCTGACAGGCAGAGTTCCTCGTTGTTGCTATTGTATAGGGTTACCTGAAATTAGTGCACAGGCTACTGCTACTGCATGAATGTACCGTGATGTCGTTAATCCTGAAAACAAAATATAATTTTGGAGGGAGTCAACCAAATATCTGCTGTATCAACGGCTTAGCAATGAAACACAAACCGATATCCTAAGCAAACAGCATGCATTACTCTGGTATAGCTTCAATTGAGATTATGTGTTCAGATAAAATTGCAACGATCGCCTGGATTCAGCTTTTGCTTTGGACAAAAATTGGTAAGCAAATTTGCAGACAGTGAGACGTAGAGATGTATCTGTAACAACATCCCAAAAAGACAATTTTTAATTTGGTTCAAGCTGCAGCTCTTAACAGACGAAAAAGCGAAATTTAGAGGAATTCGGAGTTTGAATAAATACCAGTTCACAGATGGAAATTGCGAATCCTTTGAATTTAGTCTTAATTCGTGTAGACTGTTTTCTGTCAAACTAGTAATAATAATAATGATTATGATGTAGACCAGGCATGGCGAACCTTTTTTAGCTCGCGTGCCAGAAAATAGCTCTTAAAGAAAGTTGAAAATTTCGCGTGCCAGAAGTTCATTGAACCAAGGAACACGGAATGAAGTACCAAAAAAGTGAAAGCTAATATTGAAAATTCATTGTATTATTTTTGGATGTGGCTACTTAATAATGCGATTTATTTACATTTACTATAATTTTATGTGACAATGAAGCACGAAAGAAATTGCTGGATGTAAGAAATAAAAAATGTAAAAAGTGTGAAAAAAAACAAAGGTTCGGAGTTCAGGTGACGTGCCAAGCAAAATCTCTTGGCGTGCCAGGTTGGGCACGCGTGCCATAGGTTCGCCATCGCTGATGTAGACTAAGCATCTCTCAGTGTATTATTCCTGAGACATTATTCGCTGGGAGTATATACGTTAACCCTAAAGATGAAGTTATTACTGGACCAAAAATATGCCTACCAGAATAAATTACTGTTGAAGATGAAAATAGGTCAAATTTGAATGTTTGGAAAATTTTGGAACGCAGTTTGTGTCAATCTTATTTCTTTTGTTCTAGCTGACCTGGATGTCAATGTTGCTCGTGGAAAGCCGACATTCGCCAGTTCCGTTTTCTGTGATCCGCCCAACAACTGTGGGTCACATTTGGTCGTAGATGGCAATTACGATACCTACTTCTATGACTATTCTTGCCTTGCAACAACCGATCCGTCAGGTGGACCAAATTGGTGGGCTGTCGACATGGGGCAACTCGTCTTTGTTGACCAGGTCATCGTCACCAGTCGTGGAGGAGATGATATAATACTTTGTGGTACTACGTGCGGTGAGTCGCTAAAATAGCCTATCGTTCAATATAACCAGTGGCGGCGATCTTGTCTGAAAGGTGGGGGGGCAAAGTCGGATATGGTCTGATCGATTAGGGGTCCACCGGAAAGACATTTTCCACCGGAAACCGAATTCGAGTGTTTGGATGTACTATTTGCCGGATCCGGAAACGAGCCGGGTGCCATTTGTTCCATATGGAAGCTTCACATTTTCATGTAAAAAGAAATTATCGACATAAATTTGTGTACTTGTAAAAAGTGACTAATACAATTTGAATTGTAGTCATTTCTGTGCAGTTGTGAAGTTTTCTGTGTAATTATTTTAAGGCTGAACATTTATAATTTTATAAACGTAAGTTTACTGAATAAGTTTTTAAACAAAAAAATTTTGTTTGAAAGAAAAATTTTTTTGCAACTATTTGCGTCTACAATATTTGCCGAGGCGAATACTTCCGGAAATGGGATTTCCGGCCGAGGCAAATGTCAGAGGCGATTTCCGGTGGACCCCTATGGTCGATGACTTTTTAAGGAAAATTCTTGCGCCGAACAAATTTTTTTAAAACTTTTCTTACGAATTCTTCTCCGAAAAAAGTTGATGACCTTTTTTTAGTCAACGACCTCTTTTAAAAAACTTTTTGCGGTCTCCCACCAATGTGATTACCCTTTTTTAGGAATTCGTCTAGGAAAGAAATTCATTACCTTTCTTTACAGATTCATTCCCCTAATTTTTCTACGAATTTCTTCTTCTTTCTTTGAATTTTCGAGGGACAGTTCTGCTCAATAATTCTCTTTTTACCTCGTCTGGTCAAAAAAGGACGTGAAAACCCTCACGCGCTATTACATTTCTTGCCCTTTTTTCGTGTTTGTTCAAAATTTGGGGGGGGGCAAATGTATGGCGTGTCCCCCCACTCTTAAAGGTGGGGGGACTTGTCCCCCTCTTCCCCCCTAGATCGCCGCCCATGAATATAACGCAAATACATGAAATTACGTTTACGCTGTAGGGTCAGTAATCAAATATATTACAAACCAAATTAAACGATTTCTTAATCACTTTAGGATTTCACCATTATTCAATATATTCATGGGTGCATAATAATCTGGTGCTTCAAGTAAGTAACTTACTAAGTAAGTAAATAGGTAAGTAAGTAAGTGTAAGTTAGTAACTAAAAATTAGGTGGGTAAGTATGTAAGTAAGTAAGTAAGCAGCCTTAATGCTAGTCAAACCTACACATTGTACTAAATAGACTAGCATCGGAGAGCCTGCTAGTATATTTTGACCTCAATGTTAACCCGACCTTTCGGGTTAACACTGAGGGAGGGGGGGTCCGTAGAGTAATGGATAACACACTGGCGTGAAGAGCTGAAGGTGCCAAGATCGAACCCGGTAGACATCCGTAAAATTTAAGGTTCTCCTTTCCACTCGCTAGGCGGCGGCGGTGGATAAATGAATAGCAGACCGTGATTTGGCGCCGTAAGTGGCTGCCGCATAAGCAGTTACATTCGACTCCTGTAAAACTGTTATCATGTGTGCTTCTGCTTAATACATGTATGTAAGGCGCCCTGCGTGGCTGCCGTTTCTACTATATGTATGTTCGATGTACAGCGCAGTGCGTTTGCAGGCGCTTAATTAAAGAAAAGATCATTATTATTATTATATTACTTTCCGAGATTTCTGCCCCAATTACGCATCTTTCTGAACTAAACTGTTGAAATAAATCTAAGGACTGTGCTCTGACGATTGAAAGACGAGGACTGGCCGTCTGCACTCATAAACCGATGCCAAAAAATGAAATCGCTTATATTTATACCCACAGCATGGTTGACTATTTGGGAGGAGTACGTTAAGAGATGGCTCTTCTTCTTTTCTTCAGTTGTGTTTTAAAAGTTGTAATTCAACATTTAAACAACCGCATTTAGCGATTCAGAGTCACTCCCGAACCAAATCAAAGGGTCTTGAGGCGTTTCCAGAACAAACAAAAAATACGATTTCTTTTGTTCCAGTGGCCTGGCACTGGGGAAATGAAAGGGGAAGTGAAAGACTGAGAAGCTCAAGCTGCAACATAGGCCAAACTTCTAGACTGAGCTGTAGCTCCGCAATGCGGAGAACAAGCAGAAGGCCTAAGGAAGCCAGTCGGAGTGTCTCAAATGAAGGAGACATGTGGGCAATCTTCGGAAGACTACCGATAGCGCCTATACTTAAGCAGTGCATCAGTTCACAAGCTGTGCATCTCCTTCATATGCACAGTCGACCGCATCGTGTAATGTAATGTAATTTAACACAGTACATTTAATAACTCTATGGGACCTTTAAGTAATTCTCGAAAGCGCTGCTCGCCTGTCTTATGGTGTGAAATAGCTTCCGTTGACGCATCATTTAAAAAAATAATTCATTGCGCTTCTTTATTTGTTGTCTATTGAGGATTTAAAGTTTCATTTGGAACATTTGGCATACCACGTCAGGTGGATCTAAAGCAATTTCAGTGACTTTCTCCTTTTTCGCAGAAACACGACCGGACAACTTCATCGTCGGACTGACAAACATAACACCCAGCCTGGCTACCATCATCAGAGGCAGTTACCCCATCTGCGGAGTTTATCCCGGACATGTTCCACAGTCCTCCAATGTCTCAGTCCGATGTGCACCAGGCTCCCCTTCTGCTAGACACGTGATCATCCAACAACCAGAAACCGGGCCAGGAGCGTTTAACTTCTGCGAAGTCGAAGTCTGGACTAAGCATACAGGTATGAATATTAAATACTACTGCCTGTTTGGAGAGAATTTCTCATCTAATCTATTAAATTCTAATAATCTAGTAATATCAATATGCTCTGATCTAATACGATTTAATCTACCCTCTGTTGCTAAGAATAAACCCAGCTGTTCTTAAAATGCATAAAAACGGCTGTTAGTAATGACAAATTTAAGGCATGAAACCAGCTGCTAATTATGCATGGTCGCTGCGACTGAAATCGTAGCCAGAAATCATAACCCGAGAGATGTCTAGTCGCAGACGATGGGTGATGGAAATTAGTGATCCAATCACTGTTTTCATTAATCATTTCATGTGAGCGAATGGAATTTAGTTTAAAATCTTAGCAGAATGTATACTTGGGTTTATGCTCTTTGTTTAGTGTCGCAATGGAAACGTGAGTCTGGTGTTCGTCTGGAGAACTACGTCAACTCAACGGCTTCTGTCGGCTGTGCACTGGATTGCATGGTACTCTGCCAGGAAGCTGGAATTGGATGCGATTCCTTCAATCACCGTTCCATCGACAATACCTGTGAGCTTAACAGCCACTCAGCTGGATTCAATTCATCAGCAAAGGTCGCCAGTTCTTCCTGGAACTGGTGGTTCCAGTACTACTAAACCCAGTCCTTCCTTCGTTAATACGGCGGGATCAACACTGGATCACTGAACTTGGTGGATGTGTGATCAATTCGCATCTATAGACATGATTAAACCTTCCTTTGTTGTCGCTTGTAGAACTGACAGGAACTGCTCCATGCAATCAAGTCGTGTGTGTTTCTATTTCACGTAGATTGTTGTTATTGTAATTACGGTCACAGATTTAAATGGCAACACTCAAGAAAAACTCCTCAGATGTGTTGTCGTCCGAAAATACTGGTTATCATTCCTTTACGGAAGACAGGAAAAGAGAGGCCAAGTTTATATCGCAGGTTGCTAGACAACATATTTTCGAGAGAGAGATGGACCTTCCACAGCAAAACTGCAATATGGCTGACTGGTTTGTCTAAGCTTCTGTATTAGTGTCGTAAACTTCACATATCTTTCTTCTTTAACGGAAGGACGTTAATTCTAGTACTCATGTGATTTAGCTTTGCTTTAAAGACATAAACAAGAAACAGATACTGAAGAAAAGACCGTGGCTTCTGGTTCCCTGATTCATAAAATAATAATTATTACGAAAAGGACAACGTGGTTAGCTGGTTTAGATTGTCTTACGACACAAAACAGATATTTGTTGTGAGATTTCTGTTCCACATAAACGCTTAGATAAGTCTATTATATGAGGATTACATCGGCCGTACACTGTTGGTAGGTAGATAAGGCGACGAGGGAGAGAATCAGCCATCTTTTTCCCTGTCTCTATGCTTATCGCTGTCCCTGTCCCTCCTCCCACTCTTTCTCCGTTTCCCTCTCCCTCTTTTGTCCAAGGTCTTTGCACGAAGTCCACTGCAATGTCGCACAACAGACCACCTTGCAGCGCAGTGGTCCTCTGCACAGCGAACAATCGTGCAGCACAGTAGTCTTTTGCATAGCAGACCGTCGTGTAGCCCAGTGGCCTTTGCACAGCGCCGTGAAGCTATTAAAACACAGGTCATCTGCATTTTCACGCATGGAAACAGAGCATTAAATGATGGTCAACAGTGGCTCCAAATTATTGTTTAGAAAAGGAAATAAAAGGTAACGAAAGACAGGTTCATCTATCTCCATGAAATTTGGACTAACAAATAGGTGCTTACTGTTGACCTACTATCATATAGGACTACATGAAGAACACTGCAATTACTGTGTAAGGAGGTGAAGGAGGTGTAGAGATGACTATGCTGTTTCCAGATTGTGAATTCTGTCGAATCTAGTTGTATCGTAAATTTTTTGAGTCTAAAGTCGATACGGATAATTCGCTTATTGATTTTGATTTTAATTGGGATTTCACTCGAAGCTACCATCAACTGGTTGGCATTGTGATAGTGGCGCACAAGAAATCATTGCATTAAATCAGAAATCGATTTATAACAAGCAGAAATCTGGAGTTCCATGACGTTTGTTACACAAGACAAACATTTCGCTCTAATTGGACTTTTTCAAGGTGCAATAAGGAACAGAGAAATGGTTGCTTCTTTTCTCTTATAGTTATGTTTTAAATAAGTCTAAAGTAGAGCCCTGGCGCCGGCCGCGCCGCACCGTCGCCGCCGACATTTCGTAGGCGCCGCCGCCGCCGATTTTCTTTAGTCGTTGTCAGTCTGACGTGCTTAATTGTTATTGTTGCATTTTTCATATTTTGCATGATTTTGTGATAAATTGTTGCTATACAGCGAAATAGAAATGGACATCTTTAATTGTACTTACTTAGGCCTACATCTCTTTGTTTTTCTGAGTTTATTTGCGAAAACTTTATCGGTAACACGAATTGGTGACGTCTATGCTATGAGTGTATGATGTAACCAATAACATGTGTTGACTTTTGCATCTATCATGGCATACATAAGTTCACTTGCTTGCTCGTGATTGTGAAATGGGATATAAGCCTAGTAGCGGACAACAAAGAAAAACAGACGAACTAAAATAACTAAAAAGAAAATATAAATGTATTTTCTCTGTTGCCGGTCTTTCAGTCTCTACGGGAACTCTCATTTTGCTTTTGATTGGTAGGAACTCGTGTGTTAATGAAGAAGATGAAGAGTGAACATAACTGATTACGGTGTTGGTGGTCTTTATTTTAATAATAAGAATGCTTTGTCTTCCTGGCCAAATTCATTTTCCTTATGCTTTGATGTTCTTGTGTTTGTACCATGATACAAACAGTCAATAAAGCGATATCTTGTTACACATTGTTATTGTATTGATACTTCTGTTCCTGTTGCCATTTCCTTTATACATTTACAACAAAAGAATATGCATGTCTTTGTATGTGTACTACAGTACTACAGTATACCCCATTCGTTACCTTTATGCTGAATAGCTTCTATAACTTACTGATTATAGTGTTTGATGTCTGTGGTCTTATTATAAATGGTGTTAATTTTTGGCTCATTGTTGTAAGTTTAGAGGAGTTAATTGGTGCTATTAATATCAAGATATGCCATTTAACTAATTCCTGCAGAATGGAACGTATAATTGATTAATATTTTTTGCTGGAATCTATTCAGGTAAACAGTATCAGAGTGAGACAGGCTTTTACTTAGTACATACACTATCAAGAACGGTCTCTTTCAGTTTAGTCTGATACAAACAATGGTATATATGTGGAAACTTTAAATGGCATGGTACTAATTCAAATGGGCAGCAGACCACATGGTAAATTCATTGAAAAATTAACAGGGTTGAGACCATTCGGCCATTCTATCACCATTGGAAAACGTGTAGCCCTATATTTACATATCACTTCAGGTCTTGACAGCAGCCTTTCTCACTGGGAGGATGCTGTTATCCGGCATTCGCCATGTGACTTGGTGTATAGGCCTATGCTGTATCAGTGCATATATGCAAGTGAATTCATGCAATATGCAAATGCATGTTGCTTCATCTCATTACACTGTATCATTTACAGTTTGCCAATACGTAAACAGATGTGCAATGTGATTAAGGGTGTTCATATCTGTAAGGCAAACGTCGCGCCGCGCCGCGCGGCGCCGCGCCGCGCCGACATTTCGTGGGCGCCGCCGATTTTTGTTGGTCGGCGTGCCGCCGCCGCCGGCCCGAAATGACCGGCGCGCCGCCGCCGACACCGTCAAATCGGCGCAGGGCTCTAATCTAAAGTCGATACAGCCTTTAAAAAAAGAAAATATATCGCTATGTTCCATAACGTGCCTTGAGAATATGACAGTCCTGTGACTGCGTCTGCAAACTATTTTGGCTTACATTGAGCCCAGATAGGACCCATACTGCTATATATAACCTGCATTGAACCCATGTGAGTTTCATCTAGCGCCCTTGGAGATGCTGGCGTGCAGGGTGGCTGTCGTAAGCGAATATCGCCACTGCCATTCAGATTCAAATGTTGGCAAATTGCAGCAAACAATGAATTGTATGCATAGAAGAATGCCGCCCCACATATACATGTAGACATTTTTGCCAATGTGCAGTTACAATGACACAGCACGTGTTGTGCCGAGAGAACAATGTAGAACAATGCAGTGGATCGGCAGTAGAAAACAACCTTCATTCCTACGCTGTTCAGAACAGCATAGCGCCATATATATAAATATATATAGGGCCTACATATATATAATATAGACAGCATAGCGCCATATATATATATATATATATATTTATGTATGTATGTGCAGCTCAGAGCGTCTGATTTAAGGCGAGCGATCGATCGCTCTTCTTGGTCGCTCGCCTAGCAAAGGTACCGGCGAGCGATTTATCGCTCGGCCAGGCGAAGACTTCTCACCGTCGGTGACAGTCGGTCGTCGCTCGCTGAGTTTGAGTTAGATTCCAAGACGATAGATGAACCTGGAGCCAGATCATTATTTTATTTACCTAATTGAGATTACTTTAATTTACTTACCTGCGGCAGCAGTGAATGCGTGCCCTGACCTGTCCTAATTACTGCTGACTGATCGCTCCAATTTCCTGCAATATGATTGGCCATAGCAACACACCGACACCTCACGCCGCGTGACATCATCCGTAACATCACCAATTTCGGAAATAGTTTAAACAACAATGGCGGTGAAGATGAGCAAGTCGAATAATAATGTACAGTTGAGCATGTATCTGTCATTGAAATTAGGCGACTCGTTCGATGTCGATGTAGTCGAAATAGAAAACCGTCAGACTGTGAACAAAATTTACTGCAAGTCCTGCGGAAACTACGCCGATAAAATTCGAATGGATTGCCGGCTGAAAGGTCAAGCCAAAAATGAGTGTTCAACATATATCAACGTTGTGAAATCAGCCTTCACACCATCTTACGTCAATGGTAGGTTTCTAGTGAATATTAATTCATTCTGAAAATTTATATAGCGCCTCTTCATGAGACCTACTCATTTAACAGAACTGAATTGAGATATAGGTCTACTAGATGATTATTATATGCAGCTATACGAACTAATACGATACATAAAATATGCTGTACACAAAAGCTCCCAAGGTCGACCGCGCATCGCTCGCCTACTCGACCCAGTGCGATCGATTTTCAACCTGCCTACTATTTTCAAATCAGTTTGTGCAACTGCAAACGGTAACAACGACGAGAATCGTTAGTGAGTTTACGCATCTTTCATTCCGACGCTTTTCAATGAGATGAGGCACGTGCCACACAAATGCATTTCCGTTGGATTATATGCAATTCTCGTTTTAGCGTCACCTCTTTCGTATGTCAACTTCCTCTACAGGCATTGTTGTGGCTGAATGTATAATTACGCATCGCAACAGAGCATAGAATGAGCATCGACCATAACTAGCCATGTAGCTAAATGGGAGTAAACGTTGCTTAGAAATTGTGCACAAATCTGAAAACAATTGGCAGACTGATAGATGTGCCAAAGCAATAACACTGTGACTTTTGCCATTATGGAAATGAAGTATGAGTAGGGTGGGAATTAACCAGTAGGCTACATGTGACCATCTGTTGTAGCAACAGCTTATGAACGAAATATCGATAGATATAGCTTGAAACTGTGCACTACAGTCAGGTGACTAACAGTCTGTGCAGGCAGTGTCATGGGTGAAATCAATACATAAACGCTCAAATGAATTCAGCTTTGCTTGGAAAGTTTTTGGTGGAACAACATCGCTATGGGAACATTTAAGATTGGCACGTTCACTTGGATACAGCTTTTGCTATGGGCAAATTTCGGTAAAGCATTTTACAAACTGTCCGCAAAAGAGATATACCTGTTGAACGTTTGCGATAATACACGATTTATTTCTCTTAACAATTGAAGCAAACTGTAGGTCTTAAAAAACCACGAATCAAAACCTAGAGGATTTAGGCGTTTAACAGAAAACCATTCCAGTGATAGAAGATTGCGAATGATGTGGATTAAGCCTTATTCTTCTACCAACGAACGACCAGAGTGTTAACCGTTACAAACAAACTGCAACAAAGCAATTCTTGCCGTCTGTTATCTAAAAAAATGAAATTATGATGACCTACTGCTCGTGATCGAAGCGTGCTAAATGTTTGATTCAGTGGTTTTTACTACAGTGCGTATCAGAATTAGTTAGCTAATAAGTGAATCTTTGGAAAATCTTTGGAAATTAAAAATTGATAGACTTCGGAAATTTTGTAAAACAGTTGAAATAAATCATAAGAATTTTTTTGTTTTAGTTCATTCCGATGTGAATATTGCTCGTGAAAAGCCGACATTCGCTAGTTCCGACTGGTGTCTGTACAATGCTTGTGAGTCAAATGTAACCGGGTCAAGTTTAGTCGTGGATGGCAATTACGATACCAACTTCGATCACAATTCCTGCCTTGCAACAAACGATCCCTCCGGTGGACCAAATTGGTGGGCTGTCGACATGGGTCAACTCGTCTTCGTTGATCAGGTCATTGTCACCAGTCGTGGACCAGATCATTTGAACCCTTCTGGTGTCAGATGGGGTGAGTCGCTGTATTAGTTTATCGGTCATTAAAAAAAGAAGGCATGAGATTACAAAATGCTGTAGAGTCAGTAATCAAATATAATACAAACTCTATAAAAAAATTCTCAATTACTCTAGGATAGCACCATCAATCAACATGCTTATGGGTGCCTTATAGTCAAATGGTTTAAGTAAATATGTAACGTGGCCTCTCGCCGCAAACTGGATGTTACCCCAGCTCCTTCTGCAGACAAAGGGCCTCCAGTGATTGTACAATCCTGGGTGACAGAGGATTTAGGCTATCGAAGTAGGGTCGTGGATTCAAGTCCCACAGAGATCTACTCCTGACTCCGTGTTCCTTATATCTTCGACCAGTACTTCAATCGTTAAGCCTTCCGAAACAGGAAGTAACTGCTCGCAGGTGGCGGAGGGCAAATGCGCAAGTAGTAAAGAGGTGGGAAGTAACCACAAGGCCGCTCCACGGCGGTCTACAAAACCTGTCTGCTCGTCAAACATGTTTCCGATGCACTCTAGAATTAGGTCCACCTGGATTGTTGCGATATATAGGCGTCACTCTGGCTGACTCATTATCAACCACGCGCTGTAGAAGTTCGTCCGATATTTCAATGAAATGTTTCGACATTTCCCTAAATAATGTTTTTATTCAATACTATAAACACAACTTCAAATCCCTAACAGCAAACTTATACATAACTGAAAGAATAAGCTCTAAGTACAGCACTAGTCCTGTCACAAGTTCAATCTATACAAGTTGTCTGTTATCCTCAATATACTATCAGTCGTATCACCCATTTGCAAAACATGACATGTGAATAGGAAGAAATTTATTAAGACTTCCTCTTGGCGATACGGTCTCCCCACAGGACTTCAGTAGCGCTGCACTAGAATTTAGATGGACTCGGTCGAAGATACTGTGGAATGTGCAGCAGCAGGAAGTTCTTTGTAATTACCAGGATAACTCCAAAAATATGCTGCAACAGGTAATCCAATGCGGAATGAATCGTAATCGAAGTGATTGCCTCTCACTTTTACAAATCCCACGAACCAGAATTATAATACTGCAAGTAGACCGACGATACCTGCAAGAACTGTCACTCCCGGCTTAACTACAGAAAACGAGAATAAACTATCTCCGTGTAATCCAACAGACGGCGCAAACTGAGACTCATTCGCCTAGCGATCCGACTGAAAACAGACTGCTATTGGACTTAGCGAAGAGAAAAGAGTGGGAAAGCGTCGACAGTTAGACAATTTTGGCGCCAAAGTTTCGCAAGCCCGAGATCGATTTCCGACTGGAAGTTGACTACTCGGAAGGTCGCCGTATCGTGAGATTGTCGCACCGTCGCAGTGAGACACAGAGCGGCCAATCTCTTAGAAGACAGGTGCCCGTCTTCTTGTCTGTGTGTCAGCCCTGTCTGTAATATTGCTTGGTATCGTTCTCCATTCCTATCGGACGACTACCTCTGGACAGCGAGTGTGGGAAACAAAAGCATTTCGGCTTTAAAAAAACCCTTCTCTATTACAATTTCTGGGAAATGTCGTCCAAATCGGAGACAGAACGGCGTCTACAGACGATCAACTGTCACTTCCCCTTTTATTCGATAGAAACAAGGACAACAGGTAAAAATACTTAACGCGACCGGTAGGTAGCGCTCCACAAATGCGACAAGCATGGCCGACCGATAAAATGATGACCAAACCGGAAGCTCAAACATTCTTGTGGCGATGTCATAATTCGCTACAAGTAAGTAGCCTTTTATCAAACGTAATCGTAATCGTTATCTTCAAACTTCTAAAGCGCCACTCGAAGGTCAAGCGCAGGGCACCAGCCTATTCACGAGCGCTATGTCAAATCAGAGGGGGTTACCAGAGAGTAGTCCAAAAAGGGCCAAGTCCGGTTTCCAGGGGACCAGATCAAGAGAGGCCGAGCAGCAGTCAAGGCGGGTGTCGTTTAGGGCGAGAATAATTGGAAGGTGGAGAAGCAGATGAGTCAGGGTAGGAGTTCTTGAAAAGATGAGACTTCAATTTTGAGTGGAAAGCCCAAGGGGGTGATAGATAGAGTAACATGAGGAGGAGGATGAAAGACCGGTTGTGATGATAATGGAGGCACTGAGAAACTGAGGAATTCAGGGGAAGATCATTCCAGAGACGTGGTGATGTGTTGGATATGGCTCGGTTGGAGAACTTGAGGTGAGTAGTTACTGGAGGTCGAGAAAGACTGAGATAGGACGATGATCCGGTGGAGAGGGTTTCCTGGATGGTGTAGAGATCACGAAGGTACATGGGCTGGGAATATTGAAGGGAGTTGTAGGTTAGTGATAGGACTTTGAAGTGGATTCGCTGTTGGATTTTTAACCAATGGAGTGATTTGAGGTCGGGAGTGATATGATGATGTTTGAGGTTCTAGTGACAACTCTGGTTAGTGAGTTTTGGATGAGTTGCAGACGCTTGATTTGAGTGGATTCAAGGTTGAGGAAAGGAGAATTGCAGTTGTCAAACTTTGAATGAACAATGGAGGTGGTAATGGTGGAGGCAGTTTTAAGGTCGAGCATGGGTCGTATGCGTCGGAGGTCACAAATGTGCATCAAGCAGGGGCGCGAGAGGTTGGAGATGTGGTTAGAGAAGAAGTGTGGATCAAAAGTAACACCAAGATTGCGGACAGGGGAGACAGAGGTGAAGGTGGGAGACGTGAGTTAGTCGAAAGGTTTATGGAAGGGTCAGGAATTTTCTTGATTTGATCAGGAAGGCCTAGGATGATGAATTCAGTTTTGGAAGGGTTAGCGCAGAGGAGATTGGATGACATCCACTGTGAGATGTAAGGTTAACCACGTTGAGTAATTATGTGATGGCGGCTGAAAACGAGCTTGGGGAGAAGAATATGACGAGTTCGGTGTCGTCTGCATGGAGATGGTGGTCAACAGAGGAGGATTTTATGAGCTGGCTTAAAGGTGTGGTATAAGGGATGAAACGGAAACGTGAATCTGGTGATCGTCTAGAGAACTACGTCAACTCAACGGCTTCTGTCGCCTGTGCACTGGACTGCATGGCCCTTTGCCAGAAAACTGGAATTGGATGCGATTCCTTCAATCACTGTCGCCACGACAACGCTTGCGAGTTGAACAATGGAAGTCAACGGTTCACATTTTACAAACCAAAGTAGCAGAGTGCAGTTCAGAGGACGGGGTGACACCAAGACCAAGGAAGACATATGTTCCAAGATTTCTGCGCCTCTTGTGCCCCTTAGCGAACTAGCCTATGGAAATAGGCCTAAGTCTCTCGACCGTGCATTGTCGATGGGAAGTTCAGACGGTGAAAGCGAGGACTGGCTGTCTGACCTCTTAAGTCGCTGCCTTGAAAAATGAAGTCGCTTGTCTTCCTACCCATGGCATGGCTGCCTCTGGGAGAGGGGAAAATTAAGAGCAATATCTTCTGTTCCTTACTAGAGCCTATGCTTATCCAGTGCATCAATTCACAAGTTGTGCATATCCTTCATGTTCATCTTGTAACGTAATATAATGCGACATGATGCTACCTAGTATGAAGTAATTTAAAATAATGCAACTCAGTTATTCTTTGGGTCCCCAAGTAATTCTCGAAAACGCTGCTCGCCGATCTTAAATGCGCGAACTAGTTCACTGTTGACGCTTCACTGTTAAAAGAATAATACTAGTAAATTAATGCATACCGTTCTTTATTCGTTCTTTGTTGAGGATTAAAAGTTTATTTTCAATATATGGCATACGACCTCAAAAAGGACTTCAGCAATTTAGGTGACTTTCTCCTTTATCGCTGCAGAAAACCTGGACGATTTCATCGTCGGACTGATAAACGTGACACCCAGCCTGACTACCGTCATCAGAGGCAATTACTCCATCTGCGGAGTTTATCCTGGACAAGTCCAACTTTCCATTAATGCCTCAGTTCAGTGTGCACCAGGCTCCCCTTCTGCTAGACACGTGATCATCCAACAACCAGAAAACGGAATAGGATTGCTTACCTTCTGCGAAGTCGAAGTCTGGACTCAGCACACAAGTACGAATATTACATACTGTTGCCTGTTTGGTGAGAATTCATAATCTAATGTAATCAACTCCATTAAATTCTAATAAATTTAAATTAGCTCTAATCTGATCTAATACAATCTAATATACGGCTGCTCCTCAGGATAAACCCAGCTGTTCTTAACAAGTATGTTGAGAAATTATAATTTAATCCACGCAAATAAATTCCAGTTATAAATTCTAATCATGTCTAATCGGTCGCATCAGGTGAAATCGTAGTCATAAATAATAATCCGCTGGAGAAGATAATCGAATTCTGAGAAATAACTTATTGAATCACTGTCTTCATTAATCATTCTATATTAGCTCACATATAATTACTTTTTCGGTTTTTGTGTAGTATCGCAATGGAAACGTGAATCTGGTTTTCGTCTAGAGAACTACGTCAACTCAACGGTTTTTGTGGGCTGTGCGCTGGATTGCATGGTACTCTGTCAGGAAGCTGGAATTGGATGCGATTCCTTCAACCACCGTCCTAACGACAACGCCTGCGAGTTGAACAGCCACTCAGCTGGATTCAATTCATCAGCCAAGGTCGCCAGTTCTGCCTGGAACTGGTGGTTCCAGTACTACTAAACTCATTCCTTCCTTTATGAGTTCAGCAGGATCACCTCACTGGGATCACTCAACTTGGTGGATGTGTGATTGTGTGATGAAGTCGTTTCTTGTTAGATGACTAAAATCTTTCTTTGCTATCGCTTGTAGAACTGACAGGAACTGCTCCATGCCAATCGTGTGTGTATCTGTTTTATGTAGAAAACATTGTAGATCGTAACTATTATTATAAATATGATCGCAGATTTAAACGGCGATACTTCAAGAGAAACTCCTTAGACGAACAGACTGGGTTTTCAAGTATTTTTGGAAGAGAGGGGAAAAGGCAAAGGAATTCATATTGGAGGTTGCTAGTCAACATGTAGGGCCTAGACGAGATAGAGAGAGAGAGAGAGAGACAGACAGACAGACAGACAGACAAAGACAGAGGGAGACAAACACAAGGAGATTGAACTTTCAATACAAAGTTGCCATGCTGCATTATGGCTGACTATTTTTTCTCAACTATTGCATTCTTGTCGTAACCTTTGTGTCTATCTTTTCTTTAACGGAAGGGCGATTATCTTAGTTTTCTTGATAATTAACTATGGTTTAAAGAAATAAACAAGAAACCTACACTAAATAAATTGCCATAGCATCAAAGAAGTGGCTTATATAACGAATATGTCGACCGTACACTGACTTTCGGTTTGTAATTCTGGCGGAAAAGTAAAGAACCAGCTACTCTTGTCCCACTTTTTTTCCTGCCCTTGTACCTGTCCCTGCACATGTCCGTGTGCCTCTCACTCTCCGTCTTACTCTCCCATTCACACTCCCTCTCACTGCCCTCTCCCTCTCCATTACCATCTGTCTCCCTCCACAATTCCTCTCCTCGCTCTCTCTCTCTTTCTCTCTCCATCTTCCTCTTCTTCCCGCTATCCGTTTCCATCTCCCTGTTCCTCTCTTATCCAGGGTCGTTAGCGAAGTCGATTGCGATGCGGCGTAACAGATCATCGTGCAGCACAGTAGTCCTTTGAACAACAGACCATCGTGCAGCAGAGTGGTCCTTTGTACAACAGACCATCGTGCAACACAACAGACCATCGTGCAGCGCAGTCACTGTAGTCCTTTGCACGGGGCCGTGAAGCTGTTATAACGCAGGCCATTTAGAAGGTGGAAATGCTAGCAAGGTGGCTTTGTTGCGCAAATATTTCCTCTGCGATGCGGATACAACTGCTGGCAAATTGTGGCAAACAATTAAATTTACGCATAGAAGAACGCAGCACTACATGCAGACAGTTTTGCCAACCTCTGTAACAATGACACCGTTTGTGCTTAGATAAGCAATGCAGCAACAATGCAGTGGATCGTTAATAGAAAACATCCTTCATTATTTCGCTGCTCAGAAGAGGCTCGAGCCATGCAAATACATTTCCGTGGGCTCAAATTGGACTTTTGTCACAAATTGCCATCACCTTTTCCACGTGATATTTCTGGCCCAGGCCTTTTGTGGCTGTATGCTCTATAATGCGTCGAAACAGAGCACACAGCGATCATCAACAGTATCTCAGAATTATTGTGGAATAGGAAATTGCATATTATTTCCCTTAACGATTGACAGGGTTATATATATTCTTGAAATTGGAACTAATAAATCGGTGCTCAGTGCTATTAGTATATAGGCCTACATGAAAAACACGGATACGTCACTGCTGTTGCTCAGTGAGGCGTTTTTTTAATCATTGCTATATACTATGAGTAGGGTGGGAGTTAACCAGTAAGTGTAACTAGCTGTTGTAGCAACGGCATATCAATGAAATATAGATTGATAGCTTGAGTTAATTTCGCACATTAAACAATTAAGACTGACACACTCACCTGGATTCAGCTTTTGCTATGGGCAAAGATTGATGAAGAATTTTACTTTCATCGAAAGAGATGTGGCTGGTACACGTTTTCGATAATACAGTACACCATATTTTCTTTTTAAAATCGAAGCTAATTGTCGGTCTTAAAAGAGATTTTATCAAAACCTAGAGGAGTTCTGCGTTTAAATGAGAACCATTCGAGTGATAAAATATTGCGAATGATGCGGATCTAGCCTTATTCTTCTACCAATGAACAACCAGAGCGCTAACCGTTACAAACAAATCACAAACAAACAATTCTTGTAGACTTATCAAAACAAAATGAAATTATAATAAGAGACTGCGCGAGTGCGCGTGTTCGAATGCATGCGAAAGGTTTTTTCATAGGAGGACAACGGACGATTATCTTCATGGTTTCTTTCCATACGCCTATCAGAATAAACTTGCTAATGAGTAAATTCTTGGAAAATAAGATTTGGTAGGCTTCGAAAATTTTGGAAAACAGCTTTAAAATGACTACTTTGTGGATTCAAATATCGGCATATATGGACAATAAAATGTATGGGTAGATTTCAGACTAGTGCACGCAAATTGCGCCGACAAGCAACAACAACTGCGCCGTGGATGTGCACAAATAAACTGTAACAATAATTATAGTAACTCATTATGTAGAAAACCGCTTTCATTCCTATGTTGTTCGGAACAACCTGGTGCCAATGCAAGCATTCAGTTATATATCCGTCGGGTCAAGTTCAATTATTAACACAAAATTGGCTTCGCGTTGTCCGCATGAAATTCCCAACAAAGCATTGTTGTGGATGAAAGCATTAGCGTGCATTGCAACAAAGCATAGAGTGACTATCGATTGTATCTCGAAAGATTGCTTAGAAATGGGAATTGTAGGCCTACATAGGCCTGTATCTAGGATCTGTCTAGTATCTAGTTACCTTTCCGCTCTTTATCTTCCACGGGGGCTCCCACGTCGAGAACGCCTCTGTGTGTCCTCTACTGTCAAAGGACGTTTTCTAAATTTCCCAATTCAATACAATACAATACAATGGCAGGTTGATTAATGCCCTCGATATTCTGACTGACAACGAGTTGCTCGTTGTTGGTATTCTATAGGTTTACCAGAATTAATGTTTAGGCCACTGCATAGATGCACTGTGGTGTTTTATACTGAAAATGAAATATGATTTTGGAGGGAGTAAACCAAAAGGTGTACTTACCTGTTCTAACAACGGCTTAGAAACGAAATATAGACCTATAGCCTGAGTTAACGGCATGCATTTCTCGGTTGTAGCGTCAAGAGATTATGGCCTCAGATGAAATTGCAACGCTCGTCTGGATTCAGCTTTTGCTGTGGACAAAAACTGGTAATGAATTTTGCAGACTGTGAGACGAAGAGATGTGTCAGTAGCAACATTGCAAAAAGACAAGTTTTCATTTAATTCACACTGTAGGTCTTAACAGACGAAAAAGTGAAACTGGAGGTATTCGACGTTTGAATGGGCTCAGATAAAATTGCAACGTTCGCCTGGATTCAGCTTTTGCTTTAGACACGGCATATTCTTTCGACACTGCATGTCCTCCAATGCATGATGTTTGCTGATAGAAATTGCGAATGATATGAATTTAGTCTTATTCGTGTAGTCTGTTTCTGGTCAAAATGATAATAAAGATGTTAATGTCAGACTGAGCGTGTTTAAGTGCATGATTACTGAGTCATGATTCACTGGAAGGATAAAGGATAGCCTTTTAAAAGTTTCTTCTACATCACAAATGTGCCTCGCAGATTAAATTACTAAATGGTGCAATCTTTGGAGGATAAAAATATGTCAAATTATATTGTTCGAAAATTTTGTAATGCAGTTTTCAGCAATCCTATTTTCTTTGGTTTTAGCTGACCTGGATGTGAATGTTGCTCGTGGAAAGCCGACATACGCTAGTTCCGACTGGTGTCTGAAGGACAAGTGTGGGTCAAATGTAATCGGGTCACGTTTAGTCGTGGATGGAAATTACGATACCAACTTCTATCACTATTCTTGCTTTCAAACAGCCGATCCCTCCGGTGGACCAAATTGGTGGGCCGTTGACATGGGCCAACTCGTCTTCGTTGATCAGGTCATTGTCACCAGTCGTGGACTAGATCAATACACGTTCGGTTCTGGGACCAGATGGGGTGAGTCGCTGACTTGCTGTATTAGTTTATCGGTTACTAAATCATAAAGGCATGAGCTTACAAAATGCTGTTGCCTCAGGAATCAAATAATTTTATATTGCAAACCATATAAAAATATTCTCAGTTACTCAAGGACAACACCATCAATCAACACACTCATGGGTGCCTTATAATTTAATCTATATAAATAAAGCGAGAATTCTGTGTGTCTGTCTGTCTGTCTGTCTGTCTGTCTGTATGTCTCTCTGTCTGTTTGACCGGGCTTAACTTCTACAATTTTGCACCTTTTCACTCGAAACCTGCACTACTGTGTCGGCCTCGGCTTCGGACACCCAGTGGAGGGGTTCGCGTGCCCCCTTTTCACCGCTAACATGGTGAAAATCCCCAAAAATTCTACCCAACCGACAGTCCCTGACGACCCAGCGCGAAGCGATTCTATTTATGGCGCCGGTGTTCCCCAACTTCATTACTAATGCGCATAACGACACCGCGGTTTTATTTATGGCGCCGGTATTCCCCAACGTCATTAATAATGCGCATAAGTTGTTTACTTTCGCACAAAATTTAATGACGATCGATTCGAAGTATATTCATCGTTTTACTGCAAAATTTTAACACATGTATGTTCAAAGACAAAGATCTAAATTATTTACAGTATATGAAACAACCAGTCTGCTTTGCTAAGGGCGAGGCCGACTAGAGACCGGCAGTGAGGGCTAGATTTTTGGCATTTTCTTTAACACGCCAACGCCCGATTCACCCTCTTCGACTGCGAAGCAGTCAGTCCACGGGAGACTGCAAAGCAGTCTCCCTCACAGGTCGCCAGACGCCACAAGGGCCTACAAGACTGCGAAGCAGTCGCCGCCAGAGGGCGACTGCGAAGCAGTCAGTCTACGGCAGAGGTCGCTAGACGCCAGAAGGCGTATACAACACTGCGAAGCAGTCTCCGCTGTACGCCAGAAGGCGTCTACAAGACTGCGAAGCAGTCTCCCCACAGGTGGCCAGACCCCACAAGGGCCTCCAAGACTGCGAAGCAGTCGCCGCCAGAGGGCGACTGCGAAGCAGTCATTCCACGGCAGAGGTCGGTAGACGCCAGAAGGCACTGCGAAGCAGTCACTCCACGGCAGAGGTCGGTAGACGCCAGAAGGCGTCTACAAGACTGCGAAGCTTTCTCCGCCAGAGGTCGCCAGACGCCACAAGGGCCTCCAAGACTGCGAAGCAGTCGCCGCCAAAGGGCGACTGCGAAGCAGTCAGTCCACGGCAGAGGTCGCTAGATGCCAGAAGGCGTCTACAAGACTGCGAAGCAGTCTCCGCCAGACGTCGCCAGACGCCACAAGGGCCTCCAAGACTGCGAAGCAGTCGCCGCCAAAGGGCGACTGCGAAGCAGTCAGTCCACGGCAGAGGTCGCTAGATGCCAGAAGGCGTCTACAAGACTGCGATGCAGTCTCCGCCAGACGTCGCCAGACGCCACAAGGGCCTTCAAGGCTGCGAAGCAGTCGCCGCCAGAGGGCTACTGCGAAGCAGTCAGTCCACGGCAGAGGTCGCTAGATGAAGGGCCTCCAAGACTACGAAGCAGTCGCCGCCAGAGGGCGACTGCCAAGATTGCCAAGCAGTCGTTGCTGTTGGTGGTGGTGTGGGGGTGGTGGTGGTGGTGGTGTGAAACTTATAACCCGGGCAACGCCGGGTAATCCAGCTAGTCTATATAATAAAGCGAGATTTATGTGTGTGTGTGTGTGTCTGTCTGTCTGTCTGTTTGACCGGGCTTAACTTCTACACTTTTGTACCTTTTCACTCGAAACCTTCACTACTGTGTCGGCCTCGGCTTCGGACACCCAGTGGAGGGGTTCGCGTCCCCCGTTTTCACCCCTACCCTGGTGAAAATGCCCCAAAACTCCACCCACCCGACCGTCGATAACGCGTAAGCTAGCCTATTCCACTGCGAAGCGGTTGTATTTATGGCGCCGGTATTCCCCAACGTCATTAATAATACGCATAACGACACCGAGGTTCTATTTATGGCGCCGGTATTCCCCAACGTCATTAATAATGCGCATAAGTTGTTTACTTTCGTACAAAATTTAATGACGATCGATTCGAAGTATATTCATCGTTTTACAGCAAAATTTTAACACATGTATGTTCAGAGACAAAGATCTAAATTATTTACAGTATATCAAACAACCAGTCTGCTTTACTAAGGGCGAGGCCGACTACAGACCGGCAGTGAGGGCTAGATTTATGGCGTTTTCTTTAACACGCCAACGCCCGATTCACCCTCTTCGACTGCGAAGCAGTCAGTCCACGGGAGACTCTCCCCCACAGGTCGCCAGACGCCACAAAGGCCTCCAAGACTGCGAAGCAGTCACTACACGCCAGAGGTCGCTAGACGCCAGAAGGCGTATACAAGACTGCGAAGCAGTCTCCGCTGTACGCCAGAAGGCGTCTACAAGACTGCGAAGCAGTCTCCCCCACAGGTCGCCACACGCCACAAGGGCCTCCAAGATTGCGAAGCAGTCGCCGCCAGAGGGCGACTGCGAAGCAGTCACTCCACGGCAGAGGTCGCTAGACGCCAGAAGTCGTCTACAAGACTGCGAAGCAGTCTCCGCCAGAGGTCGCCAGACGCCACAAGGGCCTCAAAGACTGCGAAGCAGTCGCCGCCAGAGGGCGACTGCGAAGCAGTCACTCCACGGCAGAGGTCGCTAGACGCCAGAAGGCGTCTACAAGACTGCGAAGCAGTCTCCGCCAGAGGTCGCCAGACGCCACAAGGGCCTCCAAGACTGCGAAGCAGTCGCCGCCAGAGGGCGACTGCGAAGCAGTCATTCCACGGCAGAGGTCGGTAGACGCCAGAAGGCACTGCGAAGCAGTCACTCCACGGCAGAGGTCGGTAGACGCCAGAAGGCGTCTACAAGACTGCGAAGCTTTCTCCGCCAGAGGTCGCCAGACGCCACAAGGGCCTCCAAGACTGCGAAGCAGTCGCCGCCAAAGGGCGACTGCGAAGCAGTCAGTCCACGGCAGAGGTCGCTAGATGCCAGAAGGCGTCTACAAGACTGCGAAGCAGTCTCCGCCAGACGTCGCCAGACGCCACAAGGGCCTCCAAGACTGCGAAGCAGTCGCCGCCAAAGGGCGACTGCGAAGCAGTCAGTCCACGGCAGAGGTCGCTAGATGCCAGAAGGCGTCTACAAGACTGCGATGCAGTCTCCGCCAGACGTCGCCAGACGCCACAAGGGCCTTCAAGGCTGCGAAGCAGTCGCCGCCAGAGGGCTACTGCGAAGCAGTCAGTCCACGGCAGAGGTCGCTAGATGAAGGGCCTCCAAGACTACGAAGCAGTCGCCGCCAGAGGGCGACTGCCAAGATTGCCAAGCAGTCGTTGCTGTTGGTGGTGGTGTGGGGGTGGTGGTGGTGGTGGTGTGAAACTTATAACCCCGGGCAACGCCGGGTAATCCAGCTAGTCTATATAATAAAGCGAGATTTATGTGTGTGTGTGTGTCTGTCTGTCTGTCTGTTTGACCGGGCTTAACTTCTACACTTTTGTACCTTTTCACTCGAAACCCTCACTACTGTGTCGGCCTCGGCTTCGGACACCCAGTGGAGGGGTTCGCGTCCCCCGTTTTCACCCCTACCCTGGTGAAAATGCCCCAAAACTCCACCCACCCGACCGTCGATAACGCGTAAGCTAGCCTATTCCACTGCGAAGCGGTTGTATTTATGGCGCCGGTATTCCCCAACGTCATTAATAATACGCATAACGACACCGAGGTTCTATTTATGGCGCCGGTATTCCCCAACGTCATTAATAATGCGCATAAGTTGTTTACTTTCGTACAAAATTTAATGACGATCGATTCGAAGTATATTCATCGTTTTACAGCAAAATTTTAACACATGTATGTTCAGAGACAAAGATCTAAATTATTTACAGTATATCAAACAACCAGTCTGCTTTACTAAGGGCGAGGCCGACTACAGACCGGCAGTGAGGGCTAGATTTATGGCGTTTTCTTTAACACGCCAACGCCCGATTCACCCTCTTCGACTGCGAAGCAGTCAGTCCACGGGAGACTCTCCCCCACAGGTCGCCAGACGCCACAAAGGCCTCCAAGACTGCGAAACAGTCACTACACGCCAGAGGTCGCTAGACGCCAGAAGGCGTATACAAGACTGCGAAGCAGTCTCCGCTGTACGCCAGAAGGCGTCTACAAGACTGCGAAGCAGTCTCCCCCACAGGTCGCCACACGCCACAAGGGCCTCCAAGATTGCGAAGCAGTCGCCGCCAGAGGGCGACTGCGAAGCAGTCACTCCACGGCAGAGGTCGCTAGACGCCAGAAGTCGTCTACAAGACTGCGAAGCAGTCTCCGCCAGAGGTCGCCAGACGCCAGAAGGGCCTCAAAGACTGCGAAGCAGTCGCCGCCAGAGGGCGACTGCGAAGCAGTCACTCCACGGCAGAGGTCGCTAGACGCCAGAAGGCGTCTACAAGACTGCGAAGCAGTCTCCGCCAGAGGTCGCCAGACGCCACAAGGGCCTCCAAGACTGCGAAGCAGTCGCCGCCAGAGGGCGACTGCAAAACAGTCACACCACGGCAGAGGTCGCTAGACGCCAGAAGGCGTCTACAAGACTGCGAAGCAGTCTCCGCCAGACGTCGCCAGACGCCACAAGGGCCTCCAAGACTGCGAAGCAGTCGCCGCCAGAGGGCAACGCCGGGTAATCCAGCTAGTGGTTTAATAAGTAGGTAACGTGGCCTCTTCGCCGCAAATTGGGTGCTACTCCAGCTTCTTCCACCGAAAGAGGGTCTCCGTGTGTTCGTACAATCCTGGGTGACAGAAGATTTTCAATCGAAGTACACATGGTCGTGGATTCAAATCCCACGGAGATCTGCTTCTGACTCCGCGTTCCTTATATCTTCGACGTAACGTACTTTACGAGACCTGGACTTCAATCGTAAAACCTTCCGAAACAGGTAGTAACTGCTCGCAGGTGGCGGAGGACAAAAGAGCAAGTAGTAAAGGGGTGGGTAGTAACCATGTTCAACATATAATCAGAGTTCGATTCGGACTGTCCGACCAACATGATTATTTCCTCATCTTCCCCTCCTTGTACCTTGAAACGACTTAAACGCCCTACCAGTTTTTCTGAGGTTTCGCCTTCCTGAAACATGGCGACCCTCTGGCGGTCTACAAAAGCTTTCTGCATCGTCAGACATGGTTCCGGTGCTCTCTAAAATTAGGTCCACGGCAGAACTAGGCGGTATAGACGTCACTCTGTCTGACTCATTATCAACCGCGCGCTGTAGAAGTTCGTCCGATTTATCAATAGAATGTTTCGACATTTCTCTTAATGATGTTTTTATGCATCACTATAAGCACAAATTAAAGTCCTTAACACAACTTATAGATAACTGAGAGAATAATCTCTAAGTAGAACTCTAGTCCTGTCACAAGTTCGATCTATACAAGTTGTCTGTTTTCCTCAATATAGGCTACTATCATCGTATCACCAATTTGCAACACAACAATCATGTAAGAAGAACATTGAGCAGGACTTCCCACAGGACTTCGGTAGCGCCACAGTCGAATTTAGATGGACTCGGTCGAAGATACTGTGGAATTTGCAGCAGCAGGAACGTCTTTGTAATTTCCAGGATAACTCCAAAAATATGCGACAACACGATTCTTTTAGTTTAGTTTACCTGTTGCTGCCACAGGTAAACCAAACTAAAAGAATCGTAATTGACGTGATTGCCTCTCACTCAGCCGAATTATAATACTAACAAGCTAACAATCTCTATAAGTAGACCGACGAATACTGCAAGAACTGTCTTACTTACAGAAAACGAGAATAAGCTATATCGGGGAGGGGATGGATGAATCGTAACACTCTGGCTTAGATCTATAAAACTGGCACTTCGATACCCGTAGCTCCCTCTAGGTCGTCTCAGCCTTCCACACACTAGGGGGCAGCAGTAAAATTAGCGGTCGCCTTGCAGGCTGCCAAGACGTGTGCTAATTAAGATCATGCTTAATTGTACTGTCATGTTTCAATGTTTCGATTTAACTTATGCGGTGTCAGTGAGATTGTCAACAAACACGAATATTATTATTAGGCCTATCTTCCTTGTAATCCAACAGACAGCGCAAACTGAGACCGATCCGCCTAGCGTTCAGACTGAGAACAGAATGCTGTCGGGCTGAAGGAAGGGAGGAGTGGCGAAGCGTTCAAAGTAATAGTCAATTTTGGCGCCAAAGTTTTGCAGGCCTGTGAACGTTTTCGGCTGGAAGTTGACTACTTGGAAGGTCGTCGTATCGTGAGAGTGTCGCACCGTCGCAGTGATACACAGAGCGGCCAGTCATTTAGAAGACAGGTGTCCGTCTCCTTGTTCGTGCGTCTGCCCTGTATGTAATATTGCTTGGTATCGTTCTTCCCTCCTATCGGCCAAATACCTCGGATAGCGAGTGTGGGAAACAAAAGCACTTCGGCTTTAAAAAAAACCTTCCCTCTTACAATTTCTCGGAAACATCGTCCTAATCGGCGATAGAAATAGGAACCCAGGGCAAACATACTCAACGTGACCGGCAGGTAGCGCTCCCCAAATGCGACAAACATGGCCGACCGAGGAAAATATGTCTAAACTGGAAATTCAAAGTTCTTGTAGTGATGTCAGAATTCGCTACAAGTATGTAAGCCTTTTAATAATGGAAGTCAAAAGCTCACATTTTACAAAACCAAAGTAGCAGAGTGCAGTTCAGAGGACGGGGTAACACCAAGACCAAGAAAGACAAGTGTTCTGAGGTTTCTGCGCCTCTTGCGCCCCTTAGTAAACTAACCCTTGGAAATAATTACACAGACGGTGCACTGTTGATGGGAAGTTCAGGCGGTGAAAGCGAGGACTGACCTTAAAAGTCGCTGCCTAGAGAAATGAAGTCGCTTATTTTCTTACCGATGGCATGGCTGTTTCTTGGGGAGGGGTAAATTAAGAGCAATATCTTCTCTTCCTTACTAGAGCCTAAAGTTAGCCAGTGCATCAAATAATTATGCCTACAAGTTGTGCATCTCCTTCAGGTGCATCTTGTAATGTAATATAATGCGACATGATGCTACCTAGTGTGAAGTAATTTAAAATAATGCAACTCAGTTGTTCTTTGGGTCCTCAAGTAATTCTCGAAAACGCTGCTCGCCAATCTTAAAAGCGCGAACTAGTTCTACGTTGCCGCATCACTGCTAAAAGAATAATACTTTAAAATAAATGCCTTACATTCTTCATCCGTTCTTTATTGAAGATAGAAAGTTTATTTTGAACATAATATGGCATACGACCTTAAAAAGGACTTTAACAATTTCGGTGACTTTCTCCTTTATCACTGCAGAAGGACTGGACTACTTCATCGTCGGACTGACAAACATAACACCCAGCCTGACTACCGTCATCAGAGGCAATTACTCCATCTGCGTAGTTTATCCTGGACAAGTTCCAAATTCCTTTAATGCCTCAGTACAGTGTGCACCAGGCTCCCCTTCTGCTAGACACGTGATCATCCAACAACCAGAAACCGGAGTAGGAGGGCTTCACTTCTGTGAAGTCGAAGTCTGGACTAAACACACAAGTATGAATATTACACATTATTGCCTGTTTGGTGAGAATTCATATTCTAATCTAATCAACTCTATTGAATTCTAATAAATTTAAATTAACCATATTATATGATCTAATACAATCTAATCTACGACTGTTTCTCAAGATAAACCCAGCTGTTCTTAACAAGTATGTTGAGGAATTATAATTTAATACACGCTAATAAATTCCAGTTATAAATTCCAATCGTATCTAATCGGTCGCATCAAGTGAAATCGTGGTTACAATACATAATCCGTTGAAGAAGTCTGGTCGAATTCTGAAGGGCCTGGGAAATAACTTATTGAATCACCGTCTTCATTAATCATTCAATATTAGCTCATGGATATTCAGTTTATAAAATCCTCGCAGAATCTATAATTCCTCTTTTGGTTTTTGTTTAGTATCGCAATGGAAACGTGAATCTGGTGTTCGTCTGGAGAACTACGTCAACTCAACGGCTTTTGTCGGATGTGCACTGGACTGCATGGTACTCTGCCAGGAAGTTGGAATTGGATGCGATTCCTTCAATCACCGTCCCATCGACAACGCCTGCGAGTTGAACAGCCACTCAGTTGGATTCAATTCATCAGCAAAGGTCGCCAGTTCTGCCTGGAACTGCTGGTTCCAGTACTACTAAACTCATTCCTTACCCGTACTTCATGAATTCAGCAGGATCACCTCACTGAGATTACTCAACCTGGTGGATGTGTGATCGTGTGATCAAGTCGTTTCTTGTTAGATGATTAAAATCTTTCTTTGCAATCGCTTGTAGAACTGACAGGAACTGATCCATGCAAATCGTGTGTGTATCTGTTTCATGTAGAAAACATTGTAGATCGTAATTGTGATTGTAAATATGATCGCAGATTTAAACGGTGATACTTCAAGAGAAACTCCTTAGACGAATAGATTGGGTTTTCAAGTATTTTTGGAAGAGAGGGGAAAGGCAAAGGAATTCATATCTGAGGTTGCTAGGCAACATGTATGGCCTATACGATATAGAGAGAGACAGAGACAAGGAGATGAACCTTCCACAGCAGAAGTAAGGCTGACTGGTTTTTCTTAGCTACTGTATTGTTGTTGTAACATTCGTATCTGTCTTTTCTTTAACGCATGGGCGTCAATTTTAGTATTCGTGATATTTAAAAATATGGTTTAAGAAATAAACAAGAAACTTATACTAAAGAAAATGGTCATGGCTTCAGAGAAGTGTGTTATATAATGATAGATAGATATACATACAGACAGACAGACAGACACACAGACACACAGACACACAGACAGAGAGACAGAGAGACAGACAGACAGAGAGACAGACAGACAGACAGACAGATAGATAGATAGATAGATAGATAGATAGATAGATAGATAGATAGATAGATAGATAGATAGATAGATAGATAGATAGATAGATAGATAGATAGATAGATAGATAGATAGATAGATAGATTGATTGATTGATAGATTAATCTCCCTTTTTCACTCCCTCTCAGACTCCCCTTTCACATTGAAGCGAAAACACAGATCTAAATAAATAAATAAATAGCAAGGTGGCCCGTCGCGCAAATCCTTTCACCATGCGTTCACTTGGGTCCTTGAAAAGACTGACGAAGGCCTAGCCAGCATCCAGATTGTGAATTACGTTGACTCTCGGCATAATTATTGTAAATAAGTCTAATGTCGACCTGACTTCTCTAATATGTTTTAATTTTTTATTGCGATTTCACCCGAAGCAATGATCGACTGATGTCCTGGGCAGTAGGCTATTGGCGCTATAGAAGTCAGCACATTTGTTTCGATTAGATAAAGCAGAGACCAATTTGTTACAGTCTGGAGTTCCATGAAGTTCGTCACACGAGCCATATTTTCCCGTCTGACTGGGCGTATGTATGCATCCATAAGAACAGTTGATTGTGTCAAGTAACTCCCGAGCAGATGTGTCATAAGTCGAGCAGAAAACGTTTCATTAACAGGGCGTATAATTATAGACTCTAATTAGTGACCGAGAATTGGCTGATTCCTTTCCTCGGTCGAATGAAGGCTATGGACTGCAAAACGAAAAAAACATTCCATGATGTTCATCGAGGGTGTGAAAATATTTGGTAGTTGTGAGTTTAGTGGTAAGCAACTGACTGCGTTGTGAATTCAATGTCGGAAAATAGCAGCAACAAAATGCATGGGTAGATTTCAGCCTAATGCAGGTAAACTTTACCCACATGTAAAAACTATTACGCCGTGAAATTGCAAATAGTAGGCTATAAACTGTAACTATGTCGTGGAACATTAGGCTATATAGAAAATATATAGTGCATTTATATTTCCGTCGGCTCAAATCAATTGTTAACGTAAAATTGGCTTCACCTTCCACCGTACAAAATTCCAACCAAGCATTATTGTGACTGATTGTGTTAGCGCGCATTGCAACAAAGCATTAAATGACTATCGATTGTATCTCGAAAGCACTGGCGTCGATCTTGTTTCACAGGTTGGGGGGGGGGGGGTCACAGCTGAACTGATCTGGTGAAAAGAGTTTTGAACTGATCTGCTCAAAAACGAGGTCAACAAAAATTTTCGCGCTCAACTGCGACATTTTTAAACCTTTTTGGGAACAATTTTGACGACCTTTTAAGGGGTTTCTTCAAAAACTGATGGGTCAAATCTATGGTGTGTCCCCTCACTCTTAAAGGTGGGGGACTTGTCCCCCTCGACCCTCCATGATCGCCGCCCATGTCGAGAAGATTGCTTAGAAATGAAAATTGTACATAGGCCTATATCTATAGGATCTGTCTCGTATCTAGTTACCTGTCGGTTCTCTAGAAGCCTTTCCTTGCCTGCTCCGGGGTCCCCACGACGAGAACGCCTCTGTATAGTCTACACAATACAATACAATCGGTTGGCAGGTTGATTTATGCCCAGTGCCCACGATATTCTCGTTGTTACTATTCATTAGGTTACGTGCATATATAATGAAAAGGCCACTCCATAAATGCACCGTGATGTCTTTTATACTGAAAATAAAATATGATTGTGCAGAAAGTCAACCAAAACGATTAATTACCTGTTGCATCAACGCCTTAGTAACGAAATATAAACCGATAGCTTGAGCAAACAGCATACATTCCTTGGGTGTAGCTTCAAGAGATGATGGGCTCAGATAACATTGCAACGTTCGCCTGGATTCAGCTTTTGCTTTGGACAAAAACTGGTAAAGAATTTTGCAGACAGTGAGGCGAAGAGTTGTGTCTGTAACAACATCGCAAAAAAGACTATTTTTCATTTCGTTCAAGTTATAGCTCTTAACAGACGAAAAAACTTAGAGGAATTCGGCGTTTGAATAAATACCAGCTCACATATAGAAATTGCAAATGAGATGAATTTACATGTAGTCTTATTTCTTGTAAACTGTTTTCTGTAAAAATAATAATAGTAATGATTATAATGTAGACTGAGCATCTCTCAGTGTATGATTCCTGAGTCATGATTCACTGGGAGTATATAGGATAACCTTAAAGATAAACTTTCTACTATACGAAAATATGCCTAACAGAATAAATTGGTTTTAAAAATAGGTCAAATTGGAATGTTTGGAAAATTTTGGAACGCAGTTTGTGTCAATTCTATTTCTTTTGTTTTAGCTGACCTGGATGTCAATGTTGCTCGTGGAAAGCCGACATTCGCCAGTTCCGTTTGGCGCGATTCTACCAACAACTGTGGGTCACATTTGGTTGTGGATGGCAATTACGATACCTACTTCTATGACTATTCTTGCCTTGCAACAACCGATCCTTCTGGGGGACCGAATTGGTGGGCAGTCGACATGGGCCAACTCGTTTTCGTTGACCATGTCATCGTCACCAATCGTGCAATAGATGCTACAGTAACTTGTGGTACTGCGTGCGGTGAGTAGCTGTATTAGCCCATCCGTCAATATAACACAAAGACATGAGATTACGTTAATCCTGATGCCTCAGTAATAAAAAAATAAAATTGAAAACCAAATTAAAGATTTCATTATCACTTTAGGATCTCACCCTCATTGAATATACTCATGGGTGCCTGATAGTCTAATTATTGTTATTATAACAGATGTTTCACATAGCACGCCTTCAGGTTTATCTACTCAGAAGCGCTTCTAGTCATACCCCGGTCAAACACGACAGTTTCAAGGCAAGAGTGGAACACAGAAGAGAAATTGATTGAGGTCAGGCGCAGCGCCACTTGGAACCCATTCCAGGTCGCTGGACCAGAGACACACTACAGGCACGGTATTGCCGGATAGCAGTCCGCGCGCGGGGGACAAGGAATTCAAATGCCAAGCACGGAATTGAAGATTTTAAACGGCGAAATTACAGGACCGTGTTGAACTGGAGTAAAAACGCCGGAGCGCTACCTTAAGAAAATGCCTCAAGTAAATAAATAAGTAGGTAAGTAAGCACTAAGTAACCGTTTAATAATGCTAGTCAAACCTACACAGTTTACAAAGTAGACTAGGAGAAGATACTATGCTAGCCTACTCTGGCCTAAGTGTTAACCAGAGAGGTAGGGTGAACATTCAGGCCAAGGAAGACATATTACCTTCCGAGATTTCTGCTCCACTTGCGCGCCTTTACGAAGAAACCATAGAAGTGAATTTACTGACCGTGCTTTGTCGATGCCAAGCAAAAATAAAACCGCGTATTTCTGTACCCAAAGCATGACTGTCTCTTAGGGAGTTATTCAAGAGATTGCTCTTCTTCAGTTGTAATTTATAAGTTGAAATCGAACAAGCTCACTCAACGATTCAGAGGCACTCCCAACCCATCGGTAACATATTACTAATACATCAATTATCAACATATTACCTCTGTTCTTAAATTCTTGCATTGGCATCCTGTTCAGCTGAGAATCGTTTTCAAATTGGGGCTAATCGTTTATAAAACTTTGAATTCTGGCCAGCCACAATGATTAAAATCAGTTCTTACTCCCCAGACTTATCATTATTCAACAAAGTCATCTGATTATCTTTGTCTGGTTATACCTAAGTCCAGAACTGTTCTTGGCGAACGAGCTTTTTCGGTTGATGGACCTACTTTTTGGAACGCTCTTCCTGTGTCTTTCCGCTCTGCACAGTCGCTTTTGTCATTTCGTTCTCAACTTAAAACTTGCCTCTTTCAAATTGCTTATCCACCATAGGCTGCCTCTCTGTCTTACGGACTGACCTTCTGGATTTTGACCTGATTACGGCTTGGTTTTGGTGTGCCTTCGGTTGATGCCTTGTGTATTAGATACCGGCGCAATAGAAATTAGTAATTACATTACATTACATTAAACATCAAAAGGTCCTCAGTCGTTTCTGGAACAGGGGAAGTGAAAAGCTGAGTAGCTCAAGCCGTAATCACGGGAGGCGGTTCCAGTTAGATTTGCTAACTTAGGCAAAGCTTCTAGACTGAGCCGAAGACTGTGAATACGGAGAACAACCCTGCAGAATGCCTAAGGAAGCCAGTCCAGAGGATTTAAAGTTTCATTTGGAACATTTGGCTTACCACATCAGATGGGACTAGGGCAATTTCAGTGACTTTCTTCGTGTTTGCAGAAACACGACTGGATAACTTCATCGTCGGCCTGACAAACGTTACACCCAGCCTGGATACCATCATCAGAGGCAGTTACCCCATCTGCGGAGTTTATCCCGGACATGTGCCACCGTCCTTTAACGCCTCAGTTCAGTGTGCACCAGGCTCCCCTTCTGCTAGACACGTGATCATCCAACAACCAGCAACTGGACCAGGAGAGCTTAACTTCTGTGAAGTCGAAGTCTGGACTAAGCATACAGGTATGAATATTAAATACTACTGCCTGTTTGGAGAGAATTTCTCATCTTATCCAATCAACTCTACTAAATTCTAATCATTTCTAATAAACATGAATCTGCTCTGCTTTTATACAATTTAATCTGCCGGATGTTCAAAGGGATAGGCTGGGAGCGCCTCTGAATACTTACCTTGAAAAGCGCGCTATATAAATTTCTACTTGATTTATTGACAGACCCTGCTTTTCTCAAATTGCATAAACTCAGCCGTTCCTAATATGCATAAACCCGGCTGTTCTTAATGATGAATAAAACAGTTCTTAGGGCATAAACCCGGCTGCTAATTATGCATGGTCGCTCCGAGTGAAATCGTAGCCAGAAATAATAACCCCAGAGAGAAGTCTAGTCGCAAATCGATGGGTGATGGAAATAACTTAGGAAATCACTGTCTTCGTTAATCATTCCATGCGATTGAATGGAAGTTTGGTTTAAAGTCTTAGCAGAATGTATTATTCTGCTCATGCTCTTTGTATTAGTGTCGCAATGGAAACGTGAATCTGGTGTTCGTCTGGAGAACTACACCAACTCAACGGCCTCTGTCGGATGTGCACTGGACTGCATGGTACTCTGTCAGGAAGCTGGAATTGAATGCGATTCCTTCAATCACCGTCCCATCGACAACGCTTGCGAGTTGAACAGCCACTCATCTGGATTCAATGCATCAGCAAAGGTGGCCAGCTCTTCCTGGAACTGGTGGTTCCAGTACTATTAAATGCATTCCATCCTTCGTCACGTGCGTGGGGTCATTCAGCCACCCCCACTGGGGTGAGAAACCTGGCATGCAATTGAAAAGAAAATGCCATCGATAAAAAACGTACATTGTGACATCGCCAGTTCTGCCTGGAACCGGTGGTTCCTGTACTATCAAACCCATTGCTTCTTTCATGAGTGCATCGGGATCACCTTATGGGGATCACTCAACTTGGTGGATATGTGATCGAGTCGTTTCTTATGAATTGATTTAAAATCTTTCTTTGCTATCGCTTGTAGAACTGACAGGAACTGCTCCATGCAAATCGTGTGTTCACCTGTTTCATGTAGAAAACACTGTAGATCGTAACTGTTATTGTAAATATGATCGCGGATTTAAATGGCGACACTTCGGGAGAAACTTCTCAACGGAATAGACTGGTTTTCAAGCCGTTTCAGAAGAGAGGGGAAAAGGTAAAGGAATTCATTTCGGAGGTTGCCAGGCAACATGTAGGGTCTATACGAGAGAGAGAGAGAGAGAGAGAGAGAGAGAGAGAGAGAGAGAGAGAGAGACAGACAGACAGACAGACAGACAGACAGACAGACAGACAGACAGACAGACAGACAGACAGACAGACAGACAGAGACAGAGACAGACAGACACAGACACAGACACAGACAGATAGAGACTATGAGATGGAACTTCCGCAACAAAGCTGTCATGCTGCAATTCATGTGGCTGACTGGTTTTTCTCGGCTACTGTATTGGTGTTGTAACTTTCGTATCTATCTTTTCTAGAACGGAAGGGTGCTAATTTTAGTATTCGTGATATTTAACTATTGTTTAAAGAAATAAACGAGAAATCTACGCTAAAGATAATGGCCATGGCTTCAGAGAAGTGGGTTATATAATGAATATATCGATCGACCGTGTACTCACTTTCGGTTGGTAGATCAGGCGTCGAGGTAGAGAACCAGCCATTCCTTTTCCACTCCTTTTCCCTGCTCCTGTCCCTGTATCTGTACCTGTCCGTATACCTCTCACCCTCCCTCTCACTCTCCCACTCACTCTCCCACTCCCTCTCACTCCCTTCTCCCACTACTTCTCCATCACCATCTCTCTCCCCTCCCAAATTCATCTCCCTCTCTCCCTCTTCGTCTCCTTGTCGCTATCCGTCTCCCTCTCCCTATGCTCACTGGCGTAATCGTGTCAAAAATATTGGGAGGGGGTTGGTTTGGTTATTTATTCTACACTTGTTGCATTGAGTGTACAGTCCATCTCAATTATTGGGGGGATGTGTCCTGTCTGCCCCACCAGAGTCTACGCCTATGCTTCTCCGTCTTCCTCTCTTGTCCAGGGTCGTTAGCGAAGTCAGCTGCCAACAGACCATCGTGCAGCACATCAGTCTTTTGAATAACAGACCATCGTGCGCCACAGCTGTCCTTTGAACAATAGTCCATCCTGCAGCGCAGCAGTCCTTTGAACATCAGACCATCCTGCAGCACAGTAGTCCTTTGAACAACAGACCATCGTGCAGCATAGCAGTCCTTTGAACAATAGTCCATCCTGCAGCGCAGCAGTCCTTTGAACATCAGACCATCCTGCAGCACAGTAGTCCTTTGAACAACAGACCATCGTGCAGCATAGCAGTCCTTTGAACAACAGACCATCATGCAGCATAGCAGTCCTTTGAACAACAGACCATCGTGCAGCATAGCAGTCCTTTGAACAACAGACCATCGTGCAGCATAGCAGTCCTTTGAACAACAGACCATCATGCAGCATAGCAGTCCTTTGAACAACAGACCATCGTGCAGCATAGCAGTCCTTTGAACAACAGACCATCGTGCAGCATAGCAGTCCTTTGAACAACAGACCATCATGCAGCATAGCAGTCCTTTGAACAACAGACCATCGTGCAGCATAGCAGTCCTTTGAACAACAGACCATCGTGCAGTACAGTAGCCCTTTGAACAACAGACCATCGTGCAGCATAGCAGTCCTTTGAACAACAGACCATCGTGCAGCATAGCAGTCCTTTGAACAACAGACCATCATGCAGCATAGCAGTCCTTTGAACAACAGACCATCGTGCAGCATAGCAGTCCTTTGAACAACAGACCATCGTGCAGCACAGCTGTCCTTTGAACAACAGACCATCGTGCAGCATAGCAGTCCTTTGAACAACAGACCATCGTGCAGCACAGCTGTCCTTTGAACAACAGACCATCGTGCAGCACAGTAGCCCTTTGAACAACAGACCATCGTGCAGCATAGCAGTCCTTTGAACAACAGACCACGCAGCATAATCGCAGTTATGGATATCGCAGTTCATTCTTGACACGTGCAGCCTTCTTCGTCCCATACTTTTTCATGGTTTCAAACGTCTTGGCATAACGCATTGCAAGATTACTAAAATTGCTCAATTCATATAGTTTCTTAGAATTTTTCTAAGTCATTGAAGCTAAAAAAAACTTTTGACCAACATAAAAGAAACTATCCCGTATGGCCGAAGTGTTAGCTAATTAGTAGCAACGTTCTGAAATCACGTGTGACGTGACTGGCTGGTTTCTAAAATGTATGGGCAGCTTGAAAAGAACTGGTCTTCGCTATCAACTCGTATGTGCAATTGTGCTATACAGATTGTAAAAAAATTGCACCAGAAGGTCGCACAAAACTTGCAAATATATATATGTAAATATATATATAAATTATTTAATACCAAGGCATTTAAAGTGAAAAATGAAATTATTTTCGAATTAGGCCAATGAGGCGAGATGAAATTTGCTACACAAGCCGTTTGAAAAGGTTCTACTTTTCGACTTTTTCTACATACATAAATATACAGCAAAACATGACATTTAAAAAATAACGATAAAAACATTCTGAATTTTTTAGACCTCTTCGGATTGTGGGGCCTAAGCTGTAGCTTTTTCAGCTTATGCCTAAATTCTGCGCTGACTGCAACTTATTGTATTCGTGAATATCGTACTTGGAAACTTGCATAGCGCCACTCACCGCTGAGGCCACTCAGCAGCTCTCCTACTAATTACTAATTAATTATTAATAAACCAAGAAGAGTACCTCTGCTTCAATAAAATGGTATACAGCAGAACAGACTGTGGGCGAAGCTTGAAGCCATTCTAAAGGCCTTTATTTCAACGTTGTCAGGGACAGCCTGCCATGTTCAGTTCTTGAATGCATCGCATAGCTTTGTACGCACTAATTGAATTGAACTCAGCGCTCGTCAACAGACTGATGTTCTGCGCTTAGCTTTAGAATAGCGCTTTAGAATAGCGCTTTAGAATAGCGCTTTAGAATAGCGCTTTAGAATAGCGCTTTAGAATAGCGCTTTAGAATAGCGCTTTAGAAATTTTGACCTTACTATTACTATTACGATTACGAACTCTCTTGTCTGAATATCCTGACCAGTCGTTGTTTCAATAAAACTGTGCTCGTTGCAATCTATCGTTTCATGTCTTTATGATTTTGACATTTGACTACAAACCTGGCATCAGCCAATGGCCCTACGTCATTTAAGGCACAGATAAGAAAACCGTTAATTTTAACTAATGCATATGTGTAAAATATCTAAAATCTGCTTAGGTCCCTAACTGACAAATCTACGATCATGGCTGTAATTTATTTTTACTCACTACAATGCAGTATGTTCGCAAATTAAACCAGTGAACAGGCTGATTTTGTTTCTGACGAGGGCTTATGGATTCGTCTGATGATGGACGTTATGAGCGCATTTTTATAGTTCTAGATGACTAGCTGTAGCACTTCTTCTAGTCAAATGTTAATATCCATTGATGATATCCGTAAAAAGTTTGCTAGTTGTATATAAATCATAGTAATAATACTAAAAATATCGGTAATCAATTACGAAAATATTTCAAGATTTCTTTAGCTGTTGCAAAATAATAGTTGTAATACTAAAGTCAACTAACTTATTTAAAGTGCATGCAAATCTGTCAATGTGACTATAGAAAATACTCCTTAATCCTGGTGGGGGGGGGGCGGCGTAGAGTAATGGATAACACACTGGCGTGAAGAGCAGTAGGTACCAAGATCGAAGCCCGAAGACACCGTTAGGTTTATTCAGCCTTCCACTCGCCAGGTGGCGGCGGTGGTTAAATGAATAGTAGGCCGTGATGGCGCCCTGTTGGCTGCCGTATAAAACAGTTATATTCGACTCCTGTAAAACTGTTATCATGTGCTTCTACTGTATACATGCATGTAATGCGCCCTGCGTGGCTGCCGTTTCTACTATATGTATGTTCACTGTACAGCGCAGTGCGGTTAGCAGGCGCTTAAATAAATAAAAGATTATTATTATTATAATTATAATTATTATTATTATTATTATTATTATTATTATTATCATAATAATAATAATAATAATAATACTAATAATAATAGTAATTATTATTATTATTATTATTATTATTATTATTATTATTATTTATTATTATTATTATTATTATTATTATTATTATTATTATTATTATTATTATTATTGTTATTATTATTATTATACGTGTGTAGGAAATTCTGGTTTGAGCACAGATCCAGTAAAAGAAAATTGGGTCGGAGGAGTTACCTCTAATATTTGATTACACATCATCAAATGCTAACAAAAGCAAAGGTCCAATGATAGACGTCGACTGACGACGTTACATGTTAAACTTCCGTTTTTCTTTAGTTTTTATTGCATATTTTCTGTAGGCGAAGTAAGTAAATCCGAATCTTAGGCGTCGGACAATTGCGCGTGAACAATTGTTCAGGATGGTAATACGAAGTCCTCTACCATAGAACATAACGGCAGAGAATACACCATAATCGACAAGAAACCAAGTGTGTGGAAATGGCCTACCATCGTGTAACAATCAGTTCACTTATTGATCAACTAACTATTCGACAAAACAGATCTGAAGCTGCAAAATCAACGTAGGTCGACATACATGATGAAGTGAAAACACAGATTAACCGCGCCTCAGAATCGCATTTCTGTGTGACTTTGCGCACATTAAAAATTTCTTCATAATGCTAATAATTATCTAAATAAACAAATAGCAAGTATGGCCAGTCGGGCAGAACCTTTCAGGCTGCGTTCACTGAGGTAATTTAAGGGACCGACGGAGGTCTATTATTCTGCTTCCAGATTGTGAAACATGTTGACTCCAGGAAGACTGTAAATGAGTCAAAAGTCGACCTGACTTCTCTAATATATTTTAATTTTTGATTTCGAAGCGATCATAGACTGACGTCTTGGTCAGTATGTTAACGGCGCTATAGAAGTCATCACATTTGTTGAGATTAGATAAAGCAGAGACCAATTTATTATAATCTAGGATAATTTGACACGAGTCAAATTATCCAGTCTGACTGGGCGCACGTATGTATGTATGTATCAGATCACCTGTACAGCGTCCTTTAAGTAACTCTCAAGGACGCTCCAACACGGTTGCTTAGAAATCACCGAACAATTATGTCATAAGTCGCGCAGAAAATAATCGTTTCATTAACTGGGCGTATTTGGACTCTAATAAGGAACCGAGAATTGGCTGATTCCTTTCCCCGATCGAATGATGGCTAGGGACTGCAAACGAAGAAAACATTCCATGATGTTCATCGAGGGTGTGAAAACATTTGGTGGCTGTTATTTTAGTGGTAGCAAATGACTCCGTTGTGAATTCAATGTCTGCATGTATACAGAGGCAATAAAATGCATGGGTAGATTTCATGTAATTTTTTTTACCGATATAGGCTACAATAACAACTGCGCCTTGAACGTGCACGTATAAACTGCATATATGTCATGTTGAAAACCGCTTTCATGCGTACAGCCATGTCGGCATTGCAAACATTCAATTATATTTCCGTCGGCTCAAGTTCAATTAATTATTAACACAAAATTGGCTTCAGCTTGTCCCCACGAAATTCCCAACCAAGCACTGGTGTGACTGATTGTATTAGCGCGCATTGCAACAGAGCGTTAAGTGACTTTCGATTGTATCTCGAAAAGGTTGCTTTGAAATTCAAATTCTACATATGCTTATGTACAAGTTATCTATCGTGATATCATTCATTCTATCAACAGCTTAGATGACAAGTGTACCGTGATGTCTTTTATACTGAAAAAATAATATTATTTTGGAGAGAGTCAACCAATGGGTGTAATTACCTGTTCTAGCAACGGCTTAGATGACAAATAGGTGGCGTTTCGGCGTGTCAACACCGACTCAGCACGGCTTCTTATGTTCAAAATTTATTTGAACCGAATACAAGACTAGTATCTGATTAACAGTCAATGACATAACGTGCAGAGTATGTATCATATAAACAAGATATAATATACTGTAACATTACTACTACAATGACAATCTTTCAAATGTAATGCAATAAGACGATTCCCGGAGAGAAGAAGCTGAATACGGTTATCTAGTCATCCCCGTTTTATCAAAAGTTCGTACAGTCAATAGGATGTATGAGACTTAAGGTTTTGATAATCATCCTGTTTTATAATGAGATAAAAATAAAAGATCCGTAGATGACTTTAGCTAATACTGATCAATAGTGTAGCTAATACTGATCAATCAAAAACGATTTATAAGCAGATTTGAATGCACTTAGTGATCGTAATGCAAATGTATTAGGATTAATGGAATTCCATAATTGTGGGCCTTTTATTCTAACAGAGAAGCTTCGCATATTGGTCCTGTGGGCCTCGGATCGGTAATTCCCTTTTAGCGGGTGTTGTGCTTATGGACTGCAGCATTTACAGTGAAATAGGAGTTAAATATTATTGGTAAAGTACCCGAGTGGTGTCTTATACATTAGAAGTGCTAAATGAAGTCGGTAGATATCATAAAATAATATTTAATGATTTATGGGTTTTAAAGAGATTCGAACTTGTCATTAGATAGTGGGCACCACAGATGGTTCTTACGGCTCTTTTCTGCAACAGAAATAATGGTTTAAGCATAGTCTGATAGCCACCTGCCCATACTGTAGTGCAATAATTCAAGTAAGGCAAAATAAGTATTATGTTTGTGCTGGAGTCGGGAAATATAGTCCCCTTGAAGGGGCGCTGAACAAGTCTTCAAATGAATGAAAGAATGAACACGTTGGCAGGCTGAATTATTTATGCCCACGGTATTCTGACTGACAAAGAAATGGTCGTTGTTGCTAGTCTATAGGGTTGCCTGAAATGTATGCATAGGCCACAGCACAAATGCACCGTGACGTTTTATATGCTGAACATGAAATAATGATGATTTTGGAGGGAGTCAACCAATGGGTGTAATTACCTGTTCTGGCAACGGCTTAGTAACGAAATATAGACTAGCAGCCTGAGTAAAGATCACGCATTGCTCGGGTGTAGCTTCAAAAGATTATGGCCTCAGATACAATTGCAACGTTGCTCGTCTGGATTCAGCTTCTGCTTTGGACAAAAATTGGTAAAAACTCAATTATAAGACTCAATTAAATTGGCCGACAGTTTTGCAAACTGTGAAACAAAGAGACGCGTGTGTAACACTATCGCAATTAAACACAAATTGTAGATCTTAACAGACTACCAAGTCTGGAACTTAGATGAATTCGGCGTTTGAATAAATACACCTAACCTTTTATAAATTGCGAATGATATGAATTCAGTCTAATTAATGTAGACTGTTTTAAATCGAAATAATAACAATGACTATAATGCAGACTGAGCATGTAAATAAAGATTTTATTCTCAGACTGAGGGTGTTTCACTGAATGATTCCTGACTTACGATTCACTGGAAGTATAAAGGAAACTTTATAAAAGTTTCTAGTAGACCGAAACTGACCCAAAGAAATGATTCATTGAATGACGCATTCTTTGGAAGATAAAAAAAGGTTCAAATAAAATGTTTCGATACATCTTGATTGCAGTTTAAATCTATCTTATTTTGTTTGTTTTAGCTCGCCTGGATGTGAATGTTGCTCGTGGAAAGCCGACATTCGCTAGTTCCGATAGCTGCGATTATACCACCATCGACCGCTGTGGTGGTGGGCCAGCTAAGGTCGTAGACGGCAATTATGATACCCGCTTCTCTGGCCACTCGTGCTTTGCAACAATCGAATTTGACGGAGGACCAAATTGGTTGGAAATCGACCTGGGACAACTCGTCTTCGTTGATCGGGTCATCGTCACAAATCGTGGAGAAAATGATACGACGATATGTGATACTAGTGAATGCGGTGAGTCGCTGTATCAGTTTTCGGTCACTGTAACAGGAATGCATAAGATCACAGTCATACTGTACAGTAGGGTCAGTAATCAAACATATTGCAAACCAAATAAAAAATTCATAAACAATTTAGGATTATATCATCATTCAGTATACTCATGGGTGCCTACGAGTCTATGCTTTAAGTTAGCAAGTAAGTAAGTATGTAAGTAAGTAAGTAAAACAATTTAGCAGCCTTTTAGTAATACAAGTCAAACGCGGACATTATCTTTTTCACAAAATAGACTAGCAGAGTGTCAGCCGAGAGGTCTGGTGATCAGTCAGGCCAAGGAAGACTCATGTTCCGAGATTTCTGCTCCATTTTCATCCCTAGCGAATTAACCTTTAAAAATAAGTCTACTGACTGTTTACTGTCGATAGGAAAATAGGGCAGTAAGACGAGGCCTGGCCGTCTGATCTGATAAGCCGATGCCAAGAAAATTGAAATCGATAATTTTCCTACTCATAGCATGGCTGCCACTTTAAATAAAGAGATTTCTCTTCTCCTCTTCTTCAGTTGTCATTTATAATTTGCAATGAACATTTAAACAAGAGCCACTCAACGATTCAGAGGCACTCTCGACCCAAACCAGCGCTATCACTAACAAATAGGGGAAAGAGAAAGGCTGAGGAGCTCAAGCCGCAATTGCGGAAGACGGTTCCAACTAGAGTTACCACCATAGGCAAATCTTCAAGACTGAGTTGTAGCTTCGCGCATGCGGAAAACAACCACAAGGCCAAAGGAAGCCAGTAGAGAGTGTCCCAAATGAGTGGAGATTATTATGTGGGCAAACCTCGGGAGACCAGCAATACTGCCTAATTCACAAGTTGTGCATCACCGTCACGATCACAGTCGACCGCATCTAGTAATCTAATGTAATGTTATATGATGCAATCCAATGTGATGCAATTTAATCTAATGCATCTCAATAATTCTGTGGGACCTTTCAGTAATTCTCGAAAGCGCTGCTCGCCAGTCTTAATGGTGCGAAATAGTTTCCGTTTAGCAATCACTGTTAAAAGAAAGATACTTATATTTTTTTCTTTATTGAGCATTTTAATTTTAATTTTAATATATTATACGACCTTAGGAAGGACTCGAGTAATTTCAGTGACTGTGTGATGTGTCGCAGAAACACGACTGGACAACTTCATCGTCGGACTAACAAACGTGACACCATGGGCTCCTGTCATCAGGGGCAATTACCCCATATGCGGAATTTATCCCGGACATGTGCCACCATCGTTTAATGCCTCAGTTCAGTGTGCACCAGGCTCCCCTTCGGCTAGATACCTGATCATCCAACAACCAGACTACGGAGTAGGAATGATTCACTTCTGTGAAGTCGAAGTCTGGACTAAGCACACAAGTATGAGTGTTACATAATGTTGCTTCTTTGGTGAGAACTTATAATCAAATCTGATCAACTCCATTAAATGCAAATCGTTTCTAATTAACTGATCCGATTTAATACACTCTAAACCCAACTGTTTTAAGGCATAAACTCATCTCTTAATTATACATAGTCGCTTCGAGTGAACTCGTAGTCACAAAGCATAACCCGTTGGAGAAGTCAGGTCGAAATGGATGGGTGATGGAAATAACTTAGCGAATTACTGTCTTCATTAATCATTTTTAAATCACCGCACAATGTGTCAGTCTCCCTGTGCTCTTTGTTCAGTTTCGCAATGGAGACGCGAATCTGGAGTTCGTCTGGAGAACTACGTCAACTCAACGGCTTCTGTCCGCTGTGCACTGGACTGCATGGTACTCTGCCAGGAAGCTGGAATTAGATGCAATTCCTTCAATCACCGTCCTCTCGACAACGCATGCGAGTTGAACAGCCACTACGCCGGATTCAATCCATCAGCAAAGGTCGCCAGTTCTGCCTGGAATTGGTGGATCACTTACTATTAAACCCAGTCCTTCCTTCGTCAACTGCGTGGTATCATTCATGGTCCTTTGGTGTCAGGGACCTAGTATCCAACTGGAAGCAAATGTTATCGATGGAATACGTCTAGATATCGGACGTTGGAACTTGGTCGATGTATGACCATGTCGTTTATTCGCACGTGCATAAAACTTTGCTATCTCTTGTAGAACTGACAACTCCATGTATTGAAATCGCGTGTGCACCTGCCTTATGTAGATTGTATCCGTGTAATTATTACCGTTTATTTATGTAGCGCTGTTTTCACACAAGCACATCAGAGGTGCACTCTACCGAATAGGGAGCTATTCATGTCATTACTGAAAAAGAGACAAAGAAAGGCAGAAGCTCAACATGCACGCTGCTACAACATATTGAGGAAGGTCATCGACTACAGCGAAACTACTATTCTAAATCATTGATGATTGTTTTTCTTCGGCTTCTCTTTTGTGTTGTAAACTTTCTATCCATCAATCATTAAATGGAAGGAAGTGAAATGGACAATAATTTGATTTTGCGTGTGATTTAGATGTGTTTTAAACAAATAAATTTATTTCCAAATTTCAGTTCTGATTAACTCTTAATGAACTCTGTAATATACCGGTCGGTGGGCTGATCAGGCGGCAAGGGAGAGGACCCGTCGTACGCCTTTATATGCCGAGACTAAGAAAAATGAGTCACTAAAATTAATACTGATGGCAACCTGTCTATGAAGTCTTAACGAACTCTTATTCTTCTTCTTCTTCTTCTCCTCCTCCTCCTCCTCCTCCTTCTTCTTCTTCTTCTTCTTCTTCTTCTTCTTTCTTCTGCTTCTTCTTCTTCTTCGTTTGCTTCTTCTTCTTCTTCTTCTTCTTCTTCTACTTCTTCTTCTTTTTCTTCTTCTACTTCTTCTTCTTTTTCTTCTTCTTCTTCTTCTTCTTCTTCTTCTTCTTCTTCTTCTTCTTCTTCACGTGGGTCTATGTCTACTTAGTGCATTGATTGATGCCTTGTCATTAGCGGTGGCGTTACAAATATTTTTTAAACAAGATTACGTTGAGCACATCCTGAGAGTCACAAACCACTTTCTATTAGCACTAGAAGTCAATTGCATTATCAATCAGTCAATCAATCAATCAATCAATCACCTAAGATTCTCCAGTAAAGAAACTGGAAATGGGTGGTTCTCTTCCCTGGTCGAGGAAAAGCTGTGGAACTGGAAAAGAAACAACATCGTGTTCCATAATTTGCCTTGAGAATGTAACAATCTTATGGTACTATAATTGAAGCGGCAAGCGAATAACTACCATGAATCGTGGAATCAACTTTTGGCAAATAGAGACAAAAATGCATGCAAAGACAGCGCCAAATTACGCAAAGCTTTCCAACATCCAGTAACAACTACGCCATCTTTGTTGAAAAATAATCTGCAACAAGGACGTAGGTCGTTACTTAAAAAAGCATTCATTCCTACATTGTTCTAAACAGCCTGGCATCACAAAGGCTTCTAATTAGAATTTCGTCGGTTCTGCATCAATTATTAACACATTCTGGTCTCACCTTTTCAGCATAAATTGTTTGATCAAGAATTGTTGTGCCGAATGCATTGTCACCCATCGCAACAGAGCATAATTTGAACATCGACCGCATCTTGAAATTACTACTTCGAAATGGAAATTGTCGATATATCTAATATCAGTTGGCAGGCTGGTCTATGTCCACGAAATTTGGACCACTGAAGGGGTGCTCATTGGTTCTATTCTGCAGGGTAACATGAAACCACGGATGGGCCAGTGAATACATTCACCGTGAAGTTCTTAATTATGAACATAATCTACAATCATGGAGTGATTGAGTTAGGCAGTAACTGTACCAACCTGCAGGGGCGTCTATCCCCCCTAAGTCATTGGAGCAACGTCATTTTCCCCCTCTTCTTCCCCCCCGCCGTTCCTTCCCCCCGTAAAATGGTGGCACACACACTGACAAATCTTTCCCCCCTTATTTCTTGGATGGAGCTGTCGTGGTCTACGCGGGTGCATGCATCAAGGGAAGAAAACCGACGCGTCAACAAGCTTGTTTACAACGCACGGAAATTTCTGCAGCAAGCTGTCAACATTAATTCGGTGCATGCAACAAGGATATACGTGTTCAGTAGGACTTTCCAGGGAAAAGTACAGTGACGTCACAGAACGTTCTGGAATCCGGGAGAACTCTATATAAGATAGACCTGATGTACATTGGGGGCCTTTTGACGAAGATTTGTAAACGTTGAAACATTGATCGTATAACGTTCAATCGAGACCAGCCAACCTGTGTGCTGTCTACGATTGTGATATTTGATAGACGAGTTGACTTACTCTACACTTAATCGACTTTATTTTTAAATAAAGATCTTTTAATAGTTCCTTCGTTGGTTCGTCGTTGCGATCGAAGGAGTCGACCGCGACATTATTGGTGGCAGCGGTGGGAATCATCGGTGTTGGATCCGGTGAAGAAGACGCGAGCCGGCGGAGGAAGGAGTCAACCCGGAGGATCAAGAGACGGTCTGTTCCAGACAGCGAGCGGATCGAGACGCCTTTCTACCGTGGGAGACGGGTGAATCGGCATACGACAGTCGGACGGACGAAGTGCGTCGTTCGGCTGAGACAGCAGAAGACAGCAGTCAACATACGGGTAAGATCCTAGGTGTTGTCGTGGCTGAGAAGGAGAAAAGAGAGTGGAGTTGCAGCCGAGTGGGAGGCAGCCATTATTTCTCTTTCAATATCTGCTGATTATTTCTTTGAAATTTGATCCATTGTTGTGATCGAGGCCAGACTTGCGTGAGCTTGTATAGTTTTTGCGTACTTGGCGAGTGTACTTCTTTGGATACTGCATAGTTGCACTTTGGGTTGTGGAATTTTCCTTTCGTGTGGCGGGTTTGCCGCGTGGTGTCTGTTTTTTTGTTGATTGTTGTTGACTGACTGTTTGTAAAAATGGAAGCGTTGACAACAGAGATGCAAGCGAATATTCGCAAAATGTCGTCTGAGCGCCTTAGGGTGTATCTTATGAAGGCAGGAAGGGACGATGATGATGTTATGTCATGGGATCGAAATCAATTAATGGAAGAATGGGCCATGGAGATTGGAAAAGAGGAAGAGGAATTTAAGGGTAGTCCAATATCTCCAACAGGAGTGGATTACGAGCTGCAGAAGCGCCGTCTGGAGTTCGAAATCCGTAAATATGAAGAACAAAGGGAGGAACGGAAGGAGAAGGAAGAAAGAGAAAGGGAGGAACGGAAGGAGAAGGAAGAAAGAGAAAGGGAGGAACGGAAGGAGAAGGAAGAAAGGGAGGAAAAGAGGAGAGAGGAAGAAAAGAAAGAACAAAGGGAGAAGGAAGAAAGAGAAAGGGAGGAACGGAAGGAGAAGGAAGAAAGAGAAAGGGAGGAACGGAAGGAGAAGGAAGAAAGGGAGGAAAAGAGGAGAGAGGAAGAAAAGAAGGAACGGAAAGAGAAAGAAGAAAGAGAAAAGAAGGAACGGAAAGAGAAAGAAGAAAGGGAGAGGAAGGAAAAGCAGGAAGAACGAAATGTTAGAGATTCTTTAGCAAGTCGTACTAAGCGTTATAGTGATGCCCTTAAGAATATTCTTTGGAAATTTCCTTCCGACCCTATAGAAATTCCAGGTTTCTTTGATCACTTGGATGGTTTGTTTAATGTGTATGAGGTGGATGAAGATGTTACAGCAAAATTATTGCTAGCCATTTTAAGTGAAAGAGCTAAGGCATTAACCATGCGCCTTACTGAGGCACAGCTCCATGACTACAAATTCCTGAAGGAGTTTTTGCTAAGGGAGTTTAAGATAAGCCCTTCAAATCTTAGAGCCCGATTTTGGTCGTTGCACAAAGCATCGGACGAATCATTTACGATCTATTCATCCAAATTGCGTGTGGCTCTTATGTATTATTTGAAAAGTAGAAAGATAACTGATGAGTTTGATAAACTTGTAAGTTTATTGGTTGCGGATCGGCTTAAGGAGTCCTTGTCGAAGGCTTGTTTAGATTATATCTTGGCCCAAGAAAAAGAGGAGTGGTTGAGCTGTGAAGACATAGCTAATGCGGCTGACATTTATGTAGCGTCGCATGATGGTGGGAATGACTTAGTATGCCGTAGTCATCCGACACCGAAGTATAACAATTGGACGAGAGGTCAACCACATGTTCAAGTCAATAACCAGACAGCTCAACCCAAGTCTCCCAAACCGGAAATAAGGGGTGAAGCCAAGATAGGTGCGAGGGTGTCTCAGGAGGAGGCCAAGGTAAAGGGTCTCTGTTTCCTATGTCATCAGAAGGGTCATATGGCAAGGGAGTGCCAGACCAAACCAAGTTCTAAAAAGGTGAGTACTTGTATATTTGGGAACCCAACTGAAGAAGTGATCGACTCATGTGTTGAGAAGGTCAACGTGTTGCATGAGATACCTGAACAGGTAAAGCAAGGGAATTTATTGGATAATTCTAAACCAATAGGGTTGGAAACTGCTGTAAGGGTATACGAGAATAGTATTGATGGATTACACGAGAGGTCGTATATCAATGTACAGATTGAAGATCTCCCTTCTCAGCCAGCATTATCTGATTCAGGAGCAGAAATTTGTTGTATTGATAAGAAATTAATTGAGTCACTAAACTTACCCGTGATTAAACGGATTAATATAATTGGTTTTCATGGAGAAGGATGTAAGGCAGATGTAGTATACCTACAAATGAAATTAGCTAATTCAATGGAAGGAACGACGAACATTGCGCCATCTTTGTGCGTCATGTTCGCTGTAGTCCCTGAACTAAATGAACGGGTTATTTTGACACCCCATGTTGTGGACCTATTAAGGGATAGTTCGCAATATGTAGTGATGGTAGCTGGCGTAGATCGATGTGTTCAAATAAATAAAGGGGCAGAAGAAGATAACTTAGAAGTTAATATCGAGAAAAGTAACAGCAACGAATCCTTGCCGTCAGAAGTGAATGAATATTCTCAGGAGCAACTAGTTGATGATTCAGATAATTTTCTTGATGTTGAGTCAACAGAGTTCAAGTCTGATGAGGGAGTAGCGAATAATGATACTTTATTGCGTGAGCAACAGAATTGTCACAATCTTATATCTTGCTGGCAACAAGCGAGACAGAATAAAAATAATTTCTTTATAGATAATAACCTCCTGTACCACAAAGGGGAAATTATGGGACATTAGGTTAATCAATTATGTTTACCGGAAGATAGAATCGAGGTTGTCTTGCGAGTAGCACACGATGCCCCATGTGCTGGGCACATGGCTTTTAAGGCAACGAGAGCCAGGATCAAATTAAGCTTTTGGTTTCCAAGAATGGATGAGAGGATTCGCGAATATTGTGCGTCTTGTCAAATTTGTCAACTAAGAACTCCAGTTAAAGTGGCAGATCGAGTCCCGATCACTCCTATTCCGAGGGCGGATGAACTCTGTTTTAACCATCTAAATATGGATTGTATTGGCCCTATGGTAGTGACTGGAGAATCCAACAAATCGAAACCCCAGTACAATTATGCTCTGGTTCTGGTGGATAAATTTTCTCGTTGGCCGATGGCGTATCCTCTTAGATCGCTGAATGCAAAGGGAGTTTGTGAAGCTCTGTTGCAAGTTTTTACAACTTTTTCTATTCCAAGGATCATCAGTTCTGATTGTGGTACCAACTTTACCAGTCGTTTGACGAAAGAATTCTTGCGGCGAATGGGTTGTAGTCCCAGATTTAATACCCCTGGACATCCTGAGGCAGCTGGATTGGTTGAAAGATGCAACCAAAGCTTGAAAACCATGATCTTTAAGCTTGCTCAATCTGATCCTCGTGGATGGCACCAATTGTTACCGTTTGTTCTGTGGAGCCTTAGAGAAAAACCTTCAGGCACGACTCATATTTCGCCATTCACTATGGTTTATGGAACTCTTCCTCGGGGTCCACTTAGTGTGTTGAAGGAATCGTGGGCTGGCGAACGAAAAGTACCTCTTAACTTAGGTAAATCACCCGAAGAGTATCTCCAATCACTGAAGGAAAACCTCGAATTCGCGAAAGTTTATGCAGATTACTATAGTGATATAGAAACAAAGCGGTATGCAGATTATTATAACTTGCGTAGTACTGACAGAAAATACGAAGTTGGAGATAAAGTAGCAGTATTAGCACCAGATTTTGGTAGTTCTAAATTTTATAGTCGGTGGCAAGGACCTGCTACCGTAGTCAAGGTTAAATCCCCATATTCTTATATAGTAGAAATAGAGGGAAAACAAAGACATTTACACGCAAATAAGATCAAGCGATACCATGAACGACTCGAACAAGCGATGATCAATAGCTGTTCAGTAATTGTTGATCAAGATGAAGAATTTGGTATAGTAGAGGTTGTAGATCAGGAAGAACGTGAACAAATAAGCCCGAGTAAGCGAATTGATCCTCTGATTATAGCGCATCTTTCGCAAGAGGAACAGAAGCAACTTTTTGAAGTTTTGGATCGGCACACGGCAGTATTTGTGGATAAGCCTGGGTATTGTCCAGTATTAGAACATGAAATTAAGATAACTCATGATTTCACTCCTAAGCGTTTAAGGGCATATAAAGTACCTGAGCTACTTAAACCTGAAGTACAACGCCAGATAGAAGAAATGTTGGCATTAGACATCATTCGACCATCGAAAAGTGAAATGGCCAGTCCGGTAGTTTGCGTTTTAAAGGGACCCAAAGGTCAAAATGGCGTTCGATTGGCAATTGATTATCGCCATGTTAACAAATATTCTCTAGGTGATTGTTACCCGACCCCAGACATTGCTGACATCTTACAAAAGGTGGGACGGGCAAAGTTTATTAGTGTTTTCGACGCGAAATCGGGGTATTGGCAAATTCCAGTTCGGAAAGAACATCGATGGCTTACGGCATTCGTATGTGATGCAGGACTTTTTGAGTTCACAAGAATGCCGTTTGGACTCAAGTCCGCTAGCAATACCTTTATTCGTGCTATGACCCAAGTTTTACATCCAGTGCGAAGTTTTACCGAACCATTCGTCGATGATATGGCAGTGGTTTCAATGAATTGGAATGACCATTTAGAACATCTAGAGAAATTCTTGCAAACTATTGAGGAAGCAGGACTCACTTTGAATTTAAGAAAATGTAATTTTGCACAAAACAAAATAAAGTTTGTTGGCCATATAGTAGGGTCAGGTTGTATTGAACCTGATCCAGGTAAGATCGCTACGATCAATGATATCCATCCTCCAACAACAAAGAAAGAAGTTAGAAAGGTTATGGGTTTTTTCAGTTATTTTCGAAATTTTATACCTGCTTTAGCTGAAAAAGCACGGATAATAACTGATTTGACACGAGATAACATACCTACGAAGGTGCCTTGGGAGCAAAAGCATCAAGAAGCACTAGATAAGTTAAAGGATGATCTCAGTAAAGCTACACAGTTGCATACCATTGATTTCACTAAGGAATTTGGTTTAAGTGTTGACGCAAGTGCCACCGCGGTCGGGTGTTGCTTGTTTCAGTGGACCGAAGAAGGTCAAGAAAAACCAATTGCTTTTGCTAGTCTTAAACTTACAGATACACAGATGCATTGGTCTACAATTGAGAGAGAGGCTTTCGCAGTAATTTGGGCACTTAAACGATTCAAGTCATGGATATTCTTATCAGGGATGGTCATTTATTCAGATCATGGTCCTTTGTCTTATCTCACAGATGCAGGCCCTGAGGGTGCGAGGCTGGCTCGTTGGGCGTTGGCGTTGCGGGAGTTTGGCGTGGACTTTCGATGTCGTCCTGGACGTCAGAACACGGTGGCTGATTTCCTCTCTCGGTTGTGACTCGGATGGTGAAGGGGGGAAATGGCCCGACACACAAGGATCGAGCCCGCAAATTGTGTGGATAAGTTGACTAACTGATGTGTTTTGTTTTGGTTGTGTATGCTGTATCGAGATGGAGTCTGGAGGCCCGGCTTGGTCGTGATGACCCGTTCGGGATGGTGCTGAAGACGTGTCATCATCTGAGGGCGGAGGGAATGTCGTGGTCTACGCGGGTGCATGCATCAAGGGAAGAAAACCGACGCGTCAACAAGCTTGTTTACAACGCACGGAAATTTCTGCAGCAAGCTGTCAACATTAATTCGGTGCATGCAACAAGGATATACGTGTTCAGTAGGACTTTCCAGGGAAAAGTACAGTGACGTCACAGAACGTTCTGGAATCCGGGAGAACTCTATATAAGATAGACCTGATGTACATTGGGGGCCTTTTGACGAAGATTTGTAAACGTTGAAACATTGATCGTATAACGTTCAATCGAGACCAGCCAACCTGTGTGCTGTCTACGATTGTGATATTTGATAGACGAGTTGACTTACTCTACACTTAATCGACTTTATTTTTAAATAAAGATCTTTTAATAGTTCCTTCGTTGGTTCGTCGTTGCGATCGAAGGAGTCGACCGCGACAGGAGCATTTGCTCCAAGGTTTCTATGGTGTAGACGCCCCTGCCAACCTGTGTTAATGGTTTGTGAACAAAATGTAGATTCACAGCCTTAATAAACTTCTAATATTGCTCGGATAGCTGTCATTGTGAATACTGCAACCTTGTGGGATCAACTAACATTGAAATGCTCATCTGGATTCAGCCCTTGCTATGGACAAGTATAATTCGTAAAGCATTTTGTAAACTGTTGGCCACAGAGTTATATCTGTTGCACCTTTGCGATACATATATCTTCCCTTGTAATAATGGTCGCAAACTGTAGGTTTTTGTGGACAATTAAGCGAAACATAGAGGAATTCGGCATTTAGATGAAAAACGCGAATGACACGGATATTTCCTCATTCTTCTTGATTGCTATCTAACCAAATGAATATAAAAATTATGTCGGCCTGAGCGTGTTTGAATGCAAGATAAAAGTTTGAATCACTAGAGCTTAACGGAAACATTTTTAATGGTTTCAACAAATGATTGTTAGTGATTAAGTAAATATTTGGAAATTAGAATAGACATGCTTTGAAAATTTGGAAAACAGTGTAAATAATCGTAAGAAATTGCTTTTTTATCTAAGCGGACGTGGATGCGCTTTTTGCTCGTGGAAAAGAAATTCGCTAGTTCTGTGGAATGTGTTACTACTAATCCGAGTAGGTCAGATTTAGCCGTGGATGGCAATTATGACAGTGATTTCTATCACTGCTCCTGATTTTTGCAACAACCGATTCCTCCGGCGGACCAAATTGGTGGGCAGTCAACATGGGGCAACTCGTTTTCGTTCATCAGGCTATTGCCACCAATTCCAACGGCCATGCTAAAGTCACTATTTTGGTTTTCTTAGCACTGACGATAATTTCTGACATCATTTAAGTTAGTGCAAACAGAGCCTCTGATTACTGTATTGTTAAAAATAATGCTGTAAGGTCAGATACATATATTGCAAACCTAATACAGACTTTAGGATTACACCACCATTTATTATAGGCAGAGGTGCACGATACTCTAATCGTTTACGTGCAAAACTGTCGACCCAGAAGTCCGGGGTCACATCCAGGTCAAGGCTGGCATATGTTTTAAGACGTATGCTCCACTTGCGCCTCTAGCGAACTTCCTATAACAATGAGCACGCTGACAGGACACTGTCGATGGAAGGACCGGGCGGTGAGCAAAACTGTCGAGGTCTCGTCCAAACCAAGGCAAGCACACTGACAGATTACTGTCGATGAGAAGATTAAGCGTGGAAAGCATGGACAGTCCTCATACGCCGAGACTAAGAAGAATGAAGTCGCTTACTTCCATAGCCATGACATGACTGCTTCTCGAGGTTAAGAGACTGCTCCTCTTCTCTTCTTCAATAGGCTTAACCAATGCATCAATTCACAGTCGACTAAGCTTATATCTTATATTTATTGTATTTATTTATTTATTCCGGATTTTTCTATAGCGCCTCTCGAAGTCAACTACTACTCAGAGGCGCTCCCGACTACAGCATTTGATACTGTGCCGGAATTTTCACATCGAAGCGCCACGAGCAATTGCGAGTGAAGGACTTTCCCAAGGTCCGTACGCATCGGCTAGAGTGGGATTCGAACCTGCAACCCTCCGGTCACAAGGCGCCGAACTTACCACTGAGCCACCATAATGTAATGTAATTCACTATAACGCGACCGAATATTTGCCTTGAACCTTTCAGTAATTCTTGAAAGCGCTGCTCGCTAGACCTAATAGGATGAAATAGTTTCTATTGACCAATCAGAGTTAGACAACACAATAATGCTAAAATTAATGCTTTTTCTTTCATCTGTGTCGTTTATTGTGGATTTAAACTGGAATTTAAACGTATGGCATACGATCTAAGGAGGGACTCTAACGATTAAGATGACTTTTCCTTTAACCTTTACAGTTTAAAAACTTATGTAATACTCTATGTTCTTTAAATGCGTTTATTGAAGATTTAAACGATGCGACACAAGGAAGAACTCCAGTTATTTCAGGAAAATTTTCACTGCAGGAACACGTCTGACAACTTTCTCGTCGGACTGACAAACGTTACACGTAACCTGACTCCGGTAATCAGAGGCAGTTACCCCATCTGCGGAGTTTATCTCGGACATGTCCCACCCTCGTTTAGTGCCTCAGTTCAGTGTGCACCAGGCACCACCCCTTCTGCTAGACACGTGATCATCCAGCAACCAGATACTGGACCAGGAGAGCTTAACTTCTGCGAAGTCGAAGTCTGGACTAAGCATACAAGTATGAATGTTACATACTGTCGTCTCTTTTGTGAGAATTTAAAATCTACTCTAGTCAAATCAACTCAAATCAAATCAAGTCAAATCAACTCAACTTACTTCCATGCCTATACCCGATTTCTTATTTAACTGGATTATTGCACTCCTTCATGACCGTCAGTAGTGTACCAAATTTCTCGGAGTAATCTCTTCATATTGTAAAATAAATGCCAGCATCATACATGGTTCTGGCCTAGGACCGCTCCACTTCTTGGTAGCCATCAATGGACTCCGGCCAATCAACAAAATGAACCGCCTACTCAAATACGCTGATGATTGTTACCTTCTGATTCCGGCGTCTGCAATTCTCGCAACAGTAGCTGAGCTGGAGCATATCCCCAAATGGGCAGTCTCCTGCAACCTCATGCTCAATTGCGCAAAGTCCAAGGAGATGATAGTTAGGCGCCCCAGCTCAGGGTCAATTGATTTCCCCTCCCCTGTTCCTGGCATCGCTAGGGTCACTGAATCGGTTTTCCTTGGTGTGACTATATCCGACCGCTTGCGCTTCGACTCCCATGTCCAACGCTTATGCAGTAAGGCTGGCCAATCCCTTTACGCCTTACGCTGCCTTACCGCCCATGGTCTCGAGGGGCCCCGTCTGCACGATGTAGCCCGAGCAGCCACGCTTGCAAGGCTGCTATATGCCTCACCGGCCTGGTGGGACTTTCTAAATGTTGAACAGCGCTTCCGTCTCAGCGCTCAAGTCAGGAGACTGGTGTGACTTGGGTATCTACCGGCGGGCTCCGAATCATTTGCTGTTCTATGTGCGAGGGCTGATAGAGCTCTCTTCACTGCGGTGCTGCATAGCCTTGGTCATGTTCTCCATGCTCTGCTTCCCCCAACAAAAATCTCCACCTATTAGCTCCGCCCCCGCTCGCATATTCGGGAAATTCCCAGGGCCGATGCGCTTACTCGCAAGAGTTTCATAACCAGGATGTTATACCTCCAAAATTATTATATAATTTATGGTCTCTATCCAACATTAACATTAGTTAAATAATACTCACTCACTTATTTGAACACTTGACCGAAATTAAGTCTATCTTTCTGTATGCTATTATTTTTATCAGTTTCTTATGCATCTATTTGTATAACCTGTATTGTTGACCACAGTGCGTTTGCAGGTGGTATAATAAAGAATATACTTACTTACTTACTTACTTACTTACTTACTTACAAATGCATTAAATTTATATTAGCTCAAATCTGCTCTGATCTATTACAATCTAATCTAGGGCTGTTCTTCAGGATGAACCAAGATGTTCTTAACAAGTATGTTGAGGAATCATGATATAATTTAATCCATTCTAATAAGAAATCCCAATCAGGTCGAATCGGTTGCATCAAGTAAAATATGGTCATAAATCTTAAACCATTGAAGAAGTTTGGTCGAAATTTGAAGGCCGATGAAATGACTTAAATTTAATCAATCACTGTCTTCACTAATCATTCAATGTGAGCTAATGCATATACAGTTTATTAAATCCTCGCAGAATATATAATTCATCTTTTGGTTTTGTTAAGTGTTGCAATGGAAACGTGAATCTGGTGTTCGTCTGGAGAACTACGTCAACTCAACGGCTTCTGTCGGATGTGCACTAGACTGTATGGTACTCTGCCAGGAAGCTGGAATTCGACGCGATTCCTTCAATCACCGTCCCATCGACAACGCCTGCAAGTTGAACAGCCACTCAGCTGGATTCAGTCCATCAGCCAAGATCGCCAGTTCTTCCTGGAACTGGTGGCTCCAGTACTACTAAACTCATTCCTTCCTTTGTCAAGTCCGTACGATTACTCAGTGGGATCGCTCAACTTGGTCGAAATGTGATCAAGGCATTTCTCAGCACCTGTATAAAATGTTTTTTTGCAACTCTATGTCGAACTGAGAAAAACTGTTTTTCGCAATCAAGTCGTGTGTGCAGTTGTGTAATACAGATTGTAAAAAATTGAACCAAAAGGTGGCACGAAACTTGAAAATATATGTACCTTTTTCAGCTTATGGCTAAATACGGTGCTGACTGTAGCTGAAAAGTCTGTCCATATCCGCAAAGTGGGACGTAGGTAGGCGCTCATCTCCTTTTCTAAGCCCTTGAGTCGGCAATGGACGAATCCTAAAGGTCCTGGACACGGGGACAGTGATATCACAGGACTTGCCGTTTACTTCCCAGCTTACGCCGGTACCAAATTATACTGCTTGGTGACAGAGGCACGGTGTGCGCAAACAACTTGCCCAGGGTCGTTGCACGGAGTCGAACCGGCGACCGCATGATCATTGTCCAAACGCGTTACCGATACTCCACCGCGCAGCTAAGCTTAATTATATTCCTGAATAATGAATAAACCAAGACAATAAAAATGCTACAGCAGAACGGACCGTGGGTGAAGCTTTAAGCCATTGTAAAGGCCTTTATTTCAACGTTGTCAGGGGCAACCTGATGTGTTCAGTTCTTGAATGCATCGCGTCGCTTTGTGTGCACGAATTGAACTCAGCGCTCGTGAGCAAACCGATGCTCTGCGCTTAGGTTTAAAGTAGCGCTTTAGAAATTTGGAGTTTACGATTAACATTAAAGCTAAATTTTACCGATATGCAACAACTTCGCCGTGAACATGCACGTACAAACTGTAATCAAGACTTATGTCGTCGAACATCAGGCTATGTAGAAAACCGCTTTCATGCGTACATTGTTCGGAACAGCCGTGTCGGCATTGCAAGCATTCAATTATATTTCCGTCGTCTGAAGTTCAATTAATTATTAACACAAAATTGGCATCAACTTGTCCGCACGAAATTCCCAACCAAGCACTGGTGTTGCTGATTGTTTTAGCACGCATTGCAACAAAGCATTAAATGACAATCGACTGTATCTCGAAAAGGTTGCTTAGATGTTGAAATTGTAGATAGGCCTATGTACATGTTTGCAGGCTGAATTATTAATGCCCACGTTATTCGTACTGATAAAGAAATGGTCGTTGTTGCTAGTCTATAGGGTTGCCTGAAATGTATGTATGGGCCACAGCACAAATGCACCGTGACGTCGTTAATTTTGAACATGAAATAATGATGATTTCGGAGGGAGTCAACCAATGGCTGAAATTACCTGTTCTAGCAACGGCTTAGTAACGAAATATATAGCGAAAACCTGAGTAACGATCACGCATTGCTCGGGTGCAGCTTCAAAAGATTATGGCCTCAGATAGAACTGCAACGTTGCTCGTCTGGATTCAGCTTCTGCTTTGGACAAAAATTGGTAAAGACTCAATTATAGGAAAAGACTCAGTTAAATTGGCCGACAGTTTTGCATACTGTGAACCAAAGAGACGCGTGTGTAACACTATCGCAATTAAACACAAATTGTAGATCTCAACAGACTACCAATTCTGGAACTTAGAGGAATTCGGCATTTTAATAAATACAACTTAACTTATATAAATTGCGAATGAATATGAATTCAGTCTAATTAATGTAGACTGTTTTCTATCGAAATAATAACACTGATTATAATGCAGACTGAGCATGAAAATAAAGATTTTAATCTCAGACTGAGGGTGTTTCACTGAATCATTCCTGGGTTACGATTCACTAGGAGTATAAAGGATAACCTTTTAAAAGTTTTGATTGCAGTTTAAATCAATCTTATTTTGTTTGTTTTAGCTCGCCTGGATGTGAATGTTGCTCGTGGAAAGCCGACATTCGCTAGTTCCGATAGCTGCGATTATGTCGACATCGACCGCTGTGGTGGTGGCCCAGCCATGGTCGTAGATGGCAATTATAATACCCGCTTCTCTGGCCACTCGTGCTTTGCAACAGTCGAATTTGACGGATTTCCAAATTGGTTGCAAATCGATCTGGGACAACTCGTCTTCGTTGATCGGGTCATCGTCACAAATCGTGGAGAAAATGATACGACGATTTGTGATCATACTTACTGCGGTGAGTCGATGTATCAGTTTTTCGGTCACTGTAACAGGCATGCATAAGATTACAGTCATACTGTACAGAAGGGTCAGTAATCAAACATATTGCAAACCGAATAATAAAATTCATAAACACTTTAGGATTACATCATCATTCAGTATACTCATGAGTGCCTACGAGTCTATGCTTTAAGTTAGTAAGTAAGTAAGTATGTAAGTAAGTAAGTAAAGCAATTTAGCAGCCTTTTAGTAATACAAGTCAAACGCGGACATTATTTTTTCACAAAATAGACGAGCAGAGTGTCAGCCGAAAGGTCTGGCGATCAGTCAGGCCAAGGAAGACTCATGTTCCGAGATTTCTGCTCCATTTTCATCCTTAGCGAACTAACCTTTAAAAATTAGTCTACTGATTGTTCACTGTCGATATGAAAATAGGGCAGTAAGACGAGGACTGGCCGTCTGCTCTGAAAAGCCAATGCCAAGAAAATTGAAATCGCTAATTTTCCTACCCATAGCATGGCTGCCTCCTTGGGAGGGGTAAATAAAGAGATTTCTCTTCTTCTCTTCTTCAGTTTCTGATTTATAATTTGCAATGAAACATTTATACAAGAGCCATTCAACGATTCAGAGGCACTCCCTCAATTGCGGAAGCCAATGCCAAGAAAATTGAAATCGCTAATTTTCCTACCCATAGCATGGCTGCCTCCTTGGGAGGGGTAAATAAAGAGATTTCTCTTCTTCTCTTCTTCAGTTTCTGATTTATAATTTGCAATGAAACATTTATACAAGAGCCATTCAACGATTCAGAGGCACTCCCGACCCAAATCAGCGCTATTACTAATAAATGAAAAGGTCCTGAGCCGTTTCCGGGAAAGGGAAGAGAAAGGCTGAGGAGCTCAAGCCACAATTGCGGAAGACGGTTCCAACTAGAGTTGCCAACATAGGCGAAACGTCAAGACTGAGTTGTAGCTTCACGCAGGCGGAGAACAACCAGAAGGCCAAAGGAAGCCAGTAGAGAGTGTCCCAAATGAGTGGAGATTATTATGCGGACAAACTTCGTGAGACCACGAGTAGTGCGCTTACTTAACCAGTGCATCAATTCACAAGTTAATTGTGCATCACCTTCACAATCACAGTCGACCGCTTCTTGTAATCTTATGTAATGTGATATGAAGCAATCGAATGTGATGTAATTTCATCTAATGCATCTCAATAATTCTATGGGACCTTTAAGTAATTCTCGAAAGCGCTGCTCGCAAGTCTTAATGGTGCGAAAGAGTTTCCGTTAAGCAATCACTGTTACAAGAAACATACTTATATTATTTTTTGTTCTGTATTGAGCATTTTAATTTTAATTTTAATATATTATACGACCCTAGGAAGCACTCGAGTAATTTCAGTGACTTTGTGGTGTGTCGCAGAAACACGACTGGACAACTTCATCGTCGGACTGACAAACGTGACACCAGGGGCGGCTCCTATCATCAGAGGCAGTTATCCCATATGCGGAGTTTATCCCGGACATGTGCCACCGTCGTTTAATGCCTCAGTTCAGTGTGCACCAGGCTCCCCTTCTGCTAGATACCTGATCATCCAACAATCAGAGTATGCAGATGGAATGATTCACTTCTGCGAAGTCGAAGTCTGGACTAAGCATACAAGTATGAGTCTCACATAATGTTGATTCTTTGGTGAGAACTTATAATCAAATCTGATTAACTCCATTAAATGCAAATCGTTTCTAATTAACAGCTCAGATTTAATTAACTCTAAATCAACTGTTCACAAGGCATACAACCAGCTGTTAACTATGCAAAGTCACTTCGAGTGAAATCGTAGTCACAAATCATAACCCGTTGGAGAACTCAGGTCGAAATGGATGAGTGATGGAAATAACTTAGTGAATTACTGTCTTCATTAATCATTTTTAAATCACCGCACAATGTGTCAGTCTCCCTGTGCCCTTTGTTCAGTTTCGCAATGGAAACGTGAATCTGGTGTTCGTCTGGAGAACTACGTCAACTCAACGGCTTCTGTCGGCTGTGCACTGGACTGCATGGTCCTCTGTCAGGAAGCTGGAATTGGATGCAATTCCTTCAATCACCGTCCTCTAGACAACGCATGCGAGTTGAACAGCCACTACGCCGGATTCAATCCATCAGCCAAGGTCGCCAGTTCTGCCTGGAATTGGTGGATCACTTACTATTAAACCCAGTCCATCCCTCGTCAAGTACGTGGGATCATTCATCATCCTTTGGTGTCAGGGACCTAGTATCCAACTGGAAGCAAATGCTATCGATGGAATAGGTCAAGATATCGGACGTTGGAACTTGGTGGATGTATGACCATGTCGTTTATTCGCACGTGCATAAAATCTTTGCTATCGCTTGTAGAAATGACAACTCCATGTATTGAAATCGCGTGTGCACCTGCCTTATGTAGATTGTAACCGTGTAATTTTTATCGTTTATTCTATTTATGTAGCACCATTTTCACATAAGCACATCAGAGGTGCACTCTACCGAAAAGGGAGCTATTCAAGCCATTACTGAAAAAGAGACAAAGAAAGGCAGGAGCTCAACATGCACGCTGCTAGACAACATATTGAGGAAGGTCACCGACTACAGCGAAGCTAGTATTCTAAATCTTTGATAATTTTTTTTCTTCCGCTTCTCTTTTGTGTTGTAAGCTTTCTATCCATCAATCATTAAATGGAAGAAAGTGAAATGGACAATAATTTAATTATGTGTGTGATTTAGGTGTGTATTAAACAAATAAATTTATTTCCAAGTTTCAGTTCTGATTAAACTCCTAATGAACTCTGTTATATACCGGTCGGTGGGCTGATCAGGCGGCAAGGGAGAGGATCTGGCCTCCGCCTTTGTATGCCAAGACAAAAAGAAAAATGAGTCACTAAAATTAATACTGATGGCAACCTGTCTATGAAGTCTTAACGAACTCTTATTCTTCTTCTTCTTCTTCTCCTCCTCCTCCTCCTCCTTCTTCTTCTTCTTCTTCTTCTTCTTCTTCTTCTTCTTCTTCTTTCTTCTGCTTCTTCTTCTTCTTCGTTTGCTTCTTCTTCGTTTGATTCTTCTTCGTTTGCTTCTTCTTCTTTCTTCTTCTTCTTCTTCTTCTTCTTCTTCTTCTTCTTCTTCTTCTTCTTCTTCTTCTTCTTCTTCTACTACTTCTTCTTCTTCTTCTTCTTCTTCTTCTTCTTCTTTTTCTTCTTCTTCTTCTTCTTATTCTTCTTCTTCTTCTTCTTTTTCTTCTTCTTCTTCTTCTTCTTCTTCTTCTTCTTCTTCTTCTTCTTCTTCTTCTTCTTCTTCTTCACGTGGGTCTATGTCTGCTTAGTGCATTGATTGATGCCTTATCATTAGCGGTGGCGTTGCAAATATTATTAAACACACAAGATTACGTTGAGCAAATCCTGAGAGTCACAAATCACTTTCTATTAGGACTAGAAGTCAATTGCATTATCAATCAGTCAATCAATCAATCAGCTAAACTTCTATATTGCGCCCCTTTCAAGAAAACTATTCAGAGACGCTCCCAGCCCAACATCAGCGAAAGAAAAGAGTCTTAAGAGCAGAGAAGAAAGTGGTCGACGAGTCTCAGAGAAGAGACCGGAACTCAAGAGGAAGCCCGTTCCTATTTGAGGGTCCAACGACGGAGAAAGCGCGCTGGTGCATAGCAGCGGTGCGTGCGAAAGGAACAGAGAGGTCACCACGGGAACATCGAGTGCGAAGAAAGCGGTGACCAGGTGGAACACAGGCACGAGAACAGAGCTCACGCAGATAAGAGGGAGCACGGCCAAGCTGACATTTCCAGACAATGGATGCAACCCGGTAGACAATGCGTTGCGAGAGTGATGACCAGTGGAGAACATCTCGCATGTATTTAGAGACATGACCATATTTAGGAATGCGCTCGACCAAGCGCTCAGCGGAACGCAGTACGCGTTCGCATTATCGTTATATATTATCTATCATTTTATTGTTTTTTTTATATATGAGGGAATATGCTTAAGGCAGAGGTTTTAATTTTTTAGATCTTAGATGAAGCTACTTAAATATCCATAATACCTATGGCCTACACAGGCTATATGACAAATACTTAAATTCGGGTAAAATTGAGAATCCGGGAATTGAGAATTTACGAGCTTCTATACGTTAGACAGGTTTTCAATTGCATTGCTAGTGGAAGATAATTTAACGCCAATTTAGACAACTTTCCTACTAGTCTGCAGGATATAAAAAAAAACTAGAAGTAATTTGTGACAAGCCAGTTTTATGGATTTTAGTTAGGTAATAACATGCAGGAAGACATACTAAAACCTGCAAGATGTACCTTGTTAGCAAAATAAGATATAGCCCAAAATAGCCCAAAAATAGCCCACTTGTGAAAATGACACATTTAAGGCTGTATCTCTGTGCAAAGTTGGCATATTTGCATGATCTTGGTATCTATTTCTATATTTATAGGGTCAGGCAACCGAATGGTAATGGAATTAGGGTGCTGGACCTTATGGTTTACAAAATCGACATGGTATGAACATAAAAAAATGGAAAATATTGGTGATTCCATGGCAAATCAACCAAATTTGCAACTAAGATTGACATGACCAACTCAGATTTACATGAAATTTTGCCCACTTGTTGGGTCACATAAGACATGTATAAACCCTGAAAAAATGTTTTTGGGTCAATTACACTTCAAGATAAAGGCCGGTGAACTTTGACCTGACCCGCTCGACCTCGCAACTTTGGCGCCTGTATCTCAGCTTATATGAGAGCTAGGAAGGTGTTCTTGGTGTCATTCTTCAGCTCTTTTCATTAGCTATTTGGGTAGATTAAGCAAGACTGTTTAAAAGTTTAGCACTGAAACCATATTTCACAATTGAAATCTTTAACCTTGACCTTGACCCTTTTCGAGTTTCTTTAAATCTGAAAAAGTTCACACTTCTACACTGAACATTCTCAGAAGAAACCAGAATGGGATCTCTAATGGTTTTTTACTACAAAATATAGTCTAGATGGGTATATGTCAATTTTTAGGAAATCTGTTTTCTGCAAAATTCGTATCTATAGCACCCCTTGAAGATATCTACTCTCTACATTACAGCGAAAAAGTTCACATTTTCACTGTCCTTCCAAAGTGTGGACAGTCAAGAAGGTAATCTATGCCCTTAAACTGATGAAAACCTTCTTCCAAATTACTGTGCATGCTGCCTAATAGTGCTCCCTCATTTGAATGAAGCTTTTCATCAGTTTACTGAAAAAACCTCTGACATGACACCACCATACAACTGTTTTAGGTTAACAACATTGGCTTGACTCAAAGCACTGTACTCATCAGAATCACCAATTATCAAGCCATGCATAAGCATGACATGCAAAGCAGAATCCAACATCAAGTGCCCATGGACTGCACAATTATATGCTTTCCCTGCTAGCATGTGACCAACCGTGTTAAGACCATAGCAACTTTCCAAAACCTCGGCAATGCCAGAACCTGCCATGACTGAGCCTATACTACTAAGATAGCTCATGATAATATGTAACCCACCAAGCCTGCAAACTATGTTCAGTTTGTGGGATTCAATGACCTCCACAGCCTTGATAAACAGCAGTTGATCAAAAGCAACACATGGTGTGACAACTCGGCTGCTTGATCAGCAACAAAAGACAAAGAAGACAGGATACAAGACTTGTTGCCTGGGTTCAGATCAACGATGAGCACCATACGAATAACTACTGGTGACTGATACTCACCCATGTTTAAATTTGCATGACGCCACCCAAATTAGGACTTGGTTTAGGTTTTTCATGAAAAAACCAACCACTGTGAAAAACAAGATCATGGTCTGTTGACATTGGCAATGTGTGCAGGTACTGCAGTTCAACAAATGGTTTGAAAACAACTTAGACAATACCGGTATATTTGGAGGGGTATGATGCAAAATCTTCATTCCCTGTCCAGCACAAGGTTCCCAACACTCACCCTAGGTATTCTTTTAATCAGAACCTCACTGAAAGCACCATCATTTGATTTGTCCAAACCAATTTCAGTGGATTCGTCATACAGTGGAACTAAATCACCACAGTCTACATCCACTGACCTGTCTCCCACTGACATTGATATGATGCCCATATCATGAAACGTGTCAGTGCCATCGAGCTTCACCACATCGCTGACCACTGCGTGAAAGTTCCTGGATCACAAGGTGGCAGATCATTTCCATCCGGAATCCACAGTTTAGCCAAACTTCTGTCATGTAAGCAGGTAATTTTTGTGGTCAAACTGTGCCTCATGTACGCTACCTCGCAATAGTTTTGCAGCAGCTGCAGCCATCTGCTCCTTCTCCTTCTCAGTGTCTGCATCCCTCTCACTGTCCCACTTGTCACTGATGATACGCGATGCTATACTTCTGAAGCATATCACATCCTTGTGCACACAAATACCAGCAAACCATATCTCCTCACCATAATGCAGCTTCAGCAATTCCTTCAAATGCTTCACAGAATATACATCATATGGTTTATCTGTCAATCTTCTCCTCTCTTCCTGAACCCAGACAACTGTGTACAATTCACCAAAGTTTGCCTCCATTGACTAACTGTCTGAAATATTTGCAACATATCCTTATTTGGTTGCCGGCCACGATCTGTCTTCTTAGCATAATCCTGCTTAACTGATGACTTCAGCTTTTCACTACTGAAATGTGTGTGACACTTTATGTGATATCATGCTTCTGCAGCAAAAGCATCATCATGCGTTTTTTACACGTCCAACCACCTCAAAACTTCAACCATACTTGCACTTCTTACAGCTGACAGCTCTCTAAATTGTCACAAAGAAAGCTTTTGTTTCTGCAACACATAGGCCTATCTTATCAGCCAGTTGCTTAGGATTCTTATGATCAATAGCAACAAAATGGGCGTGCTCAAACTGTGGTAAACCCAGCATCAATAGTTATATGAGGTTATAGAGGGTCACGCATATGAAAATGTATTTATAGGCTTTTATGCCCGTTCTGAATAACTCGATTTGGGTCTGATCTACTAAAACAATTTAATTGATCAACCAAGTTCCATCTTAGAGTATCTATGATAGTGTACATTGGCGTCCCTAATTAAGCGGGGCATTTGTTCTTTTATTGCACATTGTGTTATTGCCTGATTTTCTTCATTGATTGCTTTTTAACAATAAACTGAATGGAATGGAAATTGTGAAAGCATGTTAACGTGGATAGCCACCGACTGGCAGGATTCATGAACCTTAACGATGCCTGGATTGCAAGCCATGTATCGAGTCAAATCGCTATTACCCCTCCGAATGCTAGCATTTAAGAAGGCTTTCCTTCCTCTTGACTGTTTAACTGTAGTTAGGTTCAAATTGCTAGTCGAAGGACTAGCAACAGAACGGCAAATAATGCAATTAGTTTTCGCAGAACTCCGCCGAATCTGCCAGATGCGCCATTATCGCTCAACTAAATTTAATTGCAACGAAAGCGTTACACAACGTTAAAAGGTTAAATTATCTGAAAAAATCGAAGCAATCCCTAACAATATCGTGAAATCCAATGCTTAATTAACTTAAAACTCACTTGAAACAAGTAAATTTCACGAAATTCAGTAATAAAATTGCCCTAAACATGCAACCAAAGACAGCAAATGTCAAAAAGTGAGTATGTGGCAAGGCATTTATTTCGCTAAGTGTTGACCACATTCAATTGCAAATTTCACAAATTGCTATTGTTAGGTTCACTGCAGGTTTTTATGGGAATGAGCCCAAAGCCTACTTAACACATTGCCATAAAAAGCGCTTTGTCACAAATTAGTTCTAGGTTTTAAATTTTCGGCTTTAATTCTGGCCGACTATACAGAGCTTGAAGCTAGCACGCAACAGACAGACAGACAAACAGAGCCACATGAACTTCAGTTGCATGCATTGTTGTGGCTTAATGTATTGTCGGGCTGAATAGATCAGAAAATGCAAATCAGTTAACTAGAAATTCTGGTTTAAATAAAACGTAAATGCAATAATGGGAAACTTGGGTAGCATTAAAAATCTCTTACATTTTATAATAAATTATAAAACGTTCAGAAAAGAGGCACTCGATTGTAAGAGGTAAATGAGGCAACTCGTTTATTCTTTATGTTGTTTATTTCGCTATTATTACTTGGGGGAGGCAAGTATACAATTCTAAGATAACCGTGCAGGAACAGGGTCGTTGCACGCAATCCGTTATACCTGCTGCACAAATGACCCTTTAGTGATGCAGAGCCGTCTTTTGCACAGCGGCTCAAGTGTATCTCAGCTTTAACTTAGACTAAGTCGTTAGGAAGTTGAAACAGTCCTATGCCGCTTCCAAATTGTGAATCCTGTTGACTCTAGTTATTTCGTAAATGAGTGTAAAGTCATTGGATTCTGAAATAGAAATCAGTAGATTGGAAAAGTAAGAAACCATTAATGTTTATAACAAGTAGAAATATGACGTTTCATGAACTTCGGTACACAAGACCTTCCTCAATAATTGGACGCCTTCAGACACCAGTAAAGAATCAAGAAGTGGCTGATTCCTCTACTGATCGTTGAAGGCTGTGGAACTGAGAAGGAAAAAAATATAGCTCTCATGTGTTCCACGATGTGCTTCGAGAGTGTGTCAATATCGGGGCTGTGATTGCAACAGTAACTGGTGAATTCACTGCGCTGTGGATTCACCTGTTGGGAAAATGAAATGCCTGCATACATGAATTCAATGAAATATTACCCGTTTACAGTAAACAGTGACTCCATATTTGTGCAACAGCAAACTGCATTAACGACTGCATTAGTTAGTTAACATAGCTTTCATTCCGACGCTGTTCAGAGAGTCCTGGCATCAAACACATTTCCGTTGGCTTAAATTCAATTGTTAGCGCAAAGTGGCTACATCCTTTCCGTATGAACTTCATCTCCAGGCATTGTTGTGACTAATGCATTTTCACGCATCGCAAGAGAGAATAGAATGAGTATCGACCATAATATCTCGAAAACATTGCCTGAAGGTGGAATTTGTGCACAAGTCTGAAACAGTTGGCAGGCTGATCGATGTTCACGAAATTTGGACTAATGGAAGAGTAAGCTTATCTAATTAATACTAGGTCTAATCTATAGAGCAACATTTAAATGAAAGCCTCGGATGCTCCACCAAAATAATCCTCTGTTACCATTGTTATCATGAAAATAAAGCATGAGTAGAGTGGACCTATCCTGTTAAGTGCGACTACCTGTTGCAGCAACGGCTCATAGTGGAAATATGGATTGCTATACTATTGAATAAACATTGCATGTTGCTGAGTAACTAACTGTCTGTGCAGTTCCAACAGCGCTATGGGTGAAATTAGATCGAAGAGCTCATGTGAATTCAGTTTTGCCGTAGAAAGAATTTAGTGGTAGTTCCAACAACGCTATGGGAGCAGTTAGGATTGTCATGTTTACCTGGATTCAACTTTTGTTATGGACTAATGTTGGTAAAGCATTTTACGAACTGTCATCGAAAAAGATGTACCTGCTACACGTTTGCGATAATACACGATTTAATTCTTTTTACAACTGATGCAAACTGTAGATCTCAAAAGACAATAAAGTGACAATTAGACGAATTCTACGTTTAAAGCCCTAGGTTTTAGGTTTGGCGGTTTCCCTCGTAGAATGAAGTGACCAACGACTGTAGGCGGTTCAAGTAAGCATCTGTCGGCCAATGGGCGTTGATTTCATTTTGGTTTACACATCTTACAAGCATAGGCTGCTGAATTTAATTATATGCATAGCCTAGGCAACATCGTCCGCTTTGTGGAATGGAGGCGAGGCGCAGGGACGGTCGGTCGATCGGTGGTAGCCCCCACCCTAGGCCCTTCACCCTCCCTCTGGCCCTCTAGCGGTCGGACGGATGGATGGAGATGCATCGCTAGGGCAGACTAGACCCGACAGGGCATACCCCGTACAGGCCCTACCTCGATCAATTGACCACTTGTATATATATAACCGAGCTGTGGGTCGACTAATTTGTGTATACGAAAGCCAGGTAAGCTGGCTAGAGGTCATACCTGTACTTCTAGAATGTATACAAGTTGTTCCAATTATCCAAATTTACCCCCCCATACACTCATATTACTATGGAGTTCATTGCTATGAAGATACTTACAGGGTTGAGAAACAAGTCTGTAGTTTCTATATGCGATTAGATTGCCATGAACAAATACGAACTTACTATTGTGGTAGATGGCGATCAAGAGGAAGCCATACGGGCATTTTTTGCTCACAACAACTGGAATTTTGAAAAAATTGGTAATTATGAAGACGATGCGTATATATATATATATATATATATATATATATATATATATATATATACTGAAATTGTATAAATTGTTTTGTGTGGTGAACCCTGTACAAGTAGGCCCTATTGTTCTTCAGGTAGCGCTATACGTGCGCAAATAAGATTGAACTAAGATTTATAAATATTAAATTAAATTGCATTTATTATCCTTGCAAATATTTAGCTCAAACCATGCTATAGAAATACATAGTAATAATAACATCAGCAATGTTAGTATAATGACAACTGATGTGAACAGCAGTAACAGCAGTAATGATAATAAATGGCCAATTAAAAATGTAATTATTAAAATTACCATGATTATTATTATTACGATATGTAATAAGACAATAAACATATGCATAACCCAGCTAAGCTGTCGTTCAAGTCAAGTCGAAAGAGCTAATTGTATGTTGATGACATTATAAATATATCTCCAACCAATCGAAACTGCCTTTGTTCCAATTGCAGAGTTGGAACCACCAAAGAGAAGAAAATCTTGTATGGATGCCGCTTCGAAGGAGGTCTTGGTCGCGTCCAATGGAAATAGTACAGAGTCAGAAATTGAGGCTCAAAACAGTCATGACATTCAAGTGTCAGCTGATCATTTGCAGCTGCAGGGTGAAAATCATCAATCGGAAGGCGCCTGTCCTCTTTGTTTTCTCTCTCCGTGCGTGGGTTCTGCATCTCCAGGTTGGCTTGGCGGAGGACAAGCAGCGCATGCAGCTAACAGTCCAATACGAAGAGTAATTTATGGAAAATATTGGAAGATCATTTGCAACTTGGGTGGGTGGACGAGCCCATTATATCTGGCCAAGAAACTAACGGAATCGAACGGTGTACTTCACATGCGGGAAATAATGCCAGATTGCGTAGTGCGAAAAGTGAGATCGTTGTATCCGAATCCAACAGGCACGCCTTACATGGGCCACAAGTGGGAGTAACATTGATACTTTGGATAATTCGCCGGACTTTGTTTAGACAGAGAGATTTTTATTGTACACTTACTTTCTGACATAAAGCAGAATTTTATCGATTGTGAGCTGCTTATGTACACCTGTCATAGCTATGATTCAATGTAACATAACATTCCCCCATTTTAAATTTATATAGCGCCTCTTCAAGATTCCTACTCAGAGGTGGATTTAAACCTGAATTGCCCTCAATTGCTCGGCGCCACACGAAAACCACGTTACGGAGACTAGGTTTTTCATAAGTGCTATGTCAAATCAATTTTGCAATGGCCACAGTCCCTTGTCCGTTCAATCTTCTTTTTTTCTTGCTTGGATTAGGACCTCGTTGAGGGGGGGTAAGCCACAGATTCATTTTTATACAGATTGGAGCATCTTGTTACAGATCGGATGCCCTTCGTGGCATCAACCACAGTTTTCCGCTGTGGACCTAGTCTTGGTGATGAACACATGCCCGCTAGGCAGAGGGTCATCAGGCTTATTTAAATTGAGTCATGTGCTCCCATGTCACAAGGCTGTTATTGGATATTTGCAGCTTTTAGTTGTCAAGCAAAATGCCACTCTTTTTCTACAGTGTGCCCTACTAGCCTTGCCGCTGTTGGTCCGCGACTGCTTATTCGTCAGATATAACCCTGCTTATTTCGCAGCTGACCTCTATTTCTAGAGGTCGTTCCACTATCCGCCACCTGTGGACGCGTGTGATAGCAGTCAGCTCTGCCACACATCAGCTCTGCCACACATCTCTCTGTCCTATGCCAGGCCAAAATCCGGGGAGGTCAAGCAGAGTAGACAGCAGAATGCTAAGGTGGTTATGTGTAATGACGGTTGATGGTTATGTAGCACTGATATGTTTGATTTTAGTGTATCATACAATATTGTCACAGCTCTTACGGTTATTCTACTGTGTAGGGTGCATTGCTTTCATTTGAAAAGCTCTCACTGTCTCCTAATTGGTCGTCATCGGATTCGTCCGAAGAGATTTCACTCTGGCAGGTCTCCTTATCTGCAGAAGTTTCTGTCACAGACTCCGATATTGCTTTAGATGCTGACCACACGGCAATGTACAAATTCCAAATGTTCTCAACAAATACGTAGGTCTTGCGCCGATACACTTTTTTCCCGATTTGGCGACGTGGGTTTTTCGAACGAACAGTCGTGCATATAGACGTGTATGGTCTGTCGACGTGTTCGTTCCAGTCCAAGACAGCCAGATTGCTCCGCAGCTCGTACATTAAATTCCCGTAGTGTATCCGTTTATCCAGATAGATCAGACAAACGTTATTAAAACTTTCCACATAAAATGTGTCGTGGCCTTTGACATAATCTTCAGCGTGCTTGTACACTACCAACGACCGAAGAAAGTCCTGGAGCATTGTAATTGCAGCCTCATTTGAAACAATTCGAACTTCAATCATATGCCCCGGCTCTTTGCAGTGGGAAGTTTCATGGCACTTGCTGTGGTTGTTCTGAAAATGAGGGATGCATGATTCTATGAGCTTACGCAGGGTTTGGGCATCTCCATTGCAATTGTCCATACACCAATAGACGTGGTTTCGAATGGCAGCACCCTTGTCAGAAAGCTCGGGATGCCATGTTTTTCCAATGTTTTTTTGTGCTCCTTGCCCAATTTTTTTCACCCCGGCTGTTATAGGACGGGTGCAGTGCCAGCGGTCATTGGAATTCCTGGCTTGCTTCCTCTCACGTAGGCGCTTGTTGATTGTCATGTTTCGATCATGCACATGATGGGCAACTTTAATGTTGCTGAGATCCAGGCTCTCGTACATCCTGTCGAATCCCACTGCCTCGTGACGCTGTGAACAGTTATCATCATTCCCGTTAATGTGTTGAATATCAACGACTTTGTGAGTTTTCAACCCGATAGCAACATGGTCGGTGTGATAACTATTTCGTCTACAATGATGTCGTGCGTCAGTCATTATAGAGATAGCTCCATCAGGCGACAGTGAAGACTCCTGCGCTCTAGCGCCAAATATAGATTGCTTTCGCAGGTTCTCAGAAATGGCACTAAATGTAACCATATTCCTCCTGCGGAAAAGGTCTGACAATAGTCCAAACCGACTGAAGTCGCTAAAGCGCTCGTACTGTATGGGTGTCATACCAGAGGCCAGGTAGCTCAACATCACTCGGTGGTTGACTTCAAATTCCTTCCGCTCGCTGTCTATTGTGGATGAGGAACTCCACTGAAAGGAGTGTTTTTTCGCACACTCCATATCCACCGACAGCACATGACCACTGTGTGTCCATGACTTCACTGAATACGGCGTCACACATGTGGATGAATGTTGTGAGATTGTGTCGATCAACTGGGCAATGCTGGAGCACTGCCCAACAAAATTCTCATGTGCAGTCTCCAAAGCTGTTGCTGGAGCTGCTGATATTGCTGCTGTGACAGATGCTGGATCAGTCAGTGAAGTTGATTCACTTACTTCTTCCGTGACTGAAGACATCGTGAGTGTCTGCTGCGGATGTTGAGTTGCAGAAGAGAGCTTATTGGTGTCAACATCCATTATGACTTTCACCAGAACTTCTCTCAAACTTTTTACTCCCAACGCCAAGCGAATGTCCTCACATTTTTGCTCAAATTTAAGTTTATCACTGTCGGTTGTAAAAGTTAATTCAAAATGTTTCCTTACAGAAACGTAAGGGTAGCTATAACTCTTGGTAGATCCATCAGACAACCGTTTTTTAAATGTTCGCATGTTGCCAACTGCAACACCTGAAGTCGGTGTCGTTGGTACAGCGTAGTCTCCATCCATCTTTGGAAATAGTTCGATATAATGATACTAATATATGTCCACTAACGAAATACAATGTTATACTACTATAAGGTCCACTACTGAAATAAGATAATAATATAATATACAGACACGAGATATAAGCTGTATCGACTATGCGATTTAAAATGGCTATGAAGTGAAGAAATTACGAAGCTCAACTCTGCTGCAGCGAAATTCAAACTAGAATGAGTACTGCAAACCAAGACTCAATTGTGAAAGGACATTTCCTAAGTTCATTTCCTAAGTTCATTAGCATAATTTGGCATGTGACCTAGTCTCTCTTCCTTAGGCTGTATATTAGCATCTGATACTGGTGCAAATTCTTAGAATATGAAATACAGCTTATTGTCTTTAGTGTTCCGGGTATAATAAGGCAACGGTGACAGCATCAACAGCTGGCATTTATATACAGGTTTACGACCCAAAGCTCGGTTATATATACAAGTGGTCAATTGATCGGGGTAGGCCAGAGGGAGGGTGAAGGGCCTAGGGTGGGGGCTACCACCGATCGACCGACCGTCCCTGCGCCTCGCCTCCATTCCACAAAGCGGACGATGTTGCCTAGGCTATGCATATAATTAAATTCAGCAGCCTATGCTTGTAAGATGTGTAAACCAAAATGAAATCAACGCCCATTGGCCGACAGATGCTTACTTGAACCGCCTACAGTCGTTGGTCACTTCATTCTACGAGGGAAACCGCCAAACCTAAAACCTAGGGCTTTAATTGAAAACCATTCAAGTGATAGACAAACTCTAATAACACGGATTTAGCCTTATTCTTGTAAATTACTGTCTAATAAAAATAAAAATAAAAATAATAATGCTAGAGTGAGCGGGTGTGAATGCGTGACTAAGGTTTGACTAACAGAAGTATTTCGGATAATCTCTTAATGAATTCTGTACAGCACTTATCAGAATAAAATAACTAACAAGTAAATATTTGGGAAATAAGAATTCGTAGGTTTCTAAAATTTCTTGATACAGTCTAAATAAATCGTAAGAAATTGTTCTTTATTTTAGTTGACATGGATGTGAATGTTGCTCGTGGAAAGCCGACATTCGCCAGTTCCGTTTTCTGCGATTCTACCAACAACTGTGGGTCACATTTGGTTGTGGATGGCAATTACGATACCAACTTCTTTGACTATTCGTGCTTTGCAACAACCGATCCTTCCGGAGGACAAAATTGGTGGGCAGTCGACATGGGGCAACTCGTCTTCGTTGATCAGGTCATTGTCACAAATCGTGGAGGAGATGACACAATGCTTTGTGATAGCTTATGCGGTGAGTCGCTGCATTAGTTTGTCGGTCACTCTAACAGAAAGGCATGCAATCACAGTTATGCTCTATGGTCAGTAATCATATATATTGCAAACTAAATAAAAAAAATTCATGATCACTTCAGGGTAAAATCATCATTCAATATGCTCATGACTGCATAATATTGTGATACTTTAAGTAAGTAATTAAGTAAGTAGATAGGTAAGTAAGTAGGTAGCCAGAAGACTTTTAATAATGCTAGTCAAGCTATACATTTTACAAACTATACTAGCAGAAAACACTCTGCTAGTATACTCTGGTCTAACATTTAGGCCAAGGAAGAAATATTACTTTCCGAGATTTCTGCTCCACTTGCGCGCCTTCACGATCAAAGCTCTTGAAATGAGTCTACTGACTGTGCGCTGTCCAAGGGGAGATCAGGCGGTGCGAACGTGAACTGGCCGCCTGCCATCATAAGTCTCTGCTAAGAAAAATGAAATTGGTCATTTCCCTACCGATATCATGGCCGCCTCTTTAGCAAAGGTAACCTAAGAGATTGCTCCTCTTATGTATATTCGTTTACTGTAAATCAGTGAAGGATGACACATCGCATCGCAGCTTATATACAACTTACAGTCTAAAGCGATAATAGTAACGATGATAATAAAGTAGGGCCATATATCTCCAGTGCTATGACAAAGAAATGTAGGGCCTATGTGCTAGCGAGATTTGAGAACCAGTCAGATGGATTGAGGATGCTTCTGTACAAAAGGCGAGGGATAACATTCTTGTCATCTTTGGGTGGAAGAGAATATTCATGAACACCAGGGCGAAGGGAATAAGTCCGACGAATTTTTGGGTGGAAAGAGGCGACGGAGGACATGAGACTCGCTCGAGAGGATAGATCTGAAAAGGCGATTCTCTGCAGGCTAAACACGTTCCTCTTCTCTTCTTCGGTTGTACATGTAATAGGGTGGTAGTGAAAAAAGTTTTTTTTAAATAAAGCCCGGGACACCCCCTAGTTCTGTTCGTATTGGTAGTAGAAACTCATGTGCAAAATCTTTTTAAAATATTCCATTATTTAGGCGTGCCACATGACAACTCAAGTTTTGCATATGACACCATGCATCATTGAAGCCGTAAAAATCAACTTTCTTAGTTTTTCAGGAGCTGGATGAAAGTTCGTCACTTCTAGAACCTATTATTTGATTACTGTAATTATGTGATGAGTGTGAGGCACCATAGATTGTTGGATACCATATTCTATGATGATTTGTTTATAAATAAAAAATTAAATAATAAATATATAAATTGGAACCAACTGGAGCTGAGGAGTAAATAAATATTTGCAATTTTTTTAACAATTTTCTGAACTTTTGTAGTCTGCACATTTAACCCATTTTAGCCCGCAGTTCCACTTCTGGAACAAGGGGGATAAAATTTCACGGGTTACGTACTTTGAACTTCCCACCGGAAGTAATGGACAGGAAGTGCTTAGCAATAAACAATACATCAATTTTTGGTGAAACTTCATTGAAATTCTTTGTAATTAATCAATTACAATATTTTTACTTTTTACATTAGTTATTTCCTGTTACCATTGGAAATGTCCAGAAGAAGGTAATTATTACAATGTCATTACTTATTTCAAATTTTAATTTCATAACTAATTTCAACCGGAAATACTGTATAGAAACTTGTGTAATACATTGAGATTGTGTTAAAAAAATTATCCTAAGGAATTTAGTAATTTGAACTTTATGTTCCATATGTGGAACTGTGGGAAACAGCAGCACCATGGCTAATTAAAATTTGTATTTTTGCTTTCTGTACTCTATGCAATGAAAACGCTCAATAATGTACATACTAACTGCAAATGGAATAATAGTTATGGAAGGGGACATATGTATCAAGACTTTGTATCCTTCTATTGGCAACTATATAACAGCAGTAATAATGATATGTCCTGTTTATGCACACTGTACAGAAAATATACGGTAAAGGAAGTGTTGGACGCACTTGAAGATGAAGCAGATTTTGGAAGTGCAGACATTTTTATTGATCCTCCTAGAGATGGAGTTGAAAGTGAAGAAGACAGTGGAGACGAAGATGAAGGAGGTAACATGAATAACCTAAGTGGCCCTCAACTCATCAGCACCTGCCAAGGAAGATTGCGAACCAGAAGTAATGAAATCGTTGAAATGGGAGGTGAAGATTTGGCAACTGGTGACGACGAATCTAGTGGTGATCCCTTGGAATGTGACGATGTAAGTGAAGTCGCTGATTCTGCTGCGAAAGCAATCACAACCACAAAACGGAAAACGTTGATTCCACGCAAATGGGTAAAAAAAGACATCCAACCAAACTGGCCGGACTTCAACATTCCAGAAAAATCATTCACAATTCCATTGGATCCAGTGACAACATTTGAATTTTTCTTTGACGATGACATTTGCACCTTTTTGGCTGAGATGACAACACTGTACGGAAGAGAGGTAAAGCATGACCATGCTTTTGAGACGGATGCTGAAGAAATAAGATGTTTCTTGGCCATTCTTCTGTTATCTGGATATGTCGATGTGCCGAGATGGAGAATGTTTTGGGAGGTGGACACTGAAACGTTCAATTCCGCAGTTGCACGTGCAATGCGGCGCAACCGTTTTGACACAATCAAGCGTTACCTTCACTGTTCAGATAACAGCCATCTCCCAGAAAATGACAAATTTGGCAAGATGAGATCTCTCATGACGATGCTGAATGAACGCTATCTGAACTTTGCAAATCTGAAAGAACACGTCTGTGTTGATGAGAGTATGGCGCCATATTACGGTAAACATGCGAAGTGCAACATTAATCTCCATGAAAGTTGCTTCCCACACTTTCACAAAACCCACTAGACATGCAAGCTGTGAATTTTTTGCTGTTTAGCTTCACTAGAAACTTCATCAAAACTGAATAAGAAATTATCTTACAACAATGTTCATGTACCTGACATTCCCACAGTTCCACTTCTGGAACAAACATATTTTGTGCAAATTTCTATGGAAAAAATATAATTAAATTTCACAGAATATTTCTCCTCTTCATTTTGTCACTAAAGCAATAGTGTAAAAGAAAAAAAATTCGGAAAAAAAATTCGGGCTAAAACGGGTTAAGGCTTTTCTAAAGTTTAATTATTTATTTACTTACTTACTCACGCTATCCCACATTATTCATAATCCATTTCAAATTAATCACATTTTAAAAGTTATCCTTGAAGATGTCTTCAACCCTCTGGCTGGACCGTTTCCTGGACCTGAAATACCTTTGCTTAAACGATATCAGAATGCATTGCCTTTGATCATCCATGACATGATTGCTGATGGTTTGTCAGATGATGAAATTGCAGTTTAACAATAACAACGAAATGATGGAAGACGCTGTTGAATTTGAAGTGGAATGTTTGCAGAAAGACAGCCAGCCTCGTGATGATTATCTAGAGCTCTTGGAACTTGCACTGATCTACATAGGTCATGTCCCTCCTCGAGAGTTGCATATTACAGCCTCTGGTGTCATGTCACCGCTCTCTTCGCTCTGCCACCCGTGGTGATCTCTCTGTCCCTTGTGCACACACCGCTACTATGCAGCAGCGCGCTTTCTCCGTGGTTGGACCCACAATTTGGAATGGGCTTCCTCCTGAGCTGCGGTCTCTTCCTCGTAACTCATTCACCGCTTTCTTCTCTGCTCTAAAGACTGTTATCTTTCGTCGGGGTTGGGCTAGGAGCGCCTCTGAGTAGCTTCCTTGAAGGGGCGCTATATAAATGATTGATTGATTGATGCATAGGGCCAGGTGGATGGCCAAGGCCATCTATTCTCACAAAGTATTCCTTTTACGATCTCAATTGCGAATTACCTTCTGGAAAAAAAATTTGCCACGTTCCCTTAACCTGTTCATCTGCTTTAATTATCTCAGCTCATGGTTTACAGCTTCACACTCTACTCTGAAGGCACTTTCCGTCATGCTTGTTACCTCAGTGAGGATTTGGTCGATTTCTGTTTTTTCGATGACTGCATTGATGCTGCTTCCAAGGCCTTGTTGGTGCAAACAATGAGAACCAATGTTGGTGTTGGCATTCCATCCAAATGTCCACAAATTACTGTACACACAGCTTCATGTAGTCGGGAGCACCTCTGAGTAGTACTCCTTGAAGAGGCGCTATATAAATGCCCGTTATGAATGAATGAATGAATGTACTCTTGAGATTTTGTGACTTCAAACATGATGAATACTGTGCATACCATTGATTGGCTGGAGAAAGATCCAACTTCGTAGAAACAGGACAGCATCTTGTAGCGACATGGTCACGTTACGGCGCTATAGAAATTGTCCGTGTTATTATTATTTTAATTATTTATTTGGAGTGTCATCAGAAAGGTTGAGTGTGGTGAATGATAGAGCAGAAAGGGGATTGGCACTGATCCAAGAATACAATCAAATACTGACCAAGGATGAAGGTCAAAAGCAGGCCTTGCTCCATGTGGTGTCCGAACATTGGAAAAAGTATCCGGACCCCAAGAAGTTAACGGTCACAAAAATGGACTAATAAATATTTTATTCTTGATAGAGTTCAATTATGCTCAAAAATACTCTTTAAGTATTGTGCCTTAAACCTAGCAATTGAAATTGAATTTGAAATTTACTTTCGGTTTCACAAAATACAAAAGAATATCGATTATATTATCACAATTGTGCTTACATTCCTTGTCTAAAATTTGGAAAACTTGTCATCTGATGTGGCACCCCTAAATGATGGAATATTTTTATAATATTTTGCAAACTAGCTTAGTATATCAAAAGGAACATAACTAGGGGCTGTCCCATCCATTTCCACAAAATAAAGTTTTTGAGCACCACCCTAGCATGTAAGTTATAGGTTTGTAATCAAACATTTATAAAAGCACCACTCAACGACTCAGAGGCACTTCCGACAAAAATTAGTGCCATCACTAACAAATGAAAGGGTCTTCAGGCGTTTCCGGAACGGCGGAAGACGGTTCCGACTGGAGGGTCCATCATAGACAAAGCTTCTAGACTGAGATATAGCTCCGCGCATGTACATAACAACCACATGGTCTCAGGGAGCCAGTACCGAGTGTCACGAATGAAGGGATTGATGTGGGCAAACCTCGGGAGATCAACAATAGTGCCAATCGTATTCTTAACCAGTGCATCAATTCAGACGTTTTGCATACCTTTCATTTATGCAGTCGACGGCATCTTGCAAAGGACTGTAATGTGATATCATGCAATCTAATGCAATGTAATTATTAAACGAACAGCGATTATAATTATGCTCTATGTTCTTTATTTCCTGTTTATTGAGGATTTAAACTGTAATTATAGCACGACCTCAATATATGCAGTGCGTCTTTCATGTTTCACAGAAACACGACTGGACAATTTCATCGTCGGACTGACAAACCTGACACCAAGCCTGGCTACCATCATCAGAGGCAGTTTTCTCATCTGCGGAGTTTATCCCGGACATGTCCTACCGTCCTTTAATGCCTCAGTTCAGTGTGCACCAGGCTCCCCTTCTGCTAGACACGTGATCATCCAACAACCAGAAACCGGAATAGGAGCGCTTAACTTCTGCGAAGTAGAAGTCTGGACTAAACATACAAGTATGAATATTGCCTACAGTCTGTGTCTATGCTGAAGATTTCAAATTTAATCTAAGAAACTCTATTAAAATTCTTATAATTGCTTATAAACTCTAATCTGCTCTGATCTAATACAATTTAATCCACCGGCTTTACCAAGGATGTATACCAAGCTGTTCACAAAATGCATAAACCAGGCTGTTCTTAAGAATAAATTCAACAGTTCATTAGACATAAACCAGGCTGTTCTTAACGATAAATTCAACAGTTCGTTAGGCATAAACCAGGCTGTTCTTAAGGATAAATTCAACAGTTCATTGGCATAAACACAGCTGTTCTTCATGTATAAACACAGTTGTTCTTAAAGCATAAACCAGTTATTCATGGTCGCTTCGAGTGATTTCATAGTCATAAATCATAATCCGTTGGAGAAGTCTGGTCGAAAATCGATTGTGATGGAAATAACTTCACTATTCAGTATTAAATTCTCGCAGAACGTATTATTCTCCTTGTGCTCTTTGTTTAGTGTCGCAATGGAAACGTGAATCTGGTGTTCGTCTGGAGAACTACGTGAACTCAACGGCTGCTGTCGGCTGTGCACTGGACTGCATGGTACTCTGCCAGGAAGCTGGAATCGGATGCGATTCCTTCAATCACCGTCCCATCGACAACGCCTGCGAGTTGAACAGCCACTCATCTGGATTCAATCCATCAGCAAAGGTCGTCAGTTCTTCCTGGAACTGGTGGTTCACGTACTATTAAACCCAGTCCTTCCTTCGTTCAGTGCGTGGGATCATCGCCCTCTGGTGTCAGAAAGCTATGTCATCGATAGAATGTATAGATTTACATCGCGACAATGCATGATGGAACTGGGTCGATGTGTGATCAAATCTTTTTTGCACATTCATCAAATCTTTCTTTGCTTTATGTGTAGAACTGATACGAATCGCTCCATTCATTCAAATCGTGTGTGCTCCTGCCTTTTTTAGATTGTATCAATGATTGTAATTGAAATCTCAGATTTAAATGGCGGCACTTTAGGGTAACTCCTTTACCGAAGAGTGTTCTACAAGCCTTTACGTAGGAGTGTAAGAGGTGCTAAGAATAGCCAGTGAGTTCCTAATACCTATCACAGGCTGTTAGGCAACATATTCGAGAACAAAGCTGCTGGGCTGAAATATGGCTGACTGGTTTTTCTCAGCTTTTATCTTGGTTCGAAAAATCATGTATCTGTCTCTATTTTAATGGAGAAGGGTGAAATAGACATCAATTTGATCATAGACGAATTAGCAACATCTTAAACAAATAATGACGAAATGATACAAATTATTAAAGCCATAGCTTTTGGTTCTTTAGTACATAAACCAATAATATAACATAAATATTAAATTGGCTATAATAAACACCGAGGTGAGTATTAGGGGGAGCATAACCTCGATGCATGAGTAAGATAATAATATATGGAGCATAGTCAAAATTACTGGCTATAATAAACACCGAGGTGAATATTAGGGGGAGCATTACCTCGATGCATGAGTAAGATAGTGATATATCGAGCATAGTCAAACATACTGTAAAGTAATGGGATATATAAAAATAAGTAAATTATAAGTTCGCCAGATGGCGCCACAATTTAAAGAAAATCCAGGTCTCAGTTAGTAGCCATTTTATATATTGTATTATCGTGAAGAGGGATGGGGATTATAAGAAACAATTGTCAGGAATATGCCCAAAATATTCGAAGAAATTAGTCAGGGTCAAGCGGTTAAGTTTTAAAATGTCAAATTATTGTAACATGAATTCTGGTTATACTTTCAGACAGACTCACACACGGAAAACGAACGGACTATCTAAGAGGTAGTGGCTAAAGCGCAACAGTGACTGGAACTGTATACATTGGGATCAAAATGCCATGAGAAGGTCAACTTAAAGTGACATCCAACAATAAGTATACATGGCTTAAAAATGCCTCAGTGGGCAGGTCAAAGTATCTGTAACAGGACAGATAAATATAAGGTTTGCGGTTTCTAGACAGCAATATACAGAATGTTATATTTAGAATAACCTAGTATAAGGTAATTTAGAAGTAACGTAATTCTAATGTTTATATAAATTTATCAAAATGCAGTCACAGGTTATGAGTTAAAGTATATGTGGAGCTCTTGGTAATGGTATAGGGGTTTATGTCAGAAATGTATTACAACAAACCATGTACTAAGTTAATGTGCATATCATGTAACTAAGAAAATCAGATATTCTAGATTTTTACTCACGATTAGTTTAAAGTTTTTGTAACATCAATTATGTTTATGATTTCAGGCAAACCCAGAGAACGGTAGAGAGTCCAACAAATCAACGGGTGGAAACTAAATGACAGTGGTGACAGGAAAATCTCAACTAAGATAAGAAGAGGCTAAATGTGGATGGTAAACCCCACTTCCATGGTGTACTGACTCCTAAAACAGGACACGTCATTGATCATGTAACAATGCAATTAAGTTAGCTAAGTAGCTTATGTTCCCCCTAATACTCACCTCGGTGTTTATTATAGCCAACGTTTCTCAGCACCCCTTTTGAGGAGGCTTACGTGACGAGGTTATGCTCCCCCTAATACTCACCTCGGTGTTTATTATAGCCAACGTTTCTCAGCACCCCTTTTGAGGAGGCTTACGTGAGCATCGAGGTTATGCTCCCCCTAATACTCACCTCGGTGTTTATTATAGCCAACGTTTCTCAGCACCCCTTTTGAGGAGGCTTACGTGAGCATCGAGGTTATGCTCCCCCTAATACTCACCTCGGTGTTTATTATAGCCATTATAACCATAATTATCATTAGGTTAATAATATAAATAATTTAACATAATATAATATAATGTATTGTAAATAATGATATTTAATGCTAATAAAGCACAAGGCTAAGAAGTCAGCTGTTCAAAACCCTGCCAATGCTGATTTTTCTTGAAATTTCTGCACTTCCAACACCCTTAGCAAACTCGATTCCATAATACGTATACTGTTGGCGGGTAGATCAGGGCATCGGGCTCTAAGCCTAACCTAGTCCTTAAAATATGAAATTATTAAAAACTCCGCAACTTCAAAACTGCACAGTGACCTTTGCATGGATACCAAGCCACGTGGGTTTAGCAGGGAATGAAAAGGCTAACTCATTATGTAAGAAAGCAACCACACACTTCATTATCGACCTTGAAGTAAGTAATGAACTAAAAGACGCATATAATGACATAGATAACTATATCATAGCCCTATGCCAGAGAGAATATATTAGCCAGACAACAGGATTGCACTATAGAAGTTTAGAGACAACTGTAATAAAATAAAGCTTAATGCGCATAAACGGGGTAAATAAAGACTAATTAATACCAGATTAGCGCTAGGACATTGTAGACTAGACCATTATCTTTTTAAAATAGGTCAACATCTAACCGGAGAAGGTGGCCATTGCAACAATCAGGAAACGATTAAACACTTTCTATTCTAATGTAGCACTATAACTTAACAGCACAATCAGGGGCGTCTATCCCCCCCTAAGTCGTTGGAGCAACGTCCCTTTTCACCCTCTTTCCCCCCCTTCCCGTTCCTTCCCCCCCTAAAATGGTGGCACACACAATGACAAATCTTTCCCCCTCTATTTCTTGGATGGAGCATTTGCTCCAAGGTTTCTATGGTGTAGACGCCCCTGAGCACAATTGGGAATGACTACTGTTGGCAATGATCAATCAAAAACTGTCGAGGAACTCCTCTATCCAATAGATCATATATGACCACGCACTGTATTCCATAATAAGCAACATAAATAGAAACCTATAGACTTGTATGTCTTTTAGTAAAATTGCTGACAGAATGATACTGTGAAAAGTTTGACCACTTCATTTTTCAGAGACGAATATGAAAAGACAGCGCACAAAGATCAAAACTGAAACTCGAAGACATCTATACGTTGGAAGCAGCCTAAAACAACAAAGCCAAGCTCCAATAAAAGTGCTGAATTAGGGAGGAAGAGTAAACTACCTCAAGCTGGTCTTGAGTACAGGAAAAATCCTACCTCCCTCACCCTGAAGTGGCAGAGAATAGGGTTGGGTAGCTGGCACGCAGCATTCCCCTAAAGCAGCTCTAAGACAGTGGATCAACGAAACCATTAACTAATAGTAGAACACCTTTTGTACATATGCTTCTAGAGACAAACATTATTTTAGTATCAGGTATAGTTGTATACTGCGTAAGGGGGCATCACCTTGGTCAAGAGTGCTTCCCAATTCCAGTAAACAACAACAACATCGGGCCATCCGCATTTATACGCCGAGGCTAAGAAAATGAGTAGCTAACTATCCCGATGGCTAACTCTCTAGGTAGGCTTGAGGAACGCCTCTTCTTCCCCTGCTTGTAATTCTTTTGCTTGTTTTTCTTCTCATTTCTCCATGCTGCATCTCCTTCTGTACTGTTTCTCCTCCTCCTCTTTTTTTCTTTTCATCTTTCCTTTCCCTATCCCCTCACTGTAAAACAGTGAGGGGATAGGGAAAGGAAATGACTTTTCGTATTCTTCCTCGTCTTTCTTCCTAAACAACAGAGATAAAGATAGAAGCTGAGAGAAAGAGTGAGACAGAAGGGAAAAGACAACGATAGAGTGAGAGAGAGAGAGAGAGAGAGAGAGAGAGAGAGAGAGAGAGAGAGAGAGAGAGAGAGAGAGAGAGAGAGAGAGAGAGAGAGAGAGAGAGAGATTGAGAAAGACAGAGAATTCCATCACCGCATATTATTTATTTTTAGCATTTCTTAAGAAATTCTCTGGCCTATTGAAGCGTGACCTAAATGCATACATAATTGGGCTTCAACGTATGTAGAATAGCCATGCTAATGTGCATAACTACCGGCAAATAAGGTACTCTGTTATTTCCCGGTCATTATGTGGGTAAATCCGGGATGTATCAGGATGCAACTAACGGTGTCTAGCACAGCTTATAGATAACTCATAATGGGCGATAAATTAGTTTGTCTGGCATTGAATTGGCTGAGTCACAGTTCAAATAATCTGTAATGTTTTAATACCACACCAAAGCAAACTCCATCTGTCCTGGTTGGAAAATACACCTTTAACGGAGCTAGGCAGTCATGAGTGCGTGTTTGTACCTACGTATATGTCTATGCACTGTATGCATGTATGGATATGTATGTATGTATGTATGTATGTATGTATGCATGTATGTATGTATGTATGTATGTATGTATGTATGTATGTATGTATGTATGTATGTATGTATGTATGTATGTATGTATGAATGTATGTATGTATGTGTATATATATGTAAGTATGTATGCGTGGATATATTTATGTATATGTGTATTTATGTATATTCAAGTATCTTACATAACATAATAGTCATGCAAAGTGATTCAGCAGACATGCAATCTGTGTTTTAAGCACTGTTCAGTATATGTATATATCTAGCCACTTAATGTAGCGCATTTTCTGTATCTTTTTCAGTCTAATGGATATACTTATTCATGGTAAATATATCCATTAGTCAGTAGTGTCCACAGTAAACTATGTCCTAATCCTGTTCAGATCCTTTGCTTTGCCTATGGAAGGAGTTGGTCAAAATAGATTCAGGACGCTATGCGTGGCTTTCTGATACCGATTATGATTCGGCTGAAATCTATAGTTTTATCAGTTAAACAAGCATTTGCTAGTTGGCTAACATATTGGCGTAGTGTTGTTGTAGGTCTTCGATTAAACATGGGATTATCTTCAAGCTTAAGACATGAGCTCTTACTAACAGTTGGCTCTCTGTGAGCTCTATATATCTGTACGTTTCGATAACTGCCAGGGTTAAACTGTTTAGAACTGGTTAATTATAGAGATACTGCTTTCGTGTGAATGTGCGTCAATACGAACAGCGAATCTGGCTCAACATATCCATAAGCAGGGGCGTAGCCAGACTTCAATTCAAGAGGAGGCAACTACTGCTTGTGTAAACTTTTATGCAGTGGCGGCGATTTTGTTTCAAAGGTCAGAGGGAAATTTGTCAGCGTCCGAAAAAACTTATGAGAATTTAAGAATTTTGCTGTAAGAATTTCAAAACTTTCGTCACGAAAAAGTTTATTTCGTCCCGAAAAAAGTTGATGACCTTTTTTTTTTTTTTTTTTTTAGTCATCAACACATTCGAGGACTTTCTTCGAGACACAAATCAAGAGGAGGCAAAATCCACCTCTCCTGGGGTCTACTTCAGAAAATACATGGACAATTGTTAAATTCGCAAAACCAAGAGGAGGCAAATGCCTCCTCTTGCCTCCATGTAGCTACGCCTATGTCCATAAGCATAGATAATTGACAGGATGTAAACTTTTAGAACTTAGAAATATATCGGTTACTGTCATAATATTCGTTGGTTAGTAGTTTAAACGATCTATTATATATATAGGCCTGTGTGTAGCAGCCGATGTTGCGCATCTACTCGTAGAGCATACAGTCCAGGATGTAATTCATGAGCAGATGTTTGGATAGCGTATGGTGTTCTATGGAATGTCTATATGTAGGGCAGTTACTCGCAAAGGTTGAGTGTGTTTTTGATTGGCTGAACTACTGAGATTGTTTAAAATGAAGATTTCTCTCATTTACTTGTTTATTATATGTGGTAAGTGGTCGTCTCCAACTCCCTACTATTTATTTGTTTCACGCATATTCTAAACGATTTTCTCTGTTTAGTGAACAAAAACATGCGTGTACGGTACTGGGACGTGCAGGAACACAACTGAAACATATAGCGCCCTATTACAATCAGCTGATTCATTTTTAGCCATAACGGCCTAAGAGGATGCGTTCTGTAGAAGAACGGTGCAACTCGTCCGCATTGGTTCATACTATCTTCTCCACAAGGTAGTTTTTGGCCATGGTCACGTGTTTTTCCTGGTTAGTGTTTAATTACAAATTATAACGAGCTTATATACAGATGCAATTAGCCTAATTGTGTTTCCTTTTCTTTAGTTAATTTTGTCGCAACCATCGTTGCCGATTACAGAAAATGTTACGAAGAGTTTTCACTTTGCTTGATTACAAACACCGACGATGAGAGCAAACTTAGACTAACTCTAAATCAAGCCGACCAATGGTGCAGAAATCATTCATCGTCTTTGGTCACCATAACAAATCAAACCGTTCAAAACGTCATAACAGCTTTTATTAAAGATTCATCTGCCAAACTGGATTCAGATGTTATTACAAATGGTTTCGGATTCAAAGACAGTACTTGGACGTGGATCAATGGAACACTATCAGGTGAATGTTTCAATAGTTAACAGATCTGAATAAAATAATTATCTTCTCTTTCTGGTCAATAGGCCAATCGATCTGTCGCATACACACTCTTACATCCACCATCCATCCATACATACATACACATACATACATTCAGACATACATACACAAAAACCGGTGTGCACACATATATACATATTCGTGCATGAATATATATATATATATATATATATATATATATATATATTCATGCACGAATATTTATGGGTTCTAAATCCGAAGCACAATTATTAACAGATACAACCGACACCACTACCAGACTAGAAACCAGGCGCCCTATGCACCCTCCTTTTCACACACAAACACACGACTATTTTCCATTAAGTGTACTGGACCCATTTCTTTGAATTCTCTTCCCTCGTCCATCCGCAGACAAAACTCTCTGGTTAGTTTTAAGACTCAACTTCGAATATTTCTGATTGGTACAAACTTTCACGATGCCTGAAGACAAGCAGACAATCGACAGAGCCCATCGCCACGGTACCGTCGTGAGACTAGGAGCCCCTTAGTTAAGTATTTTCTTAGTTAAGATTGTGAAATTATTTATCTGTTGCTTCGTTGTATAGTTTATTTCTAATACTACTCGCATACCGCCTTTTCATTTTTACTCCATGTGGGGGTTCCGGGAAACGGGGTGTACAACCCCTTTGGTTCCCCCGTGTAACCAATTGCGAGACTAAAAGTAATGTTCTGTTAACTGTTGTACTGTCTACAAAGTTGGTTACCGAATAAACTGATTTGATGATGATTTGATATATATATATATATATATATATATATATATACTATATGCACATCAAAATCGCAATAGTAATTACCATATTTATGTAGCGCTTGCAATTGAGGTAGAGAACGGTTCCGAAATTCAGGTCGCAGGTCGCATTGCAGTCTCTTCTAGAATGAGGGAGCGACTACACCAAAACTTGCACGTTGCACTTGTGAGAATACGGGATTGAGGTACATCTAGATCATATCCTGCTCCATTTACCAATCACTTATGCTGAAACGATATAGGCCTGCATAGATGGCAATACCGTAGTCAACACTACTGCATCTAGATGCACATAAACTTGCATGCCTGCATACATATGTGTAGTGGTGTACAGTACACACACAGACATTTGAGAGGTAGAGACAGAATGAAAGGGAGACAGACAGACAGTCAGACGTCCCTCATTCTAGACAGATAGACAGACACAGAAATAGAAAGACAGACAGGTAGAGAGCAATGAGCAGAGGCAGATATCTGCGCAATGGCGTGGCTGGAATGCACTTGTGTTTGGACTAGACAAGGGAATGGCACCTTTGGTGAAGCTACACAAGGTGCTCGTATTCGTGCTTGTGCAAAATATGTAGACCAAGTGACGCCGACCGGAAGGGCATTTAAGAGTTAAGACCGTAAAGTCGCTCCGTCGGTCGGAGTCGCTGGTCAGAGGTCGTGCTGCTGAATAAACTACGTACTCTTCAACACCTGAGTCTTCATCTTCTTCGGTTGGTCGGCAATCCCGAATCTCGGGCGATCAACGCAGACACTATATAATGTATACGTATATATATATATATATATATATATATATATATATATGTATATATATATATATATATATGCTGCAAACATACATACCAACATGCATCAATCAATCAATCTTTCTTTATTGATGCCATTTTGCCTTTACAAGGCTCACTGAGAGTACAATGTACATTGAAAACTTTCCTTTTTGCCGGTGCCGGCATTGATGCGGGTTGAAAGCGCCGCTGATTTGAGTGGCGCTATATAAGTTTTCGATTACAATTACAATTACAATTACAATGACAATGTGGAACCTGGCGAACACATAAGGGAAGCTTATTCCATACTTTGTGACCAGCGGATCTTATAGTGAAAGCACCTGCAGATAGGACGGTAGCTGTCGGCGATTCTTGTAGGATAGGAGTGACATTCTGAACCTAATTGGAAGAACCCATCAAAACATGCTGGTAGCGAAGCGTGCTCATAATGAAATACGAACAGACCATTTTGTAATATCCGAATCTGTTCTAATTTTGGTAGCTACACTACAGGCTTGAAAACAAAGGTTCCGTGTACCCTCCACGGGGCACCCTTGCCACAATTCGGATCGCTCGTTTTTGTTGAATTACTAGCCTAGTTAGTCTCGAATCATAAGTAGATGCCCACACCATATTACAGTAGGTGAGGTCGGGGTAAATTAAGACGTAATATAATTAAAGACGTATGTTTTCGGACAGTAAATAAGTTACACGCTTAAGAATGCCTGTATTTTTTGCCATTTTTTCCAAGATAGCGCTTACACGTTATTTCCATGTTAAATGCCTGTCTATGTAAACGCCTAGAAAACTGGTGGAGTTGACCTGAGTAATTGGTGTATCATTATACCAATAGATAGCTGCATATATACGTATGTTTATACAAAACTACATAGGTACGTATGGACATACCTACATCCATGCATGCATAATTGTAAGTACACACATATGTATAAATGTATACGTGCATGCATCCATATACATGATACATACTTACATGCATACGTACGTACATCCAGGGTCGGATCCAGAAGGTCTGTCAGGGGGGGCAAAATTTTTTACATACCTACCATCCCCCAAAAAAGTTGATGACCTTTTTTTAGTCATTAACCTTTTTTTACTGTCTTCAGTACCCACGTCCTGTACATTTGACTCATCCACGCCTACGGGGGGGAGGAATGGGGGCCACGCCTGTGTAAACATCATAAAACGCCCATAAAACGCCTGTGTAAATAAAGAAAAATTTCAAATGGGGGGCATGGCCGGATTGGCCCCCCCTGGATCCGCCCCTGCGTACATCGGTACATAGGTTTACACGTATCCATACGTACATAAGTACATACGGACTTACGTACTAACGAATATAATATATATATATATATATATATATATATAACTAAATGCATACGGAAGTTCTTTCGTAGTGAATTATTTGAATGTTTCTGTTGTTCAAGTTATTTATTCGAATTTGAACACCAACTACTACTACTATCGCTACGCCTACTTAGTAGTCTCAACAGACAGAACTTTGGCATTATCCAGCGGTCTAGCGAATACCAAAAGAAAATTCATCTGCTCCTACATCAACCACTGTAAGTATTTCATTGAGTCTCCGCCAAAAATGCGTAATCAAATTTCACTTTGAACTGCATAGCATCCCAATCTTGGTATTAGACTAAAATGGTATTACTCTAAAGTAATTGGCATTAGAATTAGTGGTATTAGACTAGACTGTTAGACTATAGGTGGTAGAAAATAAAAGGGAGACGGAAGATTGCGCTAGGAAGATCACATATGGTGTACTTAAGAAATCGAGCATACTAGGTTGTTTGTTGGGCTGTTTTCTCATTCCGCCAGTTTGCGTATTCTGTAATCTGCTACGACATTATTATAAGGGCGCTAAAGAAATCATTGGATTAGATTAATTAAGACCGGATGTTATTTTAAGATTAGCTCTATAAATTAAAACATAATCGGCTGACCTTGTTTGTTTTCAACCTCAGCTATTAATGCAGTTTGGCTATAATTAAAAATGCATGCAGCCGTTCCTCAACAGAAACTAATCATACTATGCTGGTTTGAGTGAGTAAGGTGCCATCAACGACATTGAGTTCATCAATTAGCAAGCAGTGCTCAGATAACTCTGAAATTCTTTATTTAACGGGTTCCACACACACACACACACACGCATGCATGCACGCGCACAAACCCACAAACACACACACGCACACACACACACACACGAGAAATCAAACCAACAAATTGATGTCCTAATTTGAAAGATAACGCTGTGTTCAGAGTTCTTTGACTGTAAACCAGTTCTGCGTAGCTCTGTAAGCGCACAAACAATGGCAAACAATTAGTTTCGAGGCAAGTGGGCCTATAGGTCTAGCAGCTAGCAGTTTGCAGTTAGCAGACACTGTGCGTAATCTGTGAACGAAGTGTTAAACTTTCAGACTCAAGTTGTCCAGAAGACCATCAAAAGTTGGGAATGAGATGCTACAAAATGCACAACACAGAAGTCACTTGGTTCGACGCTAGAAACACTTGCCTCAAAGATGAAAGAAGTGACCTTGCAACTTTCGAAGATGGCAATTTCTGGCTTACCTTTGAATGGCGACGCAATGAGCAATATTGGATTGGACTGCGGAAAGAAAGATGGGTCTGGTTTACTGGACAGAGTAAGCAGATAATGGAATACAATTTCCTATTTAGCCTGCAAATGTGGTCCAAGATTTATATTCTATACTTAGCATTTGATTTATCAATAAATATGCCTCCAGCGCAGATAAATGTTTCGAGATTTCTTTTCCACCATGCTTCCCCTAACCTACTAAGTTCTAATAAGTGAACTGACTCATTACATTGTCAGTGGGAAGGTGAGGCGACGAGAGAGCCGCAGGCTGGACACTCGCCTTCATATGCCGAGGTTAAGAAATGAATCGCTAATACTGCATGCCCATGCGCCTCTCGGGGATATCTGACTCTTCCTCCTCTTTCCATTCATTCATCCTCCTCCGATCCTCCACCTTCTTCTTCAAATTGCTCCTCACAATATTCAATACAATACAATGCAACTAAATATTTATAGCGCGCTTTAACAAGTCGAGTCTTGCACGAGAGAGCGTTGCGCGAAAAACCTAGTCACACTACAATGTGAATGGACGTTTCAAATTTAGATTTTTAACTAAGCAACATTTGTGCATTGACGGACTGTAGTTGGAGGACTGGTTCATTCTATGGGTCCTGAGACCGAGCAGGCACGACTACCAAACCTCCGGTCGGTGTGAAGTACAGAATAATCCCCTCGCGGCCGATCGGAGTCCTCTGGAATTTGTAGAACATGGCGCGACCATAGATGTCATGTAGGAAGGAGAGGTTTCAGAGTGAATATGGTACATGAGGAGGCAGATTTTAAATATTCATCTTCTAAATCATTTTTAAACTTATGCGCGCTAGAAAAGCATGACATTTTCTCATCGAACACTTGGCCTAATTCCGGAAATGGCTCTAGCAGGGGCATAGGAGTGGCGTCCGTGGTTCCCGGGTGGGGAACGGTTGTCATCCTTGACGACGCACCAGGGCTCCTTTTGATTCTAGGCCTACCACCAGGCTTCTCTTCGATTTCATCTCCTCTAACTTAAATACTTCGGCACCGGGAACGTCTTCCAAGTTTGTGGTTCGAACCCCTAACGATTCCTCGGAATCACTTCCTTTATTGCTAGTCATCTCTATTACTAGCAGGAATTCTTGTAGTCTACGCTTCAATTCTTCCCTTAATGATGGGTTATTAAGAACTTACCCTAGAATTCTTTGAGTTATTTTAACTCATTTCTGTATTTACGCATACAAGTAACACAAAAATGTAATCACAAGGTCTTATTAAAAGAAATACTAATTACTCTGAACACCAACTTATGAAGCGCTGCTATGCAGGCCTTTGCAGAACTAAATATATGTCATGTCATGTCGCCGTCGTCGCTCTGCGATGTTAGGCTATAGGAATGGGTCAACATTGTCCATCGTTTCCTATCTCGTATTGCAACCATTAGGTTGATCCCAGATAGTCCAATCGATCCTATAGTGTTGTCAATCCAGTATAATCTTGGTCAGCCGCGGTTGCGAACCCTTTCTACAAGACCCGTCATCAGGCTGCCTTCGATATTGTCCCTCGGCTGCCTCATGATGTGTCCGAAGTACCGTAGCTTGCGGGTTCGGACGTGGTTCAGCAGTTCGCTTTTGGTCCTCGCCAGCGTGTATACTTGTTCGGTGGTCATCCTTTTTGTCCAGGGAATTCTTAGCAACTTTCTGACGCTCTTTCTATCGAACGTTTGGATGCCTTCTCTTCTGCTTTCCTTAGCGTCCAGGCCTCACATCCGTATGTTGCTGTCGGCCTAAGTTATCTGGGTGCTCTAATAAAACACACTATCCTAAACAGAAAGCTCCTCGAACTTTAGACTTCAACTTTAACTTTAACTTTTAACTTTAACTTTAGACTAAGTGGAAACTACCAATCTAGTCGAGCAGTTTGACTGACGGTAATCTGTTGTTACCAATTCAATTTCAGTATTTAAGAAAGACAAACAAACGACGCCCTGTGTGATTTCTAAACTTTGTCGCAGGCAAGCATTAGGCCAGACGTCGCCTACGCAAAATAGAAGACGTCGGCGCGTTCTCGTCAGACACCGTCAACTGCCGAACTTCGATAAAAACCAGAAGAATCTTCTCGCAAAATTGGCGTCTGGCGCTAAAATTTCTAGGCCAAAATTTTTAAATCAGATTCCCACCGAAATTCAAGTTCAATATCATCAAACTTTAGCCTCGAATGTCTAGCGAAGAAACGTAATGACCACCTAGAGAACCGAACTCAAAGACTACACCAGCTACAATAGCTGGGGTCACGTGACACCCAAAACCAAGTTGGCACCACCTATCCATAGGGGCTACTTGTGTGGTAAGACATAAGTGTTAGACACTGAGTGAGGTTAAAGGTCAGTGACAGGCCTAGTTCGCCACAATTGGACACTGACACTATAAACTAATGCTAGCTATAATATTAATATCGACATTAAGATTAAAAGAGAATATTTTTGTTTTAGTGCCAGTAGATTTAAAATATTACAACTGGGAAGATGGAAGGCCAACCGCTACAGCAAGCGACTGCCTATGTCTACGAGTAAGAACGGGCAAGTGGACAGACTGCAGTTGCTCAGAGGTCTATCGCTATAGATATATCTGCATTGAAGGTTATTCAATAACTGAAAATACATGCGTCTAATCGTAATAGCTTACAAAATACCAGTGCAGTTAGTTGCACACTAAACACATATACACCTCTTAAATTGCCCAATGTATGTCGTGAATGTTCCCAACATTTTCAGCCTCTCAATTACCAACATGTAGTCATTGTAGTGTATAGATTATAACGAAATTATAATCACACAGACCGTACTTGTGTAGATATATCTTTCATGGACGTCTGCCTACGTATGACTCAGTCAGTCGGTCAGTCAGTCAGTCAGTCAGTCAGTCAGTCAGTCAGTCAGTCAGTCAGTCAGTCAGTCAGTCAGTCAGTCAGTCAGTCAGCAGTCAATCAGACTGTTGACAGATGGATCTGTTCTCCTGACGAAGAGATACAAATAAGCAAGAAGCCAGTGTCATCTTAAATTTCAGTTATAATTATGTTTAGACGAGTAGGCCTATTCATGCAGAGAGACACTTTCATAATTCCCTGTGACTGACTGAAGGAGTTGCAGTGGGCTATTGTCGCTCATAACTTAGGCCCCTATACATGTAGCGTAGACTTTTCAAATCGTAATGCGAGATCTCTGATTATTCGCTCTGTGTGCCGCATCATAGTCAATGTCACTCAAGTTAATTGATCAAAATGGTAACTTATCCTAATTTGGCTGTCCATCCCTTTTTTCCCAATTCTCATTCGACCCATGTGGCTCCATTCCGAAGTGAAGGATTGGAATAATATGAGTTCAATGAGGAAACGAAAGTTTAGAAATGAAGGAATCGGGAGCAGAGTTAGGTTCGAACAGGAACACTTGGGAGGCCAAGCCCGCCCTATCCATAACGTCGTTTTGAAAAGGCGCTGGAGAAGATCAATCGAAGAGATACCAGAAGTCAAGTTACGGTGGGAGTAAACCAGATGAAATAGACGAGTCTCAAGTTTAAACCCGATATTATCAAAGTACTGGTAAACGCTGCATCGATTTCAATCAAATGTGGCCTAACAATGCAGTTGTTCTTTGTTCGATACGAATCCATTCCGATTTACATGGACTGTGTCCGACTACTGCAATGTTTAGACGATGCTTCGGGTTCGGCATCAACTGTGAAAACATCGACGACGACAAAGGCCACTTCCTCGTCAACACTGACGACCACTAAATCCACTCTACCTGCCATCCCTACAGTTGGTTATTCAACGTCTCAGTTCCATTCAATTCCTACTCAGCTATTCGATGACAATTCCAGAAGCAAGACGTCAGATAAGTCATTGGAAATGACCGACCCAGAAAATTCAGGTAAAACACTATTAAAACATTATATCTAATTCCTTTGAGGTCTATCAATGATTTCTATAACGCCTAATGAAACCTGTCATGCAGAGAAGAATAAAACGCCTAGCATTGCCCTGATTAGGGTTTTGTTTGATGTTGTCCTGATTACGGCTTTGTTTTGGTGCGCCATCGGTTGATGCTTTGTGGATTGCACACTGGAGCGATAGCAGTTAGAAATTAATCAATAACTTCCAAGATCGTCTTTTGTTTGTCGCAGTCCAGATGACTGAAAGTGACCACACACACATACAAGATGAATCTAAGACACAAATCCATTTTACTCTACAATGAGGATCGCGTTGGTCTGTTACCCAACGACTATAGATTCGAACCTGCTGAACGGCCTCTAAAATTAATAGCGACCCTGGGCAAGTCGTTCGCATATATTTGTTTCGTGGGTCAAATTCAGACCTTTGTGTGCCTATTAAGAGTATTAACAAATAAATAAAATAGTTGGTGCACGGTGTGTCAAATTGCATATTATGATTGTAAATGCAATACGCAACCTATGTAGCGCCCGTGTCTAGTGCACAGGCAGGGGCGTAAGTTTGGTCTAAAAAGTTGGGGTACCAATTTCTTACATAGGCCTACAGGACGCAAGGTGGAGACTGCGATCTCTGGGAACAGTTATAAAATATTGACTGGCATATTTCAAAATGTTGGGGTACGGTTACCGTCGTACCCCCACAAATTACGCCTATGTGCACAGGGCATCAACCAAAATCAGTTAGGTCACTACCAAGAAAGTCGGTCAACTGCAAAAGCGAGGCTGCATATAATGGATAAGCCAAATAACAAGGTAGTCTGAAGTCGCGACCGAAATGTCAAACTAGAAAAGCAGAACGAACAGATCCAGAAAGAGAGTTCCAAATCTAAATCCATCGCCCGTCAAGAGATCTAGAGTTCTAGTTTTTTTGGAACATCGTTTTGTCTTTCGCTCTTGCGGCCTGAAATCCTGCAAGTTGTTGTAAGGCCGTGTAGCACGTACGAATAGTTTCCGCGATTGTTATTTCGGATGTTCTGTAGTCTAATGTAGCCGCGATTCCTGTAGTCTTGATTATGTCTTACCCGGGACATCCTTCACTGTAAAGACCACATCCCTAATAACAATGGTCAAATTTAATTGTAAAACAAAGGAAAGACTTGCTTTTATTGAGGCCGAATGAGATTAACCACGATTTTAATAAATGCTTTGCATGTGTTTGATTGACTCAAGGAATACTTCTCCCTCTTGGTATCGGAATTGCGTGTCTGTTGATTCTAATCGTCGTCATCGCTGTGGTTGCTTTCATTAAAATCCGACGCAGGTTCGCAGTTTTTTATCTGAGAGATTTCATACAATTTATTTATCTAACTTAAGTAATTCCTGAACTCTGATAGGTCTTTTACTCTACCAATTTTTTCTGCTTAATATGTTGAAAACTTTTCAGAAAGTGACCGAAACCGTTCTGGCGCTATGCTATATAATTTATATTTCTGGAATTCACTGATTAAATTCAGGATACTCACCTCAGAGATATCAAATCAAATCAAATCAAATCAATCATCAAATCAAAAATCTTTATTGCAACCAAGCAATGAGTGAAAATAAACAATTACTTAAACGCAAACCCAGAATAATCATTACTGGCCACAAAAGGTGGCCCTAAAGGGATTAATTAATGCCGCTAAGCAGGAGCACCTAAAGTGGACCAATCACCCTAACTACATGACTGTCATTGCGATATATGAGGGTGGATGGCTGAGCTAAGTCTGTCGACATGAACACCATGATGTGTACGATATTAATAATAAGTCTCATATATCCCCGGTACATCATCCACAAAGCATCAACCGACTGCGCACCACAATATAACTGTATCCAATTCTATATATGCATTTCTATGTATATATGATTATTATGATTATACATATACATAGAAATATATATCTAAATTACCTATATTTATCTATGTATGACATTAAATCAGCAGTTCGGGTGAGCTTGGACCAAGCTACGGGGATTCGATCCCTCCGACGATGCATGAGGCTGATGCTCCCAATACTGTCTACGCCGTAGTTGTTCCAAACGCCAACGAACCAACTCGATCTCCTGACTCGGAAAAGATTCCGAATCAAACCGTCTACGCGGAACTGGATCTGAAACCGAAGGGAAAGAGCACTCAAAGGGCTAGCGCACCAGTTCGATATCCTTCAAAACAGACTTCGAGTCAAGTCGTCTACGAGGACCTGGATCTGGCACCGAAAAGAAATACGTACCGAAGACCTGTACAGGAATCAGAATACTCTAACAGCCCAGAGCTGGACTCCGTGTACGCTAACAGCGCACAGACGAAAGTATAGCGATGACTAACAAGTACACTGATGACTAATAAGTATAGTAATAAGTAACAAATATGCGGATAACTAAGAGCACTAAAAGCTATGAAATACATTGATAACTAGCAAGTACAGGGATAACTGACAAGTATACGGATGACTAAAACATGTAATGAAAACTAAAAAATAAGCTGATAAATGAACACTGATAATTAAAAAGTACACTGATAACTAACATGTACCATGATAACAAACAAATAGAGTGATAAATGACGAGTACATTGATAACAAACAAGTACAGGATAACTAAAAAATACACTGATAACTAGCACGTACGCAGAAAACTAACACCTTCACTTCAAACTAACAAGGACACTGATAACTAATCAGTACACTGATAAATAACGAGTACACTGGTAGCTATCAATGCAGTGATAAGTAACAAAAGGTCACTATAGTGTCAATTGACAAGTATAGGTCCCTACCACAAATTCAGTTATGCAGATAAAACTTGTATCAGGTCTTGTCAATTTTGCAGAACTGCATTTTACATGCACAAAAGGTTTACATCGAGTTCCAGTTATTTTAGATGGTGTATTTTGTTCCTTTTCCCAGTTTTTGTAAAACTTTTTCTTCTACATTCCCAGTTTCGTTATATTACGCCACAAACAACAGTGAATATCATTTTAAAGTTTTTCAGTACGTTGGTTACCTTTAACCATATCTCGCGTTACCATATCCTCACTCTTGAACACTTTTTCTAATGATATGCTCGGCAATGGTATCATATAGGAAAGGCTTTTGCGGGATTGAACACATAGTTCCCCAAACCTATAATTATTTCATCCATTGTTACAGCAAACAATTATAGTGATGATTGTCGCATTAATTATAATATAAGAACAACGAAAATTTCAATGGCTTCGTGACACAGCCTTCTCGTTACAATGTCACCTCGTATTGTTTGCAAGTGATTCAGGTCAATACGCTGTTAACCTTATTTTGCCCTTATTTCGATCTGTTAGATTATTAGATAGTGATGAAGTTATTGTTTTAGGAGGTGCCTGATAGGCGCTATAGAAATATGTATACATTGCATTTAAACCATAACCATAATTAATATTCAGGAATTGACTGTAGGGCCTATGTAACAATTTGGAAACGGTGGTTATCCAAAATTGTAAAAACTGTAGCTAACAGTTTCATCGTTCATTGTTTCTTTTGCACATTGAATGATAAATCAAGGTAATCTATTCGGAAGCGCACTTGGTCTTCGTTCCAACAGTTGTGGGTTCGTGCCTGCTGATTGACTCCTTATAGCGACTCTGTAGAAGTTGTCTCGCACCTCTGATCCAGATTTTAAAATGAAGGGCAATTAAATGTAATGTAAGTGTGATTAAATGTAATGTAAAAGTAAAGAAAATATAAGGAAATATAACCAAATGTAATGTAAATGGTAACCTCCTTGCTGTTACATTTCTTCCCATAAAAACGTGCCAAAAATGTTACATTATATTTACGTATGTAGGCATATGCACACATACAGTATATTTATGTATGTATATACATATGTAGGTATGTATTCAAGCATGAATATATATGTAGGTATGTATACATATATGTAAAAATGTATAATTATATGTATATTTATGTATATATATACATATATATATATATGTATATATATACATAAATATACATATAATTATACATTTTTTACATATATGCATACATACCTACATATATATTCATGCTTGAATAAATACATAGTATTGCATGTCACAGTATGGCATAGTTTATAACAGTATGGTATAGTATAGTATGGTATAGTATAGCATAGTATAGTATAGCATAGTATAGTGTGTTCTAGAGTATAGTTCACACTTGTGAATAAATATGATGCTCTTTTACTTTACATACATTTGGATTCCTCTTCGATGTGTTCAAATATTTTCATACACAACATACATATTCATATATATATATATATATATATATATATATATATATATATATATATATATATGTTGTGTATGAAAATATTTGAACACATTGAAGAGGAATCCAAATGTATGTAAAGTAAAAGAGCATCATATTTATTCACAAGTGTGAACTATACTCTAGAATACTATACTATGCTATACTATACTACATTAGACTTTACTACACCATACTATGCTACACTAGACTCCATTTCACAAGACTACACTACACTAGACTCCACTTCACAAGACTACACTACACTAGACTGCACTACACTAGAAAACACTACACTACACTATACTACACTACACTAGACTATGCCATACTATGCTACACTACACTACATTAGACTACACTACACAGTAAACTAGACCAGACTACGCTATGTTACACTATACTACACTGTACTATGCTACAATAGACTACACTACACGACGCTACACTGTACTATATTGCACTATACTAAGTCTAGCAATAGAAAAGTTATTTCTGCAGATTTATTGAATTTATGATAGGCCCGTGTAAAGCCGACGCTCACATCGTCAAACATATAAGACGGCTTTTACCCCGAGTGAGACTCGGGGTTAACCGTTTTTACATAAAATTCCCGGTCCGAGTAACACTCGGGGTTAACGGCAAGGAGGTTAAAATTAAATACTTAAATGTAACAAATTTATGTAATGTGCATGTAATGAAAATGAATAAATAATTGTAACGAAATGTAATGTAAATGGAATGAAAATAAAAAAATAAATGTAATTAAATGTAAATGTAGGTAATGTCATATATGCAGGGTATATGAAGCCCATATGACAATATTTTCATACCGACTTCATTATATCTTACCATCTAGCCCCATAAAGTCGGACAAATGAAGCCTATACGGTAGGCTATGTCACGCCAATGTAAGCATATTCATATGGGTTTCATGTGTCCAATATATTACCATCGTTTTAGGGTCATTTCTTGTCTATTCCTTTAGCATCTCCGATGAATCGCTTTTGAAGTGGCGTTAAATAAAACTGTAATCAAAGCGACTATTACAATTACAATCTCCTTTCTAGGTCTGCGCGACTAGGGACTGAGAAAACTGAATATATAATAATAATAATGCCTATTTCCATCGTATCAACGTCTCAATGTGTAACTGAAACCGTTTACTGATTTATCAACAATAGAAATATCGAAGCATATTACAAGTTATCGATAACAACTTCTACAGCGCCGGTGTGAAACGTACAAGGCTTCAATCGATGGCGCACCAAAACCACTAAGCCACAAACAGAACAATACTCAGAAGGTCAGTCCACCGAGACACAGATTCAATTAACCAGCAGCAGATGATACGATATTTTGTGGTACTAAATGCGGTGAGTCATCGTATTAGTGTGTAGACCACTGTCACAGGAACGCATGAGATTACTGTTATACTGGTGGGTCAATTGTCATATATTGCAAACCAAATAAAAATCACATGCACTCTAGGATTACAACATCATTTAATATACTCATGGGTTCATGACAGCCTAATGGTTTAAGCAAGTAAGCAGCCTTTTAATAATGCGAGTCAAACGTTCACGTGTTACAAAATAAAGTAGCAGAGGTTTAGCCCAGAGGTTGGGTAACATGCAGACCGAGGAAGCTCCACTCTCACCCGTTTGCGAACTAACCCATTGAAATGAGTCTACTTACAGTGCACTGTCAATGGGATGCGAAGAAAAGTGAAGTCGCTTATTTTTCTAACCATGGCATTGCTGTTTCTTGGGGACGGGTTAAATTAAGAAATCACCCAACAACCAGAAACCGGATCAGGAGAGCTTAACTTCTGCGAAGTCAAAGACTGGACTATGCACACAAGTATGAATATTACATAGGCCTGCTTTTGCCTCTTTGGTGAGAATTTTTTAATCAAAGATAATTAATCTATCTATAAAATCATTTTTATCAACCTCTATTGATCTGATCGAATACAATCTATTCTCAAAGTGATTGACCCAGCTGATCTTATTGATGAATTCAGAAGTTCTTTTGGCATGAACACAGCTGTTCTAAATGAATAAATTCAAAAGTTCTTTAGCTGTTGTTAATGTTGTCCTCTTGTAACGCTTACAACCACAAATCATAGCCCGTTGATGAAGTCTGGTCGAGTTATTTCCATCGATACTGATGGAAATAACATCGAATTACTTTCTTCATAAATCTGTCCACGTGAACTAATTGAAATTCAGTTTTTAATCTTTTCGGAACGTATAATTCTTCTTTTGGTTTTTGTTAAGTGTCGCAATGGAAACGTGAGTCTGGTGCTCGTCTGGAGAACTACCGGTACGTCAACTCAACGGCTTCTATCTTCTGTGCACTGGACTGCATGGTCCTCAGTCAGAAAACTGGCATTGGATGCGATTCCTTCAATCACCGTCCCATCGACAACGCCTGTGAGTTGTACAGCCACTCAGCTGGATTCAGTACATCAAAAAGATCGTCAGTTCTGCCTGGAACTGGTGGATCACGTCCTATAAACCGTCCTTTCTTTGTCAAGTCCATGGGATCCTCATCGCCCGTTAGTGTCGAAAACTTAGTAAGCAACTGCGATTTAGCTTCGTCTTAAACAATACAAAGATAAAAGTCTTAGCTTTTGGTTCCCTTTTACATAAAATAATGATATAGTATAAATAAAAAACAAAAATAATACTGATTTTTATTATATTAATAATATAGTATGATAGAATATAATAAAAGTAATGTTAACAAAGTAAAGGTTAAGCGGTTCAAAACCCAGCTAAGGCTGATTATTGTTTCAAAATGGCGTTTCTTCTAACATCTTTAGCAAATTAGATTATATATTACGTACACTCTTGGTGAGTAGACTGTCCATCCGCCTTTATAGGCAGGATCGGAGCTACACCAGGGCGCGCCAGAGCAAATGCCCCTGGTGAAAAAGCTTTTTGCCCTGGCCGTTGCCCTGCAAGAATGTTTGCCCTATCCAGAATTTGTTCAGGGATATTTGTTATATCCTGAGACATAAATTCACTTAATTCACTGAAATGTTAAAATTTGCTTTACAAATGTCAAAACTGTTCAGCTTGCGGGAGCTTCGCCCACCTGACCTCCTAATTAGAGACAAATATAATAGTGCTGGGGACGATTTATGGCAAGCGCGGTAGCGCGAGCTTAAATAGTGATCATAAATTTTTAAGCTCGCGCTCACGCGGTCTCCATAAATCGCCCTCTGCACTGTTTGCTTGCATGACTGCCCTGTCTATGCCCTGGTTACAAAAAAATGCCTGGCCCCGCCTCTGTTTTTAGGCTGAGGCTAAGAAAAATGAAGCGCTAACTACCTATCTCGATGGCTGCTTCTTGAGGTAGGCTTGAAGAACTGCTCTTCTTCTTGTTATTCTTCTTCTTCTTTAACTTTTCTTCTTCTTCTTCTTCTTCTTCTTCTTCTTCTTCTTCTTCTTCATTCTTCTTCTTCTTCTTCTTCTTCTTCTTCTTCTTCTTCTTCTTCTTCATTCTTCTTCTTCTTCTTCTTGTTCTTCTTCTTGTTCTTCTTCTTGTTCTTCTTGTTCTTCTTGTTCTTCTTGTTCTTCTTGTTCTTGTTCTTGTTCTTCTTGTTCTTCTTGTTCTTGTTCTTCTTCTTATTTTTCCTCTTCTGCATCTCCTTCTGCACCGCCTCGCCCACCCCTCTTCCTGCTCCTCTTTCCCCTTCCCCTCACTCGTTTCTTCTTCGCATCCTTTTTCCTCTTCCTTTCGTATTCTTCTTCGTCTTTCTTCCTGAACAAGAGTGAGAAAGACGGAACATGAGAGAAAGAGTAGGGTAGAGGGAGAATGACAACTATGGAGTGTGACAGAGAGCTTGGGAACGACAGACAGAGAAACAGAGTTTCCACACAAATTCCATCATCGTATATTATTTACTTTTAACGTTTCTTAAAAGATACTTCCTGGCATATTGAAGCCATCTACCCTAGGTGACCTAAATGCATACATAATTCGGATTCAACTTATATAGAATAGTAATGCTAATGTGTGCAACTACGGCAAGCAAGGTCTTCTGTCTATTTCCCGGTAATTATGTGGGTAAATCCGGGATGTATCAGGATGCAACTAGCGGTGTCTAGCACAGCTTATAGATAACTCATAATGGGCGATAACTTAGTGTGTCTGGCGTTGAATTGGCTGAATGCCTGAGTCACAGTTCAAATAATCTGTAATGTTTCAATACCACACCAAAGCAACCTCCATCTAACCTTTAACGGAGCTAGGCATGCATGTGTGCGTGTTTGTACGAACGAATATTATGTCTTAAAATGAATATGATACGACTGACATCTAATGTTGCATCCGTTAAATATGAATTTGCTAGTCAGCTATTAAATTTTGCTGTTGTAGCTCTTTGTTTAAAAATTGGATTATCTTCAATTTATACATGCGCTCTGGATAATAGGTGAGCATCAGATAACTGTACATATCGATAAATGACAAGGTGGAAGTGTTTAGAACCGATGAATTATAGAGATACTGCTTTCATGTGGATCAATGCGAACAGCGAATCTGGCACAACATATCAAATGGGCCTAATTGACAGGATGTAAACGTTTAGAACTTAGAAATATATCGGTTAATGTTATGATATTCGTTGGTAAACGCTCTATTAGGCCAGTGCATGTGTGGCAGTCGTTGCTGTTCATGTCCTGTTAGAGTAAACACCCCAGGATGTAATTCATGAGCCGATAGGGTATGCGTTGTATCGAATATCTATTTTTTGGGTAGTGAATCGCAGGAGTTGTCAGCCTATTGTAATCGGCTGAATATTAGAACAACTTGAGCTGTTTTAAAATGAAGATTTCTCGCATTTACTTGTTATTTTGTTTTTAAGTGATCACCTTTTAACTATTATACTTACTTGCTTTACTTATGTTCTAAAAACATTATCTCTGCTTAATAAACGAAAGCATTCGTACATTGTATTGGGACGAGCAGGAACAAAAAGGAAACATTCATATAGCGCCCTATTTCAATCAGCTGATTCAAAGCGTATGGCGTTGTATGGAATATCGGTGTATTGTTCGCAAGGATTGAACATCTTTCTGACAAGCTGAACATTGGAACAACTGGAGTTGTTTTAAAATGAAGATTTTTCACATTTACTTTTGTTTGTGTGGTAAGTGACCACCTGTTAGCTGTACACTACTTACTTGCTCTACTTATGTTCTAAAACAGTATCTCAGCTTAATAAACGAAACATACGTGCATTGTATTGGGACGGCGTAACTCGTCCCAACTGTCTCATACTATCTTCTTCTAAAGATGGATTTTATCCACAAATTAAGTTTGATCCAGGTCACGTGTTTTTCCTCATTGATGTTAATCACAAATCACAACCAGCCTTTATGGAAACTCATGCATGTTATGGTTATATCTTCTACGCCGGTAAAATAAGTAATTTTTTGAAAAAACAAGAACTGTTTCTGCATGCACCACAAACTCATTAAAAGAAAGATATGTACTTTCCGACAGCCTGATATACAAAATAATATAGACAGGCACATTAATTTTTCATGAGTCTTTAATCTTTATTTTGAAAGTGTTGCTGTGATGGTGGACACATATATATGTACACACACAATTAGTCAAAATTATATTTCCTTTTCTTTAGTGAATTTTGTAGTAACCATCGTTGCCGATAATAAAAAGTGTTACGAAGGGTTTTCATTATGCTTGATTACCAACAACGATTATGGGAGCAGCGAGTTGAGACTAACTCCGTCATCAGCCGTCGAATGGTGCAGAAATCATTCATCATCTCTAGCCATCATAACAAATGAAACCGTTCAATCCGCTATAGCAGCGTTTATTAACGATTCCTCTGCCAGACTTAATTCGGATCTTATTACAAATGGCTTTCGCTACAAAGCACAGACTTGGAGGTGGACCAACGACATGAGATCAGGTAGATGTTTCAATAGTTAAATCATCTGCATAAAATATATACACCGTTGATTTTGGCCAATTAGTAAATCGGTCAGCCGGTCAGTCACACATAGATTATAACATACATGCACGCATTCATTCATACATTCCTCCATCCATACATACATACATTCATACATACATACACACATACATACAAGCATACCCGCATGCATATTCATGAATGAATGAATATATATATATGTATAGATCATAATCACAATAGTAATTGCACATTCATATAGCGCTTCCTGATAGTTGCTTCTTACCTCACAAATCAGGACAACGAGCAAACGGATTTGGTACATTCAGAAGATATTTGGTTTACACGTGGCCTTGACCTACGTGACTGCATTGGCCAACCCTTCTTATGTCCGCTCGAGTGTGGAATATACGGACCATGTCCATCGCCTATAGCCGGGTGTTTTGGTGGAAGACGACCGACACGGGTCATTGGAGTGACCTCGACCGTTGTTGGTCACTGGCGACTTTTAAGCGCTTCAATCTACCGACCGACAAGCAACGAATGTCTGCTATACGTACACCTGGCGCCTCTAAAAGTTAGCCGGACTTGGGTCATCTTCAACCAATAGGGGACTGCTCGGCGACAGCGTCATCGTGTGCTGCGAGCGCTGTCATCTGTGGTCTCTCCACCCTATTGACGCAACTTGACAAGATACCATTTTCTCTGTCAGCTGTCGACAGGATCTCTTTGTTGGCTCCACATTTATGCGAGTACCTGCCACTTGTGAATCTGCTGCTTATTTACTGTGCAACCTTGTCTTAGATGATGCAATAGTCTAGTAGTTGTAGGCCTAGATGACATTTAACATGATATATGGGCTAGCGCAGAGAGTGCCTGTGATTCGTTTTGCTCTTTGACCGACGCTATATAACTGTCAAATGTGCATTATATATATAATATATATATATATATATATATATTCGTTTATTGAGAAGAGAAAACAATCTGACAAAAACGCAGAAATGCTTACATGAGTGATAATGGATAACTAAAGTTCATTAGAAAATTTTAGAATAAACAAGTAAATATTTTTATATGAAGATCTGGGAATAAATTGAGAGTTGTCCTTGATTAATTTCAGGTTCGATTAATTTTTACTTATTTCATGATGTCGATTGGCCCATTTTCGGATTTAACACTGTTACGAACAATGACAATGTGAAACGTTTGAGTGGTAAATAAACTGAACATTTTGCATTTAAGGAAAATGTTGATGCAAAAATCGAAGATGGCGACAGAATTGACTGTCTTCATTCTAATAAACAGTTCGCTTGTAAACCGTGTTTCAAATACATCAGTGACTTCATTTTTAACAGTGTCTCACGCTTTACGTCACAGAGCATCGAATCTAATCGATTAAAATCGAAGTGAAATTTCGGAAATTAATCGATTAAATTGTTTTAATCAGTACCAACCCCAATGTATAAACTGGCATATATCATACATTTATACATTTAGACTAGTTTCACTTCAGCTACTCCCTTACTTTGAGCAAGCTGGGCTCCTGCCGGCCGCCCAATCTGGCTTCATTCCACCGAAACTGCACTCTTATCCTTACTGTCTGATATTTATACAGCTATTGATCGCTCTCATCTCTCTCTCCTGGCGCTTTTTGATGTTTCATCTCCGTTTGACATGGTTGAATACGAGATCCTGCTTCAGCGACTGGAACTGTCCTGTGGCCTTTCTGGTGTTCCTCTTCTTTGGTTTAAATCATACCTCTCTGACCGCTCACAGTTGGTTGTCCTCGGTGAAACCAGGACTCAGTGGACAGAGGTTGAATCTGGTGTTCCCCAGGGCTCGGTGCTAGGTCCCATCCTATACATCCTGCTCATTGCTGATATCCCGTCTCTATTTGCTAAACATGAGGCAAATGGCCATCTTTATGCAGATGATGCTCAGGCTTTTGTACATGGTCCGTCAACTGATCAACTCTCTCTTGTTTGCTCCATTGACCATCTTGTCTCTGACCTTCACTACTGGATGTCAACTAACCGTCTCTCCCTAAACACTGCTAAAACTCAATTAATCTGGTTTGGGACTAGACAGCAGCTTGCTAAACTCAACTTTCCATTGCTGTCTGAGAAATGTCCTGCTTACACCTACTCCTCCACCGTTCGCGACTTGGGTGTCACACTTGACTCCTCCCTCAAATTCACAGAGCATATCTCCAACATGACTCGCTGCTGCTTCTTTCAACTGAGGCGTCTCAGGGCCATCAGACGCTCGGTCTCACCTTCTGTCTTTACCACCATAGTTCACGCATTTGTCTGCTCACGCTTGGACTACTGCAACTCGCTCCTCATGGGTGTCCCCAAGCAGCGTCTCTCCCCCCTTCAATCTGTTCTAAATGCTTCTGCCAGGCTCACCGCTCGACTCCCCGGTTTGTCCATATTTCTGCTTACATGCTTGATGTCCTTCACTGGCTCCCTATTGCTGCGCGCTTCCGTTATAAGATCCTCTTCCTTGTCTCTAAATCTCAGCAGCCTACTGCCCCGAAATATCTCTTGAACTATCTGCGAAAACCGCTATCTGCATCTTCTTCTCGCTCATTGCGCTCTATAAATGGGCTTGATCTTTTTGTTCCCAGGGCTAAAACAACCTTGGCCCAGCACCGGGCATTTGCTGTTGTGGGTCCCACGATGTGGAATGATCTTCCCCTCTGCTCAGGGCCAAACTAATGACTGGCTTTTCCTCATCGGTCTCGCGTTCCCTAAAGGCATTTAAACCCCTTTTGTTTCCCCGGGGTTTCTGTGCTGAGAGCGCCTCTGAATAGTTATTGTGCGAGAGGTGCTTTATAAATCTCTAGATACAATACAATACAATTTATAAATACACATGTCTTGCACATTCATACATATATACATGTACACATAATGTACGACATATAGGCCTACCTACGTTCTTGCATGCATACTGGCATACATACATATATCCGCATATCCATGTATGCAAAACTTCATAGGCACTTCAGAGGTGCCCCAACTGCATCGTCGAAGTTCGATACTGTACCCCTTTGGCTATGCACTATAGCCAATTCAGATAAAGGCAAACCTTGTGTAATTGTATATAATATTATATCAATCAATCAATCTTTTTTATTGCTTACGATGACAGCAAATGACGATAACATTTTTTGAGAAGCTACCAATTTGACAACAAAATAATAATGTCATTATTAGAGATGCTACAAGCAAGATCAAGTACATGAGTCCAACTGTAAGGTAGCCAAAATAATGCAAGAGGATAGCTAAATGGGACATCAGTACATTTTAATTCAATTTTTTTTATTAATGTTTGTTTTCTTGACTGTCATCTACGGCAAAGGGCGGCCCCAAGGGATACAGATCCCGCTAAACAGGGTTACCCAACTAGTGGTACTTACAATTTGTAAGATGGCTTCATACTGCTTTGTCCCTATTATTTGGAAGAGGTTAAAAATAATGAACTGAGTACAGATTCGGGAGAAAATTAACAATTTAAATAATAAAAAACGATTTAACTAAGGATAAGTTCCGTGGCCAGGCCCCGGGTGTGACAGTCAGTTGGTTCGATAGGGGGGTGCCTGGTTAACCATGAGCCTATTTTGGGGATATAAGGAATAATTTTAATTATTTTTTAAATTCATGTTTGTTTGTTGCGGACTTGACTTCGAGCGGCAGAGTATTCCAAATTGACGGACCTGTTGATTTCATGCAATTTAATCTTAAGTTGGTTCGTGCTTTGATGGGTCTAAATAGCGTAGCACTTCTAGTATAATGGTGGTGCATCGTGGAGGCTAGGGTAAAGTAGTCCGCGAATGTAGCAGGTAGTAATTTATGTTCATACATATAGAATAATAGTCCAATTTGAAATATTCTAATCCGTTTTAGATCCAGGAGACCGAAGTTATCAAAGATGGGTTCAGAATGGCAATTCCTTCCAGCACCAACTTTCATCCTCACTGCCTTTTTTGAAGGGTTATTATTTTTAATAGCCCGGAATTGTAGTTTGAGGCCCATATTAGGTTACAATAGTTTAAGTAAGGGAAAATCAGGGAATAGTAAAGACTTAGTCTGATTTTTGTGGGGAGCAATTTGGTAACTCTAGAGATTATTTTAATGTTTTCTGCGAATTTTAAAGAGCTGTAGTTAGATGTTGGTCAATAAAGACTCCGAGGAATCTAGTAGATTCAACTTTAGTAATGGGAGCGCCGTCAAAAGTTATTGACCAGTCGATAGGCTTAATTTTTCTATGTGATATAAAAATAATGAAATTAGTTTTGTCAATATTGAGTGTTAATTTATTAGCGATAAACCATTTATTAATTTTAGAGAGTTCAATATTTACAGTTTCCATAAGGGATGTCCAGGAGCTATTTGAGTAAAAGATATTAGTGTCGTCAGCGAGCAGTAGGCCTATGAGATAGAGTGAAGAAGATACTGTTGCAAGGTCATTGATAAAGAGTAGAAAAAGTAGCGGCCCTAGGTTCGACCCTTGCGGAACTCCTGACTTAAAATAACCAATATATGTGTGTGTACGTACACGCATCCATACACGACACATTCATACATATATAAACAGATGCACAGCATTGCACACATACACAAAGATATGCATACTTACATATATATAAAACTTCATAACTAAATGCTTTCGTAGTGAATTATTTGAATTAAGGTATGTTTCTGTTGTTGAAGTTATTCATCCGAATTCAAACTTCAGCTACCACTACTATCGATACGCTTACTTGGTAGTCTCAACAGACAGAAATGTTGCTTTATACGACCGTCAAGCGACTGCAGAAAGAAAATTCATCTGCTCCTACATCAACGATCGTAAGTATTTAAGAGAGTCTCTACTGAAAATGAGCTTTAAAATGTCAGCTACCACTAAAATTTCGCATTGAACTCCATGGCATCCCATTGTGGTATTAGAACAAAGTGGTTGATCACGCAGCGTCTCATCAACTCTCGAGCCAGGATGTATCTGTACAGAACATAGGTTCGAGCGGCTTCAGAGACTCTACATCGTCTCCGCAAATGCCGCTTCTAAGACTCTTTTTGTTCTTCCTTCGACGAATTCAACATGTTTCCGGTTGCAGTCGGCATGAATGTGCTGAGGTTTGAGCCTCACCTGTCCATCTGAAACCTGTCAATCCATGAATGCTAGATAGGACGAATTGGACCAGGAATCGATTTCATGGGACGAAAACAGTGTCAAAAACCCTTGGGAACCATATATGCATTCGAATATATACTAGAAAATTAATATCAATCAACTTTTGAACAAGACGACCACCGAACGGCAGGCAGATTGAAAACCAATTTGGTCTCAGACATGAGCAATTGAATTCTTCGTAGGTGTATAAGTTATCAAACCAAGAGAAATAATTGGTAGCTATGCAAGTGGGCCTAAAGGACTAAATCTGTGCATGTTCTGAGCTGCGTAAATTTTTCAGATTTCAGTTGTCGAGAAGGCCACCAGCAGTTGGGAAGAAGATGCTACAAAATGCACAACAAAAGCGTCACTTGGTTCGAAGCTAGAAGCATTTGCCTCAAAGAAAAAGGAAGTGACCTCGCAATATTCGAAGATGGCAATCTCTTGCTTACTTCAGAATGGCCACAAACTGTGGAATATTGGATTGGACTGCGGAAAGAAAGATGGGTCTGGATAACTGAACGGTGTAAGTAGACAATGAAATACTCCATACGCTTAGACCATGGAGGTGGTCCAAGATTTCTATTCTTCACTTAGCATTTGATGTATCAGTAAATTTGCTGGCAGGGCAGATAGATGTTTCGAGATTTTTTTACCAAAAACATTCTGTTGAAAAGTTATATAAGGCTAATTAAAATAACCGAAAAAATAATTTTGCGATTACTTTGGCTATCGACATTAAACTTACAGTTGAGCTTTTGTGCGCCATCGTTGATACCTTATGCATTTGACACTGGTACTATACTATACTATCAAACTATCGTATCAGTGCGAATAGAAGTATGATAGCTATTATAGCAATCATAGTAATATCGACATCAAGATTAAGAGCGAATGTCATTGTTTTAGCTTCTGTATATTTAAAATATTCCAACTGGGAAGATGGAAAGCCAAGTGCTACGGAAGGTGACTGTCTATGTCTACGATTAGCGACGGGCAAGTGGACAGACTGCGATTGCTTCCAGGTCTATCGCTTCATCTGCTTTCAAGGTTATTCAACAAGTGGAAATGCATGCGTGTGATCGCTAATAGTTTGCAAAATAACAGTACAATTAGATGTGCACTGAACCTACAATTCTTGAACTGTTGGGCCAATGTATAGCAAATGTCACATGTTCTTAATATTTTCGTCCTGTCATTTATCAACATATGCATAAAATATCGTAATTAGAATACAAGCCGAGTGTAAGCCTATATTTCCTATTTCGCACCGGCGTGTGACTCTGTCAGTAAGTAAGTCAGTCAGTCATTCAGCCATTGAATCAGTCAGTCAACCAGACTAACTATATGACGAAGAGATCCAAATACTTAGCCTATGAAGCCAGTCATATGTCAAAACAAGTAAGTATGTGTGTAGGCGACACTATCATTATGCTCTAGGCTCCATTAAGGCTGAGACTTATCAAATCGTATTGCGAAAGCTCTGATTATTTGCTTTGCATACCACTGTGAACTGAAGATTTTACAACTTCTTTTCATTCGTGTCACTATTTCGCTCATCTTTTAACAACACAGTCTAGTCATCTTATTTCACTCTCTGATAAAATCTAATGAATTATATAGCCAGGGCCGGCCTTAAATACTTTCCGCCATGTGTCTGGCTTATTCACCTTGATCAAGTGACATTAGTGAGGTAGCTTTTTCGCCTCACATTCTCATTCGGCCCAGGTGGCTTCGGAAGGAAGTAGACGAATTGAAGAATATGAGGAAAGGGAGACGTAGGGTTATAAAGGAAGAATTGGGGTAGCAGAATTAGGGTATCACTGGGACACTGGGTGACCAAGGTCCGACCGATCCAGTATGTCGTTATTATAAAGCACAAGAATGACAAGTGTTGCCGTAGTACTGTGACGTTCGTCGCTCGAGATCAACTAACCCTTCATCAGACGTGGTACCAATTTGTGTCGGTCTTACCCGAGACGCTGCTTCGTCGTCGGGCTGGGTTCGGCTCCAACCAAATGACCTTCTGGAGTCGCCCGGGTCACTATCCTGTCTACTTCTGCTGTAGACGAACGGTTCCCTGTCTCCGCTCTCAATGCCCATTTCTCCAAGAGGAGGTTCCGAGGGTATCGCTTGTTTGCGAACAGTGTCGCTGTCAAGCTCCATCTCACTTTCGGACTCTGCCACTGCCGCGGTCGCCGGGTGGGCAACGTCCTCGTCCTCAGGATGGCCGTCCTTTAGAACAGGGTTCGCTCTCTTGCCGGCAGGAGTCCTCAGCTTCCTGTGAGATCTCTTAGTCAAAGACTTCCTCTTTTTCTCCACCTTAACCGAACCCTCACGTACCATTCTGCATCTCATGACTCTCGAGTTATCGTCAATAGGGGAAAACTCTGAACGTTCTCTTGTCCGAGAGGACAAGGTGTACATCTGACGAGTCGTCACGTCGTGCCGTCTCAAACACGCGAACATCTTGCGATAATATATACACGTGTAATATTAACGCGGTGTACTGGTCTCACGACACTCTCTTCTGATAGGACAGGTTCTAGGTCTAAAACCTCCCTAACCGCACGCAGAACTGGGTTCCGACCGGCGCACGAGGTGGGCCCTACTTCGCATTCGGTCAGTTCTCGGAACTACGTGTTTCGATCACCAAGTTATTTGCTCCGAATAACGATTGGTTTGAATACAAGATTTTCCTGACTCTATCGTTTTTCCTGGTCTTACCGCACTGTAATCAGTTGTCGGGCGGTCTTTTCCCGTACTGCGGTCTTTCGGTAATAGTGGTCTTTCCCAGTAACTATTTTTAGTTACCGGGCGATGGAGCCCCTCCAACGCTCCACCGGCGTGTCAGCCATCCAAGTGTCACAATCCAAATGTAACGCTGACCCCGTAAGGTTACCAGAATGTCCTGAATTTTGTTCCCAAGAATTTCCGAATTTTGGTTCCCTAACGAAGGTCACGCTTACTCCCACAGGTAACCGGACAAGCTCCAATCGCGGAGTTCTTCAAAACCCAAGAGGGAATTTCCTGCCTGTCGCCAAATTTACCCTTATTATCGTTTTTGTACTAAATGGGTTTTTTCAGGTATCCCGACGGTCACTTCACCGAGTGCCGAAGTCGCGTAAAACTCTCCCAGCCGAAGACGCCGAAGTCGCGTAAAACTCTCCCGGCCGAGTACGCCGAAAGCGCGTAGAACTTCCCTTGTGTCGAGTACGCCGAAATCGCGTAAAACTCGTCTGAGTGGATAAAACCAAACACTGTCGGATCTTGGAGTTCTTCAAACTCCAAGAGGGATTTCCTTGCCCGACGCCAAATTTACTCTTGGTTTCAAGGATTTCAGAATTCCAGAAAATGGCTGCCTTAAGAAGGTCACCTTTACTCTCATGGGTTACCGGACAAGCTCCGATCGCGGAGTTCTTCAAAACCCAAGAGGGACTTTCCTGCCCGTCGCCAAATTCACCCTGGTTTTCGATCTCACACTGAATTGGTTTTCCTGTGTATCAACGGTATCCTTCCCCGAGTATTACTCAGCCGTAGATTTCCCGCAATCGGGATCTAGACCGCTTCGCGATCAACGGAGGGATCCAACCCGCCGGATCGGCGCTGTCGGCCCGTCTCCCAACAGTGAACTTCTTTAGCTGTACTCGGGATCGCCTGATTATATTATTCGGACGCCCCTTTCGTCCGTAAATATATTTGTACTAACCGGAAACTCGAACTCTGACTCGGTCGTAACCAAAATCACTCGCCTACCACACTGAGTGCAGTATATTTGAATCGGTAACTGAATCGCTAACCAACAACGCTGTTTAACAGTATTGCTATGTATGAAGAGTCGAACCAACTCTTCACGTATAAAGCAGCACACCGTGAGGCAGGCTCTATGCATCCCAAATGAGCGCGTCTGCTCGCTATGCGCTGGCTTCAGACCGTCGATCGGGCTTCCCTGCCACGGTCGTTGCCGGCCAGTTGCCTATTGAAATTAAATAAAAATTAAATGATCGATGCTGGGCCTTCGCATGTAAAATTAAGAGAAACGATGCTGTTCCCTTCGCATGTAAACTCAAAGAAAACGATGCTATTCGCATAAAATAAATCCTCCCACTTACGCACTGTGGCCTTGACCGCCACAGTACGAAATCCTAATCTGTTCCGATAAGAGAAACCAAGCTACGGTGTGTGTAGTCAAGAAAAAACTTGATGTCATGTCATGAAAGTTCTACTTTTATCCGCTTGGCTTGAAGAGGCGCTATCTAAATTTCGATTGATTGATAGATTGTAAAAATTGATCAATCTAAACCAACGGTGTCCCAGCAATGTAGCTGTGCTTTGTTCAGTACGAATTCGTTTCGATTTACCTTGACTGTGTATGACAATTGCAATGTTTAGACTTTGCCTCGGGTTCGGCATCAACTGTGAAAACAACAACGACTCATTCCACGCTAGCTGTCACCTCTGAGTTCCATTTCAGTGGCAAGACGTCAGAAAAGCCATCAAATGTGAACGATCCTGAAAATTCAGGTAAACATTATGAAAACGATATATAGCTAATTCCATTTAAGTCTATCAATTATTTTTTTATGGCGCCTAATAATGAAATATGTCATGCAGAGTAGAATAAAACGCCCTTCTGATATTGACCTGATTAGGGTTTTATTTGATGTTGACCTGATTACTGCTTCGTTTTGGTACACCATCGGTTGATGCTTTGCGGATTGCACACTGACGCGATAGCAGTTAGAAATTAATCAATAACTTCCAAGATCGTTTTGTACGTCGTCTAGAATAGTCTTAAGTTCGTTCAGAGTCTAAGCTTATATGACTTAAATTGGCCATGCAGATAACACACAGTCACACACAACTCCATGATGAATCTAAGACACAGACTCACTATACTCTACAGTGCGGATCGCGTTGGTCTGTAATCCAACGACTGTGGATTCGAACCTGCAGAACAGCCTTTACGTAGAGACACTGGGCAAGTCGTTCGTATATATATAGTTGTTTTGTGCCTCAGGTTCAGGCTTTTTCACCGTTGTGACGTAATAAGTGCATTAAATAAATAAATAAAATAGTTAGTGGCACAGTGTGTTAATTTGAATATTGTAATTGTAAACGTTGGCCTAATTAGAAACCTTCATAACGATCGTGTCATTGCACAAGGCATCCAGCGATGACACACAAAATCAGACAGGTCACCCTATAAATAAAGTCAGTCCACTGTAATAGAGGGGCAGCATACGGTGAATATCAAACTGAAATTAAAAAGGTGAGTCTAAAGTCGTCATCGATGTAGCAAACCAGGGTTCAGGCAAAAGGAACAGATGCAGAATGGGAGTTTCAGAATCTAAATCCTACAACCGAAGAACTTCGTCCGTCAAGAACTAGACTCTAGAGTTTTAATATTTTTATTTTCATGAGGCCGAAATAGATTAGCCACAGTTTAAATAAATCCTTTTCATGTGTTTGATTGACTCTAGATATGGTTTTCCCTCTTGGTATCGGAATTGCTTGTCTTCTGATTCTAATCGTCGTCATCGCTGTGGTTGCTTTCATCAAAATGCGACGCAGGTTCGCAGGTTCTTATCTAAGAGATTTTATAGAATTTATTTATGTAACTTAAGTAATTCCTGAACTCTGATAGGCTCTGACTCTACCGATTGTTTCTGCTTAACATGCTGAAGATTTTTCAGAAAGCTGGCCGAGGACGTTCTGGTGTAGGCCTGTAATTTATATTTCTGGAATTCACTGATTACATTCAGGATACTCAGCTTCAGAGATAAAGGAGGACGAATGGTGGAGCTAAGTCTATTGACATGAACACCATGATGTGTACGATATTAATACTGGTCTCATATATATCACCGGGGCACAATCTACAAAGCATCAACCGATGGTATACCAAAAATAAACCGTAGCCAGTTTTATGTATGCATCTCTATGTATATATGAATATATGTGACGTTCGTCGCTCGAGATCAACTAACCCTTCATCAGACGTGGTACCAACTTGTGTCGGTCTTACCCGAGACGCTGCTTCGTCGTCGGGCTGGGTTCGGCTCCAGCCAACCGACCTTCTGGAGTCGCCCGGGTCACTATCCTGTCTACTTCTGCTGTAGACGAGCGGTTCCCTGTCTCCGCTCTCAGTGCCCATTTCTCCAAGAGGAGGTCCCGAGGGTATCGCTTGTTTGCGAACAGTGTCGCTGTCAAGCTCCATCTCACTTTCGGACTCTGCCACTGCCGCGGTCGCCGGGTGGGCAACGTCCTCGTCCTCAGGATGGCCGTCCTTTAGAACAGGGTTCGCTCTCTTGCCGGCAGGAGTCCTCAGCTTCCTGTGAGATTTCTTAGTCAAAGACTTCCTCTTTTTCTCCGCCTTAACCGAACCCTCACGTACCATTCTGCATCTCATGACTCTCGAGTTATCGTCAATAGGGGAAAACTCTGAACGTTCTCCTGTCCGAGAGGACAAGGTGTACATCTGACGAGTCGTCACGTCGTGCCGTCTCAAACACGCGAACATCTTGCGATAATATATACACGTGTAATATTAACGCGGTATACTGGTCTCACGACACTCTCTTCTGATAGGACAGGTTCTAGGTCTAAAACCTCCCTAACCGCACGCAGAACTGGGTTCCGACCGGCGCACGAGGTGGGCCCTACTTCGCACTTCGGTCAGTTCTCGGAACTACGTGTTTCGATCACCAAGTTATTTGCTCTGAATAACGATTGGTTTGAATACAAGATTTTCCTGACTCTATCGTTTTCCTGGTCTTACCGCACTGTAATCAGTTGTCGGGCGGTCTTCTCCCGTACTGCGGTCTTTCGGTAACAGCGGTCTTTCCCAGTAACTAGTTTTAGTTACCGGGCGATGGAGCCCCTCCAACGCTCCACCGGCGTGTCAGCCATCCAAGTGTCACAATCCAAATGTAACGCCGACCCCGTAAGGTTACCAGAATGTCCTGAATTTTGTTCCCAAGAATTTCCGAATTTTGGTTCCCTAACGAGGGTCACGCTTACTCTCACAGGTAACCGGACAAGCTCCGATCCTGCCTGTCGCCAAATTTACCCTTATTATCGTTTTTGTACTAAATCGGGTTTTTCAGGTATCCCGACGGTCACTTCACCGAGTGCCGAAGTCGCGTAAAACTCTCCCAGCCGAGGACGCCGAAGTCGCGTAAAATCCTCCCGGCCGAGTACGCCGAAAGTGCGTAGAACTTCCCTTGTGTCGAGTACGCCGAAAGTGCGTAGAACTTCCCCTGTGTCGAGTACGCCGAAATCGCGTAAAACTCGTCTCAGTGGGTAAAACCAAACACTGTCGGATCTTGGAGTTCTTCGAACTCCAAGAGGGATTTCCTTGCCCGACGCCAAATTCACCCTTGGTTTCAAGGATTTCAGAATTCCAGAAAATGGCTACCTTAAGAAGGTCACCTCTACTCTCATGGGTTACCGGACAAGCTCCGATCGCGGAGTTCTTCAAAACCCAAGAGGGACTTTCCTGCCCGTCGCCAAATTCACCCTGGTTTTCGATCTCACACTGAATTAGTTTTCCTGTGTATCAACGGTATCCTTCCCCGAGTATTACTCAGCCGTAGATTTCCCACGATCGGGATCTAGCCCGCTTCGCGATCAACTGAGGGATCGGCGCTGTCGGCCCGTCTCCCAACAGTGAACTTCTTTAGCTGTACTCGGGATCGCCTGATTATATTATTCGAACGCCCCTTTCGTCCGTAAATATATTTGTACTAACCGGAAACTCGAACTCTGACTCTGTCGTAACCAAAATCACTCGCCTACCACACTGAGTGCAGTATATTTGAATCGGTAACTGAATCGCTAACCAACAACGCTGTTGAACAGTATTGCTATGTATGAAGAGTCGAACCAACTCTTCACGTATAAAGCAGCACACCGTGAGGCAGGCTCTATGCATCCCAAATTAACGCGTCTGCTCGCTATGCGCTGGCTTTACACCGTCGATCGGGCTTCCCTATCACGGTCGTTGCCGGACCGTCGCCTATTGAAATTAAATAAAAATTAAATGATCGATGCTGGGTCTTCGCATGAAAAATTAAGAGAAACGATGCTGTTCCCTTCGCATGTAAACTGAAGGAAAACGATGCTATTCGCATAAAATAAATCTTCCCACTTACGCACTGTGGCCTTGACCGCCACACTCTCCCCACCTTACTTAGATGCGGAGCATCTCTGCCAAAATCGGGGACCTTAATCAAACGTGACAGGAACATCCCCAACCCAGATCCACTTAGAGAGCAAGGAACCAAATGCACCTTTGGTTATAGGGCGGTCTATCGACAATCTCGGCACCCTGCACGTACGCCAAACACGATGAGAACCGTGATAGCGACAGCCTTTTTAATGATGCTTTCGATCTCTCGGCACCCCGCACGTACGCCAAACACGATGAGAACCGTGATAGCGACAGCCTTTTTAATGATGCTTTCGATCCGAACCACCACCCTACTGGCAACCTGTCGTACCTGACAAATCGCCAACCTTAACAGGCCCTCTATCATGAACCTAGGCTCTACCGGACCCCAAGGGCCAGGAGAACTTAAGGAGAGAAAAGTCGCCCACTGTCTCCCGATCTGGTAACCATTGTCGATCAGTCACACCCGGTACCACTTCCAAATCGTGAAAGCAAAATAATAGTACAAGTTATCATATTGTAGAACCAACGCAATGAAGCGTCCTAGTACTGGAATCTTTACTCGTTTCAGTACTAACCACTAATCCAATGTTTAACCGAAACATATATCATCAAAAGGAAACTTAAACAGTCATTCACTGACAATCTGTCAAACCAACGCAATTAAGCGTTGCTGGTAGCACCGGTACTGTATGCTCCCAGATACCGCTCAAAAGAAATACTCTCATCAAAAGGGCAACTGAAACATGGTTCTCGAATAGTCAATGAAACCAACGCAATTAAGCGTTCATCTAGTTTGTCCTAGATACACGTCTGCTTCAGAAGGTCACTAACAAGGACTTCTACAGTCGTAGTCATCCATCCAAGCGAGGTTTTCGTCTCGTCCGTCGTCCAGGTGGCAATTCTGGATCAGCGGTCTCGTCTGGATTTTCTGAAGGTTCCTCTGGTTCATGTTCTGCATTAGGATCTTGAGCCAGGACTGGCCAGTCTACTGTAGGTAACTCAAGATTTCTGTCCCTCTCCGGTAACCAGGTACTCGGAGGTTTACCGTAAAACGGCTTCAATTTATCCACGTGCACAACCATTAGCGTGGATTTCGGACTCTTCTGAATCCGGTACAGACACGGACTGAGCACTTGAATAACCAAGAATGGGCCGGTGTAATAGCGAGCCCATTTTGTCTTCCTTCCACTTCTTAGCCGAGGGTAGTAATAGTAAACCCAATCTCCTTGAGCGAACTTGCTAGGTCTCACTCTCAAATCGTAGGCTTTTTTCCTTCTTTCTGCTACTCTCTTTAACTGTTCTCGTACAAGCCGATACGATCGTTCCATTTTCTCTTTCTGTTTCTCCACGTACTCTTCCATGTCACTGTAAGACGGTCTCTCGAACTCTGTAACTTGGGCTAGAATCAAGTCTAATGGCGTATGGTTCTCTCTTCCCAGGAACAGGAAATTAGGTGTCCGTTGGGTCGCTTCATGTTCAGTACCTCGATATGCCGCCATTACATATGGTACGTGAACATCCCAATCCTTTTGTCGTTCCGACACTACCTTTCCGATCAACATGTTCAGTGTTCTGTGGAACCTTTCGATCATTCCGTTACCAGAGGGTCGATATGGAGTTGTACGTACTTTGTCAATCTCCATGCGTTTACACAGCTCTTTGAATAACTTCGACTCAAAACACGGTCCCTGATCCGTCAGGATCTGGCGTGGCATACCAAACCTCGAGAACACGTGTACCATAAGCGATTCTGCCACAGTAACGGCCTCTTGGTTTCTGATAGGCAGAGCTTCAGCCCATCTCGAGAAGTAATCTATCGCTGTCAGTATGTATTTGTTGCCTTTACTTGATACAGGATGCGGACCAGTTATATCAATTCCGAATCTCTCCATTGGTTCACCGACCACAGGAGTCTGCATGTAACCCTGTCTTGGAGGTTTCTCCCTTCGATAACGAGCACAGCGATCGCACCTTTGGCAGAACCGTCTAACATCGTCCTTCCAACTCGGCCAATACGCCCGGCGTTGCAACTGAGTCAAACTCTTCCGAATCCCGAAATGTCCTCTGGCAAAGCTTGCGTGTGTTAACTGAAGCATCTCTTGCCGTAGAGATAAGGGCACAACTAACTGAGATCGCTCAGCTTTTCCTGTGTTACCCTGAATCCAGCCTCTGTGTAACACTCCTTGCAGGACTTCCAGCTGATTCCAGTTTCTCACCAACACTTTCACCTCTCCGTTAGCAGGTGATAGTTCTGCCTGTGTTGGATGATGCTTCGACTCCTTCCAATCAAGGACCGTACCAATATTGCAATCGCTCTGCTGTTCTCTTCGAAGAAACTCCTTTGTCCAACGGATTTCCTGGCCTGTATCTTCACTGGTAACCTCGGAGCGCGTTACTTCTCCGATCGGACGTGCCCACATCACGTCTTCATTCGTAACTCTCATGGTAACCACTTTAGGTTGTTCCTCACCCGGACCTCTAGACATCGCGTCTGCGTTACCGTGTTTTGCTCCCGGTCTGTGACATATCTCCATGTCAAACTCCTCTATCATCTCTAACCAACGAGCCTGTTGGCCAATCGGTTCCGGTGTTCTGCGTAACCACTGAAGTGCGGAGTGGTCTGTTCTGAGTAGGAATTTACTACCCAGTAAGTACTGACGAAACTCTTTCAAGAAATACACCACAGCTAACAACTCTCGCCTGGTAACGTTATAGTTCCGTTCCGCCGTCGACAAGAGCCGACTCGCGTAACAAATCACTGTCTCTTCTCCTTCTTGTACTTGCGATAACACCGCTCCAATGGCGTATGCCGAGGCATCCGTATCTAGGATGTACTGGCCCTCGTCGTTCGGTAACCCAAGTATAGGTGCGGAAACCAACTTTCGTTTAAGTTCTTCGAAAGCTCCCTGACATTCGTCAGTCCAATGGAACGGTACATTTTTCCTGGTCAGAAAATGAAGTGGTTGAGCTACCACCGCGAAATCATGTATGAAACGTCGGTAATAGGAGCAAAGACCAACGAAGGATCTGACTTGCCTCAAGTTCCGAGGAGCAGACCATTCTTCTACGGCCTTGATCTTGCTCGGATCCGTCGCGACCCCTTCTTCACTCAAAACGTGACCAAGAAACAATACTCTCTGTTGTAACAGGTAACATTTGGATGGTTTCAGCTTGAGATTATACTCTTGTAATCTCCTGAAAATCATCTCTAGACGTTGCATGTGCGTCTCTACGTCTCTCGAGAACACAATTATGTCATCCAAGTAAACCAGACAGATGTCATAGTTTAGCCCTGTCAAGACTAAGTTCATTAGTCGACAAAACGAGGCCGGACTATTGCACAATCCGAAAGGTAACACTTTGAATTGGAAGCTGCCCCTTCTCGTAACGAACCCGGTCTTGTGTTTGTCTCTTGGGTGCAAGGCCATCTGGTGATAACCTGCTCTCAAATCGAACGTACTGTACCATCTGGCGCCACCCAGGGTATCTAAACTCTCGCGGATAAGGGGTAACGGATGAGCATCTTTCCGTGTCTTCAAGTTCAGTTGCCTGTAATCGATACAGAAACGCATACTGCCATCCTTTTTCTTAACCATTACGACATTGGATGCCCATTCCGATATCGAAGGTTCAATGATTCCTTGTCTCAACATGTCTTCTACCTGACGATCAACTTCCGGTAACATGGAAAGCGGTTGACGTCTCAAAGGTTGCCGAACTGGTTTCTCTTGTCCTGTATCGATCTCGTGTTGGATCACCGAAGTGAATCCGTTATCACTTTCGTTAAGGGAAAACGTTGCGCTGTACGTTAGCACAAGTTTTCGTAACCTGATTCGCTCTTCTTCCGAAATGTCTGCTGGCACTTCTTCCCATAGTCGTTTTAGGGTCTGTTCGGCAAGTGGGTTGAGCGTCTGCTCCGCCACACTGGCCGTTGTACTAATCTTCGATCCAAACCGGTCAATCGTACTTTGCTGCTTTCCTCGGCGTTCCTCCGGATAACCTGGGCCCATAGGCTTCCCCGGATTTTCGCTTCGGTAAGGCTCATCATACGATTCCGTTCTGGCTCGATTAACTGTCACATCGACTACGTTCACTCGCTCCAGCGGACATTCAGTCCGTTTCTTGACTAGCGAATCTCTGTCTCCAACATTCAACATCCTGATCCACACTTCCGTGTCTCTTCCTGTCACCAACGTACGTCCGATTATCAAATCTTTTGATAATTCCATTGGAATGGTCGTCCAATCTTCGTTATCCTTTTGGAAATGCGGGTATACTACCCAAGCTGGAACGTCAACTTCGCTCCTTGGAGGAACTATTATGTCCTCTTGCACAATAACCTTCCGGCACATGGACTCGGTAACGACCTCTTTCAGAGGGATCTTCTCGCTCCCAAGGAAAACGCATCGACTTGCGAAGTCCCATCTTGCCTGATTGGCTTCCAGCCAAGATAACCCCAAGATCACTTCTGTCACTTGGTCTGTAACTAGACAGGGTACAGGGTACACCTGCTTTCCGATCCGAATCTTAAGGTTAGTTTCACCATCCACCTTAATCTGACTTCCATTAGCGGCTAGGAGTCGCTGTTCTGACGGTACTAGCACAGCGTCTAGCACGAAACGTCGTGGCACAAGTGACATTTCACTTCCAGAATCAAGTAGACAGTGTATACGTTTTCCTGCCAGTCTCGCAACCACGTAGGCCACCCTACTGCCTTTGACCAGTCGGTTTTGGGTTTCCTCTTGTATCGGTTCAGCCTTTGTAGGTTCACTGGTACCGGTTGCACCATTCGTCTCAGCGTTTCTCTGAGGACAAAATCGCTTCACATGTCCTTTTCGTTTGCACAAGTAGCATTCGATATCCGGGTCACGCAACCGTGTGGGCGGATAAATCCGTCGCCATCCCACATTTGGTTCGGTTGTCCTCTGATCTCCCACAGCTAGATCAGAACTGTTCTCCCTTTCATGAGGTTTTCTCGGAACGATGCCCAAATTCTGATTTATTGTCACTCGATCAAGTTCTCTTGAAAGATTTTTAATCTTTCGCTCGAGATCTTCTAGACGACGAGACTGTTGCCCCTCAGTGCTCGAGTCTTTTCGGTCTTCCATGGTAACTTTAACTCTCGCGTGTCTCCGGTCTAAATCACCACCTTGTGTCGAAGATCGACCATAGGCATCCAACCTCACCGCATGTTTATACGCCGCTTCGAGGTTAACTGGTTCTCGCTCGCGCACCTTCTGCCCCAAATCCTGGTTTGCCAGTGCATCAATGAAAGCGTCACAAGCGACCGTCTCGACGATATCACTTGTTGGTCCTGGGTATGCCAAAGCCATTAGCCTCCTTACTTCCTGCACTACACTACTCAGAGTTTCTCCATGAGCCTGCCGGTAAGTGCGAAGTTTCATCCGATATAGGCTAGTTTGGTCATCAGACCCGTACCGGGCCTTAAGCCGCTCAACAAGTTCTCGCCAAGACACGTCCCTCTGTGCACCCATGTCCCACAACAGCTGCGAAGCGGGACCCGTTAGGGCACACATTAACTGGTCTGCTTTTTCCTGATCACTCCACCGGTTGCACCGTGCACAAACTTCGAACTTTGCTAGAAAGGCTGCGATCACTGACTTGCCGTCGTACTTCTCTAGCTTGATTCGTATACCGCGATCCGATCGGTCTCCGCCTCTTGTCCGCGTAACAAGTGATCTTCCGACACTCTTCTTGGGATTTCCTCTCCGGTTGTCCTCATCGTTACTCCTGGAACCGTTTTCCTCGTCTGTCCTCACCACTGACCGGTGCCGACTCTGTCCCCTCAGAGTACCCAACGTCTTCCCTGTACGCCACTTAGAAGACATCGTAGTCATCTCTCGGTCGCCTGACGTTGCACTGTCTTCATCAGAGATGTACTCAGCCTGTCTCTGACCTTTTCTACGAGGCTCACCACCTGCGTAGTCTTTGGACTCCGATCGTTTATATTTATTGCGAGAGCTCTGAGAGTTTCCGTTGACGAACGTAACTCTCCTGTCTTCTTCGCGAATATCTCTTTTTCCTGACTCTGGCGGTCTGTCAGATTCGTCGTACCTAAGACAATTACGACTTCTCGAATCTGGTTTGTGCCCTTTAGAGTACCGCTCGTGGGTCTCATCCCAGGCCAAATGATCTCTGTCTCTTCCCATGTTCGATTCTCTCTCGGTTTCTCTATCAAGTGCCTGTTTTAAACCGCGTCTCTCGTACTCTGGTAGACGTTCCTTACCATACGTCTCCCTTTCAGTTTTCTCATAACTCTCATGTCTTCCTCGTTGGCGGAGGTTTTTCCTGTCAAAAACTCCGGTTCTCATGGCCTCTTCTGGACCAACACTATCGGTGTCTGAATCCGAAGAACTCACTGACGAACGTAATTTCGCCTCAACTCTTCCTCTTGTCAACAGGCGTTGTCGACTCGATTGCCTTGCCGTTTTTCCGTGTGACTCTCTCCCGCTGTCCTCGGGAAGATAGCGGCTACGTAACTTTTCCGAAGTTTCCGAAAGCGAAACTTCCTCGCGTGTCTCTGTGTTACCTCGGCTCCGTGCCGACTCTTCGATCTGCAGCTTCCCTCGGCGATCCATCTGGTAACCTGGGCCCGTAGGTTTCCCCGATGTCTCGCGTCGGTAAGACTTCGCATGCTGAGCAGCAGGAACAGACAGTTCTTCAAGTTTCGAACTCATCATTGCCACACTCTGTCGCAGGTAAGACATCTCCGCTTGCCAATCTACCTCATCTGTCACAGGTCTTGGGCGACCTTCTTCCATGTTGGTAAACGGTACTCGATTACCTTCGTTTCGCTGATGCGCCACGATGTCACCACTCGTTTTCTGCACTACGGCGTCACCCCGCGGTTTCAGGCCTGTCTCAATGTCTCTTGGCCTATCACAAGCCTGTCTCAACTGTACAGGTTGCCTGCCCCGTACGATACTAGGTACTTGAACCTGCACAAGGTTCCCCGATCTATTGTCGACGAGTGGTTTGGACCTGTCAAACCTACTCTCACCAACGGTCTCTCGCCAGTGTGTGAATGTCTCGTTATTCACATCGTTCTGTACTACCTCAGTAGTCTTTGGAACGGTTATCAACCATCCGTTATCCTCATGGAAACCTCTTTCACGCCCACTGCGGGTTCCAGCTTCCGTTTCAAATGCACTGGTTTCGTCAGGTGCACCCGTTTCATCAAGCAACCTCCGTTTGCTTTTCCGTTTACGTAACTTTGGACGCGCGCCTCCGTGCTCACTATGGGGCACTTCATCCGACTCGTCCTCGGTATCTTCCTGACCTTGCCTGGTTCTGTGACAAGAAAACGTTAGAACCCCACTTCTGGTACCAGTTTGTGACGTTCGTCGCTCGAGATCAACTAACCCTTCATCAGACGTGGTACCAACTTGTGTCGGTCTTACCCGAGACGCTGCTTCGTCGTCGGGCTGGGTTCGGCTCCAGCCAACCGACCTTCTGGAGTCGCCCGGGTCACTATCCTGTCTACTTCTGCTGTAGACGAGCGGTTCCCTGTCTCCGCTCTCAGTGCCCATTTCTCCAAGAGGAGGTCCCGAGGGTATCGCTTGTTTGCGAACAGTGTCGCTGTCAAGCTCCATCTCACTTTCGGACTCTGCCACTGCCGCGGTCGCCGGGTGGGCAACGTCCTCGTCCTCAGGATGGCCGTCCTTTAGAACAGGGTTCGCTCTCTTGCCGGCAGGAGTCCTCAGCTTCCTGTGAGATTTCTTAGTCAAAGACTTCCTCTTTTTCTCCGCCTTAACCGAACCCTCACGTACCATTCTGCATCTCATGACTCTCGAGTTATCGTCAATAGGGGAAAACTCTGAACGTTCTCCTGTCCGAGAGGACAAGGTGTACATCTGACGAGTCGTCACGTCGTGCCGTCTCAAACACGCGAACATCTTGCGATAATATATACACGTGTAATATTAACGCGGTATACTGGTCTCACGACACTCTCTTCTGATAGGACAGGTTCTAGGTCTAAAACCTCCCTAACCGCACGCAGAACTGGGTTCCGACCGGCGCACGAGGTGGGCCCTACTTCGCACTTCGGTCAGTTCTCGGAACTACGTGTTTCGATCACCAAGTTATTTGCTCTGAATAACGATTGGTTTGAATACAAGATTTTCCTGACTCTATCGTTTTCCTGGTCTTACCGCACTGTAATCAGTTGTCGGGCGGTCTTCTCCCGTACTGCGGTCTTTCGGTAACAGCGGTCTTTCCCAGTAACTAGTTTTAGTTACCGGGCGATGGAGCCCCTCCAACGCTCCACCGGCGTGTCAGCCATCCAAGTGTCACAATCCAAATGTAACGCCGACCCCGTAAGGTTACCAGAATGTCCTGAATTTTGTTCCCAAGAATTTCCGAATTTTGGTTCCCTAACGAGGGTCACGCTTACTCTCACAGGTAACCGGACAAGCTCCGATCCTGCCTGTCGCCAAATTTACCCTTATTATCGTTTTTGTACTAAATCGGGTTTTTCAGGTATCCCGACGGTCACTTCACCGAGTGCCGAAGTCGCGTAAAACTCTCCCAGCCGAGGACGCCGAAGTCGCGTAAAATCCTCCCGGCCGAGTACGCCGAAAGTGCGTAGAACTTCCCTTGTGTCGAGTACGCCGAAAGTGCGTAGAACTTCCCCTGTGTCGAGTACGCCGAAATCGCGTAAAACTCGTCTCAGTGGGTAAAACCAAACACTGTCGGATCTTGGAGTTCTTCGAACTCCAAGAGGGATTTCCTTGCCCGACGCCAAATTCACCCTTGGTTTCAAGGATTTCAGAATTCCAGAAAATGGCTACCTTAAGAAGGTCACCTCTACTCTCATGGGTTACCGGACAAGCTCCGATCGCGGAGTTCTTCAAAACCCAAGAGGGACTTTCCTGCCCGTCGCCAAATTCACCCTGGTTTTCGATCTCACACTGAATTAGTTTTCCTGTGTATCAACGGTATCCTTCCCCGAGTATTACTCAGCCGTAGATTTCCCACGATCGGGATCTAGCCCGCTTCGCGATCAACTGAGGGATCGGCGCTGTCGGCCCGTCTCCCAACAGTGAACTTCTTTAGCTGTACTCGGGATCGCCTGATTATATTATTCGAACGCCCCTTTCGTCCGTAAATATATTTGTACTAACCGGAAACTCGAACTCTGACTCTGTCGTAACCAAAATCACTCGCCTACCACACTGAGTGCAGTATATTTGAATCGGTAACTGAATCGCTAACCAACAACGCTGTTGAACAGTATTGCTATGTATGAAGAGTCGAACCAACTCTTCACGTATAAAGCAGCACACCGTGAGGCAGGCTCTATGCATCCCAAATTAACGCGTCTGCTCGCTATGCGCTGGCTTTACACCGTCGATCGGGCTTCCCTATCACGGTCGTTGCCGGACCGTCGCCTATTGAAATTAAATAAAAATTAAATGATCGATGCTGGGTCTTCGCATGAAAAATTAAGAGAAACGATGCTGTTCCCTTCGCATGTAAACTGAAGGAAAACGATGCTATTCGCATAAAATAAATCTTCCCACTTACGCACTGTGGCCTTGACCGCCACATATACATATTATATAAAAATATATATTTAAATAATCTATGTATATCTATGCATGATTTTAACACAGCAGTTCTGGTGATCTTGGACAAAGGCACGGGGATTCTCGGCCTCCGACGATGCAAGAGGCTGATGCTCCCAATACTGTCTACGCCGTAGTTGTTACAAACGCCAGCGAACCAACTCGATCTCCTTCGGCAGAGACTTCAAATCAAATCGTCTACGCGGAACTGGATCTGGAACCGAAAGGAAAGATTGCTCAAAGGGCCAGCGCACCAGTTCGATCACCTTCGGAAAAGACTTCGAGTCAAGTCGTCTACGAGGACCTGGACCTGGCACCGAGACGAAATACGTACCGAAGACCTGTACAGGAATCAGAATACTCTAACAGCCCACAGCTGGACTCCGTGTACGCCAACAGCGCACAGACGAAAGTATAAAAATAACTAAGAAGTTATCAGTACACTGCTAACTAAGAAGTACACTGATAACTAACAATTACATAGATAACTAACGAGAACATCGATAACGAATAAGTTGTTAATGAATTGAAAATAAATAAATAAATGCAATCATATGTATAAGCGTAAATGTCAGCAAGATCATATGCAGGGCATATGAGCAAATATGACAATATTCTATTGACTCCAAATCAAATATCCTACCATATAGTCCCATAACGTGGGACAAATGAAGCCTATGCAGCATTCTATGTCACGCCCATGTAGGCATATTTTCATATCGATTTTATTTTTCCTATATATAGGCCTAACCATCCTGTTGGGTCTGATGTTGGCTATTGGTTAAGCACCTACGATGAATCGCTGTTGAAGGGGCGCTATATAAGTCTATAATCAAAGCCATTATTACAATTACAATCTCCTTTCTAAGTATACCTCACCAAGGACTGAGAAACTGAATGGATATTTCCATCGTATCAACGTCTCACTGCGTTAGCTGAAACCGTTTACTAATTAATCGACAACAGAAATATAGAAGCATATTACAAGTTATCGATAACAACTTCTATAGCGCCGGTGTCTAATGTACAAGGCTTCAACCGATGGCGCACCAAAACCACTAAGCCACAAACAGAACAATACTCAGAAGGTCAGTCCACCGAGACACAGATTCAATTAACCAGCAGCAGATGATACGATATTTTGTGGTACTAAATGCGGTGAGTCATCGTATTAGTGTGTAGACCACTGAAACAGAAACGCATGAGATTACTGTAATACTGATGGGTCAGTTATCATATATTGCAAGCCAAATTAAAAAAATCACAATCACTCTAGGATAACACCATCATTCAATATACTCATGGGTTCATAACAGTCTAATGGCTTAAGCAAGTAAGTAGCCTTTTAATAATGCAAGTTAAACGCTCACATATTACAAAATAAAGTAGCAGAGGTTCAGCCCAGAGGTTGGGTAACATGCAGACAAAGGAAGTTATATGCTCCAAGATTTCTGCTCCACTTATATCCGTAAGCGAATTTACCCATAGAAATGAATCTACTAACCGTGCACTGGGATGATCAGCTGCTGAGAACGAGAACTAGCCGCTTGCCCTCATAAGCCGATGCTAAGAAAAATGAAATCGCTTATTTTCCTTTCCATGGCATGGCTGCCTCTTGTGGATGGGTAAATGAAGAGATTACTCTTCTTATCTTCTTCAGGAGGACCTATAATTAGTAAGTGAATCAATATCACAAGTTGTGCATCTCCTTCATGTGCACAGTCGACGTCATCTTTGAGTGTAATGTAATGTTATTTGTTACAAACTAATGTGATGTTATTTAATATAATGCATCTCCATGATTCTATGGGATCTTTAAGTAATTCTCGAAAGCGCTGCTCGCCAGTCTGATAGTATTCGTTGACACATCCCTGTTAACACAATAATACGAATTACCGATACCATATATTTTCATGTGCTCTTCGCTGAAGATTTAAAGTTTTATTTGAACAAGTTGTTTCTTCGCACATGCATCAAATCTTTCTTTGCTTTATATGTAGAACTGGTCGAACCTTTCCATTCATTCTGGACAACCCCTCGGATACGTCGCAGCGCTCGTGAATAAGCTGGTGCTTGCGCTCAGCTTTACTGCGGCGCTTTAGAAAATTGGAGATTACGATTACGAGTAATTCAAATCGTGTGTGCAGTCCTGTCTTTTGTATATTGTAACAATAACTCTACCTACAATCGCAGGTCGAAATAACAACATTTAAAGAAGAACCGCTCAGTGACGCTCTTTACCGAATAGAATTGTATTTCGAGCCTTGACGTTAGAGAGACAAAGAACTGTCAAGGAGTTCATATCGCAGGTTGCTAGGCAACATATTCGAGAGAAGGGAACCTACCACAACAATGCTGCTATGCTGAAATACGGCTGACTGGTATTCTCGGGTTTTACCTTGATTCAGAAATTTTTTATCTATCCTTCCCCTACTCATCCTCATCTTTTTCAATTTCCCCTTTCCCTTCCCTCACTCATTTCTTCTTCGTATGCTTCTTCGTCTTTCTTTCTGAACAAGAGCGTGAGAGAAAGAGTAGGATAGAGGGAGAATCACTGGCGTAAACTTGTCCATAATATTGGGGGAGGCATTTGGTTATTCTGCACTTCTTGCATTGGGTGTACAGTCCATATCAATTATTGGGGGCACGTGCTCCGGCCCCCCCCCAGTCTACACGTATGGGGAGAATGACAACGATGGAATTTGACAGAGAGAGATTGAGAAAGAGAGACAGAGAAACAGAGTTTCCACACGAATCCCATCACCGTATATTATTCACATTTAGCATTTCTTGAAAGATATTTCCTGGCATTTTGAATCCATCCTTCCTACGTGACCTAAATGCATACATAGTTTTGCTTCAACTTATATAGAATAGCTATGCAGTTGTGCGCAACTATCAACAAATAAGGTCCTCTGCCCATATCTCGGTCATAACGTAATTATATTCGGGATGGAACAGGATACAACTGGAACCGCATAGCAAAGCTTTTAGATAACTCATAATGGGTGATAACTTAGTGTGCCTGGCGTTGAATCGACTGAATTGCTGAGTCAGTTCGAATGATATGTAATGTTTCAATACCACACCAGAGCAAACTCCATCTAACCTGGTTAGAAAATAGACCTTCGACAGAGCTAAGCATGCATTTGTAGATATATATATTCCTTTATGTGCATGTATGTATATATTTAGGTATGTATGCATGCTGCATGCATGCATGCATGCATGTATATATGTATGTCTGTATATGTTTGCATTTATGCAAGTATGATATTACGTAACATAACAGCGTAATGGGAAACAGATGCGTGTTGGTATGTATGTACGTACGTACGTATGTATGTATGTATGTATGTTTGTATGTATGTATGTATGTACGTATGTATGTATGTATGTATGTATGCATGTATGCATGTCTGTATGTATGTATGTATGTATGTATGTATGTATGTATGTATGTATGTATGTATGTATGTATGTACGTATGTATGTATGTATGTATGTATGTATGTATGTATGTATGTATGTATGTATGTATGCATGCATGTATGTATGTATGTATGTATGTATGTATGTATGTATGTATGTATGTATGTATGTATGTATGTATGTATGTATGTATGTATGTATGTATGTCTATATATAATTATGTATTATGTAAGTGTAATATTACATAACATAACAGGAGTGCAAAGTGGTTCAGTCTGTGTTCGAAGCACTCTTCAATATATGTATATATATATATATATATATATATATATATATATATATATATCTTCTTAATATAGCGCATTTTCGTTATCTCTCCCGTCTGACGAGTATATTTATTCAAGAATGTCGGTTTGTTGAGTCCACAGTAAACTATTTTCGAATCCTGATCAGAATCTTTGCTTAGCTTATAGAAGTCGTTGGACAAATCAGATTCAGGAAGCTAGGCGTGGCTTTCTGATTCTGAACATGATTCGGCTGATATCCATAGTTTTATCCGTTAAGCAACATTTGTTAATCAGCTTTTAAACTTTGTTGTTGTAGCCTTGTAGGTCTTCGTTAAAATATAGGATTATCTTCAAGCTCACAAATGATCTCTGGCTAAAAGCTGGATCTACTTGTGTACTAGATATCTGAACATATCGATAAGTGACAGAGTGAAATTGTTTAGAACTGATGAAATATAGAGATACTGCTTGACACTATGTGAACGTTTAAACTTAGAAATTTATCGGTTAATGTTATGATATTCGTTGTTTAGCAGTTTAAACGCTCTACTAGGGCTCTGTGTTGCAATCGATGCTGTTTATTTCCTCTTAGACTAAACATTACAGAAAGCTCATGAATTGGGCCTAATTCATGAGCATCTTTTTGACCAGCTGGAATTGTTTTAAAATGAAGAGTTTTCACATTATCTTGTGTTTATGTGGTAAGTGACCACCTGTTTACTATACACTACTAACGTGTTTTACTTATGTTCTAAAACATAATCTCAGCTCAATAAACGAAAACATACGTGCATTGTGTTGGGACGTGCAGAACACAATGGAACATTCATATAGCGCCCTATATCAATCAGCTGATTCACTTTTAGCCATAACGATGAAAACAGGGTGACCTCTAAAAGAATCTGTAACTCGTCCCAACTGGTTCATAGGCCTACTATCTTCTTCTAAAGATGAATTTTCTCAACAAGTTAATATTTGACCCTTGTTTTTCCTCATTGATGTTTATCACAAATCACAGCAAGCCTTTATGGAGACTCGTGCATATGGTTATATCTTTCATGCCGGTAAAATAAATGATATTTCAAATGACAAGAACTGTTCCTGCATGAATGACATACTCATTTACAGAAATGAGTGTACTTTATCACGCCCTGATATACAAAATAAAGTAGGCAGGCTCACTAATTTTTCATGAGTCTTTAATCTTTATTTTGAATGTTGCTGTGGTGGTGGACACATACATGCACACATATAATTAGTCTAATTGTCTTTCCTTTTCTTTAGTGAGTTTTGTAACAACCATCGTTGCCGATTATAAAAAGTGTTACGAAGGGTTTTCATTTTGCTTGATTACCAACAACGATTATGGGAGCAGAGAGTTGAGACTAGATCAGTCATCAGCCGTCGAATGGTGTCAAAATCATTCATCGTCGTTGGCCATCATAACAAATGAAACCGTTCAATCTGCCATAGCAGCGTTTATCAACGATTCCTCTGCCAAACTGGATTCGTATGTTATTACAACTGGCTATCGATACAAAGCAGGCACTTGGAGGTGGATCAACGACGTAAAATCAGGTAGTTAAATCATCTGCATAAAATATAAACGCCGTTGTTTTTAGATAATCAGTAAATCAGTCAGTCCCACATACATCATTACATACACTCATGCATAGGCCCACATTCCTCCATCCATCCATACATATATTCAGACGTAGGCCTACATAGGCCCTACCGCTTGTATGTTCATGAATGAATGAATGAATATAATTATGTATATGTTACAGGGAATGTGTATTTTCAGGGAATATGTATATTCCCTGAAAATTTCAGGGAATGTGTATAGAAGCGGGATCTATGATGAAAATGTAACTAAGACTAGAAGCTGGATTAGCGATGAAAATGTAACTAAGGCTAGAAGCTGGATTAGCGATGAAAATGTAACTAAGGCTAGAAGCTGGATTAGTGATGAAAATCATATACATATTCCCTGAAATCTTCAAGTGATTTCTATACACATTCCCTGAAATTTTCAGGGAATATACATATTCCCTGAAAATACACATTCCCAGGGAATATACATATTCCCTGAAAATACACATTCCCTGTAACATATACACACATCATAATCGCAATAGTAATTGCACCTTTATATAGCGTTGCCAGAAGGAAACTTCTGGTAGTTGCTCCTGACTTCACAAAACAAGACACTGATCAAACAGAATGGTCTTCAATCGCTGAGGATTGGTTGCATTTGGTTATTCATTCTACACTTGTTGCATTGGGTGTAGGCCTACAGTCCATCTCAGTTAATTTATTGGGGGTGTACGTGCCCTGGCTGCCCCCCTCAGAGTCTACGCCTATGACAGAGAGTGCTTCTGATTTGTTTTGCTAATAGAGGCGCTATATAACTGTCAAATAAATGCATTAGGGCTGCGGATTTTAACGATTAAGTAATCGAGTAATCGTTAACAATTTTAAACGATTAATTTCGGCTTGTTTGGTTAATTTTCTAACTTATTTCATGATGTCGCGCGGCCCATTTTCGGAGTTAACAACAATGATAATGTGAAAGGTTTCGGTGGAAAATTTAGCAGTCATTTTGCATTTAAGGTTAATGCTGATGCAAAAGTCGAAGATGGCGACAAAATTAACTCTCTTAATTGCAATAATCAGTTCGCTTACCGTGGTTCAAACACATCGCTGATGTAAAAACTTTCAGCACAAACATCAGAGACTACATTTTAATAGTTTCTCACGCTTTACGTATTGCAGATAATCGAATCTAATCGATTAAAATCGAAGTGAAACTTTCTAGATTAATCGATTAATTTATTTAATCAGAACCGGTACCAGCCCTAATGTACAAAATGTCATACATTTATACATACGCATGTTTTATACATTCACACATAATTATATACATGTATAGGCCTACATACGCATATATACCAATGATCACGCACGCATATTGACATACATACATACATACATCCATATATACACAACTGCATAGGTACATATGCATATATTCCTACGTCCATGCATGTTTTATTGCATACATATGTGTGTGTACGTACAATCGTACAGGCATCCATACATAATACATACACACATCGATACATGGACATATAAACACATACACACCAACACACAGACTTGCATACTTACATATATATAAATCTATACATATAACTATACAAGTACATGCATTCGTAGTGAATTATTTGAATTCAAGTACGTTTCTGTTGTCGAAGACATTCATCCGAATTCGAACGCCTCCTATGAATACTATCGCTACGCCTACTTAGAAGTCTCAACAGACGGAACGGTTGCTTCATACGACCATCTAGCGACTTCCAAAAGAAAATTCATCTGCTCTTACATCAACCATCGTAAGTATTTAAGAGAGTCTCTGCTGAAAATACGTTAGAAAATTTTCACATTAAACTTCGTATCATCCCAATGTGGTCACTGGTATTAGACTAAATTTGTATAAGACTAAAGTGGTTTTAGAGTAGGCCCTAAAGTGGCATTAGACTGTTAGACTAGGCGATGGTTGAATACAAGTCAGAGTGAAGATTGCCGTTGTTCTTTGTTTGGCTGCTTTCTTACTGGGCCAGTTGTAATCTGCTATGACATTATGATCGGGGCGCTATGGAAGTCATTAGATTAGATTTGTTAAGATTAGATGTTATTTTAAATTAGCTCTAAAACAAAAAAAATATTCGGCCTAACTTGTTTCTTTTCAATCTCAACTATTACGTATTGCAGTTGGTTGTAATTAGAAATTTATGTAGCGGTTCCTCAACAGAAACTAATTGCTACGTTTGTATAAAGTATGTAAAGTACCACCAAGAATACGGAGTTCATCAGTAGGCAAGCAGCTCTCAGAAAACTATACAATTCTCTATTGGAGGCTCCTACACATACGAGAAGCCAAACCCACAGATCTTTGTTAAAAAATTGACAGAAACCGGTGTGTTCAGAGTTCCTTGACTGCGAAGTATCGGGGATAAAGCAACGACATATAATCCGCTATTATAGACACACGGTTGCCTCACCGTGTAGCAGCTCCTCGCAGTTGGTAGATGACGCAGCGTCCAATCAATTTTCGATCCTAGATGTATGTACAGAACATGGGTTCGAGTGGTTGCACAAACTCTACGCCTCTTCCAGCTGATGACACTCTATTGGTTTTTCTTCGTCGAATTCAACATGTTCCCGGTTGCAGACGGGACGCATGTTTAGATCTTATGTTTACCTGTCCATCCGAAACATGTCAATCCGTGAATATTAGATGGTCGAATTGGACCAGGAATCGACTTCGAGGGAAGAGAACAGCGTCAAAAACTCCTGATAACCTTAACAAAATCGATAAAGTTTCCACGAGCTGGTCCAGCCGCAGTATGCATTCGAATATAGCTGTTTAAGTCAACAAACCACGAGAAATAATCATTAGCCATGTCAGTAAGCCTAAAAACCTAAATCTTGGCAGTTTGCAGACGATTACTGTGCATGTTTCGCGATGTGTACAATTTTCAGATTCAAGTTGTCCAGAAGGCCATCAACAGTTGGGAAGGAGATGCTACAAACTACACAACCAATCAGTCACTTGGTTCGACGCTAGAAGCATTTGCCTCAACGAAGAGGGAAGTGACCTCGCAATTTTCGAAGATGGCAATCTCTCGCTTAATTTGGAACGGCGACAAAATGTGGAATATTGGATTGGACTGCGGAAAGAAAGATGGACCTGGAGAACTGGAGAGAGTAAGCAGACAATGAAATACTTACTATACACGCTTAGACCGGTGAAGGTGGTCCAAGATTTCTATTCTTCACTTAGCATTTGATGTATCAATAAATGTGCCGGCAGGGCAGATAGACGTTTCGAGATTTCCTTACCACCAATATTCTGTCGAAATAATAATCAATGTAAAGCTTATTAAAATAAGTGACACTATGAGTTGTAATTACTTTGGGTAATTACATTAAACTTACGGTTTAGGTTTGGTGCGCCATCGGTTGATCCCTTATGCATTTAACACTAGCACTATAGAAGTATGATAGCTATAGTAGTAACATCGACACTAAGATTATGAACGAATGTTTTTTTAGTTAGTGAATATGCGAAATATACCAACTGGGAAGATGGAAAACCAAGCTATGAAGGAGGCGACTGCCTATGTCTAAGAGTTACGACGGGCAAGTGGACTGACTGCGACTGCAACCAAGAGTTTCGCTATATCTGCATTCAAGGTTATTAAAACATTGAATGCACATGACATTGTGTTTAATCGCAACAGCTTACAAAAGAACAGTGCAGTTAGTTGTAGGCCTACATTGAGCCTACAACTCTTTTTTAAATTGCCCCACTGTAAGTCGTGAATGTTCTCAACATCTTCATTCTCTCAATTACCAACATAATTATATAGATAATAGCGTAATCATAATGACACATGATAACAGTGTTCCTGTTCTACTCTTAGTTTGTATGCAACTATGTCTTTAATGTATTTCTGCCTGCGTGTAACCAGGGCTGTAGTGGTAAAAGGTGAGTATACGCTGCCGGTTAGTTTTCCTGAACAAATTAGAGGTGAGTATACGCTACAGTATTTTAATATAAATAAAAAAAATATTTTGTGAGGTGAGTATACGGTCTCTAGAGGTGAGTACACGCTGTATACCCGCGTATACCCTCCACTACTGTCCCTGCGTGTAACTCGGTCAGTCAGTTAGTCAATCAGACTAACTTGCTGACCATGATATACAAATTAGTGAGAAGCAAGAGTCATCTAAAATTCCAGTTGTAATGTTTAGCTGTGTCTGTTTGCACGTAGACGACACTTTCGAAATGCCCTGTGACTGGTTGCATGAGTTGCAGTATAGGCTATCTATTGTCGGTCATAGCTAGTACCGGGTAGCTGTGACTTTTCAAATCGTATGGCGAGATCTCTGATTTTTCGCTTTGTGTGTGGGGGACACAATAATCAACTCCACTCAAGTCAATTGATCAAAAATACTTATCCTAATTTGTACGTCCATCGCTTTTTTACTTCTCCTTCTGCCTACATGGCTCCGTTACGAAGTGGAGGAATGGAAGAATATGAGGAAAGGGAGGAGATGGTAGGTTACAAAAGAAAGAATGAGGTTGCAAATTAGGGTAGAATGGGAACACTGCACATGGAGGCCAAGGCTTGCGCTATTCACAACGTTGTTATCAAAAGGCACTATAAGCGTCAATCACTGGTTGCTGCAACTTAACCGTAGTAAAAATTCCCAGTCCGTTGGAGAAGTCGGTGGTTGTAAGCCAGATGAAACATACGACGAGTCTTAAGTTCAATCCTTGTGTCATTTATGTACTGGTAGAAGCTGTATCCATTTTAGCCAACGGTAGCCAAACAATGTAGTCGTATGAAATAATTCCGATTTATCTTAACTGTGTCTGACAAATGCAATGTCTAGATTCTACATCGGGTTCGGCACCAACTGTGAAAACATCAAAGACAACAGAGACAACAACAGCGATAAAAATGACCACAAAGACGACGAGAAAGACCACAACAACCACAAAAAAGTCCGCTTATTCGCCAAAACTAAAGACCACTCAATCCACAACAACTACCATCCCCACAGTTGGTGATTCTCAGTTTCATTCAACTCCCACTCATGCAGTGGACGACAATACCAGAAGCAATTTGTCACCGATTACCGGTACTTCAGAATCCGGGCAAAGTTCAGGTATAGGTAACATTACGATAATTAATTCCGTCACCGTCAGTTAGGCCAATGATTAAAAATGTGAACGCGAAACCGCCCGTGCTACTTCGGGAACTCATGCCATGGGTTCATCTCCCTTGGTCTAATGGTTAGCGCGCAAGTTTGTCTCCCGAGGGGTCAAAACCTAGGTAGGGCAGAAATTTACTTGAAATGTCTGTTCCACCCTTTGAGAAAGCGATTAAAGAACACCAAGCGCACACCGTTTGTGGGTAGATCAGACGGTGAGGGAGAGGATCCGCCCTTGTATACCGAGGCTAAGAAAAGAGAGTGGCTAACAATTGATAGGTAATACATTAGGTTTACTGGGACTGCTTCTTTTTCTTCTTAATCTCCTCCTTCTTCGATTTTCTCTTGTCATTCTCTAATCATTCTTCCTGTCCCTGTCGTATACACGTGGGTCATTATCTATCATAAAATGACCTAAATGCATGAATAATTACGCTTCAAGTAATATACAATAGCTAGTCGAACATATGCAACTACCGACAAACAAGATCGTCTCTGTTCCGGTCAGGATGCAAATGACGCTGACTAGCACGACTATTAGTTTAATCATAATGGGCGTCAAGTTATTGAGTCTGGAATTGACTCGGCTGAAGGGTTGAGTTAATGTTCAATGAATCGTGTATCGCTTTTGACCATACCAAAGCAACTTCCATCTGACATGGTTGGAAAATATAGCGTTCACGGTGTTAGGCTTGTATGTATGTGCGCTAGCACGTATGGGTGTACGTACGTATGTATGTATGTATGTATTTACGTATGTACGTATGCATGTACATGTATGTACGCATGTATGCATAAATGTATGAATGTATGTATGAACGTATGTACGTATGCATGTATGCACGTATGTATGCATGAATGTATGAATGTATGTATGAACGTAATTTATGTACATTACGTACGTAGGTATGTATGTATGTACGGATGAATATATGTACATGTACGTATGTATGTATGTAAATATGTATGTACGTATGTATGCATGTACGCACGTTAGTATGTATGTGTGCATGTATGTATATGCGCACGTATTTATGTATGTATTGTATGCATATATGAGGGTATGCATGGATGTATTATGTATAATTTTATGGAAACATGTATTCTGTGTTAGAGTCGCTGTTTAGTATATATTTAGGTATGTGCTATGTGTGTGCATATATGTATGTATACATCTAACCACTTGTAGCGCATTTTCCGTGTCTCTCCATTTTGATAGGTCTATTTTGTTAAAGATCGTGAGTGATTAGAATCCACAGTAAACTATGTTCGAATCCGGTTCAGTTCCTTTGCTTTGAGTATGGAGGGCGTTGGCTAAAAATAGATTCAGGATGCTAAAGCCTAGCCTTGGCTTTCTGATGCTGAATATGATGGGGTGGTTTTATGGCTTTTATCCGTTAAACAAGCATTTGCAACTCAGCAATTAAACTGTGAAGTTGTAGCTCTTCTATTAAACATGGGATTGTCTTTAATTTGCATACATAGGCTTTGGATAGAAGATGAGCAATACGCAGTGTACATATCCATAACAGACTGGGCGAAAATGTTTAGAACTTATGAATAAATAACATAATATCAATAAATTAATATTATTATTATTATTTTAATTGATTAGCTGCTTTCCTGTGCCTATCTCTCAATGCCTATCTCTCAATGCATAATCAATTAATGTTGTTATTTTCACTGTTTAATAAGTTAAGCGCTCTATACATGTAGGTCTGTGCGCAAAAAACTGCTTGACGAGACGTCAGTGTTATGTGATTTTAGTTCGTAGACCTGTCAACAGCCGTCTTTACGAGAGTTTTTCCAGAGGAATAAAAGCGTCAAGCAAGCGTTCGGAATAAAGATTCATTATAGATATTCCTGACACGGTGGCGAACTATTCGGTAGAGTAATGCTGTAATGTTTTTACATTTCAGACAGTCGAAGCCTTATCATCTGGATAACAATGGCTCTCCTAATTGTTTTAATCGCTGTTGTCGTTTCTCGGGTCGTGATCCAAAAACTACGCAAACGGTTTGTACCACTATCGCCTGACATCAGAGAACGAGACTGTCAAATCACTAATTACCCAGGCAGCCACGTTCATTGGACTGCATAGTTTATCAGTTATTTGCGCTGTATGTTGCTCATGTTAAATCTAAAGCTTATATGTCCAAAATAAAGAGAGCCCATGTTTAATCGAAGACCTGCAGCAGCTGGCATTCACTTTGCCACTCGTGTCAACTGATTGTCAGCTCAATGTTGGCCCAACAGAACAAATCCTGTTTTGCAGTTATTCAGCCTTTGGCCTAGTTTGCTGTTTATACAGAATGACTCAGAATGTGTCAGGATTGAAGAGCGTTTACCTCAGACCAAGACTTAAGTAGGCCAATTTTGAAGCAAAACCGCTGATTGTAGATGAGTAGGCTTACCATTGTATCTACCAGGATATCAGCTTATTCGCAAGCTATAAATTATAAGGGTTTTCAGAGGTAACGTATGAGAACAAGCAAGGTAGATAGAAAAGCTGTTAAGGTGGATTGATTTTATGTTGTGTGAAATTGAGAGACTGATAATTTGTAGAAATATGATAAGATTTAAGAATTTCAGGATAATTGTTCACTGGTTAATTGCAATTGTTATAATTTTATTGTGATAGTTTATTGTTTAATATACAGGAAGAGGCTGGCCAAACAAGGAGCGTCGTCAACGGGCAACACTTGCCAACCATCGTCGTCCGTTGACACCTATGCAACGCTGAACCCAGAATATATGACTGCAAACGGAACGTACGCTCAACTAATCCTATACGAAACAATTGTGGACGAGGTTGAGCAGAATCCTAAGTAGAAGAAAAACACAAGTCACGAATGCAATTGTTTGCAATGCGTTGTTCGCTGTGTAGCAGCCACACTATAGTTCATCATTATCTACTGGAGGCTTCAATCAAACTAGTTAGTTAAGCTTCTGTTAAGCGGTGTTGAAACTTTAGCCAGCGTGTGTTTCAATTGTTTTATATTCGAATCAGTAAATGAGAACGAGAAACATGAAATACATGTCGATGACTTTGAACAATTTCGTGAAAGTAGTACGCTATGATAATACGAAAACTGTACTAATTCACCGGTAAAATTGTAACAGCTGCATAGCTGTTCCATGTTAAAGCAGATTAATCCGAAATATCGAATCGTGTACATCTCGCCATACGTCGTACTGATCTGAAAACCGTTTTTAAAGTGTTTGGAAAAGTATCTTTCACGATGAATATTACGATACTCATCCCATTAATTCATATCCTATGGATGTCACTGATGTCTTCCATAGAGAATATTTGTATATATCTGTTAGTATATGCATTGTATATGTGTATTGTGTAGGCCTATATATGTATAGATATATAAGGCTAAGACACTATATCTGTAGTCACAGGTTCATTTACCATAGTTATACGTGACGGTAGGCCGTTCGGTCATTCAACAAAAGTTCAGGCGGGACGAGAATATTTTAGATGGAACGGAAGGGCTGAGGGAGAAACTGGGAACAATAGGTATTTTCCCAGAATGGATCCGTTGGCAAACTAGCACGCAAATATTCTTTGCGCAAGAGACCAGCTACATTGAACAGAGTAATGATAACTCTACCACTGCCGTATCGGGTCTCCTTTCGGTCCCGAATGCCAGTCAGATGATCGATAATTGGCGTGGATAGCATGAAAATCTGACCGATAATTATAATGAGAGGCTCAGATTTGCGCTATGAAAATGCAGTCTTACAATATTATTACAATTACGTCTGTGGTTTAAAACATCAACGAATGACTTCATAATTCAGTGGAAGGCAAGTGAATGGGCGAGCAAGTAATATAATATAATGTTAAGGCTCTGTTTTTCATTGTGAAGTAGGGGAACCGCTCATTTCCTGCTCCTAAGTCATTGAGTTGGGAATGGACGAATCCCAAGGTACTAGACACAATGGGATCAATGCATCACAAGACGTGTCCTTACTTCCCAGTTCATGCCTGCACCAGTGTATCAGTTATAGGCCGGTGGCTGGTTGTAGAGACAAGTACGCAACAAAACTACTTTTCCAAGGATGGTCGTTTAGCCTGTGTATAGTAAATAAGTATGTACTGTAATGCAACGTTGTCATAAATCGAATAAGTTCATGAATAAGGTTATTCGGTGCGGTTGGATCGTTCTCGCTGGCAACAAATCACAGTGATACAAAATGGTTTAAAACCACCGACTGGCGCAAAACAGGATCCCATAAAGGAAGCTAACTGGGTTTTTAACTGTGGAACAAGTCGAAAACCCAATTACGGAAGTACACTTATGCAATTATAATAATTAGAAGAGTTATGGATTTAATTATCCAGTCGATTAATTGAACTAAGTCTGCCACGGCTAATTAGGTTATTAAGGAAATGAGTTGGGTTTTCACACTACCAATTTAGAATTAGTTACTATATCAAAACTTCCTAGTTACTTATTTCGCTTAATGTTAATAAGCCTGTCATGGATTAATTATATCTTATAACAACAATTTTTAAAGAAGCTTTTTTATAGAATATAGTCCGTTGTATCAATATTATGTTATCGTAAATTTATATAACGCCACTTCAAGCAGAACTGTCTCCTGACTAACAACATAAATAAGAATGGTCTAAAGCTTGCGGAAAAGAAGAGCAGAGAGGCTGAGGATTTCATATCGCATGTTGCTTAGACACTTATTTCAGACATAAATTATGGGCCAACCACACGGAAGCTCCTATGTTGGACTGTAGAAGTGTCAGTTGGCGGGACAACAGAGCGCAGCAGAGCGAAAAAATCTGCGGCCAACGAAGGATTGGCCTGCAATCTGTAATTATGATCGTACATTTAGAATATCACCACTCAACGAGAGGCGCTCCCAACAAATCGATCACTAACAAATAAAAACGATGAGCCTAAGACGCATAACGTCTTCGAATAAGATGCACAGACTCTGACATGACTACGAATGATCATTAAGATATTAAACTCATTGCATTTTGCGTAGGTTATCATTGCAGTTACTCCCACATGAAACTGGATCTCATCTCACACCTAGGTGCATACCTCCGAGCAGCCGAGTTGTAGAGACACATTTAGCCGCTCTGTATTGGGCTACGAAGCAGTTATTAATCAATTGAGTCGTAATCATCTTTAACAGCCAGAATGGACAGGAACTGTTGTCGCCAAGCATAACTTCTCCATCGACGTCGTCTGCTAACACACGTCCTACTCTGGCACCACCTGGTCCGACTGAAACCAGAACCTATGCTACTCCATGGTCATCTAATCAAACTTAAACCAGAACCAAAACAAAAGATGAAAACCATAGCTTTTAGTTCCGTTATAAATAAAATAATAATAATGCCATCAAAGTACAAGGTCGAGAGGTCCGCAGTTTGAAACTCAGCCAAAGCTGATTTTTGTTTCGAAACTTACGTTCTTCCAATACCCCTACCAAACTCGATTATACAATATGTGCACTGTGGGAGGGTAGATCAGACGGCGAGGGTGACGACTCTCTATCCGCCTTTGCACGCCGAGGTTAAGAAAATGAGCCTCTGACTACTTACCCCGATGGCTGCTTCTCTAGGTAGGCTTGAGGAACTGTTCTTGTTCCTCTTCTTATAATTCTTCGTCTTGTTCTTCTTCTAATTTTTCCCTTTCTCCATCTCCTTCTGCACCGCCTCTCCTTCTCCTCCTCGACCTCCTCCTCTTTTTCCTCTTTCCCCTCTCTTTTACCCTTCCCCCTCACTCATTTCTTCTTCGCATTCTTATTCTTCTGCCTTTTGTGTTCTTCTCTGACTTCTTACTTAACAAGAGAGAAGGAAGGAACGTGAGAGAAAGAGTAGGATAGAGGGAGAAAAACAAGGATAGAGTGTGACAGACAGAGATTGAGAAAGAAAGACAGAGAAAAACAGAGTTCCCACACGAATTCCATCAACACATGTTATTTACTTTTAGCATTTCTTAAGACATTCCCTGTCATTTTGAAACCATCTACCCTTCATGACCTAAATGCATACATAATTAGGCTTCAATTTTTGTAGAATAGCAATGCGATTATGTGCAACTCCCGGCAAACAAGGTCCTCTGTCTATTTCTCGGTCAATGTGTGGGTAAATCTGGGATGTAGGCCTAGCAGGATGCAACTGGCGTCGCCTAGCACAGCTTTTAAATAGATGTAACTCATAATGGGCGATAATTTAGTGGGGCTGGCGTTGAATTGGCTGAATGGCTGAGTCACAGTTCAAATAATCTGTAATGCTTTAATGCCACACCAAAGCAACCTCCGTCTGACCTGGTTGGAAAATAGACCTTTCACTGAGCTAGGCATGCACGTGTGCGTGTTTGTAAGTACGTACATGTCTATGCATTGTGTGGATTTATGGATATATCTATGTGTGTATGTATGTATATATGTATGTATGCTGCTTGTATGTATGTATGTATGTATGTATATATAATTGTATATGTGCATGCATATGATTGTATGTATGCAAGTATAATATTACATAACGTAAGAGGAATGCAAAGTGGTTCAGAAGACATGCAATCTGTGTTTTTAAACACTGTTTAGTATGTGTGTAACTGTGTATCTATATATCTAGCCAATTAATGTAGCGCATTTTCAGTATCTCTCCAGTCAGATGGATGCATATATTCAAGACTGCAGTTCGTAGCGTCTACAGTTAAATATGCCCGATTCCTTAACTTAGCCCATAGATGGCGTTGGCCAAAATAGATTCAGGATGCTAGGGGTGGCTTTCTGATACTGAATATGATTCGGCTGACATCTGTAGCGTTATCCGTTAAACAAGCATTTGCCAGTCAGCTATTGAACATTGCTTCTGTAGCAGGTCTTCAATTAAACATGGGATTATCTTCAATTTTTACGCATGAGATCCGGCAAGAAACTTGGCCCTACATGAGCCCTAGATATCTGGACATATCGATAAGTGACAGAGGGAAAATGTTTAGAACTGATGATTTATAGAGATACTACTTTCGTGTGCATGTGCATCAAAACGAACAACGAATCTGGCAAACATATCCATGAGCATAGGTAATTGACAGGATGTAAACGTTTAGAATTTAAAAACATATCAGTTAATGTTATGATAATTATTCGTTGGTTACTAGTTAGTTGTTTAAACGCTGTATTAGGCCTGTGTGTAGCAGTCGATGCTGTTCATCTCCTATCAGAGTAAACATTCCAGGATGTAACTCATGAGCAAATGTTTAGAAATCGTATGGTATTATATGGAACGTCTATAATGTTGGACAGTGAATTGCAAGGGTTGAGAGTGTTTTTGATCGGCTGAACTACTTATATTGTTTAAAATGAAGATTTCTCGCATTTACTTGTTTATATGTGGTAAGTGGTCATCTCTTAAGTACTCACTACTTACTTAGTTTACTCTTGTTCTAAAACATCATATCTGCTTAATAAATGATGCGTGCAGTGTACTCGCACGTGCAGAAACACAAAAGAAACATTCATATAGCACGCTATTACAATCAGCTGATTAATTTTTAACCAAAAGGGCCAAAGGAGGGTGCTTTCTATAGGAGAATGGTGAAACTCATCCGCAGTAGTTCATGCTATCTTTACCACAATTTTGACCTTGACCATATGTTTTCCCTATTCATATTTATCACAAATCACAACAAGCCTTTATGGAAGGTCGTGGATGTTATGGTTATATCTTTTATGCCGGTAAAAGAAACGATATTTTGAAATACAAAATAAAGTAGGTAGGTCCATTATTATTTTCATGATTCTTTATTGAATGTGTTGCTGTGTGGTGGACCAACTATGTTACGATATGTATGCACACATAAAATTAACAGAACTGTATTGTCTGTCTTCAGCGAATTTTGTCGCAGCCGTCTTTGCCTATTACAGAAAGTGTTACGAAGAGTCTTCTGTTTGCTTGATTACCAACAGCGATTATGGGAACAAAGAGTTGAGGCTAGTTCAGTCATCAGCCGAAGACTGGTGTAAAAATCATTCATCTTCGTTGGCCATCATAACAAATGAAACCGTTCAATCCGTCATAGCAACGTTTATTAACGATTCCTCTGCCAAACCGTTTTTGAATTTTGTTACAAGTGGCTATCGATACAGAGACGAAACTTGGAGGTGGATCACTGAAGCATCGTCAGGTGAATGTTTCAATTGTTAAGTGATCTGAATAAAACAATTCTATGTTGCTCCTGGCCAATCAGTGAATTGTCGTCAGTCGATCAGTCACACATACATTCTTGCATACATTCCTACATACACCAGTCCAAACATACATACACGCATACATATACACATACATTCAGGCATACATACATTCATTCATACCCGCGTGCCTACATACATATTCATGCTTAAATATATATATATATATATATTTAAGCATGAATATATATATATATATTTAAGCATGAATATATATATATATATATATATATATTTAAGCATGAATATATATATATATATATATATATATATATATATATATGCACACGGGCGTAAACATGTCCAAAATATTGGGGGCATGGGGTCTGGACCAGAGGTGCAAAAACACAAGTTTTTTCAAGATGAAAAGTTGATTTTTTGCTTTTGCTGTTTTTCTTCGTTTCTCTTTGTTTTTATGGTTTCTGTTGTTTTGGTTATTTGTTTTTAAGATCTTCGGATTTTGGACCTTAAAAATCATGAATAATGGCATGAACAAGAGCTCCAACTCAGTTTAATTCAGTTGCGATTTCCAAAAATTAAAAATCATTAAATCAATGTCATTAAAATTAAGTCTACAAGAATTAGAAATTTATCTTGAAACTTCCCGAAAAAATGTGTGCTTTCTTTTTCTTGTGGGTTTTTTTAAAACCAAAAACCGAAAAAACGTACTTACTTACTTGTTTGTAATTGTTCACTGGGTTACAGCTTTTATTACAGATCAAGGTATCTACTTCCTGTTCATTCGCAGACATTTAGTTGACATGTGATTTCATTGATATTTTTACCAAAAGTACTCTTAATGCAATACACAATTCCTATTCAGATATTTGATTGCATTTCAACTGCATTTCATGCATACATACATTCATGCATAAATACAAACATGCCTGCATACATACACACAATGTTAGGAAGGAACGTGCTGAGTCAATAGTGGGTGAATTTCTAACAGACTATCGCTTGGTGGTTCATTGAGATTGTAAAATCTTTATTCTGATCTTTGGAATCAAAGACATAGTTTCCTACCAGTGATAGTTTCTGGAGATAGTAAAGATAGGTTTGCCAAAGTTGACCTCTGGAACTGGACATAATGAAGACAAGGCTGTGTATGATCAGCTGCAAGCATGGAAGTTGACTGAAAAAGTAAAAGCCACGAACACTGGTCGTTTGAATGGAGTATGTGTTCTTCTGGAAAATATGACTGATCTAGATCTCTTGTGGTTGGAACTGATCTTAGCCAAGGTTTTGACTTTGTGTTGTGGTCCTTCAAGTTCCACATACATTCCAGTCTTCAAGAGATTTAAGGCTGACTGGGGAAAAGGTGGCACGTGACAAATTTCGGGGACTGCAACCCAATGATGAAACGGAAAATTTCCGTCAACCAACCATCGCCTTCCTCAAACAATGTGGCTGAAAGGGAACGCAGATCAAAGTCGATTATCAAGAGCTGATCGAACTGACAATAGTTGCTTTAGGACATCCACCTACTAAGCTTCATTGGAGAACGCCAGTACCCGCGTATGATGCGCGATTGATAGCCAAATGAATTTAGGAAATCAAGATCTTCATATTTTTTAGATCAACGAGATATGTTCAACCCCAAAGAGAAGTTAGGGACTCAGCTCCAGGGCGCCGAATACCGAATCGCCGAAATTGTATTACCCCCGAATCGCCGAAACTATTGTGTGAAGAAAACCCGTATCACCGAAAATGCTGTTCGTAGCGAATCGCCGAATCCCGTTGGTACAACAAATGGCGATTTATGCAATTTAAGCGCTTTCAGCGATTCGGGATCCGGCGATTCGAGTCGGCAGTGGTTTTCGGCAAATCGCACGCCTGGTAGAAAACTGCGTTCGGCGATTCGGCGGATTTTGCAGTTTCAGGGCTTTCGGCGATTCGGGATTCGACGATTCGGGTAGACCTCCAGCTCCATTGGTTCACGAGGTGTGGCGCCCTCTTGTACAACAAGTTATGGAGTGAAAATTCCCTTGCATCTGAGGCCCCTGGCCAGGATTTGACGCTGTGGGCTGACCTAAAATAATATCAGAACATTGAATCAGAGGTGAGCACTGTTGCAAGGAAAGCCATAGAACAGCACTTATAGTACCTTTCCCAAGAAACAATAGGACTGGCTTTGTTTCCAGAAAAGATATGACCAATGAGCCCAAGGAACGGAATGTGAGAGGTAGTGCAAAGAGACTAAGGAGGGGGCAATGTTGGGAGATTTAACTACAAAGATAACAGCAAAGCTACTCCAGTCCTTGAAGATAGGAGAATCATCTATCACCCTTCCACCAGACGAGTGGAATGAGAATGCAGACTGCCAACATGGAAAGGAAAGGATGAGGAGGTTGCATGTCGAAAATGATGCAGTCAAGAGTGGTGTCAATGATGACGAAGAGAAACAGTTTCCCACAGATACTACGTCTTCTACTGGTACAGAGCTGAAGAAATTTCTGTTACAATTACTTCTTTGTAGATCATTTGACAGTTGTTGATCGAACGTTGATAGTTTTCATGCAGTAAAATGTTTTTGCATACAAGTAAATTAGTGATCTGATCGTATAATTATTAAGATTACAAGACGCACATTATATTTTGTAACCGATCTCTCTGTTAACTCTAATTGGTACAGGGGAAGGGTCTTAAGCACCGTCTTCCAGTTGGACTTGGAAGCTGAATTTTTCCCAGAATGATACAATCGACAGGTCTAAAAACCGAGGGGTTTTCTTGTTTTCTAGTTTGAACTTAATTTTTACCACACACCTACACACACAAACACAAACAAACACACACACACGCGCGCTCGCGCGCACACACCCAATACATGCATACGGTAGTGCTTTTGTAGACAGTAGTGTAGAAAATTATTTGAAATCAAGTATGTTCCTGTTATTGAAGATATTTATCCGAATTCTACCGTCGATTATCGCTACGCCTACCTATTAGACGCAACAGACAGAACAATTATTTCATACGACCGTCGGGCGACTGTCAAAAGAAAATTCATATGCTCCTACGACCTCAATCACAGTAAGTATTCCAGAATGTCTCTGCTGAAAATGCGTTATAAAATTTCGCATTGAACTGCATAACACCCTATTGGTGTTTCCATGTACAAAACTAAAAGTTTGTGGAAAATAAAAGTCATGTTGGATGCTAGGCTGCTTTCTTACTCCTCCAGTTTACTTTGTCTGTAATCTGCTACGTTATGGAAGTCATTAGATTAAATTAGTCAAGATTGGATGTCATTGTAAGATTAGCTCTATTAATTAAAACATAATCGACCGACAATGTTTGTTTCAAAGGTCAACTATTATTGCAGTTGTGGTAATAACTTTTATTAGAAATGTAAGTAGTCAGTTAGGGGTCATAATTAGTGCAGTCCAGAATTTCATAGGGTCACTTTCAGTGCAGCCCGTAAAATCATAGGGTCACTTTCAGTGCAGCCCATAAATTAATAGGGTCACTTTCAGTGCAGTCCCTTCAGACAGAGTGCCGGTATCAGTGCAGGTCCTTCAGACCGAGTATTGGTTCTAGCGAAATGAATTCTTTTAATTATATTTAATATAGTTTAATTATAATTAATATATTTTAATTATATTTGAGGTCTAAGTTGTACTCTTGCACGATTTATTTTAATTATGTTATTGGAGCAGTCTATTTCAGAGGTGTATGTTGAATAAAGTTATTTCTTGTCGCAAATTTTAAATATATTTTAGTTATTTTAGAATGTTCCATAGTCTAGTGGTTAGCGTGTTGGACTATCAAACGAGAGGTCGGCGGTTCAAATCCCCGCCAGGGCAGAAAATCCTACCATACCCCTCACCCTCCTCCACCCATTCCCTTCCCTTACAGAATTCAGCCAAATGCTCTGACGCGCACGGATGCACAATTGCACATTCCCATTAGTGTATTGTACAAGGCTTTTGACCATAGCGGCATTACAATGATAGTAGCGCCCAAGGCGTACACTGGAAAGAAAGACAAGTCAAACTGTAGGACACCTTTATTTTGACTATATTAACTTGAGTGTGCGAACTCACCTGGCGTATACCTGGAGGCTTTACATGGCATATCCTCAAACACAATTATAGCAATCGAAATATACATAGACGCTATAAATGTATCTGTTATATATATATATGTATGTATATATATAATGTATATATATATACTTTCATCCATCATAGATGTTCAAGCATTATTTACACGCATTTAGGTCTATTCAATATACATAGGCCTATATTCAATACATATACCTACTGTCTAAATAATTTCAGTCTATACTTCATATATATTTTAATTTATTCAGTCGAGGATTTATATAGCGCCCTTCAAGGGAAGTAGGGCCTACATGGAAGTAACAAATAGGCCTATACTCTCTTCACATACAAGCGAAGTTAGCGTACAACGACTTTACTCTTTGGAAAAGTCTCTCAGATTTGAAACATCGCGCGTCAATAGCCAAATGTCAAACATTTATCATTCCAGTTGCGCTTTAGAAGTGATCTGAAACATGGGATTAGGCTACAAACATCTTCTGACAATGACGTATACAGGTAGACAACGCTGGATGAGAGTTTGAGTAGGAAGATTACGAATTTTAGTTTGCATAGGACGATGATTTGTACGATTAAATTACAACTCTTGTGGTGAAACATCGCATCATTTCCAGTTTTCTAGATCAAAATTCTGACTTCTATGCTCCTAAGATGCGTGAAATGCTAACATTAAACATTGTACATTCAAATTACAAATTGTTGATTCTTAACATGTATGGAACGACGACTTGCAAGATTAAATTACAATTCTTGAGGTGAAACATCGCAGCGTTTTAAGTTTTCTGCATAAAAATTCTCAATTTTCGATTCCTACGATGTTTGAAATACTGACCTGTACATAAAAATTACAACGTATTGATTCTTAACATGCATGGAACGGCAACTTGCAAGATTAAATTACAACCCTTGTGGTGAAACATCACATCGCGTGAATTTTTCTGTATCAAAATTCTAAATTTTCGATTCCTAAGAATAAAGTTATTTAGAAGCTTGTACACAGATAGTTAGCAGTAATGGTTCCCTCTCAGCTCCAGGCTATATCACCTCAGGAGTCCCCCAAGGATCCAACTTAGGACCACTCCTTTTTCTACTATATATAAACGACCTAGCGAACGTCTCGTCTGCACTCTATTTTATTTTGTTTGCAGACGACACTAATATATTTTACTGTAATAACTCGTGGAAATCACTTATTGAAGCAGTTAACAAAGAGCTTCATAAAGTTAATAAATGGTTTATAGTAAATAAATTAACACTAAATGTAGATAAAACAAACTTTATAATCTTTAAATCACACAGGAAAATTAAACCAATTGACTGGTCTATATCATTAGATGGAAGTCCTATAACTAAAGTCGAGTCCACCAAATTTCTTGGAGTATATGTGGACCAACATCTCACTTGGAAAGCTCATATAAATTATATTTCATTAAAAGTGGCAAAAAACCTTGGAATAATCTTTAGAATTGCTAGGGTTCTCCACAAGGAAGTTAGGATGAGTCTATATTATTCTCTAATCTTCCCTTACCTAAATTATTGTAATCTTATATGGGCCTCACATTATGACTCACGTCTTCATAAACTACACATACTGCAAAAACAGGCAGTATAAGAATGATTGCTGGGGTCCCAAGGTATCACCACTCCTTACATATTTTCAAAGACCTAAATCTATTGGAATTAAAACAGATTAGAACTTTCCAAATTGGAATCCTGTTCTATATGTACGAAAATCACCAGCTTCCTGATGTATTTGCTGAGTATTTTACGCTTGCCTCTTCATTACATGACCATCATAAGAGAGGTGCTGTGTTATATCGACCAATCCAAGCGCGCTCTAACATCAGATTATTCAGTATAAAGTCTACCGGTCCAACTACTTGGAATTCGTTCCCGAGAGAAATTCGCAACTCAAAGAATAAATACGAGTTTAAAAAGAAATTACGATTATTTCTTGCTGCGTCTGAATTGGTATCTTATTGATTCCATCAAGTGAGACAGTCCGGGCGTTGTCAGAGTGTCGCACTGGAGCCTAAACCTGTAATTAAGCATAGTTAAGCTATTACAGTAAATAAATGTGCACCCCTGTAAATTCTTCTCACGATTCTCAATATTGCGGGGTGTCAACAGTCTACTGCCATACACTGACTAAGTGAGTGATGATTAGGGTGCCCTATTTAGCGAGACTAACATCCCTTAGGGGTCACCCATTGTTGTCGATGACAGTTTGGCCTATTTTGCATTTCACATTCTTTTCTCTTGTCGATTTAGATTAACATGAACTTCTGTATACTGTCTGTTTAATATAGTTTAATTGTCTAAATTAGGCTGGTATTGTGTTACTACATGTTAACTATGAAAAAACTTCAGTTGTTGTTAGGGGCCATCCATATATTACGTACACAAAAATCCGGGAAAATTGGACCCCCCTGTTCGCAAGCGTACTTTCTTCCACCACCCCCCCCCTGAGTACGTACGTTTGACGCGCACCCCCCCCGATGACCAGCTGCAGAAAGTGTCTCCAGGCAGCCTGTCTGCACTTTAGGCCAGATTATTGAAGGGCCAATATAGACAAATTATAGGTGTCGTTCACAGCACAGAATAACTGCACGTGGCTTTTATATAATGTAATAAAATGCCATGGGACGACTATAGGATAATACAGAGTTATAAATAGGCTAATGTGGACGTCATAATTAGAAATTTATTTTTGGTACGTACACATTTTGTTACCCCCCTCCCCCCCGTTCGCACCCGTACGCAAAATCGCCAAAATCCGACCCCCCGACCCCCCCTAAGTGCGTACGTAATATGTGGATGGCCCCTTAATGACTGTCATTGATGACAATAAAAAGATATTGAATTGAATATATATATGTAAATGTATATATATAAATATATATAACGGATACTTTTATAGCGTCTATGTATATTTCGATTGCTATAATTGTGTTTGAGGATATGCCATGTAAAGCCTCCAGGTATAGGCTACGCCAGGTGAGTTCGCACACTCAAGTTCATCATCATCATGACCATCCTCATTGCTGCGGATCGGAGACCAGAGCTATTAATTTATGATCAAGTTAATATAGTCAAAATAAAGGTGTCCTACAGTTTGACTTGTCTTTCTTTCCAGTGTACGCCTTGGGCGCTACTATCATTGTAATGCCGCTATGGTCAAAAGCCTTGTACAATACACTAATGGGAATGTGCAATTGTGCATCCGTGCGCGTCAGAGCATTTGGCTGAATTCTGTAAGGGAAGGGAATGGGTGGAGGAGGGTGAGGGGTATGGTAGGATTTTCTGCCCTGGCGGGGATTTGAACCGCCGACCTCTCGTTTGATAGTCCAACACGCTAACCACTAGACTATGGAACATTCTAAAATAACTAAAATATATTTAAAATTTGCGACAAGAAATAACTTTATTCAACATACACCTCTGAAATAGACTGCTCCAATAACATAATTAAAATAAATCGTGCAAGAGTACAACTTAGACCTCAAATATAATTAAAATATATTAATTATAATTAAACTATATTAAATATAATTAAAAGAATTCATTTCGCTAGAACCAATACTCGGTCTGAAGGACCTGCACTGATACCGGCACTCTGTCTGAAGGGACTGCACTGAAAGTGACCCTATTAATTTATGGGCTGTACTGAAAGTGACCCTATGATTTTACGGGCTGCACTGAAAGTGACCCTATGATTTTACGGGCTGCACTGAAAGTGACCCTATGAAATTCTGGACTGCACTAACTATGACCCCTATCTAACTACTTTTGTATGTAGCGGTTCCTCAAGAGAACCTAATCACACAACGCTGGTTTAAAATGAGTCAGGTGCCATCAAGAACATTGAGTTCATCAGTTAGCAGGCAGTGCCAAAATAACTATGAAATTCTCCACTGGAGGGGTCCCGCAGACACGGAGAGAAAAACCAACATATTGTTTTCCGAAATTGACAGATAACGTTGTCTGTCAATTTTCACAGTTCCTTCACTGCGAAGAATCAGGGTGAGTAACGATCCGCCATCCTAGACATACGGTTATCTCATCGTCTAGCAGTTCCTCGCAGTTGTTAGGTGACGCAGTGTCGGGTCAACTTTCGAACCAGGATGTATGATCAGAACATGGGTTCGAGTGGTTGCAGAAGCGTTACGCCGCTTCAGGCAGATGCCACTCCTAACACTCTATTGGTTCTACCTTTGACGAATTCAGCATTTTCCCCCTAGTATGTGCTTAGGCCTGAGGTTCGCCTGTCCATTTGAAACCTGTCATTCAATGAATCAGGGCATATTTTAACTGTATAACTAGTGTCCCAGTAGTCTTAGGATTTGTCCCAGTAGTTAGTCTTATTTCTCTCAGGCAATGTATGTTTAAACCATAACTAGTGGGACAAATGTTGCAGGAGTTTTAAGATGTGTCCCAGTTGTAAAATGAGAATTAGTAAAATGCATTGTTGTTCTTGTTGTTCCCCAAGAAAGTCATGAAATTCCCAAAAAAGGTCATCAACTCTTTTGGGAGATGATTTCCTAAAAATGTCATCAACTTTTTTGGGAGATGATTTCCTAAAAAAAGGTGATCAGATTTTTCAGAGATGAGTTCCAAAAAAGTCATCAACTAGATCCCATGGCCGACTTTGTCCCAGTAGTGGAAATCTCTTAAAATATGCACTGCAATGAATGTTAGATGGGTGGAAATTGACCAGGATTTCATGGGACGAAACAGCCTCAAAACTCTTGAGAACCATGACAAATTGGAAAAGTTTCGAGACGCAGACTTAACCGCAGTATGTGTCCGAACATACCAAAATTATCCATTACTTTTGCGCAAGACGATGACTGAATGACAAGCAGAACGTCAAACAATTTGGCCGCAGACATGGGCAGTTCAGTTCTTCGTAGCAAATCATGAGAAATTATTAGTTACGATGCAAGTGGGCCTAAACCTGTAAATCTTGGCGCTTAGCGGATTATTAATGTGAAAAAGTGTGCATGTTCTGAGAATGATGTATTAAAATGTTCAGATTCAAGTTGTCAAAAAAGTCATCGACAGTTTAGAATGAGATGCTACAAAATGCACAACAAAGAAGTCACCTGGTTCGATGCTAGAAATATTTGCCTCCAAGAAGAAGGAAGTGACCTCGCAACTTTCGAAGATGGTATTACCTCCCTTACTTCAGAAGATGGCATTCCCGTCCTTACTTCAGAATGGCGACGCAACGAGGAATATTGGGTTGGACTGCGAAAGGAATTATGGACCTGGTTTGATGGTCAGAGTAAGCAGACAATATACGCTTGACCTGTAAATGTGGTCCAAGATTTCTAGCCAATACTAAGCATTTGATGTTTCTATAAATATGCAGCAAGAACAAATAATGTTTCAAGATTTCTTTTTCCCCTGCGCCCCTAGCCAACTCGGCTATAATGAGTACACTGACAGAACTTGTCAGTAGGAAGATCATGCGGGCAAGGAGAGGACTTCAGACCCGCTCTATATGTAGTATACAGCACTGAAAACTTAAGTCGCTAAACTAAGCCATTACTACCTCAGGGCTTAAAGGACTGCCTCCTACTTCTTCTCCTTGTTCTTGTTCTTCTTCTTCATCTCCTTCTTCTGCTCTCTCTTTTCGTTGTTTTTTGTCGTCGTCGTCGTCATTGTTCTCCTTCTTCTAAATAGCACAAGAACAGCATGAAATGTATGCTAGTAACTGCTTTACTTCGGTTAATGCCTTGTTCATTGCACAGCGGCGTTATAAAAGTATCTGAACAACAATAATAATAGTAGTAATTAATAATAATAATAATAATAATAATAATAATAATATTAATAATAATAATAATAATAATAATAATAATAATAATAATAATAATAATAATAATAATAATAGTAATAATAATTATAATAATTCTGTTATTATTACTGACATCGACACAGTATGTTGTTATGTTGTTGTTGTAGCATATTATGCAGATGTAAAATATTCCAACTGGGAAGATGGAAAGCCAAGTTTTACAGGCGGCGACTGTCTGTGTCTTATAGCAAGAACTGGCAAGTGGACAGACTGCGGGTGCTCACATGCCCATCGTTATATTTGCATTCAAGGTTATTCAGCAACTGATAATACATGCGTCTGATCGCTAATTGTTCACTAAATAGCAGTCCTGACAGTTAGATGCACAGTGAAACCCACAACTCTGGAACTGCTCAGCCCAACGTATGTCGTTAATGTTCTTAATATTTTCGTCCAGTCGATTGCCAACATATCTAGATCGTAACACAATTGTAATTATACAACCCGCACGTAAGCTTATATTTCCTGTTTCGCTGCCTGCGTGTAAATCAGTCAATACCAGTCAATAAGTTATGGAGTCAGTCAGTCAATCGGTTTGTCGGCCAATCAGTCAGTCAATCAGTCAGTCAGATAATCGGTCAATCAATCAGTATATCAGTCACTAAGTCAGTCAATCATTAAGTTAGTCAGTTACTAAGCTGGTCATGCAAATTAATCAATCAGTCAGTCAATATCAGCCAGTCAGGCAGTCAATCAATCAGTTATGGAGTCAGTCAGTCAGTCAGTCAGTCAGTCAGTCAGTCAGTCAGTCAGTCAGTCAGTCAGTCAGTCAGTCAGTCAGTCAGTCAGTCAGTCAGTCAGTCAGTCAGTCAGTCGCTAAGTCAGTCAGTCATTCGCTAAGTCAGTCAGTCAATCATTCATTCCATCAGTCAGTCAGTCATTCAGTCAGTCAAGTCAGTCAGTCAGTCAGTCAGTCAGTGATTATGTTTCAACATTGGCCTAACATTTTAATTACGCTAACGTAGGTATGAATTCATTCGGGTTTGCCTGGACTCTTTCTAACAAATTCGATGTTTAGACTATGCCTCGGGTTCGCCATCGGCTGCGACAACAATAACGACAAAAATTACCACAACAACGACAAAAATGACCACAACAACGGCAACAATGACCACAACAGCGACAAAAATTACCACAACAACGGCAGAAAAGATCACTTTTTCGCCAACACTGACGACCACTCAATCCACGCCAGCTACCATCTCTACAGTTGGCGATTCAACTTCTACTCAGATACCTCATACCATTTTCAGAGGGGAGACGTCAGTAAAGCCATCGGATATGAAGGATCGGGAAAATTCAGGTAAAACACTATGAAAACACTCTAGCTAATTCCATTTAGGTCTATCAGTGATTTTTATAGCGCCTCATGAAATCTGCCATGCAGAGGCAAATTAAACACTTTCTTGATATTGACTAGGGTTTGGCTTAACAATGACCTCATTACAGCCTAGTTTTGGTGCTAAACAGGTTAATGCCTTGTGCATTACACATTTGCGCGAGGGCATTCATAAATTGTACAAGCAGAATATAGTCTACAGTTCGTTCATTTTAATTAATTTCATCTTTTATTCGGTAACCAAGATAAGACAACTCACAAGTTGCATCAAATTGGCACAGAAATTTTAAGGTTACACAGCGTCGCCTGAGAATTATAATGCTCTATCTTATATTTTGACGAAACGGAGAAAAACGACGTCAAAGTTTGGTCACTATTATAGGCCAAGAATTCTTAACTGGGATGTTTTGCAGGATGATACTATCATTTTTATATACCCGCTAATGACCTGTTTTGAAAAAGAAAATGTTATTTCGACAAAGAAAAGTATAAAATATAGAAAACAACAGAAAATTATGCAAAAATGCATGTTACAGCAAAATAATTCCAACGGACAAAGTCAACGTCATTGTAATAATGCTCTAACTTAAAGATAAGGCAGTTTCCTAATCGCGTCCTGAGTATTATATTGCTCTATCATACATTTTGGTATAATATTGCTGTAACATGACGGAGTTTATAATGACAGCATTTCACGCAGTATTTATTTACTACACAACAATTATATCGAATTATATAGCTTTATTTTGGTTATTTATGCATGATACGTGTGTAGTATATTACCTTGCCAGTACAGTGTACCGTTGTTGAAGCTCAGAATGGTCCCGAGTATGTATGATAGAGCATTTTACCAGTAATTACTATTCAGTGCAATTTTGCTGTAACATTACGAAAGCAGGTCTGTGATTGGATGCCAATGATAGAGCAATATAATACCAACTATGTTTAGAAAATTTACAGCTTCGTAAGATAGAGCAATTAAATATTGCCTTATATCTTCGAAACGGCTGCTTAAACCTGCTTGCCTTTTTGTCTAATGATAGAGCAAACGTTGCACTGAAGAAATTTATACCAAACTCAATTTTTTCAAAAAATCATGATAGAGCATTATAATTCTCAGGCGACGACAGGAGACCCAAAAGGGGCCGAAGGTCCCGCTAGCCAGGACCACCTGAGAACAGTTGTGTAGGGCATGATGTACTGCGGCCAACTGGAATAAGGAAGTCCTTGTAGAATGTGGGTGCATAGCTCCCGTTTGAAGAAATGAAGAGAAGGTATTGAGCGAATATGAAGAGGGTTATCGTTCCAATTTCTTGCTCCAGCACACTTCATTGAGGAAAATCTAATATTAGTGCGGGCAAAGGGAATATAGAGTGAATTTAGATTTCTTGAGCGGTGGGGATGGATGTCAGTATTAAATTGCACCACTGAGTATCTATAGTAGTAGACTTTGAGAGGCGCTATAGAAATATCCGAAACAACTAAATAAATAAAAATAAAAGACCCAGTGGTGTGGTGTGACAGATACATTTGTACATGTAAATATGAGGGTCCGACCAGAGCATAGCTACTATTTAATTACCCTACAATTTAGCATACGCCTATCACACGAACACATAAATATGTAGGCCTACATTCCAAAAACATATCATACTATAATATTATAACATGCAATAATACCGCAACATTTCTTCTTCTGGTTCTCTGACTTCACTGACTGACTGCAATACAATAAAATACATTGTACATATGTACATAAATATTATTATACATAACATACATGCATTTTATACAATACAATATGTCAATATATATAACAACTTATATCACACCAGTATATTATGCACAAGGCATCGAACGAAATGCACACCAAAATCAAGTCCCAGTCAGGTCAGTGCCCAGAAAAAAATGAGTCCACTGCCTATGGTCGATAAGCGAGTAGGTCCACCAACCAAAATATTTCGTATTTGTCTTTCATTACTGCGTAGAAATAAATTTGTAAGCTGTCGTTTTTGCCATATAAACCATATCAACAGGTTGTCCGGTTGTAGTTTCGGTTGTTCTATTATTCTTGTCGTTATTATTAGTGTCATTATTATGCATTTATTAAGCGCCAATGCCTAAACAGTGAATATCTAATGCCCAAGCATCAATCGATGACCTTGAGCACTGTTGTGAATGAAGGACATGCTCAGCGTCCATGCACAGTAACCGTTTCAGTGAGGACCCTTGAACTCGTAGGCCTATACTCTCCGCGATATCAGTCGAGCTTTTCAACCAGTCGGATACCGTGTCTGTTATCTAATTTATTCGCCGCTCCTTTTGCCTTCTTCACGATTAAGTCAGAATATTCTTTTACTGTCAAGACCATGTCTTTATCACAATTGTTAAAGACAAGTGCAACACAAAGCGAGCGATTAGGGCTCACTCTTCATGAGACAGACTTGGATCAGCTGTAATTTTCATGGGTAATTTATGTGTGTTTGATTGACTCTAGGAATGCTTCCCGCTCTTGGTATCGGAAGTGCTTGTCTTCTTATTCTAATCGTCATCATTGTTGTGGTTGCTTGCATCAAAATCCGACGCAGGTTTGCATTTTTCTTAATTAAAAGATTTTATACAGTTTAATTATTGAATTTAATTAATTCCTGAACTCTGATAGGTCTCATTATCTACCAGTTTTCCCTGCTTAATTCTGCTGAGTTTTTGCAGAAAAGTGGCGGTACAAATTTGTAGCGCTATATTATATAGTTTATATTTCTGGAATTTACTGGTGAAATTCAGGATACTCATTCTCAGAGATGTATAAGGGAGAATGGCGAAGCTAAGTCCATCTAATCTTTCCACTAACATTATGCATTCAGTGTGCGCGTTATAGCTAAGATAGTGGAGCCGAAATCCTGAATCATATTTATGATATCACGGGGATCTGAAAATTATTCCATAGAGTTACAAATAGATGACTTCCAGTTATCTTTGTAGTTTGTTACATATAATCCCAGTGGCTTCAAGGAATTCGTTAAAACAGGTCTTGTTGGACGCCTTTAAGTTGATATGAATATCACGATATGTACGATATTAGCACTAAGCCTGGTCTATGTACGTTTATCTATGTAGGGGGCCTATGTGTACATTATACACACACATATATATATAAATATTTAGGTATATCTGCGCATATGTATATACATACACATAAATATATATCTAAATTATCTATGTATTTCTACGTATGCTATTGACACAGCCGTTCTGGTGCTCTTGAACCAAAGCACGGGAATGATTCCCCGCCTGAGACGATGCACAAGGCTGATCCTCCTGATACTGTCTACGCCGTTGTTGTTCCAAACGCCACCGAACCAACTCGACCTCCTTCGGAAAAGATTCCGAATCAGGTAGTCTACGCGGAACTGGATCTGGCACCGAAAGGAAAGATTACTCAAAGGGCCAGCGAACCAGTTCGATCTCCTCCGGAAAAGACTTCAAATCAAGTCGTCTACGCGGAACTGGATCTGGCACCAAAACGAAATACGCACCAAAGAGCTGTACAAGAATCAGAATATGCTAACAGCCCACAGCTGAACTCTATGTACGCAAAGAGCTCGCACACGAAAGTATAGGGATGACTAACAATTACAGTGATTACTAACAAGTACACTGATAACTACCAAGCACATTGATAACTAAGAAGTATAATGATAATTAACAAGTACACGGATATCTAATAAGTACTGTAATAATTAGCAAATATACTGATGATAACTAATAGTGTAATGATAAGTAATAAATGCAGTGGTAAGTGAGAAGTATGCGGACAAATATCAGGTTCAATTATGCAGATAAAAACTAGTATCAGGTGTTGTTAATTTTGCAGAACTGCATTTTACATGCAGAAAGGATTGCTATTGAGCCCCACTTTTTTTCAGATGGTATACTTTGTCCCTTTCCCGGGTTTCCCCGTTCTTGCATAACTTCTACATTCCCAGTGTCCAATTTTAGTCACACACAGCTCTCATTGATTATCATTTTTAAGTTTCCTTGTAAGTTGCTGACTTTTTCCATATCCCCGTTTTAGCCATATCTCTCTTTCACCATATCCCTGTTTTACCAGATCCTCGCTGTTGCCATACCCCTGCCGTTAGCGACACATTTTCTAATCTTTTTCATAGTAAGGGTATTATGGAAAAGTTTAGTCCCCGAAATAATAATAAATAATTTCAGCCATTGTTACAGTAAACAATTATTATAGTCATGGTAATCTTATTGTATTCAAGTGATTTCAGGTCGAGCACATTTTCTGTTTACCTTTATTAGATTATTTAGATAGTTATGCAGTTGTTTTTCTTATGAGATGTAATAGGCGCCATATAAATTGTATTACATTGCATTTGTACCATACATGCATGCATACATACAGAATTACAGACATAAGAATTAATATCCAGGAATTCACTGTACGTAGCAATCGGAGTACGATGATATCCAAAGAGTGCAAAACTGTACCTTACAGTTTCATCGTTTTTTGTACATTAAATGATAAGTGAAGGCGGTCCATTCGGAAGCGCACTTCGTTTTCATTCCAACAGTTGCAGGTTCGTGCCTGCTGATTGACTCCTTGTAACGACCCTGTAGAAGTTGTCTCGTTCCTCTGATCCTGCTTTCGAAATGAAAAGCAATTCGATGCACTATAAATGTAATGTAAATGAATAAATAAGTGTAACGAAATGTAATGTAAATATTACAAAAACAATAAAGAAATGTAAGTTTTGCAGGGCGTATGAGACAATATTCCCATATTGACTTCATATATTATACCACATGGTCCTATATATTGGGACAAATGAAGATTATCCAGTAGGCTAAGTAGGCATGCTTTCATAATAGGTTTCATGTGTCCTATATATGACCATCATGTTAGGGCCAGACCAGGGCTATTATTGTTCAGGCACCTCTGATGAATCGCTGTTGAAGTGGCGCTATATAAATCTGTAAACAAAGCCATCATTACAATTACAATTTCCTTTCGAGGTATTAAAGGTATGATAGACAACATTCTTTCCTGGTCCCATCTTTCTGGATCTTATCTTCTCGCTGCTGCACGCAACAGGCGCCACTGGAGAACCCTAGTCCATGCATGTGACCAACCGTCGCGCAGCGACGTCGGTGTTTGACATGACATGACATGCCATTTCGAGGTATGCGTGCATAGCTAAACACAAGCATACATAGTTACATACAATCAGGCGGTTGACATTTTATAACGTAAGTTATGCATATCGTGTCACACTGTAAATTAAATCCGTTGTAAGGCTGTACACTGTTGGCGAATAGGGTTATTATACAATACTATTTCAAACCATTTCTCCTTCGTCGGTTCTACCCCTTGTCGCTCGACCACGAAATGTTTCAAACACATCAGCAGGAAACGAAGTAGACAGAGTTCAGGACTGTTAAAGTGTACGAGACAGCACTTAGCCAGTGCTTCAGTTCCCAAGCTGTGCAATGTGCATCTCTTATTGTGCAGAGTCGATGGCATCTTATAATTTAATGTATTGTGGCATGATGCAATCTAATGTGATGTCTCCATCTGCGTAGATTATACTGGACATGTCCCACATTCCCAATGTTGACCATCTGACTCACCTCCCTCTGGCTCACCTCCCGTCAGACACGTGATCATCCAACAACCAGCAACTGGATCAGGAATGCTAAACTTATGCGAAGTCGAAGTCTGGACTAAACATAGTTTGTGTCTATGCTGAGGATTTATTATCTAATCCAATCTTCGGGCTGATCATATGGCATAAACCCAGCTGTTATTAACAAGTACGTTGAGGATTTATGACGCAATTTAATCCACGCTAATAAATTCTAATCATAATTTGTAATCAGCTCTAATCTTCAAGGCACTAATCCAATCCTCAGTCGATGGTCGCTTCAAGTGAAATCGGAGTCACAAATCATAACCCGTTGGAGAAGACCGGTCGACATCAGATGGGCGTTGAAAATACCAAATCACTGTCTTCATTAATCATTTATTATGTCAGTAAAATGAAATTCAGTTTTTAATCTTCGCACATTTTTCTTCTTTTTCGTTTTTGTTTAGTTTCGCAATGGAAACTTGAATCTGGTCTTCGTCTGGAGAACTACGTCAACTCAACGGCTTCTGTCGGCTGTGCACTGGACTGCATGGTACTCTGCCAGGAACCTGGAAATGGATGCGATTCCTTCAATCACCATCCCATCGACAACGCCTGCGAGTTGAACAGCCACTCAGCTGGATTCAGTCCATCAGAAAAGGTCGCCAGTTCTGCTTGAATCTGGTGTTTCAAGTGCTATTAAACCTTCTTTCGTCAAGTCCATGGTATCATCTTCGCCCATTGGTGTCGAAAACCTAGTAGGCAACTGAATTCAAATGTCATCGATGAAATACGTCAAGATATCGCATGGTGGAACTTGGTTGATAGGGATCAAGTTGTTTTATAGCACATGCATAAATCTTTCTTTGCTTTAGGCCTATATGTAGAACTGGCAGAACCGCTACATTCATTCAAATCGCGTGTGCACCTGTTTTTGTATATTGTAATTGACTGTAACTACAATTGCAGATTTAAATAACAACGCTTCAAGAAGAACTCCTGAGTGCCGCTCTCTACGGAATAGAATGGTCTTTGAAGCCTTTACGCATGAGGCGCAAAGAAGAGCCAAGTAATTCACATCGCAGGTTGCCACGCACCATAGTCGAGAAAATTGGACCTCCAAGAGCCAAGCTGCTAAGTTGCAATATGGCGGACCTTGGTTCGGAAAATCATTTATGTATCTCTAGTTCAACTTAACCATGATAAGACCCAGTACATTTGGTTCGGTAATCGTGTCCAGCTTGCCGGGATCGATGCTGACTCTCTCCGACTCAGGTTTCATAAATGTGTACTTCACCTCCTCTGTCCGTGATCTTGGATTTGTCCTAAACTCTGCTCTTTCCCTATCTAATCATGTCAGTAGTGTCTCTCGCTCGTGCTTTTACTATTTACGCCAACTTCGTGCCATTCGCCAGTCTCTTCCGCTGCATGCGATTGCGACCTTGGTTCATGCTCTGATCTGCACTAGGATTGACTATGGAAACGCTGTCTATATTGGCCTCTCCTCTAGGCCTACTAATACATCGAAACTTCAGTCCATCCTTAATGCTGCTTGCCTCATAGGGGGCATCATGAAGTTTGCCCATATCTCCACCTACATCCGAGACTCCCTTCACTGTCTTCCCATTCACCAACGCATGCAATTTAAGGTCATTTCCCTCATGCGTAACTGTCTTCTTTGCTCCGCTCCGCTGTATCTCAGGGCTTACTGCACCCCGGTTTCCAGTTTGCCTGGTCGGGCCTTTCTCCGGTTATCTGCCCGTGGCCACTTGGTAGTTCCTTGGATGCGCACTGATACGGCTCAGTCTCGGAGTTTTGCGGTTGTGGACCCTTCCAGCTGGAACAGCCTCCCTCAGGGCTTCAGGCTTGTCCTCCTCTCTCTCTCTCTCATGTCCAGTTTCGCAAGCGCCTGAAAACATTTCTCTTTGTTAGTGAAGACACTGACCCGGATCGGGAGCGCCTCTGATTATGAGTGGCGCTATATAAATTCTCGATTACAATTACAATTACAGCAGAGAGAGGTTAAATAAACATTTATTTGATTATTCTGGCCATTTAGCTTCGTCTTAAACGAATAATTACGAAATGATACAAAACATAATGGACAGCTTTTGGTTCCGTAATAAATGAAACAAAAATATATATAGAAAATTATTATAATAATAATAATAATAATAATAATAATAATAATAATAATAATAATAATAATAATAATAATAATAATAATAATAATAATAATAAAAAAATAATAAAAAAAAAAAAAAAAAAAAATAATAATAATAATAATAATAATAATAATAATAATAATAATTACTGTCTATCGAGGTAGGCTTGAAAAACTGTTCTGCTTCTTGTAATTTTTCTTCACGTGTTTCATCTCATTTTTCCTTATCCTCTCTTTCCTCCTTTCCCCTTCCCCTCACTCATTTCTTCTTCGCGTTCTTTTTCTTCTTCCTTTGTCGTTTTTTTTCTGAACAAGAAAGAGTAGCAAAGAGGTACAAAGACAGCGATAGAGTATGACAGAGAGTGATTGAGAAAGAAGGACAGAAAACAGAGTTTCCACACGTATTCCATCACCGTATATTATTTATTTTTAGCATTTCTTAAGAAATTCTCTAGCATAATAATGCCATCTACCATATGTGACCTAAATAAATACATAATTAGGCTTCAACTTATATGGAACAGCAATGCTAGTGCGTGTAATTACCAGCAAACAGGATCCTCTTTCTATTTCAAGGTCATTATGTGGGTAAATCCGGGATGTAGCAGGATGCAACTGGCACCGCCTAGCCCAGCTATTAGATAGGTCATAATGGGCGCTAACTTAGTGTATCTAGCGTTGAATTGGATGAGTGGCTGAGTTACAGTTCAAATAATCTATAAAAAAAATGTTAGAAAATAGGCCTTTCATGGTGCAAGGCATGCATGTTTTGCGTGTTTGTACACATTATATGTTTAATATGTATGCATGTATGTATATATTTATGTATGTATGTATGCATTTATGTATGTATGCTGCATGCATACATGTATGTATGTATGTATGTATGTATGTATGTATGTATGTATGTATGTATGTATGTATGTATGTATGTATGTATGTATGTATTTATGTAGGCCCTATGTATGTTTGTAATATTTTATGCACGTATGTATACAAGTATAATATTACATAGCATAAACGGAGTACAAAATGGTTAAGAAGACATGCAATCTGTGTTTTTGAGCACTGTTCATTGTATGTATGTGTGTATCAATATATCTAGCCACTTCATGTAGCGCATTTTCTGTATATCTTCAGTCTAATGGATATATTTATTCACGATTGTCAGTCAGTTGAGCTCACAGTATACCATGCCCGAATCCTGTTCAGTTCATTTGCTTTGACTAGCTATAGAATTATTGATAGCGTTGGCCAAAATAGATTCAGGACGCTATGCGTGGTTTTCTGATACGATACTGAATAATTATGATTCGGCTGGCATGTGTAATTATTTCTGTTAAACATTGGCTAGTCAGCTGCTGTAGGTCATCGTTTAAACATGGGATTATCCTCAAATTTAACACATGAGCTGTAGCTAAAACTTGGCTTTATATGAGCCTTAGATAATTGTTCATATCAATAAGTGACAGGGTGAAAATGTTTAGAACTGATGAAATACGAAGGTTCCGGTTTCATGTGTGTGTGCATCAATACGAACAGCGAATCTGGCACAAGATATCCATAAGCATAGTTAACTGAGAGGATATAGACGTTTACAACTTAGAAAATTATCGGTTAATGCTATGATATTCGTTGGGTAGTAGTCTAAGCGCTGTTAGGCCTGTGTGCAGCACTCGATGCTGTTCATCTCCTCTCAGAGTATACATTCCAGAATGTAAATCATGAGCAGATGTTTGGATATGGCCTTGTATGAAATTGCTATATGTTGGGCAGTGAATCGTAAGAGTTGAAAATCTTTTGATCGGCTGAACTACCTAAGTTGTTTAAAATGCAGATTTCTCGCATTTACTTGTTAACATGTGGTAAGTGGTCGTCTCTTACCTACTTGTTTTACTTATGTTCTAAAACATCATCCCTGCTTAATAAACGAAATCATGAGTGCATTGTACTGGTACGTGCAAACACAAGGGAAACATTCAAACAGCGGCTTAATTCAATCAGCTGGTTAATTTTTAATCCATGACGACCGAAGCAGAGTGAGTTTTGCAGAAGAACGGTGGAACTTGTCCGCATTGGCTCATACTATCTTCTCCACAAGTTAATTTTGGCCCTGGTCACGTGTTTTTCCTTGTTAATTTATCACAAATCATAACGAGGCTTCATGGAACCTTGTTGTGTTTTGTTTATCTTTAATCCCGGTAAAATGAACTAAATTTTGAAAGACTAGAACTGTTTTTTCGTGCGTCACATACTGATTTACAGAAAGGAATGTACTTAGTCACATTAATGTGACATTATTATATGCAAAATAAAATGGCAGGTACATTTTTACTTTCATGAGTCTTTGTTTTGAATGTGTTGCTTTGGTGGTGAACATTTTATAATTCGCCTAATTGTGTTTCCTTTTCTCTAGTGAAGTTTGTTGCAATCATCGTTGCCGATTATAGAAAGTGTTATGAAGGTCTTTCAATTTGCTTGATTACAAACAACGATTCTAGGAGCAACAACTTTCGGCTAGCTCAGTCGTCAGCCGACAAATGGTGTAAACATCGTTCATCGTCATTGGCCATCATAACAAATGCAACGGTTCAATCCGCCATGGCAGCGTTTATTAGCGATTCCCCTGTCAGATTTTACACTAAAGTTATTACAAATGGCTATCGAAAGCAAAACAATTCTTGGACGTGGATCACAGGAGGTGAATGTTTCAATAGTTAACCGATCTGACTAAAACAATTATCTGTTTCTTCTGGTCAGTCGATCAGTCAAACATATATTCCCAGTTCCGTAGCCAGTAAGAGGCAAGAGTGCCTCGTCATAATTCTGAAGACGAGGCAAGAATAATGCCTTGTTTTACTTCGACATGAGAATTGAGATACCGTGTGAAGAGTAGTATAATTATTTCAGTACCTTGCTTGGCTTCTAAATAATATTAATGAGTTACCTCTGCTGACCTTTATATGTACGAACGCATTCTAGGTGACCAGACTATACAATTTAAAATCGTCATTTTGCTTTCTTTCGTATGCTCCTGTTTACCCCCATTTGGTGAGGCAAAGAGGTGCGGTGCTCTATTTTCTGGTTTGCTTTTATTACACTTTTACCAGCTGGTCTGAATAGAAGAAACGGATAATTTTGGCTGTTTTTTGGTGCTTTTTGGATCTTCAGTTTGATTTGTGACCTTTGTCTGTTCTATAGATATTGCGCTGGAAGGAGAAATTTATAGAGGAAAAGAATTAGAGTGAGTAAGTAAGTAAGTAAGTACATGCTTTATTATACCAGCTGCTAATCCGCATTCTGGTGTACAAACATCACATGAAATTGCCATTTTCTGGTTAACATGAATAAAGCAATAATAACGATAATAGTTTTCCATGTTTTGATCAACTAGTGGCAAAACTCGGTCATGAAGCCAAAGGGAATAGGCAAGCGGTTTTCTCGTGAGAAAGTAGCCCGTGGAGAACATGGTCAGGGTTCCCAGAACTGCCGAGGACAAACAAGTATCAGCTTTAAGGCATAGTTGTTCATAGATTTGACTGTCGCTAGGGAGGTATTTCTGGCGGATCAGTCTGTTCATTACCAACTGAATCATTCCCTTGTCCCTCTGGCTGGCAAAGCCCCACCATGCAGGGGCAGCATACAGCAGGCGGGCCATCATGGTCGCCCGCGCCACATCTTGAAGCCCAGGACCGGACAGACCGTGAGCAATAAGCATGCCCATGGCATACATAGATTGCATAGCCCTGCTGCAAATTTGTGCTATGTGCGTCTCAAAACTTAGGGTAGCAGCGAACATAACCCCCGTAACTTAGGGTGGCAGCTGGGGCCATGTCCCCCCGGTCTCCTCCCACTCTATTTGGCAATCATTTCTTTAATCTTTTCATGATTAAGTTTCAAATTGCATGTATTCGCCTAATTTGTTACGTGTTCCAACTCAGCTGGAACATTGGAACTACTTGAAGAGGGTATAAGGACTCAGGAGGTAGCTGTCATCAGCATATTTTAGTATCCGATTTCCGATGCAGATAGTCTTTAATTTAGATATTGTTATTAGAAAATTGATTGGGCCTGAGCCCGAACCCTGAACAATGCTTGAGTTAATATTGCTCATGGAAGACACGACACCATTAAATTTAGTTATGTGGCCCGATCCAATTGTAGATTCAATCAGGTATCTGCATCCCTGCGAATTGCGGAGCCAGGCTGGAATGTCTCACCGTGTCGAAAGCTTTGGAAAAATCCAAGACAATTAGGTGGACATACAGATTTTGCTCCGAATAGCTCCATAAGATTTGAGGTTAATAGCAGCCATAGTGGAGCCTGTCGGGCGAAAGGCATACTGGTCTGTGAAATCATGGTTTAGCCGAGGCTCGAACAGAACAGGGCGTACAACCGGTGAATGATGAATTTTTTGAGTATGCGACACAGGATAGATGTTACAGGTATGGGCCGGTAATCAGCAGCCTCTTTCGGGCGGTTGACCTTTGGCACTGGTGCAATGGTACTGATTTTCCACTGGAGTAGGACGCATGCGAACTTAAGAAGAGAGCCGATATGTTGTAGAGGTGCGCCAGCGGTTAAGCTATCATCGGGGCTGCGTGCCCGAGGAACCACGAGGGCAAGCCATCAGGTCCGGGTTACCTCAGATTCGACAGAAGCCTGTAAGTAGCAATTTCATATATGACCAGTTTGGTGCTGTCCGCAACCGTTGCCTGGCCGGTGAGGGTCAAAGTGTTCGTCCCAGGATGTTCAGCCAAAATGCTGGTTCAGGTTCATTCTGCAATGGCTGATCCGCACGTCGACCATCGCCTCGAAGCCGATTTATCTCGACCCATAACTCATAACTCTCTCGATCTCCGCTCTGTGCGCTGGAAGGTGGTGAGGTTGCGTCGCGTGATGAGGCCTTAATCTTTTCAGTAAGGGCATCAGCTGCCTCCCTCATGTTTCTCTTTGGAAATTTGCTTCGTTTTCGGAGCAGGTATTTGATGATGGAAGTCATGTAAAGCGGATCTCTGTCTTTGATGACTATGCTCATGAGAGGAAAGTTTGAGTCAAATATGGCAGTTATGAACAGATAGACGCATAGTCGTAATTTGTGGGGGTACGAGGGGTACCCGTACCCGGCACTTTTTGAACTGAGGGGTACCGTACACCCACTTTTTGAACAGTGCCAATCAGTATTTTTGTTATTGTGCCTTCCCAGAGATCGCAGTCTCCGCCTGTAAGAAATTGGTATCCCCACTTTTTAGATCAAAGTTACGCCCCTGCATAGACGGCCTTGAAGGCCTATGCCGGGAGGGACACTTTGTGACAAAATCCCAACTCTGTAACGCCAAGTGGGCCTGGCATGCTGCAAATTCGTTTGGGTTACGGAAACGGAATGTTGTTGTCCTGTTCCCATTATTTTGTCCTCGGGTCAGAGTCATAGAGCTCCATCCAGGGAGGAATCGCTGGTGCGAGAAGATAAAAATGCGTTACCAGCTACTCTGCATATCAGGAAGTGTTCTACCCAAAAATTTTCACAATTCTGCAGCTTGTGCTTTGGTTACCGATAGGGTAATGCTGTTGTGAGCGATAGTTTAGTGCTGTAAGACGTCTGAAGTCATTCACTAGAACAACAATGTCTCAAGATAAACTGAATGTCTTGGCATTACCTGACGTTCATCACAATATAAAAATAAACTTTGAGAACGTTCTTAAGAGATGGCCATCTCAGAATCTATTTGGTTCAAAACTAACTTTTATTTTTTTTACATTACATCCTCTTGCGTAACACAACTTGTATAGTGTTTGTTATGTAGTTAAATCTTACTGAAATGTGTTAATGCATCTTAGAAGTTAGAACATTTGTACAACGCATTTAGAGTCCTGCAAAAATCCACAAAAGTCTAATGTTTACTTTAAGAATTTGCTTCGGCTTTAGGTATGATCACAGTTACAGACAGGCTTTTACAGAACATTCCAAAACATATTTAGACACCACAAAATGCTGCTTCTATTGGCTTTTAAATGCTCTAACACTCTCCTTCGAGTATCTACAGTATCAACAACATTTTTGACGGGATGGGATGGGAGGAGATTTGCCTCGTCTTGATTTTTCCTCTGGCTACCGTGCCTGTACATTCCTACATACATCCAGCCATCCATACATACATACATACATATATACATACATACATACTAGGATTGCCACCTTCCTAACCTAGAAAGTCGGGACGCAATGTCGGCCGGAGATTTGATGACCTTTTGGGGGGATTTCTTCCCCGAAAAAATTTGATGACCTTTTTTGGGCATTCTTTCAAGATAATTTCTTTAAAAAAGTCGTTGTTTATGATATTTCAAAGAAATTTGGACAAAAATTACAAAAAATTTGAAAGTAGGGACATTTGGCTGTTCCGACTAGGTCAAGTAGGGACACGGGACATTTACCTCGAAATCGGGACGGTCCCTACAAAATCGGGACGGGTGGCAACCCTAATACATACATACAATCAGACATGCATGCATAAAAAACATACTCGCGCGAATACATCTGTCGGACAGCCGCCGCTGAAAGGTCAGAAGGGCATTGCGGATAGGCCTGTACGTCATCAGCGTATAGCTGGTGAAAGAGCCAACAGGAGCCCAGCGATGGACACTAAACAATTTTTTTTAGTTAAACTAAAACTATTTTCCAACTAAAAAAATAGTTTAACTAAAGTTGGCAACTGATTTTGGAAATTAGTTAACTAAACTAAAAAAGTAGTAAAACTTTTTCCAACTTTTTACGACAAACATTTTCACAATAACAGAGGTTAAGTGAACTGTAATAATGCAAAGCGACAATGACAATTTCACCTTCAAACTATGCAATGTGTACTGTTCTGGCATACAGTTACAGGCATACTGTAAGTAGTGAATGAATTTGAAAACACAGGCTGTTAATGCTAAAACCATGCAATGTTAAAATGTTTTTTGTTGACAGTGTTCAACGTTCATTGCGGAAAAATAGTTGTACATTGCTGATTTTTTAGTTAAACTTTTTAGTTAGCAACTAAATTTTTTTAGTTAAACTATGGTTTTAACTAAACTACCGTTAGTTAAAGTTATCTTTAGTTAAACTTCATCCTTCACTAATAAAATTTAAACTAAAAGCTAGCAACGTTTTAGTTAACTATTGCCCATCACTGCAGGAACCTACAAGACGCCAATACCTGACGTGTAAATAAAATATAGCAGCGGCCCAAGGACAGGGCCCAGAGGACAACAAAAGGGGCAGGAACCTAGGCAGACCTTGAGGAACCAAAGGCGACACAGGTTGTGCGCTCTGAAAGAAAGGAGCGAAGCCACTTTAAAGGTTTATCAGTCAGGCCAAGAGAAACAGAAAGACGCTGAAGGAGAATACGACGTTCGACAACATAATATATATATATATATATATATATATATATATATATATATATATATATATATATATATATATATATATATATATATATATATATATATATATATATATATATATATATATATATATATATAGAGAGAGAGAGAGAGAGAGAGAGAGAGAGAGAGAGAGAGAGAGAGAGAGAGAGAGAGAGAACTACATGAATATGGAAATGCTTTCATAGTGAATAATTTGAATTCAAGAATGTTTCTGCCTTTTAAGTTATTTATCCGAGTTCGAGCGTCAGCTACATCTCTTATCGATACGCCTACATAGTAGTCTCAACAGACAGAACTTTTGGCTTATTCAACGGTCAAGCGACTACCAAAAGAAATTTCATCTGCTCCTACATCAACCATCGTAAGTATTTCATTGAGTCTCTGCCGAAAATGCGCTATATAATTTCGCTCTGAACTGCATAGCATTCCATTGTTGGTATTTCACTAAAGTGGTATTAGGCTGTTAGACTAAAGATGGTAGAAAATAAAAGTGAATCAGAAGTTTGCGGTAGGAAGATCCTATACGAGGTCCTTAACCTTCGCAGGACGGAAAGGGGTAAATAATTACCACAGGGGTGTTTGGATGTTGATTGCGGAGCAACTGTAGGTAGGTATCATTTGTCGTTCCACATGTTTACAAGTAACCACCAATGACATATTCTGACTGCATACCCACCACATTGCCATGTGGTGGGAAAAAGATTTTTTAATCCAAAGTGTCCTGGGGTAAAAATTTACCCCTCTTCGTCCTCGACGTCGTTATTTTTTCGTTCATAGGGCAGATATATTTTTTAAAGATATGATCTCATAAATGACCTGCAATCATAAATCAAGTGTGGCATCTACCATGGAACTGAGTGTTAATAGTTTCATAATTTTGGATAGTTTATATTCCAAGATGGCGGCCAATATGGCTGCCAAAACAAAAATATGCATGTCTCAGCTCATGGGTAAGCTAACCCGACAAATGAAGAGTCAATTCTAATATTTCCAAGGCCAAGGAATCGATTTATCGCAGTGGCAATAGTGTGTGAGTAATACTGTCCAAGATGGCGGCCAACATGGCCGCCAAAACACAAAAATGTGTATATCTCGGCTCGTAGGTAAGATACAATGACAAATGAAGTGTCAATTGTAGCATTGCCAAGGCCAAGGAATCGATTTATCGCAGTGGCAATACTGTGTGAATACTTATTTCCAAGATGGCGGCCAATATGGCCGTCAAAACACAAAAATAGGAATTATCAATCAGCTGACTGATCAGTCACTATTGCCACTACGATAAATCGATTCCCTGACCTTGGAAATGTTACAATTGACACTTCATTTGTCATTGGAGCTTATCTACAACCTGAGATATACATATTTTTGTGTTTTGGCGGCCATGTTGGCCGCCATCTTGGAAATTAGTATTCCCACACGATTGTCACTACGAGAGTTTGATTTCTTGACCTTATAAATGTTACAATTGATGCCTCATTTGTCATTGTAGCCTACCTATGTGCTGAGAGAGATATATTTTTGTGTTTTCGCGGCCATATTGGCCGCCATCTTGGAAAGTATTATTCCTACACTATTGCCACTATGATAAATCGATTCCTTGACCTTGAATATGTTACAATTGACAATTCATTTGCAATTGTAGCTTACCTATGAGCAGAGACATACCTATTGTTGTGTCTGGTGGACATATTGGCCGCCATCTTGAAAAATAGTATTCCACACTATTGCCACTACAATAAATCGATTCCCTGACCTTGGGAATGTTACAATGGACACTTCATTTGTCATTGTAGTTTACCTATGAGCTGAGATATACATATTGTTATATTTTGGCGGCCATGTTGGCCGCCATCTTGGACAATAGTATGTGTACACTATTGCCACTATCATAAATCGATTTTTTGACCTTGAAAATGTTACAATTGACACTTCATTTGTCATTGTAGCTTACCTACGTGCTGAGATATACATTTTTGTGTGTTTTGGCGGCCATATTGACCGCCATCTTGAAAAGTAGTATTTTCACACTATTGCCACTATGATAAATCGATTCCTTGACCTTGGAAATGTTACAATTGACACTTCATTTTAGGGACCTGCGAAGCTTCGATATTCGATTCAAAAACGAATCGGACGGCAGTATTCGATTCGATTCGAAAATGATGTCATGATTCGAAATATTTCGAATAATTTTTCGGAAAAATGATTAGCCATTGACGCACTTTGTTGTAAACTAATTGGTTTAATTGTTTATCGCGCGCAGATTGGTTGTTGAATTTCAGCGTTAAGCGCGGTACGCGACGACAGCAAACGTTCTGACAAGAAAAGGGTTTATAATTAGAATGCTATACTCAGAACTTCTCATTTGAAAATAGTAGGCGGTTTGAAAATCGCTCGCGCTGGATTGAGTAGGTAAGCGGTGCGTGGTGAACCTCTAGAACTTTTGTGTACAACGTATTTTGTTTATCGTATTCGTATAGCTGCATATAATTATTGACTTTACGAATGAAGTCACGAGGCGTCAGGTGTCGACTGTATTGTTATGGCCAATCATATTGTACGAAATTAGAGCGATCGCTCAGCGGTCATTAGGTCACGGCACGCATTCACCGCTGCCGCAAGTAGGCCCAAGTAAATTAAAGTAATGTAAATTAGGTAAATAAAATAATGGTCTGGCTCCAGTTCCGTCTATCGTCTTGGAGTCTAACTCAAACTCATAGACCGACGGTGCTACGCCTTCGGCTAGGCGAGCAATTATAACCGCTCGCCCGTACCTTGCTAGGCGAGCGACCAGGGAGAGCGATCGATCGATCGCTTCAAATGAGAAGCTTTGGTTATACTCCGCTTAGATACATGTATGTAGGCCTACACCAAAGTGCGGTTATGGATTTCGTACAATAAAGAACACACTTAATTATTTGTGTTATTTTTAATTATGATAGTAATTATTAGCTTAATGTTTAGTTTAATTGATTTTAAACTGCAGAAAAGTTATTGATATATTGATACTGTGGCACGCCAGTGTAATCAAACTTCATGAAAATGAAACTGGTACCCGCCGATTCGATTCGAGATTCGATTCGAATTCGAATCTTTACCCCCGATTCGATTCGAGATTCGATTCGACTGAAAATTTGTGATTCGCAGGTCTCTACTTCATTTGTCATCGTAGCTTACCTGTGAGCTGAGATATTACACATTGTTTTGGGGTAAAAAATTACCCCTCTTCGTCCTCCGTGTATCGTAAAATCTTTCCGTCCTGCGAAGGTTAAGCTATCGAACATGCTAAGTTGTTGTTGGGCAGCTTTCTTATTCCGCCAGTTTACGTTTTCTGTAATCTGATAAGGGCGCCGTAGAAGTCATTACATTAGGTAGTCACGACTCGATGTTATTTTAAGAGTAGCTCTATAAATAAAATATAAGCGCCCTATCTCGTTTGTTTTCAACCTCAACTATTATTGCAGTTGTGGTCGATGTTGTAATTAGAAATTTATGTAGCGGTTCCTCAAGAGAAACTAATCGCTATACCTGATATAAAGGAAGTCAAATGTCATCAGGAACATTGAGTTCATCAGTTAGCAAGCAGTGCTCAGGTAACTACAAAATTCTCCATTGGAGGGGTCCCGTACACACCAGGAACCACACCAACAGATTGTTGTCCAAATTTGACAGATAAAGCTGTGTGCAGAGTTCCTCGACTGCGAAGAATCAGCGATGAGTAAGAGGACATGATCCGCCATTCCTAAACACGACGAATTCAGCACTTTCCCGCTTGCAAACGGCACAAACGTGCCGTTTGCAAGCGGGATATCTGAGGGTCAGATATACACATGAAGGCTGTCAATCCGTCATGTTTCGAATTGGGCCAGGAATCTACTTTATGGGACGAAAAATCGTCAAAAATACTTGAGAAACATGACAAAATCGAGACATTTTCGAACGCAGACTCAACCGCAGTACGCCTTCGAACATACTAAAATTATTGACAAGACAATAACAGAATGAAAGACACAACGACAACCTATTTGGCCTAACACATACCCAGTTCAGTTCTTCGTAGGAAACTGTGAGAAATAAATTAGTAGCAATGCAAGTGGGCCTAAAGGGCTAGATCTTGTTAGTTAGCAGACGATTATTCTGCAAGTTCAGCGAACGTCGAACGATGTGTAAACGTTTCAGATTCCAGTTGCCCAGACGGTTATCAGCAGCTGGGAATGAGATGCTACAAAATACACAACATAGAAGTCACTTGGTTCGGCGCTAGAAGCATTTGCCTCGAAGAAGAAGGAAGTGACCTTGCAACTTTCGAAAATGGCATTCCCTCGCTTACTTCAGAATGGCGACGAAACGTGGAATATTGGATTGGACTGCGGAGCGAAAGATGGGTCTGGATGAATGATCAAGGTAAACAGAATACAAAATACTATACACTCTTGTCCTGTAAACTTGGTCCTAGATTTCTCTTCTATAATACTTAGTAATTGATGTATCTATACTATATGCCACCAGGGCAAATATATATTTCGAGATTTCTTTTCCGTCATGCGCCCCCTATCCGACTCAATTATTACCGTACATTGTGAGTGGGAAGATGAGGCGCCGAGGGAGCCGGCTGACACCCGCTTTCGTTTGCTGAGGCTAAGAAATGAATCACTAATACTGCATACTCACGACCAACCCTCAGGGTTATCTGAATGACTCCTTCTCGTCTTTCCAATCTTTTTCCTCCTCCCATCCTCCTCCTCCTCCTTCCTCTCATTCTTCTTCGCAATATTCATCTTCTAAATTATTCTACATTATGCGCTCTAGAAAAGCATGACATTTTTCTCATCGAACATATAGCGCCGGAAAGTCATGGCCCGTATCAAACAATTGACAGCAAATCATTTTCCCAGAAGATACATTTTTCCAAACTAGCGTTGAGATGTTCTCTGTGGTATTGGCTACCAACACGCTGTTGAAAAGATATATAAGCAGTGCCTTTTTTCTGCCGGAACGCTCCGGAACGGCGTTCCGGCACCATTTCGCGGCTAGTTAAAAATAATTTTGTTTCTTAATAAATGAATAATTTTGTTATTTTAATTTAATTTAAGTGAAAACACTGAAATTAAATTATTCTTGTGGAGGGTCTCACAGAGATTCCTCCCGAAACCTCACTCCTCTCGTTTTTTCTCGGGCTATACCCTCGATTTAACCCTTCTATAATTGTTCACTTCCGGAACCTTTTTTTTTAGAAAAAGCACTGTCTATAAGGCTGATTAAAATAATGGACACGGCGATTTTGTAATTACTTTGGCTGTCGACATTGTAATTAAAGTTTGGTTTTTGGCTCCATCGTAGATGCCTTATACATTAGACACTGGTACTATGGAAGTAGGCCCTATGCTAGTTGTAACAGAAATATCGACGTTAAAGCTAAGAGCGAAGCTTATATTACTGTTTTAACATATGTAGATCTAAAATATTACAACTGGGAAGATGGAAGTCCAAGCTCTACAGGGAGCGACTGCCTATGTTTGACAGTAACGACGGGCAAGTGGACAGACTGCGATTGCTTCCGAGGGTATCGCTATATCTGCATTCAAGGTTATTCAACAACTGAAAATACATTCATCTAATCGCAGTAGTTTACAAAATAAGAGTGCAGTTAGTTGTACACCGAACCAACACCTCTTAAATTCAAAAAGTATGTCGGGAATGTTCTCAACATTTTCATCCCATCAATTCCAACTTGTATAAATTACAGCGTAACTATAATGCCAATAACTATAATGAAATACGTATGAAGGTCTGTCTTTCCTGTATGCCTGTCTGCGTGTAACTTAGTAAGTCATTCAGTGGGTCAGTCATTCAATCAGACTAACTTTCTAATGAAGAGATCCAAGTGTCGCGTCAGATGCCGGTCATATATTAAACCATGTAAGTATGTGAGTAGGCGACACTTGCATAATGCCATGTGACTGATTGAAGGAGTTGCAGTGAGCAATCTACAGTCGCTCATAGCTTATAGCTGAGACTTTTCAGATCATGATGCGAGATCTCTGATTATTCGCTTTTTGTGCCACATTATAATCAACGTAACTCAAGTTAATTGATCAAAATAGTAAATTATCCTAATTTGCCTGTATATCTCTTTCCCCTATTTTCATTCGGCCCACATGAATCCGTTACGAAGTGGAAGCAAAGAAGATGGAAACAATTGGTTGGAAAAGAAGGAATGGGGTAGCAAATTAGGATAGAACAGGACATTGGGGAAGCCAAGGTACGTCCTATCCCTAACGTTGTTAGCATTAAAGACCAAGGCATTAATCGATGGTTGCTACACCTTAACCGTCGGAGAAATCCAGTCGAATAGAAACCAGAAGTCAAGTTACGGTAAATGTAACAAGATGAAATAGACGATGAGCCTCAAGTTTCATCCTGTTGTCATTAGAGTACTGGTGAAAGCTGGATCGGTTTCATACAGCGATGTCAAAACAATGTAGTTGTGCTATGTGCGGTACGCATTCATTCCGATATAGCTGGACTGTGTCTGCCATATACAATGTTTAGACTACGCTTCGGGTTCGACATCGACTGTGGAAACATCAACGACAACAAAGAACACAACGGCAAAAATTACCACAACGACGACAGAAATGACCACTCCATCCACGATAACTACCATCCCTACATTTGGTGATTCATCTTCTCAGTTTCATTCATCTTTGACTCATACACTGAACGACAATTCCATAAGCAAGGTTGCAGAAGAATTCCATAAGCAAGGTTGTGTTCACTGCTGAACACAGGCAAATTTCAGGTTTAACACAACGATAATTAATTCTGTAACCGTCAGTTTGGCGAATCATTAAATTTGTTGCACCCAATAAGAATTCATCATGCAGAGGCGCATAATAAAACAGATGGAACTAAGTCAAAGTTAGGATCGCGCTCCTCTGTAATCAAACGATCATGGATTCGAGCCTGCTGAGCGACTTCCGGTATGAAAAAACTGCATATTATGATTGCTAAAGTAATAATTAGCAACTTTAACGGCACCGGAATATCATGCACAAATCATCAACTGAAGGCTCACCAAACTCAAGACCCCTACTCAGTAACCGTTTTAGGGAAGTAGGCTCGACCCGTACTCTCCTCGTTTCAAGGCGTGCGCTCTAACCAGTCAGCCACCGTATATTTTATCTAATTTATTCGCGGTTCCGATTGGCTTGTTTACGATTAAATCAGAATATCCTTTTACTGTCAAGTCCATGTCCCAAACAACAATCGTTAAAACCAAGTTTTACAAAGAGCGAACGATTAGAACGATCTGCTTTTGAGCCGACTTATATCAGCTAAAACTTTCTTGAGTTACTTGCACGTGCTATTTTGACTCTATCTCCTTCGCTAACGATTCCTAATCAGATAGTCTACGCGGAACTGGATCTGGGACCGAAAGGAAAGATAACTCAAAGGGCCAACGAACCAGTTCGATCTTCTTTGGAAAAGACATCGACTCAAGACGTTTACGCGGAACTGGATCTGGCACCGAAAAGAAATACGCACCGAAGAGCTGTACAGGAATCAGAAAACGCCAACAGCCCACAACTAGATTCTGTGTACGCGAACAGCGCACAGACGAGAATATAGGGATGACTAACAAATACTGTGATAACTGCACAAGCACATTGTTAACTAAGAAGTATAATGATAATCTACAAGTACACGGACATCTTATAAGTACTGTAATAATTGACAAGTGTACTGATAACTAAAAGTGTAATGAAAAATAATAAATATAGTGGTAAGTGACAAGTATACGGACAAATATCAGGTTCAATTATGCAGATAAAAAGTAGTATCAGGTTTTGTTAATTTTTAAGAACTGCATTTTACATGCACCAGGGATTGTTAACGAGCCACACTTTTTTAAGATGGTATACTTTGTCCCTTTCCCGGGTTTCCCCGTTCTTGCATAACTTTCTTCTACATTCCCAGTTTCCAATTTTATTACGTCACACACAGCTTTCATTGATTATCATTTTTAAGTTTCTTTGTAAGTTGTTGACTTTTTCCATATCCCCGTTTTAGCCAAATCTCTCTTTCACCATATCCCTGTTTTACCAGATCCTCGCTGTTTCCATACCCCTAACGTTAGCGACACTTTTCTAACCTTTTGCACAGTAAGGGTAGGGCTATTGTGGGAAAAGTTTTAGTCCCCGAAATAATAATAAATAATTTCAGCCATTGTTACAGTAAACAATTATAGTAATGGTTATCTTATTGTATTCAAGTGATTTCAGGTCAAGCACATTTTCTGTTTACCTTTATTAGATCATTTAGATAGTTATGCAGTTGTTTTTATTTTGAGGTGTGATAGGCGCTATATAAATGATATTGCATTGCATTTGTACCATACATGCATACATACATACATACAGACAGACATATACACACATACATATAGACATACATACATACATACATACATACATACATACATACACATCTACATGCTTGTATACATACAGTACATACAGACATATACACACATACATACATACATACATACATGCATACATACATACATACATACATACATACATACATATATACATACATACATATATACATACATACATACATACATACATACATACATACATACATACATACATACATACATACATACATACATACATACAGTCACACAAAATACATACATACATAATTAATATTCAGGAATTGACTGCACGTAGCAATTGGGGTATGATGATAACCAAAAAGTGTTAAACTGTACCTTACAGTTTCGTCGTTTTTTTTGTACATTCAATAATAAGTCAAGGCGGTCTATTCGGAAGCGCACTTTGTCTTCATTCCAACAGTTGCGGGTTCTTGTCTGCTGACGGACTCCTTTTGAAGACTCTGTAGAAGTTGTCTCGCTCCTCTGGTCCGGATTTAAAAATGAAATGTAATGTAAATGTAATGAAATGTAATGTAAACGTAATGAAACGTTATGCAGGTGTAAACGAAATGTAATGCAACTGTAATGAAAACGAATAAATAAATGTAATGAAATGTAATAAAATTATAGTCATAATGGAAATAAATTAATAAATGTAATTAAATGTAAACGCAAATGTGAGCAAGGTCATATGCAGGGCATTTGACCCCATATGACAGTATTCCCACATCGGCTACTGGTTTAGCACCTCTGATGAATCCCTGTTGAAATGGCGCTTTTAGTATGTATTTTTTTATTCCAGATATTTCTATAGCGCCTCTCGAAGTCTACTACTACTCAGAGGCGCTCTCGACTACAGCATTTGATACTGTGCCGGAATTTTCACGCCGAAGCGCCACGAGCAATTGCGAGTTAAGGACTTGCCCAAGGTCCGTACGCAGCGGCTAGAGTGGGATTCGAACCTGCAACCCTCCGGTCACAAGGCGCCGAACTTACCACTGAGCCACCACGCTCAGTGGTGGCTCTGCCATTATTACAATTACAATCTCCTTTCTAGGTATGCGTGACTATGGACCATGGCAAAACTGAATAGATATCTAGAATGCCTATTTCCATTGTATCAACGCCTCACTGCGTTAGCTGAAACCGTCAACTGATTTATCAACAATAGAAATATCGAAGAATATTACAAGTTATCGATACTAACTTCTACAGCGCCGGTTTATAATGTACAAGGCTTAAACCGATGGTACACAAATACCAGCTAGCCGCAGACAGATCAATACTCAGAAGGTCAGTCCACCGAGACACAGATTTAATAAGCCAGCTGAGTCAAGATCAATACGGATGGGCCATATTGCAAGCCACGTAGGCTATCTGAAAACAAATGTTACAAGTAATCACCGACATACATACATACAAACCACACATACATGCATACAAACATAGACGAATACATGCACACATACCTACATGCAAGCATACGCATAATATACATACATAGATACATACATAGTAGGCCCTACATACATACCTAAATACAAGCAGGCGGTCGCATTTTGTAACGTAAGGTATGCATTGCGTGTCACAGTGTACTTTAAATCCGAGTTAAAGCTGTTGGCGAGTTAGGTTTAGGCTACATTACTAATTCAAACCATTTCTCCTCCAGCGGTTCTGCCCCTAGTGTCCCCAGCACTGCATCTCCCCATAGCAACCAAGAGTCTATTGAATTTGTTCCACGCGAGTCAGTACCGCAAGAAGTTGACCGACGAGTTCAGGCCCGTGAGAGTGTAACAGAGAGCGTACGAAAGAGCTTCGATGTTCACCTCTGAGTCGTTGAAGGTCAGCGGATGAGGCTGAAGACCAAGGAATACTCTGGCGACTGACAGACAACGAAGACGACCAACACAACGACCACCATGACCATGTTGGTTTTCTCCTCCATGGCTTCCTGTTGCATCAGCTTTTGTCGTATCACGTTCAGCGTCCGCAGCTTCTGGGCGTAGAACGGTAGAAAGATCAGATCGCAAGCAATATTAGCTGTTTGCAAATTGTAGCAAAAACGTAAATAAATTGGACGTTTTCAAACTCCAGGTTATGAAAAAGAGAAACTGTTGGCTCTTTTCTCTGATCGAATGGAGGCTCAGCAAGGCTGTGGGACAAAGCCATATCGCTTTGTTCCATGATGCGCCGTGAGAGTGTGACAGTACTGTGACTGTGACTGCAACCTCCAACAAGCTCACATGGAGCTCATAGAGGACCCATATTCCCGTAAGAACCCATATAGATCCCACATGGGTTCCGCCTAATGCCCAAGGAAAAATTGGAAATGCTGGCAGGGTGGGAGTGGTAAGCGAACATCTGTACCGCGATGCGGATTCAAAATTTAATGTCAGAAAATTGTAACAAAAAAAGAAATATTATATACAATGAAGAATTCAGCGCGACATACAGACAGTTTTGCCAATGCGCACTAACTGACACCGGAGGTGTTTGCACACAGATAAACAGTGGATCGTTAGAAAAAACATCCTTTATTCCTACGCTGTTCATAGCAGACTAGCGGTATGCAAACAAATTTCTGTTGGCTTTAATTCGACTGTTTGCACAACTGGCCTTCACCTGTTCCACGTGTTATTTATGACCAGGCATTGTTGTGGCTGAAAGCATCGTCACTCATCGAAACAGAGCATAAAATGATCATCAACAATACCTCGAAATTATTGCTTAGAAAAGGAAATTGTACATATATCCGGCAATGATTGGCACGGTTATCTATGTCCACAAAATTGGAACTAAAAAATTGGCGCTCATTGTTACTATGATATAGGACTATAGTCAGTACATGAATAACACGGAAACGTTACTGCTATTAGGGCCTACTCAGTGTGGCGTTGGTTATCATGAATATAAACTATGAGTATAGGATGGGAGTTAACCAGCTAGTGTTGTAGCAACGGCACATCAACGAAGTATAGATCGATATGTTCAGTTAATCTCGCACATCGCTCGGGTAACTGTCTGTGTAGTTGCGTTTGAACTGTCTGTGGAGTTCCAATTGCATTATGGAAGTGGTTAAGATTGAAACGCTCATCTTGATTCAGCTTTTGCTGTTGCTGTGGATAAATATTGGTAAAGTTTTTACAAACCGTCATCGAAAGAGCTGTGCGATAATACAAGATTTGTTCTTTTAACAAATGATGTGAACTATGGGTCTTAAAAGACAATAAATCAAAGTCTAGAGGAGTTCGGCCTTATTCTTTTACCACTGAAGAACCGTAGTGCTAACCGTTACACACGAACAACAATAAAAACAATTCTTGTAGACTGTTATCTAACAAAACGAAATTATAATGACAGACTGGGCGTGATCGAATGGAGACTAAAGATTTAATTCATGGGAGGACAAAGGAAGACTCTTGGTGGTTTCCGATAGAGCGACTATCAGAATTATTATTAACTAGTAAGTAAATCTTCGGAAAATGACAATTGGTAGGTTTACAAAATGTTGGAAATCAGTTTAAATAATCGTACGAATTTCTTTGTTTTAGCATATATGGATGTGAATGTTGCTCGTGGAAAGATAACATTCGCCAGTTCCGTCTGGTGTTATCCTTACAGTCTGTGTGAATCAAATTTACTAGGGCCTCATTCAGTCGTGGATGGCAATTATGATACGTTCTTCTTTAACTATTCCTGCTTCTCAACAACCGAACCTTCCGGTGGACCTAATTGGTGGGCAGTCGACATGGGGCAACTAGTTTTCGTTGATCAAGTCATTGTCACCAATCGCGCACTAGATGATACGACAGTTTGCGGTAAGCTTACTAGTTGCGGTGAGTTGCTGTATATGTTTATCGACCACTGAAACAGAAAGGCATGAGATTACAGGTGTGCTGTAGTGTCAGTAATCAAATATATTGCAAACCAACTTTAAAAATTCACGATAACTCTAAAATAGAGTCGAATATAAATTGAGCAGACTCGTGGGTTTATAATAATCTAATGGTTTAAGTTAGTAAATAACCTTTTAATATTTAATTTAATAAGTCAAAGGCTGAAATTTTACAAAATAAAGTAGCAGCTTCTGCCCAGAGGGCGGGTAACATGCGGGCCAAGGAAGCTATAACTTATGCTCCAAGATTTCTGTTCTATTGCACCCGTAACTGAACTAACCTTTAGAAATTAGTCTGCTGATCGTGCACTGTCAATGGGAAGACCGGGCGGTGAGGGCGAGGACTGGCCGCCTGCCCTCATAATGCTAAGAAAAATGAAGTCGCTTATTTACCTACCCATTGCATGGCTGCCTCTTGGGGTGGTGTGAATAAAGAGGTTGTTCTTCTTTTCTTCAATAGGGTATTTACTTAACCAGTGCATTAGTTCACAAGTTGTACATCTCTTTCACGTGCACAGTCGACGGCATATAATTGTAATGTAATGTGTAATAATGCAATCTAATGTGATGCAATTTAATTTAATGCATTTCAATAATTCCATTGAAGCTTTAAGTAATTCTCGAAGGCGCTGCTCGACAGCCTAATGGTGTGAAATAGTTCTGTTGACACATTTATGTTAATAGAAAAATACTTATAATTAATTAATGCTTTATGTTCTCTGTTCTTTATTGAGGATTTCAAGTTTAATTGGAACATTATGGCGAAAGATCGCATAGGAGTCTTTTGCAATTTAGATGACTTTTTCATGTACCGCAGAAACACGACTGGACAACTTCATCGTCGGCCTGACAAACGTGACACCCAGCCTGGCTACCGTCATCAGAGGCAGTTACCCCTTTTGCGGAGTTTATCCTGGACATGTCCCACCTTCCTTTAATGCCTCAGTAAGATGCGCAACAGGCTCTCCTTCTGCTAAGTATGTGATCATCCAACAGTCAGCAGCTGGACCAGGATGGTTTACCTTCTGCGAAATTGAAGTCTGGACTAAGCATACAAGTATGAATGTTACATACTGTTGCCTCTTTGATGAGAATTTCTAATCTAATCTAGTCTAATCAACTCTATTAGTTTCTAATAAATCTAAATTAGCTCTAATCTACGCTGATCTATTACAATCTAATCTACTGGCTGTTCTTAAGGATAGACCCAGCCGTTCTCAATTGCATAAACACAGCTGTTCTTAAGGCATGAAACCAGCCTGCTAATTACGCATGGTCGCTACGACGGAAATCGTAGTCACAAATTACTACTATTATTATCATTTATTATTTATTAAATTTGTAACGAGCGCACGGTCACATTCACACCAAATGTGAATCTGAGTCGCTAATAGTCAGAATAGTTCGTGTAAAGTCAGTCACCATGAGAAGATGCAATTAGAAATCCAAGTGCTTGAAAGCCAAGGAGAAATAGTGAGTTTTGAAGGTAGTAAGTGATTTTGAGTCGTGAAGAGAGAGAGAGACAGTGGATTCCATTCCTTGGGGGCAGAAGAATGGAATGCACGCGAGCCCACAAGTGTTTTCCATCGTGGCTCACCTAAAAGACCAGTACTTGACGATCGCAGGCAACGAGGAGGGATGAAGGGAGTTAGAAGTGATTGATGGTAGGGAGGTTTGCTGGTACTGAGGGTTGTGCAGGGCAAACAGACAAATTTCAATTTATATTGGACTCAACAGGAAGCCAATGCAGATGATGGAGTAGCGCTGAGGAGCCTGTTTGTAGTGGAACACGCAGCACTACGAGAGCTAAAGAGCTTTGGATGCGTTGAGCCTGTTGAATTCAAGGTCTAAGAGACTAGCAAAAACAGAATAGGGTAATCAAGGCGAGAGGATACAAGGGAACAGGCTATGATTTGCGACATAGTCAGAGCCTATCTGATACGTCGTATTTCCACGATGTGATAGAAAAAATTACAAAGGTTTGTTATGTGTGGTCGGAATGTGAGCTTGTTGCCTAGGGTTACCCCAGGTGTTTTGACAGCATCCAATAGTGTAACAAAATAGTATCAGACTTGTCTGGGTTTATGACCAAGCCATGGAAACAAAACCATGCATAGAAAGATGAGAGGCACTCCTCAAGTTTTAGTTTACCAGCGTGTGATAGAGCAATATGGAGCTGAGTATCATCCGCATACTGTTGGAAATTAGACCCCGAAGTGATTATATACACGACTGATTGGTTAAGTAAAGATCTTAAAGGGCCAAGGACAGATGCCTCTGGCACTCCAGCAGTGCAGACAGTGGGCTTATACCGAGCGGTACCAATGCCAACCTGCTGATTCCGATCATACAGGTAAGAAGCTGACCAGTTTAAGACAGTCACAGAGACGCCGAAGTTGTTGGTGAGTTTCTAAAGGAGTATCTGCCGGCCTTCGGTGTCAAATGCTACATCAAAGTTAAGGTACTGTGAGAGATAGGCTTTTCAAGTGCGAGTAGACCAGAAGATGTCATGCAGCGTTCAGCAAGAGCAGTTTCAGTGGAATAGACTTCGCGGTAAGCTGACTGACAAGGACTGAAGTTGGGAAAGGAAATGCTAAGCGTAGAAAAGACACGTTCAAGAATCTTGGAAATGTTCTTGATGTTGGAGACCCGTTGGAGAAGTATGGTCGAAAATCGATGAGCCATCGAAATAACCTATCGAATTTACTGTCTTCATTAATCATTCCATGTGAGCAAATGGAAATCCAGTTTAAAATCTTAGCAGAATGTATAATTCTTCCTGTGCTCTTTGTTTAGTGTCTCAATGGAAACGTGAATCTGGTGTTCGTCTGGAGAACTACGTCAACTCAACGGCTTCTGTCGGCAGTGCACTGGACTGTATGGTCCTCTGCCAGGAAGCTGGAATTGGCTGCGATTCCTTCAATCACCGTCCCATCGACAACGCATGCGAGTTGAACAGCCACTCAGCTGGATTCAATGCATCAGCAAAGGTCGCCAGTTCTTCCTGGAACTGGTGGTTCCAGTACTATTAAATGCATCCCATCCTTCGTCACGTGCGTGGGGTCATTCAGCCACCCCCACTGGGGTGAGAAACCTGGCATGCAGTTGAAAACAAAATGTCATCGATAAAAAACGTACATTGTGACATCGGAAGATCGATATTGGTTGATGAGCGATCATTTCGTTTCTTTGCACATGCATCAGACCTTTCTTTGCTGTAGCTTTTAGAACTGATATGAACTGATTCATTTAAATCATAATTATGTGCACCTGGCTTTTGTAGATTTCAACAATGACTCTAATTGTAATCGTTGATTTAAATAGCGAAATTTCAAGAGAGTCCTCACAGGCTCTCTCTAGCGAATAATGGAATAGCATATTAAGCCTTTACACAACAGGCACCGGGAAATGAGTAAAGGCTTCATACCGAAGGTTGTTAGGCAACATATTCGAGAAATGTGAATCTACCACAGCAAAGCTGTTATGCTGCAATAGGACTGGTATATCTCTGCTTTAACCTTGGAAATAAAAATAATTATTATTATTATTTATCTCTATTTTAACAGAGAGAGGTGAAGTAGACATCAAGACATGATTATTCAGCTGATTTCTTAGGTAACTACTCGCGAAGTGAAGCAAAAGATTAAAGCCATAGCTTTTGGTTACGTAAAACATAAAATTATATTATAACAGAAACAAGAAATAAAAATAATAATAATTATTATTATTATATTATTATTATGATATTATAACATTAATGTTTATAAAGTACAGGGTCAAGAGGTCAGCGATTCAACACCCTGCAATGCTGATTTTTAATTCGCAGTTTCTGTTCTTCCAACACCCTTACCGAACTCGATTCTACAATACAAACACCTCTGGTTGGTTGATCAGACGGCGAGGGTGACGACTGTTTATCCTATATTCGCCGAGGCTAACAAAACAAACTGCTTATCCAGATGGCTGCTTCTCGAGGTAGACTTGAGGAACTGCTCGCTTTTTCTTGTTCTTCTTCTTCCTGTTGCTGCTCTTGTTCTTGTTCTTCTTGTTCTTCTTGTTCTTCTTGTTCTTCTTGTTCTTGTTCTCGTTCTTGTTCTTGTTCTTGTTCTTGTTTTTCTTCTTGTTCTTCTTCTTGTTCTTCTTGTTGTTCTTGTTGTTCTTGTTCTTGTTCTTGTTCTTGTTCTTGTTCTTGTTCTTGTTCTTGTTCTTGTTCTTGTTCTTCTTGTTCTTGTTCTTGTTCTTGTTCTTCTTGTTCTTGTTCTTGTTCTTGTTCTTGTTCTTCTTGTTCTTCTTGTTCTTCTTGTTCTTGTTCTTCTTCTTCTTCTTCTTCTTCTTCTTCTTCTTCTTCTTGTTCTTCTTCTTGTTCTTCTTCTTCTTCTTCTTCTTCTTCTTCTTCTTCTTCTTCTTCTTCTTCTTCTTCTTCTTCTTCTTCTTCTTCTTCTTCTTCTTCTTCTTCTTGTGATTCTTAGTTTTTCTTTCCTACATCGCCTTCGGTAACGCCTCTCCTCCCTCTCCTCGCCTTCCTCTTTTCCACCTTCCCTTCCCCTCACTCATTTCTTCTTCGCGTTCATATTCTTCTTCCTTTTGTATTCTTCTTCGTCTTTCTTCCTGAAAAAGAGAGATAAAGACAGCGTGAGAGAAAGAGTAGGATAGAGGAAGAAAGACAACGATCGAGTGTGACAGAGAGAGATCGAGAATGAAAGTTCGAGATAGAGAGTCTCCACATCAATTCCATCTCTATATATTATTTTCTTTTAACAATACTTAAGAAATTCTCTGGCAAATTGAAGCCATCACCCTACTTGACCTAAATGCATACATAATTACGCTTCAACTTATACAGAATAGGAATGGTAATTGGTGCAACTACCGGCACAGAAGCTGCTCATTCTATTTCCGGTCACTGGGTGGGCAAATCCGGGATGTAGCAACTGGGCCTCCTAGCGCAGCTCTTGACTCATAATTATATAATAAGTTCGTTGGAAAATAGGCCTTTCACGGAGCTAAGCATGCATGTGGGTGTGTTCGTACGTACGTATGTGTTTGTGCATACATGTATACCAATGTATGAATATATGACTGTATGGAAGCATGTATGTTTTTGCTGCATGTATGTAAATATGTATGTATGTATGTATGCATGTATGTATGTAGGCATGCATGTATGCATGCATGAATCCTTGCATGTATGGACGGACATATTTGTTTGTATGTCAGATATATGATTGTATGTATGCAAGTATAATATTACATAACATAACAGTGTGCTTACTCAGAGGCGCGTTTACCATTAGGCGCACTAGGCGCGCGCCTAGGGCCCCCAAATCTCTGAGGGCCCCCAAATCTCTGAGGGCCCCCAAACGAATGAAATTGTTTTTCAAATATAAGAAAAAAAATTTCATTTTTTTTACTAAAATCATTAAATCAATTAACTTCACATTCCTTTAAAATATCTTCTGTAACTAATCATAATTACAGTGCCAATAGGCCTAACACCCACAAAAACGGTTACAAGTTCAACTTCGTATGCTTTTGCACTGATAGGCTAAACAACACCAGAGTCTCAGCCTCTCAGTCTACATGTTCAGAAGGGCCCCCAAAATGTTTGCGCCTAGGGCCCCATTTTCTGTAAACGCGCCTCTGTGCTTACTGGTTCAGAAGATATGCAATCTGTGTTTTAAGCACTGTTCAGTATATGTATGTGTGTATCTATATATCTATAGCCACTTAATGTGGCGCAATTTATGCAGATTCAGGATGTTAGGCGTGACTTTTCTGATGATTCGGTGGGCATCTGTAGTTTAATCCGTCATAGGCAGATGTTCAGATAGCGTATGGCGTTATATGGAATGTCTGTAGTTGGGCATTGAATCGCAAGAGTTGAGAGTCCGTTTGATCCGCTGAACTAGGCCTACTTAGGTTGTTTAAAATGGAGATTTCTCATATTTATTTGTTTTTATGTGGTAAGTGGCCTTAGCTACACATTACCTACTTGTTTTACTTACGTTCTAAAACATTATCTCGGCTTATTAAGAGAAAGCATGCGTGCATTGTACTGGGACGTGCAGGAACACGTGTATCGCCCTATTTCAATGACCTGTTTCATCCTTAGCCATATCGGCCGAATCAGAGTGCATTTACAGAAAAACGATTAAACTCGTTCCCACTGGCTCATACTATCTTCTTCCAAGGATAGATTTTCTCCACAAGTTAATTTTGACACTGGTCATGTCTTTTCCTCATTCATGTTAGTCGCAAATCACAACAAAACCTGATGGAAACTCATGCTTGTTGTGGTTATATAATAATAATAATAATAATAATAATAATAATAATAATAATAATAATAATAATAATAATAATAATAATAATAATAAAAATAATAATAATATTATTATTATTTTTTTTGCCCCAAGGTACATATGATCCCTTGGGGACTTAAATATTAATTAAAATAAGCAAATAATCTGGAACGGCCTCTATTCCTCAGGATTCGAGAGAGGGAAAGTGCTGCGGAAAGCTACTGCATTGAAGCGTTGGATGTTATTATTATTATTATTATTATTATTATTATTATTATTATTATTATTATTATTATTATTATTATTATTATTATTATTATTATTATTATTATTATTATAATACAGGTCACGATGAAGATGGTCACTCCAGAGATTAATTTTCACATATTTTAGTATCTGACTCCTGAGGGATTATATGTACCTCGGGGAAAAAAATAATAATAATATTAAAAAGGACAATTTCTAGAGCGCCGTAACACGACCATGCCGCTACAAAGACGCTGTACAGACACCACCGACAGCCTAATAAAATAACATCCGGTCATATTCAGCAGACAGATAAGAATTGGTAAAGAGATGACGCTTGAGCTCGGGCATTCAGAGTCGCAGCACGGATCTACAGTGGAAGGCCATTCCAGCAAGACGGTCCAGCGATGGAGAAGCCCGGTCCTCGAACTTTGTCTTTGTCCGAGCGACGAACTGGTCCCCTCGCTTACACCCCCTCAGACGAAGACACGCTGCGCACGATGACGTCATCCTACAAAATTCGGCGATGTAGTCAGGCGCCATGCAGTGGAGCGCCTTGTAGACAAAATGTATCATATTATATTGTATCTAGAAATTTATAAAGCTCCTCTCGCAGAATAACTATTCAGAGGCGCTCTCAGCACAGAAGCCCCGGGGAAACAGAAATGCTTTTAGGAACGCGAGACCGATGAGGAAAAGCCAGTCATTAGTTTGGCCCTGAGCAGAGGGGAAGGTCATTCCAGATCAAGCAGAGCTTCAACTCCACGCGCTGGGGAACCGGCAGCCAGTGGAGCCTGTCACGTAGTCAAACGGCCACCGACCACAGAGTTAAGGACCGACTGCAGCCCGTCGAGGAGGCACTTCAGTGCTCCAGTATGAAGACAATTACAGCATATTGGTCAGTAACGCAAGCCTGCTTCGTACTAGCTCTACCCGAGAGAGCACGAAGACGATCACAGCAGTCCTGGCGTCCTCGATGAGGCGGAGTTGCCGGAAGCATCAGCCGACGGTCGTACCAACATGGGTCTTCATGGACTGGTCGGATTCCAATGCGACTCCCAGGTGACGGACGGACACCACCAACTTTAGAAAGGCGCCCGCGACGAGCAGTGGGGAGAGGTCCAGCCGGCCGCACCGACGACGCGTCGCACAGCGCAGTAGCTCAGTCTTGGCCGGGTTGAGGCTGAGCCGATTATAAACCATCCATGCGGCAAATCCTTCGATAGCGAGCCCCATACGTTGGCCGTTTAGAGCAAGAACAGCAGGGGCCTGAGCACTGAACCATGAGGCACCGCGAATGCGAGCGGGCGGAAGGAACAAGAGGGAAGAGACGACGACGAGAAGACGAGTTTACGTCGGTAAAATAAATGATATTTTGATAGATAAAAACTGTTTCTGCTTGCATGACGTACTCCTTGACAGAAAAGCATGGACTTGCTAGAGCCTGATATAGGCTACAAAATAAAGTAGGCAGGCCTACTATTTTTTCATGAGTCTTTATTTTGAATATGATGCTGCGGTGGTGGATCAACAATGTGAATGCATACAGATAATTAGCCTAATTGTGTTTCCTTTTCTTTAGTGAATTTTGTCTGAACCATCGTTGCCTATTACAGACAGTGCTACGAAGATTTTTCACTTTGCTTGATTACAAACATCGACGATGAGAGCAGATATCAACGAACTCTGCAGGTTCCAGCCGACAACTGGTGCAAAAATCATTCGTCGTCTCTGGCCATCATAACAAATGAAACCGTTCAATCCGCCATAGCAGCATTTGTTAATGATTCATCCGCCAGACTTAATTCGGATCTTATTACAAATGGTTATCGATACATTGAAAATAGTTGGATGTGGACCAATGGAAGTCAATCAGGTGAATATTTCAAAAGTTAAATAATTTTTCAAATATGCGCTGTTGTGTATAGTCGGTTAGTCACGCATACATTCTTACATAGGCCTACATGCATGCATACATACATACATACATACATCCATGCATCCCTACAAACATACATACACACATGCATACCATGTCTATGTATGTAAACCTATATGAATGCATTCATACCTACATATATGTATATATATATATATATATATATATATATATATATATATATATATATATATATATATATATATAAGTAGGTATATTTAGACTATTCTGGGACAACCACGCAATAACCATGTGACGTCACGACCATCGTATGAGTCATCAGGTGATTACGTTGGTTGGGAATTTCCTATAGTATCTAGTAATCTAGTTTTACGAAAGGGCTTAAAGGCATGAATGTCCATAATAAAATGGATACTCGAACTGATTTCAAGAAATCACCTAAAGGAATAAATGTCCTTAATAAAATGGACTATTCGACGAAGACCGTCAAAGAACTACAAAATATCGCTCGAGAGAGAGGTATGGTTGGTTATTCGAGACTGCGAAAAGCGGAACTCGTAGCATTAATGTCGCCGAGGTCTGCGAGCAACCCGCTAGACGCTCCAGTTCCAGACATTAAGGTTCCAACGCTTACTCCGGGTAAGTATACGCCTCCGTCTAATACTTGGAAATCTCGTTTCAGCCAAAACGTTTTGACTGAAATGGGGAATAAGGTGAGGTCTAAAATTAATTCTTTTTCAGATTGGTTGATTAGTTACGTGCCTCCTCAAATAGAAAAGACCGTCAACGATAAATTGGAATCGTTGAAGTCGAGGGTTTCGAGTATTTTCAGTAAAAATAATAAAAACAAGTTCGAAATCCGAGAGACCGCGAAAGCTATTAAGGGTTTTACTAAGCGATACACGATCGATGGATTCGGTGGAATCGACGCCACGTCTTTTCTTAATGCCGTAAGACCTCAGGTAGTCAGTCTGTTAGCGAAAAATCGTGGGGTAAAAGTTCAATTCAATCTTAATTGCGTAATGAAGAAAGTAGATATTAAATCTGGGGAAGAAGTCGAAGCCGAACCTAATTTTAAATCAAAGACCGATATCATTTTAGACGCAACCCACGTGTGTGAAATATATAGCAACGCAGTGGATAAAATTAAGGAGAGCATGGCAAGTTTTCAGATGAGAGGTAGTAATTGGAGGTTTAAAACCGTTATGAAGTTGGATATCGATACAGTGGTATATAAGCCATTGAAAGGCAGTTCTTATATTCCGCTTCCCGAGTATTTAGCCAATAAAAAGGCTATTATTAACCTGAAAAACAACGACGATGAATGTTTCAAGTGGTGCGTTACTAGAGCGCTGAACCTGATAGATGACCACCCAGAAAGAATCACTAGAGATCTAAAAGAACAATCTAAGAAACTCGATTGGAGTGGTATTGAATTCCCAGTCGCTGCTGATGCTAACGTAATAAATAAGTTTGAGCGTCATAATAACGTTAGCGTTAACGTATTCGGCTATGAAAAGGATGTATATCCATTATATATATCGAAGCACGAAAGCGATATCTGTGTAGATCTACTGCTTATTTCCGACGGAGAAAAGAAGCATTATTGCTGGATCAAGAACTTTAATAGAATGATGGCAGCACGAACAGAAAAATCTGTAAATTCGATGCACTATTGTAAAAGATGTTTGCAGGGATATAGAGAGCTAGGTTCGCTTCATAAACACACCGAGTACTGTTCCCAACACGAGGCGCAAAAGATAGAACTTCCAGAACCAGGAACTATGTTGAGTTTTAAAAATTATTATAGAAAGATGAGGGTCCCCTTTGTAGTTTACGCCGATTTCGAAAGTTTTATTAAACCTATAGACACATGTCAACCAGATCCTAACACGTCCTACACCAACAAATACCAAAAACACGTTCCAAGTTCTTTCTGTTATTACATAAAATGTTTCGATGATGACTTATATTCGCGAGCCCCCGTAATATTCACAGCGAAGAACGAAGACGATGATGTAGCGCAGATATTTGTAGACACTCTTATAGATGATATAAAAGATATTTACAAGCGATTTAAATTTCCAAAAGACATGATATTCAGGAAGGAAGACAAGGAGCTATACGACTCGGCTACTGTTTGCCACATTTGCGAAGGCGAACTAGGCGATGATCGAGTTCGAGACCACTGTCATTTAACTGGAAAATATAGAGGAGCCGCTCATACAATTTGTAATCTACGCTATAGAGTCCCTAAGTTTATCCCGGTACTGCTACATAATTTATCCGGATACGACAGTCATTTATTCGTAAAGAAACTACGAGGCGATGATAACGAAAAGATTAACTGCATTCCTTGCAATGAAGAGAAGTACATCTCATTTAGCAGAGAAGTTGTAGTTGATAAGTTTATGGGTAAAGAAGATAAGGAAGTAGAGGTTAAACATGAATTACGTTTCATCGATAGTTTTCGATTTATGGCTTCGAGTCTCGACGCATTATCGAGGAACCTAAGTAAAGACCAGTGTAAAAATATAAGCAAGCACTACTCTGGTAATCAGCTCGATCTCTTGTTTAGAAAAGGAGCGTATGCTTACGATTACGTCGATTCTATCGATCGCTTGAACGAAACAGAACTACCACCAAAGTCAGCATTCTATTCGAGACTTAACGACTCAGACATTAGCGATGAAGACTACAACCATGCACTAGCGGTATGGAACGAATTCGGATTTAAAACGTTTAGAGAATACCACGATTTATATAACCTGTCCGATGTTCTCCTGCTCGCCGACGTGTTTGAGAATTTTAGAGACGTGTGCTGCGAGAACTATGGTCTAGACCCCGCTTGGTATTATACTTCTCCAGGGCTTGCTTGGGACGCCGCATTAAAGTTGACTGGAGTAGAGTTGGAGTTGTTGAGCGATTACGATATGATACTAATGGTTAAACACGGGATAAGAGGTGGTGTTAGTACAATTTCACATCGTTATGGGCAGGCGAACAATAAGTACACACCCTCGTTTGATGACAGCAAGCCTTCATCATTTATAACCTATTTAGACGCTAACAATTTGTATGGAGGGGCTATGTGTAAGAATCTACCAACTCACGGGTTCCGGTGGATGGGTAATGACGAGCTAAACGACTGGAGATCAACGCCGAGTATATTAGAAGTGGACCTGGAATACCGAAGAGATTTGCACGATCTTCACAACGACTATCCTCTTGCCCCTGAGAATATTACACCCGAATTTTCGACTGTACCTAAACTCATTCCAAACCTGAACGATAAAGTAAAGTACATAGTCCATCATGAAAATTTAAAGCTGTACGAAAGCCTAGGTTTGAAGATAACCAAAATTCATCGTGGAATTAAGTTTGAAGAAAGTGCCTGGCTGAAAACCTATATCGATCTAAATACCAGTCTGAGGACCAGAGCTACCAACGATTTCGAGAAAGACTTTTTCAAACTAATGAATAATAGTGTGTTTGGGAAGACGTGTGAAAATATAGAATCTCGAGTAGACATAAAACTAGTTTCCAGCGAGAAGCAAGCTATAAAACTAGCGGCGAAAACGAGCTACGACACTCGAACTATTTTTGATGAAAATCTAATCGCCATTCATATGAAACGTACGAAACTATATTACAACAAGCCTATATATCTCGGTATGTGTATTTTAGACTTGAGCAAGACGATTATGTACCATTTCCACTATAATTACATTAAGACTAAATACGGAGATAGGGCTAAGCTTTTATTCACCGATACGGATTCTCTAGCTTATGAAATTAAGACCGAAGACTTCTACGCCGATATAGCGCCTGACATTAGAAGTAGGTTCGACACTAGCGACTATCCTAAGGACCATCCATCCGGTATAGAAACTGGTATCAATAAAAAGGTTATTGGTATGTTCAAAGATGAAGCGGGAGGAAAACAGATCGAAGAATTCGTGGGTTTGAGGTCGAAGTTGTACTCGTACAAGATGGCTGGAGTAGACCACAAGAAATGTAAAGGCGTTAAGAAGAACGTCGTCAAGAAATCTATCACTCACGAAGATTATAGAGACTGCTTGTTCACCAAACGAGAACAATCGAGAAAGATGAATGTCATTCGATCCCACCTACACGATATCTACACCGAAGAAGTCAAGAAGGTAGCTCTTTCAACCGACGATGACAAGCGAGTTATAATGGAAGATGGTATACATACTTTAGCATACGGACATTATTCGCTTCGTTAATAAGAGTATTAGTCGAATAGTAAAATGAGTTTTACAACTGTGAAAAACATAGATGTCGAAGGCGTAGTTCTTCCAAATCAACCGTTAACGAATTTTGAATTATTGGATGCTGCTAAGAAACTAAATATCAAGAATTTTAGAGGAGTTTTTCTACGAGATACCCTACCGAAAAAACCTAGACGGAATGAGTGTGGGATATTGAATTTAGACGATTCTAATGGGGTAGGCCGGCACTGGGTCAGCTTTTTTAAGAACGGTAACGAGAAACTTTATTTCGATAGTTATGGACTACCTCCTCCTACGGAATTAGTAAAGTATTTACACGGTCCAGTGTTTTACAACAGCGAGCGAATACAGCCGGATAACGAAGTGTTTTGCGGTCATTTGTGTTTGTACGTGTTAAAGAAGGCGATGAACGACGGATGCGAATTTCAAAAAATCATAAACGACTTGCATTAAACTAATAAATAATCTTATTAAAAAACAATGCCAGTAGATAAATTTGGACATACAGATTCAGGATCTACGCAAAGAATAATTGCAGGAGGTGTTACTCTTAGTCAAGTAAATGCTAGTTTCCTTCGAATGGACGGAGCAAACCCCGCGACTGGAGATCTAAATATGAGCGGCCACGCTATAAAAGGGCTACCTACAACGAATATTTCAGAAGCAGGAATGGATGAGGCTGTCAGTCGAGGACAAGCCATAGATTTGTTAACGAATCGTGGCGACTTACCGTCCGACGATAATCTAAAAGTGTCTAAAACCGGTGATACCATGACTGGCGACTTACTCTTAAGCATCGGTAGAGAGCTTACGCGGAGGATGGGATGTAAGGATTTAGGTCGAAATAAAGCTTTTATTATATTTTTAGGAAATACAACGAATAAAATAGAAGGTCGATTAAACCAGCCAATTATATTACAATCGACGGATGGATTTCGTTTTAGAATAAATGATGAACCCGTCTTAGAGATGGTTAAGTCGACGAATGGCACTCCTCCTTCTAAAATAAATGTGTATAAGTCCATCTTTATGCACGGCGCCCACATTACAGGCCTACGCGATCCCAGCGGCGATGGCGATGCAGCGACTAAAAAATATGTTGATACGACCGCAGTCGGACCCGCGTTTAGCGTTTACACTATATCTCAACAAGCCATAGTCGCTGCAACTCACACAATAGTTTCTTTCGATAGAGTAAGATTCAATACCGATAGTAGTGATAACAGTACAGGACCGACTCGTTTCACTCCTGGTAAAGCCGGATACTATATCGTTACGACGTACATAGAATTTTGTAGCGCGAGTAATACCGCTTTTGCTAACGTCTTCCTGTATAAAAACGGGGTGTCGCACATGCAAATTGCGGGTGGAGGGGGTACGGGAATTGCGCATAACAATTCAACCGGTAGTACTATAGTTTTTCTAACCGGTACCGATTACCTCGAGATATTCGTTTATTCGTCCATCGCCACACCCATAATAGCTAGAGACTTTTCAGCGGCATTCTTACGACCTTAAACTAAGTCTGTAATTTTAACTGTAGAAACCTATCGCGTGTATACAAACGATAGGTTTCTAAAAATGTATCACTCTTCGCTTGGGTGTGCAACTGCATCGATTGTTTCATCGTATGCTCTCGAAGTCTCTTTATCGATCTCACAGATTCCGTCGTACACCGTAATTTCGTATCTGTTTCTCCATACTTTTCCGTTATAATACAATATTAGTCGGGCGTTTTCTCTGTGAGCTTTAGCCGCTTTGTGCATCGACGAATACTCGATGGTCTCACCCGTTTCCAAGTCAAAAATAACGACTCGTTTCGGGTTGTTTCTGATACCTTTCAATCTATCGTATCTACCATCGTCATTATATTCTTTTCGACGATCTTTCCAATATTCTTTTTGATATTCTTTTAGATATTCTTTTCTCGTTAATTTCGGTTTACCTAACAGGGAGTTGTCCGCGGGAATCAATCCTTTCTCGATCAGCAGCTCTACCAATTCCGGTTTGTTGAGATGAGTGACGCTTTTAATCTTATTCTCTTTCGCTAACTTGTGTAATTCTGGCAGCTTCATTTTATATACTACAAGAGTGTCTTTAAACAAGACTACCCTGCCGTCAGTCGGGTTTCCGTAAGGGACACTCTACTGAGACCCTCCTTCTTAGTCTTCTTAATGATGTTTATAGTGCCATTGATCGCTCTCAACTTACTCTTCTTGCACTTTACGATGTTAGTGCAGCCTTCGACACGGTAGATCATGATCTTCTACTGCGTCGCCTTTCTACCTCCTTTGGTATCTCCAACCTACCTCTACAGTGGCTTTCGTCATACCTATCTGACCGCACTTCGTCTACTGTCTTCCACTCCTCGCGTTCCCCTTGGATTCCTGTACCTGTTGGCCTCCCCCAGGGTTCTGTGCTTGGCCCTCTTCTTTATATCCTCTTTACTGCTGACCTCGAATCTGTTCTTGCTGCTAGTGCTCTTTCTAGCCATTCTTACGCTGATGATCTCCAGTCCTATCTGCATTGCTCTGCACGGGATGCTCTGAGTGCTGTTCGCTTGATGTCTCGTGCAACTGACACTCTATCTGCCTGGCTTTCTTCCAATCGCCTGAGACTTAAACCTCTTAAAACCCAGTACATATGGCTGGGTACTCGCCAGCAGTTAGCAAAACTTGACCTGACCCTTTTGGCTGCTGAATTTCCTCTAATATCATTTTCTACCTCTGTCCGGAACCTTGGTGTCATTCTTGACCAGGAACTAACCTTTACTAAGCACCTCTCTTCTCTGTCTCGCTCCTGTTTCTACCATCTCCGCCAGCTCAGGGTTGTTGCTCGCTCTCTCTCAGCCTCTGCTGCTTCAACTCTTATCCATGCCTTTGTTTGCTCTCGTTTAGATTATTGCTCTTCTCTATACACCGGTCTTCCTCAAACCCGCCTGTCCTTCCTTGAGAGGGTCCTGCGGTCTGCGGCGCGCCTTGTTGGCTCCATACCCCGCTATGGTAGTGTATCCTCCTACATGCATCATACTCTTCATTGGCTTCCCATCTGGCAGCGTATCCTGTATCGGCTTTGCTCTCTCGCCTGGCAATGTGTTTTGGGCATGGCTCCTTCCTACCTATGCTCTGTTTTCACTCTCTCTTCTTCGCTTACGGGTCGCTCAGCCCTCCGTTCCTCTTCTCGGGGCGACTTTATAGTCCCGTATGCCCGCACTGCTACTATGCAGCGCCGAGCATTCTCTGTCGCTGGTCCAACTGCGTGGAATGACTTACCACCTCTCCTTCGCCTGTCTCCTCGTACTCACCCGTCTTCTTTTTACGCTCTATTGAAGACTTTTCTCTTTGATCAGGCCTGGCTCGGGAGTGCCTCTGAGTAGAGCCCTTGAAGAGGCGCTATATAAATTCCATGATAGATAGAAGAAACTTATTTTCATACAGACGATTAGTACACTACGCTCATCTTCTGACCATCCGACTGGAAGTTTAGCAACTTATCCGAAATTATAACCGCGTAACCTTGCGTATCAGCGGGGACTGCGGCGTTAAAAGTAGCTTTGATTTGGATATCGACGACCGACGATTTCAGTCTTTCCGATTGTTTACTAACATCGAAAACTATGAGCGGATATAGATCTTTGTAATCGGCTGGAGTGATGTTGCTTTGCGTAATCAACGGATCCATTCCGTAGAACTTTTCGCTGAACGACGCCGCGTCTCTATAAGCTCTCGAAAATTTCTGGTTGGGAAACGATAGGTCGTAGTCGACCGCCGGATATCTCTCTTGATTCATCATCACGTACATGTTTTTGAGGTTGCAATGATCGAAAATCGAGGGGTTATGTTCTTGGTTGCCGTCGCTTCGAGCGGTTTGAAATCCTACGACTATCCATCTAGGTTTTTCAGGAGCCGTCTTGACGCTAAGACGCCAACTAAAAGTATTCGATTGAGGAACCCCTATAGTATCGCATTGACGAGCTCGATATGCGACGGGTACCGATGCTTTCGATTCGATAGTTTTGTACAATTGCATCTTCTCCATATCCGCCGGAGTAACGTGCGGCATAAACCACGAGATTTTCTCGACGTCGACTTTCCCAGCATCCGCGGTAGCGTGTCTAAAAATAGCGTCGTTGTCCGATTTGCGAACCATCGTTAGCGTGTGCTTAAAACCGTACACTATTTTATCGTAATCCTCGCAGAATCCGAAAATATGTTTCAGGGGCACGACGAAACTAAACGTTCCCTTAGTCGTTGGTTTTTGAATAAGATACCCTTGACGAGTCGCGAAACCTACATTATCCGCTATAACCGCGGTTGCCCCAGTATCTTTGCACCATAATTGATTAAGACCTTGCGCTTTGGCGAAGTCGTCTGGATATTTAAGCAAACCAAGCATCGTCGTTGCTTGGCCTGGGTGAAATACCGTTTCGATATCTTGATTCGATAGGGAATACGCGATTTGGCTGAAAAGATGCAAGAGTCCATTATTCGCGAGGGCTACTGCGTTAGCATTAGCGTACGCTGTTCCATCCGCTTTGACTAGCCTACCTTCGAAAAGCAGGTAAGATTCGGCGGGATGGCAAAATAGATCTTGAGTTTCGATATTTATGCGAATCTCGCCGGGTGTGTTAAAAGTCGTTCTCGCCGCTGGTTCGTATTCGTGCCATTCGTATTTTTCGATTCCTTCATCAACCTCTGTGGGTGCTGTAATGTTTAGAATATTCGATTGCATTTTAATTACTAAAGATTATTTATTTAAACTCACGCGAGTTTCAATCCCGCTCCGTTTTTGTTGAGACCACGCACTAGATCTCGAATGGACACGGCATTCGAAGAAAGTCCGTCACCGGCTAGTATCTTATTAATATCAGTAGTTCCTACATCGTTATCGATTAGCCGTGCTAAGATAGCTGCATTCTCTCGCGTAAGCGCTGGTATCGTTTCGACTACAGGCGTCTTCGGAACCAACGCTGCTAAGAGTTTAGTCGCAGCTTTATCCATCAAGCGTTTACCAACTTCTACGGTGGTATTCTTTCCAACTTCTAGCGCCTTCTTAGCCAACTCTCTCGCGGCGTCTTTACCCGCGCTAAGGGTGGATGATGCGGCTCGTTTACCGACATCCGAAGTGAAGAGCTTCTTAAAAACTCCCGTAATAGTATCCATTATTCCCGCTCCTCCTATAACGTGTTTTCTCTTAATTCTTCTATTAGCGATGACGAGCATTTTTATAATCGCAACATTAAGTTTTTATACCGTTCTTTGTTGATCTCTTTTTGTCGTAATAGTTCATCGCATATACCAACGATCTCGTTTCTTACTCCCGTATTACCCGCGTCGTAGCTAGCGAAACGCAGACTCAACATTTCTACTAAAGCATTCGGATCTTGTGGAATTACGACGACTCCTTTACCCGTCTTCGGCGTCTGTTTTCCAGTCTTCATTTCCCATATCGGTTTAATGATATTTATGTACTTAGAGCTTCTTGACGATTTTGGTTTACTCGGATTGTTAGGTTGCCTCATCGCATTCGTCGCGTCTAGAATCTCGACGTAATCGGACATATCGTTGTCGTCGTAAATCGAACTGTTCGGTTTAGTCATAGTCACTAGCTCCCAAAGTCCTGGAGTACCTGTATAAGTCTTCTCTCCGACTATTATATCGTCGTTCTGGAACGATACGCGTGTGTCTCCGATATAAAATTTCCCGTCTTTAGAATTTAGACCGAACGTCGTATCGGTAGACTTGGTTTTAGAGGTGTATTGACTTAGGTATTTCGTTGCCAGGTCCCCTAATTCTAACCTTCTAACGTCTTCTATAGGATCCTCGTAAGCCTCTATCGAGGGATACTGTGGAAGCTGTATTGCTTTTAACGACGATGATATCGATGCGGGAAGCGCTTTTAGAGCGTTAGATGTGGCTGCCGAGTTTTCCTTAATAGTAGACAACAAAGCGTTTTGTTCTTTCGATATGGTCGATTGTGAGTCCACGATCGGCTTGTACAACTTTACCAAATCTCGCTGCAATCCTATATCGCCTAGTTTCTCTGATAAATAATCTCGTTGAATGTTTTTCTTCGTCTTCAGAAACTCTTCAACGATAAAGTCTCTTTTGGTGGGATCGGTTATTTTTAGAAAGGACATTTTTTAAATAGGTGGTATAATGTTTTAAAGCGTTTTTGGAACACGCGTTAAAACATTGAAATGGAACGAACGTGATTTTTTACGTTTTTACGTTTATGTTCTACGTTTTACGTTTTATGTTTTACGTTTCACGTTCTACGTTTTCCTTCGATTTCGCAAACGCGTCCTTCAACGACTCGGCTATAGTTTCTCCGCTATTTCTCGATTTTCTGATTTCTTCTTTCATTTCGTTAAATTTCACGCGTTCGTTTAGAATTAACGAGTATTCCTCGTCCGAAATATTACCGTCTTCCAAAGATTTCGAGATGTAGTGACTGATGGTGTTGAGTCTCGCTTCGGCCAACGTTTTAATATTTTCATGCTTCTCCGCCTTTGGTGTGAGCTTTCTGTTGATCACGCGCCCGATCACGCTGAAAACACCCGCTCCAACCGCCAGTGCTTGTAGAACCATCGCGATAGGTGTCGCGACTATCGTAGACAGAACCGTGATTGCCGAAGCAGTTGAGCCCAACGCGACTAGAGTCGATATACCGTCTACTACGTTGATAATCCTAACACCTTTACGATACTTTTTACCTAGAGTCTCTCTTTTTTTGAGTTCCCGCTCGAGCTCTTGTTGAATTTCAGTGATTTTCGAAAGTCGGAAAGCATGGGCGCTTCCATCGATTTTCAGTGGGATCTCCATTCTTTTTATAATAACGCGATATAATTTTTTAAACTGCGATATAATTAACGAAACATAACGAATCGCCTTCGATTATACTAACTACGGAATCGGAGTCGTTTTGAATAGTAATTTCGATGTCTTCTACTTGTCCGATAACGACTCCATCTCGTAGACTCGCTTCGATTTCCTGTCTAAGCGAAACTAAACACGATCCTTTTGTCATTCGAACACCTAGTCCTAGCGCCACCGTAGCTGTTTCTCTAGGTTGAATCGTTATCAGTTGTTGCGCAAAAATCTCCCATCTTAGTCCACCTAGTTGTCTGCAGGGTGTATGCGTCACTTTTTTCAACGTCCAACGCACCTCTTTCGGTTGGGTTCTAACTTCGATCCGACGAGTGGGTCTCGTTATAAATTTATGGATAGGTCTGTTGAATCCCGACATTTTATTTATACGAGGATAAGTTTTTAAAACAACATACCGAGAATCGGAATATTTTGGAAAGGCGAATTAGGCCCTAGTATAAGCCCGGAACCGGGTTTCATATACAACCCACTACCCGTTTTCATATACAGTCCCCCACCCATCGAACTGCCTTTCGGCCACGGAGACAGATACAACCCATTTCCATCCGGTCTTACTTTACAAGCCAAGTCCCCTTTTTTAACATACAATACTCCCGATCCGCTTATTTTATCTACAACTTTCGATGCAGCTGCGGAACCTATACCCGTTAAAGCGCCTTGTGCTAAACTAGGTAGTACGCTTGTAAGAAGAAATTTTCCGGCAGTAGCTAGAAATGGTAATATAGCTCCGATAAAACCGCCTTCGACTTTAGCGTTATATATTAATTGCGTTTTACTCATTTTGATCGTCGTGCCCTTTCCGTCTTGGTAAGCTTTCGCCACTTTCTTAATTTGCGCTTTCGTAAAAGCTAAAACGTGGTCTCCCTCCAGATCATCGTGAGATAGTCTAATACTGACGCCATCGATTCCCGCTTCAAGCGCTCGTTTAATCTTGTCTTTTTGTCCTTCCGAAATATTAACATAGAAGTTTGTGTACTGAGTCATTTTATATATAACTAAGATAAAGTTTTAAGTCTTCACACTTCTCTAATATGAAACTTGATCGACATCGCTTCCCCTCTAATGTTAATTAGTTTTCCATTTTGGTCGGTAAGTCTCGTTTCCATCGATGAAATCGTATTCATCGTAATGGGGAGATAAATTAAGTTAGCTGGGATTTGGATGATCTTATAACCAGGTCCAACGGTAGGAAAAAACGAATATATCACGTTCGTCGTCGATCCATTCGAGTACGAACCCCCAATTATATCGCTAGTTACTCGAAAGCTGTCTATGTTCATTATGTTCACGATGTGCTCCGATTCGTTATACCCAGATATGTATAGGCGACTTTCGAAACCTAGAACGGTTCTAATCGAGTTCGTGGTTCTAAAATCGACCTCGTAATTCTGCGCGATAGTCAACACCGCCTTCAACGTGTTGGTGTTTGCTTCTAACGTAATGCGATATTCTTCGTTTCCGGCATCGTAATGGCCGTTCTCTTTCATGATTTTCTTCACGTAGTCGTTTATATCCTCGAGCTCATAGGACCCTTCCGGAATATCTACGTCAAACCACGTCACGCCATGATCCGGCGAATACCTGAAGTTGTTGTTGCTCGCGTCTATGTTAGGAAACACGTAGTAAGTATACAAATCGACTAGAGCCATTTCATACTTTTTGGTTTTATCTAGTTCGATTACAGGATTGTTCCTCGTTATTATTCGTGCGGTTCTGTCCTTTTCGTTACCCACTAAAATGTAAAACGACGATTTAGGATTCGTGTTAGTCGCAGTCTGTGCTGTGTTCACCTGTATCTTCACGAGGAGTTCTTCCATTTTTACTAGTATATTATATTATTTTAATTCAGAATTGGGGATGTAAAATTCATCTAATCCACAACGGTATTTACCGCTGCTCCTTTCACTCGTTAAGTCGATAACTACGAATTGATGCGGTTGTTTCCACGACTCCACGCATAGTTTTTTAAATTCCTCTATAGACATGTCCGTACTTACATGATCGTTGTAGATATAGGAAACGTTCTTCATGTCTTGGGGAAATAAACAAATAAAGTTTGCGTTCTCTCTGATAGTCTGCCTAGGCAATTTAAAATAATTCTGGGCGAGGTACAAACAGTCGACGTTACTATGTCTGCCCCTAATATAATACGTTTCGCATTTGTTCTGCTTTTCTAATTGTAAATCGTCAAAAATCATCAAGTTCTTCTTTTCACGGCTCAACTCTCTAGGATCCGGTACATCGTTCGCGGATTCGTAAAACCTGCATTCGATATCTGACTTGTCTCTTAAATGTTTCGCTATCTCTTCTACAACGCACGCCGGAGAAATATTAGACCTCATTATCTCATCTCGAATGTTAAACAGCTCGATGATCGTTTCTTTTGGTAGTTTTTCTTCGAATGCCTTCTTAAGAATTTTGTACTCCGGTTGAAATAGAGATTTTCCGAATACTTGCAAATTGTCATAGTCGAGCCATCCGGGTCTCAAAAGTAAGTTTAACAATAACGTCGTCTTACCGCATCCCGATTTTCCTACTATTACACCCCTTATACTTTTAGGTAATAGGTTGATATTAAATCTTTTCAACGATAAATCGTTCCACGTTAAGTCTTTCACTTCCATTTTAAATATATAAAAGTTCTATATTAAAACCGAAATGTATTGCGTAAAGTGTAAAGGAAAGACCGAAACAAGAGATCTTCAGAACGCCGTCAGTAAAAATAATAGACCCATGCTTCGAGGTGTATGCGTTGTATGCGGAACGACTAAAACTCAATTCGTAAAAGGAGCCGCTGTAAAAGGTGGAGATGTAGTTGGTTCGTTGAATTCAGTTACTAGAAACGTAAAGTTACCTTGGGCTAAATATCCAGGCGAGATGCATCTTCCAGGTCATTCGTTTACAGGACCCGGGACTAGGTTGGATTTGAGACTGAATCCTGATGGAACTCCTAAAGATTGGAGTAAGCCTATCAACAGAGTAGATAATGCAGCTTACCACCATGATTTGGCTTACGATCAACACCCCGATACGGCTTCTAGGAATGTTGCCGATAGAGCAATGATTAATGATTTGAATAATATTCCTAATCCTACTATCCGAGAGCGTATGGAGAGAGCGGTAGTTAAACCTATATTGTCTGTTAAATCGAGTCTCGGGTTAGGTTTAAAAAAAGCCCCGATCCGAAATGGACAGATCAATTAGCGGATGAACTACATAAACCAGTAGTAAAACATTTTAGAAAGAGAAAAGTGTACGTTAGTGGAATAGATGAGATATGGGCTGCTGATTTAGTCGATATGCAAGCCTTCGCTAAAGAAAACGATGGTGTGAAATACCTATTAACCGTTATAGATGTGTTTTCAAAGTACGGATGGATCGTGCCATTGAACGATAAGAGTGGGAAATCTACAGCACGCGGCTTCTTGAAGATACTCGAGAGCGGACGAAAGCCCGTTAAATTATGGGTAGATAAGGGGAAAGAGTTTTATAACAAAGACGTAAAGAATTTGGTTGGGTTATACTCTACGGAGAATGAAGAAAAATCTTGCGTTGTCGAGAGGTGGAATAGGACGATGAAAGATAAAATGTTTAAGTACTTTACAGCTAATTCGACGAGAAGATATATCAACGTTTTAGACGGAATGGTTAGTAATTACAACAATACAGGACATTCTTCCATTAAAATGACGCCTGCTAAGGCTAGTATGAAAACGAATGAAAAGACTGTATTTATGAATTTATACGGCGAAGAGGTCTCAGAGCCTATTGCGCCTAGATTCTCGGTTGGAGATAAAGTCAGGATAACGAAGAAGAAAAACATATTTGAAAAAGGATATACACCTAGATGGACTGAGGAAATGTTCACAATTGTGCAAGTTCAGTATACAAATCCAGCAACTTATAAGATTACTGATTCTAACGATGAGGAGGTACGGGGCTCATTCTATGAACAGGAGCTACAGAAGACGACTCAAGAAATATTTAGGATCGAAAAAGTGATTAGAAAACGTGGGAAGAAATCACTCGTTAAATGGTTAGGATATTCAGACTCGTTCAATTCTTGGGTGGATAACGATAACTTGATGACGTTGTGAAACGATTATTCAAAATGCTATTTCGACTTAAAGAAAATAATTTTCATATAATAAAGAGATACTATGGCAATCACATGGAAAAACTTTGATATTAATAATGTTATTTTCGAAGACGTTACAAAAAGGTCTACTCCCGCTGAAACTAAATTTCAACGCATATTTCTAAAGTACAAATACGCCGATGGGACAATCGACAAAATATCTATAAAAACTCCTCCGCTGTATTCTTATGGGATTCAAGAAAACCGATCTTCACAAACGGGTCTCTTAGACTCGTATTCTTTACCATTAAACATGTACGATAGAATGGTTGGTGAAACCGAAGACGAAGCGAAAACGATTGAAATTTTTGAATCGTGTTTAAAACTGGTAAAAGAACATCTTAAAAAATCTGATGTGAAAGACGCGCTTAATAAATACGAAATGAATGCGGATGTTGATCAAATGGATATGTTTTACAGAAAGAAAGAGAAAGGTAAAATCCTTCCCGATATACCCCCTACTCTATATCCGAAACTTTTAACTTCCTATGAAAAATCACGAAATCCAGATGTGCCACCTAAGATAACTACAGGATTTTACGATTTAAACGATGAACCGATAGATCCTAAAACTCTCATAAATACGCGTTGTAAGGTTGTTTGCGATATTCGCATCGATAATATCTATATCGGGGCTAAACCGTCTATTCAGGTAAAAGTAAACGACGTCATAGTCCTCGATCGATTCGTTAGACAAAGGCGTCTTCTCTACGCACAAGAATAAGATGAATCATAGCTTTTATAACTCCAATAGTTTCGATGACTCATACGATGGTCGTGACGTCATATGGTTATTGCGTGGTTGTCCCAGAATAGTCTAAATATACCTACTTATATATATATATATATATATATATATATATATATATATATATATATATATATATATATATATATATATATATATATATATATATATATATATAACTACACACATACGGAAATGCCTCTGTAGTGAACTAATTGAATTCAAGAATGTTTCTTTTGTTGAAGATATATATCCGAATTCGAACACCGACTATCGCTACGCCTACTTAGTATACTCAACAGACAGAAATTTTACTTTATTCAACGGTGAAGCGTTTTCCAAAAGATAATTCATCTGCTCCTACTTCAACCGCAGTAAGTATTTCAGAGTGTCTCTGCGGAAAATGCGCTATAAAATTTCACATTAGAAGAGTTAAGATTAGATGTTGTTTTAAGTTTAGCTCCATAAATTAAAACATAATCAGTCGACCTCGTTGCTTTCCAACCTCGATTATTTTTGCAGTTGTGGTTGTAGCATTAATTAGAAATTTCTGTGGCGGTTCTTCATATCAGTGCAAACTGATCACTATGATGGTCTCAGTGAGTGAGGTGCTCAGAGTTGCTTGACTGCGAAAAATTGTGGATTTGTAATACTAATGATCCGCCATCCTGGACACAAGTTTGTCACACCGTCAAGTAGCTCCTCGTAGCGTCAGATCAACTTTCGAGCCAAGATGTATGCACGGAACCTATTTTCGAGTGGTTGCAGAAACTAAAGGCTTCCTCCGGCAGATACCTTTCCAAAGACTCTGTTGTTTCATCCTTTCAGGAAGTAAACATTTTCTTGGTTGCAGAGGTGCTTAGGTTTGAGGCTCACCTGTCCATCTGAAACTTGTCAATCCATGAATGTTAAGTGGGTCGAATTGGGCCAGGAATTGATTTCTTGGGACAAGACAGCATCAAAACCACTTGAGAACCATAAAAAAATCGAGAAAGTTTCGAGGCTCAAACTCAGCTGCAGAATATAGGAGAAATATCGATCAACTTTACCTAAGACGATGGTTGAATGACTGGCAGAACGACAACGAATGTGGACATATAGTTTTGCCATAGACATGCGCGGCTCAGTTTTTCGTAGTTGCATAAGTTAACAAACCATTAGAAATATAATTAGTCGCGATGCAAGTAGGCCCACATGGCTAGATCTTGTCAGTTAGGAGACATTTACTCTGGAACTTCTAAGAACGATGTGTATAAGTTTCAGATTCCAGTTGTCCAGAAGGCCATCAACAATTGGGAAGGAGATGCTACAAAATGCACAACCAATCAGTCACTTGGTTTGACGCTAGAAGCATTTGCCTCAAAGAAGAAGGAAGTGACCTCGCAGCTTTCGAAAATGGAATTCCCTCGCTTCCTTCAGAATGGCGACGCAATGAGGAATATTGGGTTGGGCTGCGGAAAGAACGTTGGATTTGGAGGATTGGACAGAGTATGCAGACAATGAGATACTATATATACGTTTAGCTTTAATAATATTTATGTGGTCCAAGATTAGGGCCTACTACTCTATACCTTGCATTTGCTGTATCAACAAATATGCCGCCAGGACACATAGTGATGGGATATTTCTTTTCCATATGGGCCTCCACCCAACTCACCAATTACGAGTACACTGACCGAACTTGTCAGTAGGAAGATCACCTGGGCAAAGTAGAACTTGGCACCCGCTCTGTGTGCCTACGCTGAGAAATTAAGTTACTGAATTTATCCATTACTGTATCATGGCTAACAGGACTGTTCCTCCCGCTTCTCTTCCATCTGTTACTTCTTTTCTTTTTCTACTTCTTCTCGTTCTTCTCCGTTCTCTGTTTGTTGTGGTTGTTGTTGTCGTTCTTCTTCATTTTCTAAATAAATACCAGGCTATTATATGCAGTCATCTGCTCGCAAGAACAGAACAAATGCATGCAGACATTGGTTAATCTCTTGATCGTTACACATCGGCGTTATAAAAATTGCTGAACAATGATAATAATAACAATAAGTAATAATAATAATAATAATAATAATAATAATAATAATAATAATAATAATAATAATAATAATAATAATAATAATAATACCAAGACAGGATGCGCTCCTGATACTACGGAGCTCAATAGGAGCGCCGAGGCTCATCCACATCTTACGCTGCACGCCCAGTCATGACCACCCGGGCCTCACGAGATTCGACGAAAGACTACGCTCGGGTATCGAGAGCATTCTTAACATCTCTCTTTCTGACGACCAATGGACACTCGCTTCTTTGCCTATCAGGATGGGCGGGCTTGGAATAAGGAGAGCTTCTTCGTTGGCACTTCCAGCTTTTTTAGCTTCAGCCGCAAGATCTCACCTCATCCAATCACACATCCTCGCCCTTACACAGGTGCCTGAAGACTCTATTGTGGAAATAATGAGAACTCGTTGGCAGCAGAGCATCGTGGAAGAGATCGCCTTCCCGTCTTTAGATTACAAACAGGCCTCATGGGACATACCATTGTTATCAGCAGCCATGACAGAGATCGCATCTCGATCTCAGGACCCGTACGATCGGGCCAGGCTAAATGCTATACAGGCCCCGCACGCCTCAGACTGGCTCCATGCCCTTCCGCTAGCCGCACAAGGCCTAAGACTGGATGACGAGTCACTGAGAGTAGCTGTGGGCCTAAGACTGGGTGCAGTCATCTGAGCCCCCCACACATGCGCATGCGGAACGACGGTTTCAGCCAGAGGCTCACATGGATTGGCATGCTCACTAATCTTCGGCAGACAAGCTAGACACGCATCAATCAACGACATCGTGCTGCGCAGTCTCATTAAGGCAGGCACCCCTTCAATCAAGGAACCGGCTGGCCTCTCCCGACTAGACGGGAAACGACCTGATGGTCAAACTCTGATTCCGTGGAACAGCGGGCGTTCCCTGATTTGGGACGTAACGATCATCGACACTTTTGCGCCATCATACTTGGCCGAGACATCTACAGCAGCGGGAGGAGCCGCAGAAATAGCCGCAACTCGGAAGAAGTCCAAATACGCGGAGCTATCGTTGAGATATTGCTTCACTCCAATCGCAATAGAAACGATGGGACCCATGGACCACGAAGGCTTGGCATTCATCAAAGAACTAGGACGACGGTTAACAAGAATAACGGAAGATCCACGAGAAGCCTTCTTCCTGTTACAAAAACTATCAATCACAATCCAGAGGTTCAATGCTATCGCGTGCCTAGGCACGATGGGGAACCAGAATCCCGACTTTAATGTAACCGGATAATGATAACGCAATGATTGAAAACATTTGCGATATAATAATAATAATAATAATAATAATAATAATAATAATAATAATAATAATAATAATAATAATAATAATAATAATAATAATAATCATAATAATCATAATAATCATAACAATAACAATATCGACACTCATTAAGGCAGTATGTTCCTGTTCTAGTACTTGATGCAGATATAAAATATACCAACTGGGAAGATGGAAATCCAAGCGCTGCAGGGGACGACTGCCTATGTCTGGAGGCAAGGACTGGCAAGTGGAAAAACTGCGCATGCTACCGGGAATTTCGCTATGTCTGCATTCAACGTTAGTCAATAGTGAAAATACGTGCACCTGATCGCAATAGCTTACAAAATTAAAGTACAGTAGATGCACGCTGAATATGCAAATCTTAAGCTGCTGGGCCAATACATTGTGTATGTCGCGAATGTTCTCAATACTTTCGTCATGTCACTTACCAACATATGCAAAAATGACGTAATAGTAAAAACCTGTAAACAAGGCGTTTAAAAAGCCTATCTTTCCTGTTTCGCCGACTGCTTGTAACTCGGTGAGTAAGTAGGTAAGTCAGTCATTCAGTCATTGTATTATTCAATCAGTCAGTCAATCAGTCAGTCAATCAGTGAGTCAGTCGGACTAGCTAACTGACGAAGATACCTAAATACTTAACCTAAGTGAGAAGTAATTGTCGTGCCAAATGCCAGTCATATATAAGGTTAAACTTAGGTTAAGACAAGTAAGTATGTGTGTAGACGACACTGTCATAATACCATATGCTTCGTTCCCTCAGGGTCTTAGAGATTAAATTTATTATTATTATTATTATTATTATTATTATTATTATTATTATTATTATTATTATTATTAATATTGTTATTATTATTATTATTATTATTTAATATTATTAATTGGCAACTTGTTTCGCTCTAATGCTTAATACAGAAGGCATAATCCCAGAGTCAAAGACTCCCATTAAACCCATTAGCGAGAATAGTTTCTATCTCAAGTGGAAATTGACGCTAAAGAAGAAACCAAGTTATTCCTATTCTCACACGCTAAAACCCGCGTGTACATGTATATACTAAATTACTCAACTTGATCAATCGACCTGAACGACTTGTTTTTTCCCTTCATTTTCTCATTCGGCCCATGTGGATCCGTTACGAATTGCAGGAATGGAAGAACATAAGGACAGGGAGGTAACGGAAGAAGAGAAATGTGGAAGCCAAATTAGCGTAGAACAGGAACACTTGGGAGGCCAAGACCCGCCCTATCCATATCGTCGTTAACAAAAGGCATAAGGCATCAGTCAATGGTTGCTACAGTTGAAACCGTAGAAAGAAATCCTAATCCGTTGTAGAAATCCAGTCGGAATCGGATCGGTCAGATAAACAAGGTGGTTGTAAGCAATATGAAACAGATGAGCCTCAGGTTTAGTCATTAAAGTACTGTTAAACTGTGTCCCAACAATGTACCAATACTACGTACCGTACAAAATCATTCCGACTTACCTGTGCTGTATCTGACAAATGTAACTTTTAGATTATGCCTCGGGTTTGACATCAACTGTGATAACATCAGCGACAGAAATTATCACAACAACGACAGAAAAGTCTACTTCATCGCCAACACTAAAGATCACTCAATCCATGACAACTACCATACCTACATTTGGGGATTCTTCCTCTCAGTTTCATTCAAATCCGACTCATACACTGGACGACAATACCAGAAGCAAGATGTCACCGACCACTTTAGACTATGGACAAAGTTCAGGTATAACATTGCCACAATTAATTCTGTCACCTCAACAAAAATGTGTACCCAACACAATGCAGTGTTTAATCTAGTCCCCTCTTCTGGGAGGGGAAACAAGGTTTCTGGGGGAGCAAAGAATTTGCACAAGATTTTTTCTTCCATCTTCAAAAAGTTTTTGACTTTTCCAAATTTCATCTTCAAAAAAAGTTGATGACCTTTTTTTAGTCATTCGCCCGATTTTTAAAACTTTCTACAGCAATTACTCTCTCAAAAAAGTTGATGACCTTTTTTAGCAAATCATCTCTCTGGGGGGACCATGGATCCACAAGTTCAGTTCTCGAAAGCTACAGCAGTTTTTCCGTTTTCACACGACATACTCGAATGACATCGACTGTTGCACTTGACTTATTAAATATTAATTGACAGATTAAGTTTAGAACTGACCTAACCAAAGGAAAACCAGTAATGAAATAGTGCTTGCTGGGTTTTAATTTATAGCAAGGGTACTCGTTTGAACATAGTCCTAATCTCAGCCAATCGTAGATATTTCGGTCAACTTCTAATTGCTGCGACGGAACATCAAAGAATTATAAGGAAATAGACAATCAAAGTTCACTGGGCGCTGCAAGAGAAATAGGTGCAGATATTTCAAAGGGAAAGTAAAGTTGTCGAGCGGTTTTGTTAATCCGGCTCAACTTCACCTTTCCTTTGAAAAAAATTAATCTGTCAATTAATTATAATAAAAGTCAAGTGTAACAGGTCGATGTAATTCTAGTATGTCGTGTGAAAACAGAAAAACTGCTGTAACTTTCGAGAACTGAACTTAAAATATTTAGTCATACCATGTACAAATGTTAATCCTTTGAAAATAAGGTTTGTGTGCATAATTAACTTCGATTATGTTTGTCATTTTCATTTCAGGCAATCTGTCAAATTTTCGTCATCAGATTTCAGGGATTTTACAAAATCCCTGGTTTTTTCAGGGATTTTGTAAAGTGTCAGAGGGAATCAGGGATATTACAAAATGTATCCTGGGGGGAATTTTCCTCCCCTAAACGTCTCTACATTGTAATATTGCCGGCCTCTGGGGGAAAACATCAATCCTGGGGGGAATTTTCCCCCCAAAGACGTCTAGATTAATCACTGAACACAATGCGTGAACACAATGAACACAATGCGTGGATCCATGGATCCACATGTATCCTGGGGGGAATTTTCCTCCCCTAAACGTCTCTACATTGTAATATTGCCGGCCTCTGGGGGAAAACATCAATCCTGGGGGGAATTTCCCCCCCCCAAAGACGTCTAGATTAATCACTGAACACAATGCGTGTTACTTCGAGCACTCATGCCATGGGTTCGTCACCCTTGGTCCAGCGGTTAGCTTGCTGGATTGTCTCCCAAGAGGTCAGCGGTTCATAATCGCAGTTAGGGCACAAATTTATTTTAAAATGTCTGTTCCACCCGCACCCTCTGAGAAATCGGTTAAATAAGAACACTGAGTGCACACTGTTGGTGGGCAGATCAGACGGTGTGGGAGAGGATTCGCCATTATATCCAGAGGCTAAGAAAAATCAATGGGTCTGGCGTTGAGTTGACTGAATGGCTGAGCCAGTGTTCAAAGAATCTGTTACGTTTTTCTAACTGAACAAAACAAACTCCATTCGACGCGGTTGGAAAATGCTGCTTTCGCGCAATTAGGCTTGTATGTACGTGCGTTTGTACATTTGTGTGTCCGAATGTATGTAGTACGTACGTACGTACGAACGTACGTTTGTATGTATATATGTAAAATAAAGCGCAATAAAAGTGCACCAGGTAGACATGCAGCAGGTTTGATTATGGGCGCAGTGATACTGTTCAGATTAGAGTTACAGTCGAGCAGTGGCGTCACAAAGGTTGGTGTCACCCAGTGCGGTAAGTCATGGCGTCTCCCCCATTTAAAGGTTCAAAACAGAAATTGGAACAGCGTTTCAGGTTTAGGTAAATCGATACTGATACAGTAGCCTATTATGTAAACTTTGCTTACGAAAAAACCGCATGTGTTAGTTCCGCAACTATTGACAAGGCTTGAGTTCTTACTGATCGCATGAAATTATCTTAATAATTACCAATATTGCCTTTCGTACGTATTTATTAGGCACCAATAAATTGTAACCACGCATCTTTCGCGTAGCTATAAGTATAGCCAATAACAAGATGGCATTTTAAAACTTAATTGAAACCGAAGGGCGTTCATACGAAACAATCACTCAGTTAGAAGTGGTATGGCATTCGGAAAAGCCCACATATAAACTATAAAGAGTCGGCGTTGAAACGTAGGTTTAAACGCAGTAAGTTATAACTCCTTTGAAAAAGATCATAATATATAATCGCCTATGTCGTCAATTTCGTGGCTATTGTGTCTTAGAGGCGCTTTATCGTTTGTATGTACTGTTAATTAATTTTGAGGTTTAAGTTTTTGCAGAGTGTTTCATAGACCTAAAGGACCAATCGTGGGCATTCATCCCACCTTCAGCTGGCAGACGTTGGAGGTATTGATGAAACGGACGGGAAAGAACCATTGATAGAACTGTCACGGGCCGGAGCAAAACAGCCAACCAGAACACCGCCCTATTAGAACGCGATGAACGAGCAACCATATGGCCAACAGATCAGTCATTGATCTAACACGGTACCGAATTACGTAAGAAACGCAGATCTCGTTTTATCATTCATCGTAAATTTAGCGGTTCGTACAGGTATTTTTTGGGCTGTGACTAGCGGACCGCCAGGCGGCCCGCTAGTATTCGAAACTTGCGGGCCGCCTGTCAATACGATATTTTGTGACTATAGCGGACCGCCAGGCGGCCCTGAAATGTCAAATATTGGCGGGCCGCCAGTAATGTAATTCAGCCAGAAGCCCTTTCAAATCCGAATCCTTGGGCCAAAAACATTGGCTACACTAACCCTAAGACTAACCCTAAACGTCTGAAACCTGTCACTGAAAGACCCCCTGTCGGGACGCTTGCTTTGTCCTTCGTTTTTGTACTTTCTGCGGCCATAGGCCCCGCTTCGTGCAGCATAATCGCAGCGAGGAATATCGCAGTTCATTCTTGGCTCGTGCAGCCTTCTTCTGCGCATACCTTTTCTTGGATTTCATTAAACCATGGATGCAACAAGCAATAATAGAATTGGTTTCCATCCCACAAGGTTATTCAGATCATGGTTTTCAGGGACACTTAATGAACATTCCAACATTCCAGAGTACTACGCCACAGGCCAAGATTTGAACCCAAAAGTATCAGATTATGCACAGCCTGCGTTTTGCATTTCCAGCTATACCTTTCTTTTACGATATTGGGGCTATGATTGCAGTGGGAAGCTCGCTCAAAACGTTTCTGTTTCCACGCGGCTTCTGCACTGAAGGCTCCTCTGAATAGTTTATATTGCGAGTGGCGCCTTTTGAATAACTAGATACGATACGATAAGCTTACAGATTTAATTTCAACGCTGTTTCGGAGCGGCCTGACACCACACAAACACATTTCCGTTGGCTTAAATTCAATTGTTGCTGCAAATTGGCTTCACCTTTTCCGCATCAACTTCACCTACAGGCATTGTTGTGACTAATGCATTCTCACGCATCGCAAGAGAGAGTAAAATGAGTATCGACCATATCTCGAAAATATTGCTTAGATATGGAAATTGTGCACAAGTCTGAAAACAACTGACAGGATGATCGATGTCCACGAAAGTTGGACTAATGGAAGAGTTTCACATTAATACTAGGCCTAATCTATGGAGCAATATTATTTTAAGTGAAACCCTCGAATGTGCCACCGCAACTTTTGTTATAATGATAATTAAGTGTGAGTAGATGGGAGTTAAATTGTAAAAAGTGACTACCTGTTGTAGCAACGGCTTTTAATGGAAATATAGATTGATATGCACTGTAGCTTGAGTGCACTTTGCATATTGGTCAGGCCTGCCTACGTAGTTCCAAACGTGCGGTGGTGAAATCAAGATCGAAGCTGATATGACTTTAGTTTTGCCGTGGATAGATTGAGCAGTAGTTCCAACAGCACAACATGGGAACAATTAAGATTGACACGATCACCTGGATTCAACTTTTGCTATTGACGAATATTGGTGAAGAATTTTACAAATTGTCATCCAAAGAGATTTACCTGTTACATGTTTGCGATAATACACGATTTTTTTCTTTTAAAAATTGAAACAAACTGTAGGTTTTAAAATAAATCGAAATCTAGAGGAATTCGGCGTTTAATTGAAAACTATGATTGGAAAACCGCAGTGAGATGGGCTTAGCCCTATTCTTGTGGATTGTTATCTGATGAAATGAAAATAAAAACAGTAATATAAAACGTGCTTGAATGCATGATTAAGGCTTGATGAACAGGAGGATATAAAGGATAAACGTTAATTTCTGAGACAGCACTTATCAGAATAAATTTGTTGATAGGTAACTCTTGGTGTAATACGAATTTGCAGGTTTCTAAAATTTTCGAAACAGTTTAAATAATGGGACGGGGAGGTGTTTGAATGGGAACACGCTAACACGAAGATCACAAGGACGCGGGTTCGATATCCACTAGCCTCATAAAGGTCGACTCAGCCTTTTCACTCTCTACACTGCCTGTAAAATGAGCAGTAGGAAAGATGGGCGCCGTGCAGGCTGCCATAGAGTGAAATTCGACTTCTTTTAAACTTGTTATCATCTGTAACTGCTATCTATATCATGCAATCTTACTGCGAACTTGTCAGTTTGAATGTAATAAATGAAAATTATTATACAAATCGTGAAAAAAAATTTCTTTTAGCTGACATGGATGTGAATGTTGCTCGTGGAAAGCCGACATTCGGCAGTTCCGTTTACTGCGATTCTACCAACAAATGTGGGTCACACTTGGTCGTCGATGGCAATTACGATACCTACTTCTATGACTATTCGTGCTTTGGAACAACCGATTCTTCCGGTGGACCAAATTGGTGGGCAGTCGACATGGGGCAACTCGTCTTCGTTGATCAGGTCATTGTCACCAATCGTGGAGAAAGAGAAGCCGGAGTTTGTGGTAGCACATGCGGTCAGTCGATGTATTCGCTTATCAATCTCTAGAACAAAAGGGCATAATGTTACAGTTATGATGTAAGGTTGGCCATCATGCGTCTTGCAAACCAATGTAAAATTCACAAGCTCTCTAGGATTTCGCCATCATTCAATATAGTAATGGGTTCACGGTAATGTAGTAGTTAACTCACTGGACTGCCAACCTAGAGGTTTGAGATCACATCTAGGCCATGGCAGGCACCCATTTCAAGACTTAAACTCCACATGCGCCTCCTTGCGAACTTGCTATAACAATGAGTACATTGATCGCACACTGTCGATAGAAGGAACAGGCGGTTAGGGCATGGACTGACGGTCTGCCCTCATAAGCCGAGGCTAGGAAAAATTAAGTCGCTTACTTTCGAACACATGTCGTGGCTGATTCTCGGGGTTAAGAGACTCCTCTTCTTCTCTTCTTCACTATACATAACCAGTGTATCACTTCACAAGTTATGCGTCTGCTTCATAAATATTGTTTATACACAGTTGACGGCACTCAGTAACGTATTGTGTAATCTAATACAATCTCATGTGTTACATGTTACGTAATGTAATGTAATTCAATATTTCTTTGACCCTTTAAGGATGGTGTAAAATAGTTTTTTGAACCATCACTGTTTAAAGAATAATACTAGTGACTAATACCTTGTGTTCTTATACGTTCTTTAGTGAGGATTTAAATTTTTATTCTGAACATTTGGCATTGGACCATAGGAAGTTCTCTAGTAATTTCAGTGACTTTTTCGTGTATCGCAGAAACACGACTGGACAACTTCATCGTCGGACTGACAAACGTTACACCCAGCCTGGCTCCCGTCATCAGAGGCAGTTACCCCATCTGCGGAGTTTATCCCGGACATGTCCCACCGTCCTTCAATGCCTCAGTTCAGTGTGCACCAGGCTCCCCTCCCGCTAGACACGTGATCATCCAACAACCAACAACCGGTCCAGGATGGCTTAACTTCTGTGAAGTCGAAGTCTGGACTAAACATACAAGTATGAATATTGCCTACAGCTGTCTCCGCGTTGAGGATATTTAATCTAATCGAATACTGTTAAGTTAAAATCAACTCCAATCTGCTCTGATCCATTGAAATTGATCCGCTGTTCTTGAGACATAAACTCAGCTGTGCTTTAGTAAGGCTCCAATCTAGCTTTTTTTAATGCCTGAAACTCGGTTTTCTTTATACGGCAGACATCATGTGATGATCGCTTCAAGTGAAATCATAGTCAAAATTCGTAATCAATTGGCGAATCCTGGTCGAATTACTGTCCTCATTATTCACTATACGTTAGCTAATGGAGATTCAGTTTAAAATCTTCATTGAATGTATAATTCTCCTTCTGCACTTTGTTCAGTGTCGCAGTGGAAACGTGAATCTGGTGTTCGTCTGGAGAACTACGTCAACTCATCGGCTTCTGTCGGCTGTGCACTGGACTGCATGGTACTCTGCCAGGAAGCTGGAATTGGATGCGATTCCTTCAATCACCGTCCCATCGACAACGTCTGCGAGTTGAACGGCCACTCAGCTGGATTCAGTCCTTCGTCAAAGATCGTCAGTTCTTCCTGGAACTGGTGGTTCCAGTACTACTAAACTCATTCCTTTCCTTGCCAAGTGCGTGGGATCATTCATCGTTCTTTGGCGTCTGAGAGCTAGTATCCAACCGGACACACGCGTTATCGATGGAATTGGTCAAGACATCAATTGGTGGAACTTGTTCGATGTGTGATCAATTCGCTTCTTTGCACATGCATGAAGTCTTTCTTTGCTATCGCTTGTAGATCGGACAGTAACTACTCCATGCATTCAAATCGCATGTGCATTTGTCTTATGTAGATTGCAATTCTGATTGTAATTATAATCGCTACTTTTATGTCGCACCAAATCACAGAAACTCACCCGAGGCACGCTCTACCGATTAGAACGGCTTTCAGACCATCACTAAAGAGAGAGAGAGAGAGAGAGAGAGAGAGAGAGAGAGAGAGAGAGAGAGAGAGAGAGAGAGAGAGAGAGAGAGAGAGAGAGAGAGAGAGAGAGAGAGAGAGAGAGAGAGAGAGAGAGAGAGAGAGAGAGAGAGAGAGAGAGAGAGAGAGAGAGAGAGAGAGAGAGAGAGAGAGAGAGAAACAAAAGGCCAGAAGCTCAACACGCACGCTGCTAGGCAGCATATTCGATAAGGGTCAACAACCACAGGAAGGTAACTGTTCTGCATCACGAGGATCATTGATTTTCCTCGGCTCCTCTTTTGTGCCGCACACTTGTATCCATGACATTGTCTCCTTAAACGAGAGGAAGTCAAGTGAAGATTTATTTGATTATGCATCTGATTTAGATGTGTTTTAAACGGCAAAAGAAGAAAATTACACAAAAGATAGAATCCATAGCTTCAGCTAACATAGTATGAGTTCGAGTAAAAGCGGTTCAAAAACAAGTCTTTTCTGGTTTTTGTTTCGAAATTTCTGTTCTGCCAACACCTTCAGCAAACTCGGTTCTACAATACGTACGTTGTTGGTGGGTAGAGCAGACGACGAGGGTGACGACTGTCCAATGTGTCCATCCGCCTTTATACACCGAGGCTGAGAAAATTAAGAAGCTAACTATTTATCCTAATGGCTGCATCTCTAGGCAGGCTGGAGGATCTCCTCTTCTTCCCCTTCCTGTAATTCTTCTCCCTTTTTTCTTATATATCATCTTCTGCATCTCCTTCTGCACCTCTTCTCCTTCCCCTCCTTCTCCTCCTCCTCCTCCTCCTCCTCCTCCTCCTCCTCCTCCTCATCATCATCATCATCATCATCTTTTACCAATTTTTTCCCTTACCTCTCACTCATTTCCTCTTCGCGTTCTTATTCTTCTTCGTTTCGTATTATTCTTCGCCTTTCTTTATAAGTAAGACGGGGAATGACAGAACGTGAGAGAAAGAGTAGGATAGAGGGAGAAAGACAACGATAGAGTGTGACAGAGAGAGATTGAGAAAGAAAGACTGAGAAACAGAGTTTCCACACGAATTTACTTCTAGCATTGCTTAAGAAATTCCCCGGCATATTGAAGCCATCTATCCTAAGAGACCTAAATGCTTACATAATTAGGCTTCAACTGAGTTAGAATAGCAATGCTAATGTGTGCAATTACCAGCAACAAGGTCCTCTTTCAATTTATCCCGGTTATTTTGTGGGTAAATCTGGGATGTAGCAGGATGCAACCGGTGCCGCCTAGCACAGCTTTTAGATAACTCATAATGGGCGATAACTTGTGTATCTGGCGTTGAATTGACTGAATGGCTGAATCACAGTTCAAATAATCTGTTATGTTTTAATATCACACCAAAGCAAACTCCATCTGACCTGATTGGAAAATAGACCATTCACGGAGCTAAGCATGACTGTGTGCGTGTTTGTACGTACATATTTTCTATGTATGAATGTATGTATGTATTTTTGTATGCATGCATGTATGTACGCATGCATGTATGTATGAATGTATGTGTGTATGTATATATGTATGTTTATATGTGCGTATAATTATATGTATGTGCGTATGTATGTATCAAGTAATGAATCAACTAATAATTTATATAGCACCACATCTTGGAAAGTATTCCGCAGCTCAGGAGGAATTTGGGAATTTGGGAATGCGCCCGACCAAGCGCGCAACAGGACACAGTACGCGTTCGAGGCAAATCAGTTGAGTGAGTGGAAGCCCAATATAGAGGGAGCAGCAGTAGTCAAGCCGACAGGTAATGAACGCATGGACGAGAGTAGCAGCAGATTGGGGAAAGAGAGCGGGAAAATTAGTGGCGTGTATACGAATGATGTCACGCAACGTGCCGCGTGATGTCTCGGCCGTGTTGTTATGGTCAATCATATTGCACGAAATTGGTGTGGTCAGTCAGCAGTAATTAGGACAGGTCACTTCACGCATTCACCGCTCTCGCAAGTAAGTAAACTAACGTAAATTAGGCAAAAATAAAATAATGGTCTGGCTCCAGATTCGTCTATCGTCTTGGAGCCTAACTGGAACTCATCGAGCGACGACCGACGGTGCGACGAATTCGGCTAGGCGACCGATTTACCACTCTTCGGGACCTTTGCTAGGCGAGCGACCAAGGAGAGCGATCAATCGATCGATCGCCTGAAATGAGACGCTCTGCCAAGGAGTCCGTGGAGTGTCACATGAGGTGGACTGCTGCAGCGGGATCAGAGGCGTCATATACATGTGTATGTATGCAATTATAACATTACATAGCATGACAGGCGTGCAAAGTAGTTCTCTCCAGTCTCATTGAAATATTTATTCAAGATTGTCAGTCTGTAGGGTCCACAGTAAACTATGTTCGAATCCAGTTCAGTTCCTTTGCTTTCACTATGGATGGCGTTGACCAAAATAGATTCAGGATGCTATTCGTGGCTTTCTGATACTGAATATGATTCGGCTGACTTCAATAGCTTTATCCGTTAATCAAATAATTATTTGCAAGTCCGCTACTAAACTTCGCTGTTATAGGTCTACGATTAAACATGGTATTATCTGCAATGTTCGCATACGAGATCTGGTTTAACTTTAATAATTAACAGGAAGTAAACGTTTAGAAATTTGAAATATATCGGTCAATGTTATTGATATTCGTTGGTTAGTAGTTTAAACGCTTAGACGTGAATGCAGCAGTCGATCTTGTTCGTCTTGTCTCAGATTAAACATTCCAGGATGTAATTCATGAGCAGGTGTTTAGATAGCGTATGGCGTTATATGGAATACCTATACATATGTATTTATTGGCATTGAGTAAATCGCAAGGGTTGAGCATCTTTTTGATCGGCTAAACATTAGAACTATTTAGGTTGTTTAAAATGAGGATTTCTCACATTTACTTGTTTATATTTGGTAAGTGGCCGTCTCTTAACTATAAACTACTTACTTTCGTTACTTATGCCCTAAAACGTTATCTGCTTATTAATCGAAAACATGCGTCTTTTGTACTGGGACGTCCAGGAACACAAAAAAGTAAACATCCATATAGCACCCTATTTCAATCAGCTGATACATTTTTTAGCGATAGCGACCGAAGCAGGATGCGATCTATAGAATAACCGTGGAACACTGGTTCATACTAACTTCTTTTACAGATGGATTTTCCCCTCAAGTTAATTTTGACACTGGTCTTGTGTTTTTGCTCATTTATGTTAATCACAAGTCACAACAAGCCTTAAGGGAAACTCATGCATTTTCCGGTTATATCTTCGATACCGGTCGAAAAAACGATATATTTTGACACACAAGAACTGTTTCTGCATGCATGGCATACTAATTTACAGAAAGGAATCTACTTCGCCACCGCCTGATATACAAAATAAAGTAGAAAGGCCCATTATTATTTTTATGAGTCTTTATTTGGAATGTATTGTTGTGATGTTGGACCAACTACGTATGAACACATAATTAACCTGATTGTGTTTCCATTTCTTCAGCGAATTTTGCCGCAACCATCGTTGCCTATTACAGAAAGTGCTACGAAGAGTTTTCAATTTGCTTGATTACAAACGCCGACAACGACAGCAAATTTAGACTAACTCGTTTTCCAGCCGACCAATGGTGTACAGATCACTCATCTTCGTTGGCCATCATAACAAATGATACCGATCAGTCCGCCATAGCAGCGTTTATTAGCGATGCCAGAATACATTCAGATGTTATTACAAGTGGCTATCGACTCAAAGAAAGTACTTGGACGTGGATCACTGGAACACGATCAGGTGACTGTTTCAGTAGTTAAAGACTCTGAAAAAAAACAATTCTCTGTTTCTTCTGGCCAATTAGTCTGTTGGTCAGTCGATCAATCACACATACATTCTTACATTCATACAACCCACCCAAAATCTCACCTACCCATCCACTCACCCACCCATCCATTAATCTCTAAAATATATAAAATGTAAGAACTAATTATTGTCGATTTTCACTTCGTTCATGAGCCCTAAAATCTGGAATAGGATGCCATCGAACACGCATACATACATATGTACAATGTACATTATATATGTATGCGTGTTCGATGGCATGCGTATATTCATACATACGTATACACGTACATGCATGTATACATGCATACGTACATACGCACATAAGTACATACATACATGCGTTCATACGTACATACGTACATTCGTGCATACGTACGTACATACATACATACTTACATATTATATAAATCTCTCTATAACTACATTCATACGTGAGTTCTTTCGTAGTGAATTTTTTTAATTCAAGTGAATTTCTGTTGTTGAAGTCATTTATCCGAATTCGAGCGTCGACTATAAATCTTATCGCTCCGCCTACTTAGTAGTCTCACCAGGCAAAAATTCTGTTTCATTCAACGTTGAGGCAACTTCAGAAAGAAAATTCATCTGCTCCTACCTCAACCGCAGTAAGTATTTCAGAGTGTCTATGCTGAATATGCGCTATAAAACTTAACATTTGAACAGTATAATATCCCACTTAGTATTCTAAACATACAGAAATTTTTCTTTATTCAACGGTCAAGCTACTTGTAAAGGAACATTCATCTGCTCCCTCTAGCTTAGCCTGTATATGTGGTCCAAGATTTCTGCAAAGCATCGGCGGTAGGTAATTTATGAAGCTGAATATGGAAGAAAATAAAATTCTGACGGAGGATTTCGCTATGAAGATCGTATCCGGAGATTTTAAGCTTTCGAGCTCGCCAAGTTATTAGTTGGGCCGCTTTTCTTATTCCGCCAGTTTACGTTTTCTGTGATCTGTTATAACATTTTGTTATAACATTTCTGTGATCTGTTATAACATTTTAACATTTTAACATTTAACATTTCTGTGATCTGTTATAACATTTTGATAAATTCGCTATACGAATTAGATTAGTTAAGATAAGATTTTAATTTAAGATCAGCTCTATAAATGAAAACATAATCGACCGACCTCGTTTGCTTTCAACCTCAACCTAAAAATCCTGAATGAATAACGACATATGATCCGCCATCCTGGACACACGGTTGCCTCACCTTCTAGCAGCTCCTCGCAGCAGGAAGATGATGCAGCGTCAGGTCAACTTTCGACCCAGGATGTATGTAGAGAACATGGGTTCGAGTGGTTGCAGAAACTCTACGCCGCCTCCAGCAGATGCCACTCCTAAGCCTCTTTTGTTTCTTCCTTCGACGAATTCAACATTTCTCCGGTTGCAGTATTTGCGTAGGTCTGGGGTTCACGAATCCACCTGAAATCTGTCAATCCATGAATGTTAGATGGTCGGATTGGGACAGGAATCGATTCCACTGGACGAAGCGACAAAAACACTTGTGAACCATAACAGAATCAAGGAAGTTTCGAGACTGAAACTCAGCCGCAGTATTCTAGAAATACCGATCAACTTTTGCCCAACACGATGACAGAATTACAGACAGAACTACAACCAATATCAATGCGCAATTCAGTCCTTCGCAGCTGCATTTAGTTAACAAACCATGAGAAATAATAAATCGCGATGCAAGTGTACCTAAGGGCTAGATCTTGTCCGTTAGCAGACGATTACTGTGCATCTTCTGCGAACGATATGTAAATTTCAGATTCCGACTGTCCTGGAGGCCATCAACAATTGGGAAGAAGATGCTACAAAATACACAACGAAGAAGTCACGTGGGTCGACGCTAGAAGCATTTGCCACCAAGAAGGAAGTGACCTTGCAACTTTCGAAGATGGCATTCCCTCGCTTACCTTTGAACGGCGACGCAATATGGAATATTGGATTGGACTGCAGAAAAAAAGTAGCATCAACTGGATCTGGATGATTGGACTGAGTGAGCAGACAATGAAATACTATAAGCGCTTAGGCTGTAAACGTGGTCCAAGATTTCTATTCTATGCTTAGCCTTTGTCGTAGGGCAGATCGATATTTCGATATTTCTTTTCCACCTCCGCCCTCTAGCCAACTTCTTTTCCCTCTACTTCAATACCTTCTGCTCCTTTCTCTTTTAGTTGTCGTCGTAATCTTTTATGTTCCTCTTCATCTCAATAGTACTACGCTATTTCATGTAGAGCGTCTGAGCGCCAGAACAGCATGAAATGTTTGAGGGCAATTATTTTACATCGGTTAGTGCCTTGTTTATTACACAGCGGCGTTATGAGTTTCTGAGCAATGTTATTACATATTGTGCAACATATAACTGTGCATTATATTAAATAATGCAGTTAATCGGGGACGAGGATCGCTAATTCCGCATGACGTTTCTGAGGACAGTTTCTAAGAGGGATAATTTCTATCTCGGGCGAAAAAAATGATTATAATTAGGTTATTATTACGAATATCAACACTCATTAAGGCACTATGTTGTGTTTAGGATATCATGCAGATATAATATATTCCAACTGGGAAGATGGAAAGCCAAGTGCTACAGGAGGCGACTGCCTATGTCTACGAGTAGCGACGGGCAAATGGACAAACTGCGAATGCTCACAGACCTATCGCTATATCTGCATTCAAGGTAATCAACAACTCAAAATACAAGCGTCTAATCGCAGTAGCTTACAAAATAACAGTTAGTTGTACAGTGAACCTGCAACTCTTGAACTGTTGGGCCAATTGTTCTCAATATTTTGGCACTGTCAGTGTCAATTATCAATAAGTGCAGAAAATAGCCTAATCGTCAGTGAGTCACTGAATCAGTCAACCATTTAATCAATGAGCAAATCAGTCAGACAAAATAACTGACGAAGAGATATAAATACTTAGCCTAAGTGAGAAGCAAGTATCGTGTCAAATGCCAGTCCTATGTAAAGCAAGTAAGAATGTGTGTATGCGACACTTTCATAATGCTCTGAGCTCGATTATGGCTGAAGCTTATAAAATCGTATAGCGAAGCTTCTGATTATATTATTTGCTTTGCTTGCCACTGACAAATAAATTTCTTTACTTTCGTATCGCTATTCAGCTCATCTGTAAACGACAGTCAAGTCACACTATTTTCATGCTCTGATAAAGTCCTATGCATTGCATAGCCAAGGGCAGACGTTAAATATATTTCGCCTTCCACACTCTCTCGTCTTAAACCGAAACCGCCTTAGCACCAGGCCTCTTCTGTCTCCTCTACTCTCTGATCGAGCCAACCGGGCTTTGCTCTTCACTTGAAATCTCTTGACAACCACTCTGGCATGACGTAGCACCCGTAAATTAGCTAATGCTATGAGATTAACTCAGTTTGGCGCTTTAAATTTTATTACTCAGACAAACAGGAGCGCTTGAATTATTATTATTATTATTATTATTATTATTATTATTATTATTATTATTATTATTATTATTATTATCATCATTATTATTATTATTATTATTATTATTATTATTATTATTTTTTTTTTTTTACCCGAGGTATATATGATCCCTCAGCTGCAAGATACTAATTAATTATGTTGACTCTGGAGTGGCCGTCCTGGTCAAGATTCGGGAGAACAAAAGTGCTGTGGAAGGCGACTGCGTTGAAACGTTGAATTACAACGGACAGGCGCTGGAACAGATAGCTGGTTTCCCTTGGGTCTCCAGAGATTTGGCTCAGAAGACGTCCAAGGTCTGAGAGGAACGCCTGTCCCACGGCGTTAGCTGGTCCCAAGGTTTCAAAAGCCAATGGAACAAAATGGTAGAAATGCATCAGTTCGGTGTACTTTGCGTTTTTCCTGGACTCAGCCAGTTCCGCTGCACCTCCCGCCCGAGTGGAGGTTGTGGGCAGATAAGAAGGGGCTACTGTGTCTGCCACAGTGACGTCCCAGGTCAAACAACGACCCGAGCGCCATGGTATTAAAGTAAGGCCATCAGGTCGTTTACCGTCCGACCTGGAAAGGCCTGGGGGTTCCTTAACTGCTGGAATTCCCGCCTGAACGAGGCTTCTGCAGATAAGGTCATTCAGGACCGCATGCCGGGCGTGTCGGCCCGGGCCGAGACGGCATGACAGGCCATGCGAACCATCGGCGGTCACCAGAGTGCCGCACGGGCAGTCATGTGGATGGCATATGGCCGTGCCAAGGCGAAGGCCGACAGCTATTCGGACTGCCTCATCATCCAGTCTATTATTATTATTATTATTATTATTATTATTATTATTATTATTATTATTATTATTATTATTATTATTATTATTATTATTATTATTATTATTATTATTATTATTATTATTATGGGTTCGTCGCCCTCGGTCTAATGGTTAGTAGTTCTCCCGAGTAGTCAGCCGTTCAAAACCCAGGTAGGGCAGAAATTTATTTTGAAATGTATGTTCCACCTGCACCCTTTGAGAATTCGATTAAAAAAGGATACGTAGCGCACACTGCTGGTGGGTAGATCAGACGGTGAGGGAGAGGTCCTAAAATCCGGAGGCTAAGAAAATAGAGCGACTAACAATTTATTGGTAATACCTTAGGTTTAATGGAACTATTTCTTCCACTTCGTCATCTCCTCCTTCAATTTTTTCTTGTCATTCTCTTAATATTCTTCCTGTTCCTGTCATATACTCTGAGAGCGCCTCTGAATAGTTATTCTGCGAGAGGCGCTATATAAATTTCTACATACAATACAATACAACATACATGTAGGATATCATCTATCCTAAATGACCTGAATGCATGAATAATTACGCTTCAAGTATTATACAATAGCTAGTCAAGCATATGCAACTACCGCCAAACAAAGTCGTCTATTTCCCAGACATCACATGGATTAATCCAGTATAAGGCAAGATGCACATGGCAGGACTATTTGATTGCTCAAAATAGACGTCAACTCATTGAGTTTGACGTTGAGTTGAGTTGGCTGAATGGCTGAATCAATATTATTCAAAGAAACTGTTACGTTCTTCTGATGATGATAATGACTACGACAATTTCTACAGCGCCGTAACACGACACAGGCTGTTACAAGGGCACTTTGACAAGTTCAACATGGCTCAGTATAAGCCAGCTTGAAATAGTGTGCCTTGAGTCTGATCTGAAATGACTCCAATGAAGTATCCAGGGAATATTGTACCAACATCTAGGTCGTGCAACGAAGATCGCCGAAGCAGGTTTCAGATTTCCTGACTTCCAGATCACTTTTCACCTCTGATCGCAAAGAAGGTCCAGATCTAGACAAAGCCACATCACTGAAATATATTCTGTGGTACTCGAGAGCCAAACCGTGAAGTGACTTGCACACCAACTGGGCAAGTTTATGGTCAATATGCTGCTGCATCGGTGTAAAGACTTCAAGTTACCCCTCTTTCAAGTTACCCCCGGTAATCTTAAATCGATTTCAGATTACCACCGGGGGTAGCCTGAACGCGATTTCAGGTTACCCCGGGGGTAATGTGAAATCGATTTAATATTACCCCCGGGGTAGCTTGAACGCGATTTCAGATTACCCCCAGATAATCTGAACGCGATTTCAAGTTACCACCGCGCTGTAAATGCTAACTATACTACCGAGTTGTTTCGAACGAATGGGGATATTAGCGTTTCCCGCGGCTGATGCACTGCTTGCAATCATTGACCGCACCGCCACTAAACCCAACCAGCCAGTCAGAAAACTGCGATATTTGCAAGTCAGCTGCTGCAATTTATGAGGTTTATGTAGCTGATGTTTAAGATAATCGAAAAATGGGCCCAATTACTTTGAGGAGGTAATCTGAAATCGTAGGAGTAACTTGAAATCGATTTAAGATTACCCTCCGGTAATCTGAACGTGATTTCAAGTAACGTGGGGGGGGGGGTATTGCGAAGTGGGGGTAATCTGAAATCGCTACACCGGCAGCCAGTGCAGTACATCGCCAAGCTGTTGCGTCACATGGTCGTACTTTTTGAGCTTGCAGATTTATCTGTCCAACAGATACTTAGGTGCACCCGCGAGTAGGCTGCTGCTGCGGTCGACCTGAGTGACCACGAAGCAGACGGCTGCAGTTTTTGCTGCCTCGAAAGGCAGTGATCGTATTCAGCAGGCTTCTGACCCGCTAATTTACATGGTTCGTCATCAGCAGATCGAGTAGGACACCCAAGTCGCGAACCGCACCAGACGGTGGTAACCGTACCCCACTGACCTCAATGGGAACGGAAGTGAACTGAACACGAATTCTGCGTGTCGTACACCAGAGGAAGTCTGTCTTGCCAGGGTTCAGAAGTAGACGATTCGAGTTCAACTTGATCATAAGACCAAGCTCAATTCGTCGCTGAAGCTAAGGCAATGTTTAATCTAGTCCCCCTCTTCTGGGAGGGGATACAAGGTTTCTGGGGGGACCAACGAATTTACACAACATATTGTCTCTGTAATTTCGTCCATCTTGAAAAAGTTTAAGACTTTTCCTAATTTCATCTTCAAAAAAAGTTGATGACCTTTTTTTAGTCCTTAGTCCGATTTTTCAAACTTTTTCTACAGCAATTGCTCTCTCAAAAAGTTGATTATATCTATAACATTCACCTCAATGAATGCTGTGCCGAATAAAACCTCCAAGACTTTTAGAATATAAGATCGTAATGGGCGTCAGGTCGTATAACCGACCCATATTAGCCATAATATTGAGTTATTGGAAAGCCTATTATAATAAATTAATATAGTGTATTAGCTATATAAATATCATAGGCTCCAACATTCGCCTTAGCAAGTTATAGACCAAACAAGCGACTCGCTAGGTAGGTTAATGGATCAGGGTTATATATCGATATCGAACATTCGCTAGGTGTCACCTCGATAAATGTTATAGTTAAATCCTAGTTATACATCTACATCGTTTATCACATATAAATTTTACGGTACGGTAATATGACTACAACACTACTTTATTTTATATAAACATATGTAGTTGCATACCCCACATTAATAGAGGTCGATAAAATTATTAGACCTACCCATATATATATATATAAAATTTATAGTTTACTGTTGTTTATTGTAATGTATGACTCGCTTTTGGGAAATAAATTACATAAACAGAAAAAATATATAAAATATTAAAGTCTGACATTTAATTTTGTTTGATATGTTTCACACGTATGTAAATAAATAACGACATATGGTTTAACCACCAACTACTAGTATGTTGCACACTTTGAGTTACGTGTATATAAAAAGACAATGTTCTATTGTTTAACTTTCAATTGGCTGTATGTTACACACTATATTTAAGACTAATAGGTTTATTGTTTTTATATATAGAACTATAAAATTTTAACTACTCTTTACTGTTATGTTCTTCAATTTATGTTTCTAAAATTTTGAAATACACAATTGTTGCATTGTAACATTATTTAAAATTATTATATTACATTGGTTATATAAACCCTATAGAGATAGAACATTATAATAGGCTTTCCAATAACTCAATATTATAGTTAATATGGGTCGGTTATACGACCTGACGCCCGTTACGATCTTATATTCTAAAAGTCTTGGAGGTTTTGTTCGGTATAGCATTCATTGAGGTGAATGTTATAGATATTTTTTTAGGAAATCATCTCTCTGGGGGGAACCATGTATCCACATGTATCCTGGGGGCAATTTTCCTCCCCTAAAGGTCTCTACATTGTAATATTGCTGGCCTCTGGGGGGGAAAACATCAATCCTGGGGGGACATTCCCCCCCCAAAGACGTCTAGATTAAACACTGAGCTAAGGGATCTCAGATCTTGGGTTAGTCGTATATAACTATGCGTCATCGGTGTAGAAGTGAAACGACAGGCCCAATCGGGAGGATATATGTATCTACGTGTGTATGCATGTACGTTCGTTAGTATGTATGTATATACTATATATGTATGCATGTATGTATGTATTATATATAATTTACGGAAACATGTAAACTGTGTTAAAAGCACTTTCACTAGCCTATATATTTAGGTATGTGGTATGTGTTTGCATGTGTGTATGCATTTATCTAACCACTTACTGTAGCGCAATTTTACGTGTCTCTCCATTCTGATAGATGTATTCATTTGACATCGTAACCCACAGTAAACTGTGGTCGAATACTGTTTAGGTCCTTTGCTTTGACTGTGGAGGGCATTGGAAAAAATAGATTCAGGATGTTAGGCGTGGCTTCCTGATACTGAATAAGATAAGGCTGACATCTATAGCTTTATCAGTTAAACAAGCATAGCAAATCAGCTACTAGGCCTACTGTTTGCATCTTCCATTAACCATGGGATTATCCTTAATTTGCAAACATAAGCTTTGGATATTAGATGAGCAAATCACAGTGTACAAATCCATAATATAATATCATTAGATTAATGATATTAATAATGCATAATAGATAAAGCTTTTATGTGCCTATCTGCCAATGCAAAGCGGGTTAGCCATAAGTGATAACCATAGCCATAACCATTCACTTATTGTCCCAGTACACACAGCATTATAACATTCAAAACAATATGCATCATGCATAATATAGCGTTATGATATCCATATCCATTCGCTTAGACAATAGACAGGATGTAAACTTTTAAGAATACACAATTACACATATATATATTAGTTAATGTTGTTGTATTCATTGTTTAGTCAGTTAAGAACTCTATGAGTCCTGTACGCAAAATACAGCTTGACAAGCCATCAATATTAAAAATGTGATCTTAGTTCATGGATCTGTCAACTGCCGTTTTTCCGCGAGTTTTTCAAAAGGAATAAAGGTGCAACGCAGGGGCTCGCATTAGACATTCATTATAGATACTACCCGATACGGCTTACCATACAATAGGGTAATGCCGTGTTGTTTTTACATTTCAGACAGTCAACGCCTTATCATCTGGATACCATTGGCTCTCTTAATTGCTTTAATCGCAGTGTTTGCCGTTGTCGTATCTCGTATCATGATCCAAAAACTCCGTAAACGGTTTGTATCACTATCGCCTGACATCAAAGAACGGAATTATTAAATTCCAAATGACCCAGGCAGCCACGTTCATTGGACGTTCATAGTTTATCAATATATAATAATATTATTATTAATTTATTGATATTATGTTATTTATTCATAAGTTCTAAACATTTTCACCCGGTCAGTTATCGATATGTACATTGTACATTGCTCATCTTGTACCCAAAGCTTATGTATGCAAATAAAGACAATTCCATGTTTAATCGAAGACCTACAACAGCTGGCATTCACTTTTCAAATGATTGCCATCTGTGGTCTCAATGTGGTCTCAATATACGAGACAGTTTAATCTCTAATGACCCCTGGCAGCCGCCTTCATTGACCCCATGGCTGGCATTCTCTTTGCCACTGGTGTCAACTGATTGTCAGCTATAGCCTCAATGTGGGCCCAACAGAGAAATTCGTGTTTTACAGTTATCCAGCTTTTAGCCTATTTTGTTGTTTATACTGCAGAATGACTCAGAATGTGTCATTATTGAAGAGCTTATCTCACACCAAGATTTAAACATCTTGCAACAAAACACCTGAATGTAGATGCGTAGGTCTACCTGATTTAATCTGCCAGGATATCAATTTATTCGGAAGCGTTACGTCAAGTTAGAAGGGTTTTCCAGAGGTAACGTAAATGAGAACAAGCGAGGTTTATAGAAAAGCTGCTAAAGTGGATTGTTTTTATGTTGAGAGAAATTGAAACACAACTAATTTGTAGAAATATGGTAAGATTTTAGAATTTCTAGAATGGTGGTACGATTTCAGAATATCGGGATAATTATTCACAGGTTCGTTGTAATATTTATAGTTTTACTGTGATAGTTTATTGTTTTATGCACATACAGGAACAGGCTTTCCAAACAAGGAGTGTCGTCTACGGTCAACACTTGCCAACCATCGTCGTGCGTTGACACCTATGCATCTCTGAAGCCAGAAGCCTCGACTGAAGACAGAACGTACGCTGAACTAATCCTATGCGAAACAACTGAATACGAGCATTTGCAGAATCCTATGTAGAAGAAAAATGATATTCATGATTGCAATTATTGTTTACAATTCGTTGTTCATCGTGTTGCCTACCACACTATAGTTCATTATTATCTACAATTAAACTAGATAGTTAAGTTTCTGTTAAACGGTGTTTTTAAACTTGAGCCAGATTGTGTGTCAAATGTTTTATATTCGAATCAATTAAATGAGAACGATAGAATTGAACTACATCGCGATGAAATTGAACAATTCCGTGAAAGTAGTTCGCTGAGTAATACGAAAACTCTGATGATTAATTCAGTAGTGAAATTTAGACAGCTGAATACATGTAAATGCTCACTTTTAAAGCAGATCAATCCGGAACTATCAAATCGTACATCTCGGAGTGACCTGAAAGGTTTTTTAAGTGTTGGAAAGTTATCTTTTTATGATAAATATAGCCATAATTATTCATATTTTTCGAGGCTATTAGGTTTGAACCATCCGTTAATGCATATCCAAAGGACGTCACTGACGTTTTGCATAGAGTATATATATATATATATATATATATATATATATATATATATATATATATATATATATATATATATTACTGCACCCCGGTTTCCAGTTTGCCTGGTCGGGTCTCTCTCCGGTCATCTGCCCATGGCCACTTGGTTGTTCCTCGGATGCGCACTGCTACGGCCCAGTCTCGTAGCTTTGCGGTTTTGGGCCCTTTCAGCTGGAACCGCCTGCTCAGGCCCTTGGGCTTGATCTCCTCTCTCTCTCTCTCTCTCTCTCCTATCCAGTTCCGCAAGCGCCTGAAAACATTTCTGTTTGTCAGTGAAGACAATGACCCGGTGTAGCGATTTCAGATTACCCCCATTTCATATTACCCCCGGTAAATTGAAATCGCGTTCAGATTACCGGTGGGTAATCTGAAATCGATTTCAAGTTACCTCCGGGGGTAACTTGAAATCGATTTCAGATTACCCCCTACGATTTCAGATTACCCCTTCAAATTATTAAACCCATTCCTTCCTTCGTCAGGTCCATGAGAGCACTCACCCCTCGCTGGTGTCAAAAACCTAGCATGCAACTGAAAACATGTCATCGATGGAATACATACATCGCGATATCGGATGATGGAACTTGGTTGATGAGCGACGAATTCGTTTTTTACCACATGCATCAAATCTGCCTTTGCTATCGCCTGTAGAACTGATAATAACTGCTCCATGCATTCAAATATCGTGTGCACTTTTCCTTGGTAGACTGTGACAATGACTGCAATATTATTGCAATCACTGATTTATACGGCGACACTTCAGAGGCGCTCTTAAGCGAACACTTCAAGGAAACATTCAAGCCTTTACGTGAGAGGGACACAGCAAGGCCAAAAGACTTCATACGACACCGCTAGGCAACATATTCGAGACAAGTGGACCTACCAATGCGAAGCTGCTATGCTGCATTTTTATGGCCTACTGGTTTTTCTCAGCTCTTACCTTGGTTCATAAAATTATTTATCTCTACTTTAACATAGAAATGTGAAATAGAGATCAAATTGATTTTTCAGATGATTTAGCTACGTCTTAAGCAAATAATCGCGAGGTGATACAAAAGATAAAAGCCATAGATTTTCGTCCCGAAATATACATAAAATAATAATAAATAAATATAGAATAATAATAATTATTTTTACTATATTAATAATACAATATAAAATAATAATCTTAATGATTACTTAGTACAAGCTCGAGTACAAGCGGTTTAAAAGCAGCCAATTCTGATTTGGTTTCGAAATGTCTGGTCTTCCAAACAGCCTTAGCAACCTGGATTATACAATAGGTAACTGTTGTAGTGTAGATCAGACGGCGAGGGTTCGCCATCCGCCTTTATACGCCGAGGCTAAGAAAAATGAGGACATAGTTACTTATCCCGATGGTTACCTCTTGAGGTAGGTTTAATGAACTGTTCTTCCTCTTTTTGTAATTCTTCTTCTTGTTCTTTCTCTTATTTTTCCATTTCTGCACCTCCTTCTGAACCGCCTCTGCTTATCCTCCTCCTCTCTTTCCTCTTTTCCTCTTTCCCTTTCCCCGTCACTCATTTCTTCTTCGCATTCTTAGTCTTCCTCCTTTCGTATTCTTCTTCGTATGTCTTCCTGAGGAATAATATTATATAGAATAGTGAGAGAGACAGTAAGATAGAGTGAGAAAGACAACGATAGAGTGTGACGGAGAGATTGAGAAAGAAAAACAGAGAAACCGTTTCCACACGAATTCCAATACCGTATATTGTTTATGTTTAGCATATCTTGAGAAATGCCCTGGCATTTTGAAGCCATTTATCCCACATGACCTGAATGCATACATAATTACGGCCACCATCTCTACGTAACCTAAATGCATACATAACTAGGCTTCAACTTATACATTTATTGATTTATTACGAAAAATTTGCAACGCGCGCAGTCACATAGAAATGTGAATCTGGGGCGCGATTAGTCAGTGGCCAGATGAAGAGCAATAAGATGTTTGAAAGCCAGTGAGTAGTATTGAGTTTTGAGGCGTTTCTTGAAAGAAGAAGAAGAGATCGAGCAGCGGATAAGCATTGGTAGTCGGTTCCATTCCTCGTGGGATGCAACACGAAATGCACGAGAGCCCTAGAGTCCTAGACTCAACCAAAAGACCCATCATCGAAGACCGCAGACTGCGTGGCGAAATGTAGAGAGAGAATATACTGGTTCAGGGTAGGTAGGAGTTCACATTTTGAGGGTCTTATAGGTCAAACAGGCCAGTTTAAACGGTTTTTTTAAATATAATAGCAATGCTAATGTGTGCAACTACCGGCAAACAAGGTCCTCTGTCTAATTCCCGGTTACTATGTGGGTAAATCCGGGATGTAGCAGAATGCAATTGGCGCTGCCTAGTACCGCTTTTAGATAACTCATAATTGCCGATAACTTAATGTGTCTGTCGTGAATTGCCTGAATAACAATAATTGGCTGAGTAACAATTCTAATGATCTGTAATGTTTTTATACCACACCAAAGCAAACACCGTCTGACGTGGTTGGAAAATAGACCTTTCACGGAACTAGACATGCATGTGTGCGTGTTTGTACGTAAGTATATGTCCATGCATACATGTATCCATTTATTTATGTATGTATGATCGTATGTATGTATGGGTGTACGTATATTTGTACCTATTTATATATGTATGTATGTACGAATGTAGGCTATGTATGTATGATTGCATATATGTATGAATGTATGAATGTATGTATGTATGAATGTATTTATGTATGAATGTATATATCAGGGGCCCCGCAGACGGACGCACTAGACGCACGTGCGTCCACCCACCAAATCAAATCCAAACAAGGAATAGGGATCGCGTCGAATTTTTTGTTAAACGGCAATACAGCATGTTAAAGCATTAGGTGATATCTAAACTGAAATATTTTTGTTACGATTGTCACTACTCGCTACTCTAACTATGACAGCTATTTCAATTTTTTTATGGTAGCAAAGCCGGCAAGCTGCCATATTATTTGTTTATGACTATACGAGCGGCAGAGATTGTGGGGGAGGGTATGGGAGGTTTGTGCGTCTAATTTTATTAAGCCTGCGGGCGCCTTTGGTATGAATGCATGTATGCATCCATGTATGTATGTATGCATGTATGTATGTATGTATGTATGTATGTATGTATGTATGTATGTATGTATGTATGTATGTATGTAAGTATGTATGTATGTATGTATGTATGTATGTATGTATGTATGTATGTATGTATGTATGTATGTATTTATGTATGTATGTATGTATGTATGTATGTATGTATGTATGTATGTATGTATGTATGTATGTATGTATGTATGTATGTATGTATGTATGTATGTATGTATGTATGTATGTATGTATGTATGTATGTATGTATGTATGTATGTATGTATGTATGTATGGAAGTATAATATTACCTAACATAACAGGTGTGCAACGTGGTTCAGCAGACATGCAATCTGTGTTTTCAGCATTCTTCAGTATACGTATGTGTGTATGTATATATATCTAGCTACTTAATGTAGCGCATTTTCTATATATCTGCAGTCTGATGTATATATTTATTCAAGACTATCAGTCAGTAGAGTCCACAGTAAACTATGTTTGAAGCCTGTTCAGTTCCTTTGCTTTGACAATGGATGGTGTTGGCCAAAATATATTCAGGATTCTATGCGTGGCAGATGAACGCCTCTGATTTTGAGTTGTGCTATATAAATTCTGGATTATAAAGCGCTATCCGAAAACTGAAATAGCTGCCATAGTTAGAGTAGCGAGTAGTGACAACCGTAACAAAAATATTTCAATTTAGATAACAATTACAGTTACAATTTGCGTCAGTAGGTCTTCGATTAAACATAGGATTATCTTCAATTTTCACACATGAGCTCTCGCTAAAAGTTGGCTCTACACGTCAATAAAGGAGATGATGAAACTGTCTAGAACCGACTAATTATAGAGCTGCTGCTTTCTTGTGCATGTGCATCAATACGAACAGCGAATCTGGCACAACGTTTCCCTAAGTTAATTGACAGGATGTAAATGCTTAGAAATATGTCCGTTACTGTTATAATATTCACTGGTTAGTAGTTTAAGCTCCTATAGGCCTCTCTGTAGCAGTCGATGCCGATCATTTCCTCTCAGCTTAAACATTCCAGGATGTAAAACATGAGCAGATGGTTAGATAGCGTATGACGATGTAGGCCTATGGAATATCTGTGTTGGCCAGTGAATCGGAAGAGTTGAGAACATTAGAAGAACTTGTGGTTTTTAAAATGAAGATTTCTAGGATTTTCTTGTTTTTGTGTGGTAAGTGACTATACGTTAGCTATACTTACTTTTTTACGAATATTCTAAAACATTATCTCAGCTTAATAAACGAAAACATACGTGCCTTGTATTGAGACTTGGAAGTACACAAAGGAAACATTCATATAGCGACCTATTTTAATCAACTGATTTAAAATTTTCTTTCAGCCATAACGGCCGAAGCAGGGTGCGTTCTGTAGAAGTTATCCGCTCTGATTCATGCAATCTTCTTCGAAATATGGGTTTTACCCAGAAGTTAATTTTGGTCCTGGTCATGTGTTTTCCTCATTGATGTTTATCACAAATCAAAGAAGCATTTATGGAAACTCGTGTATGTTATGGTTATATTTTTTAAACCGGTAAAATAAATGGTATTTAGAAAGACGAGAACCGTTTCTACGTGCATGACATACTGATTTACAGAAAGAAATGTACTTTACCACAGCCTTATTCACAAGGTAAAGTAGGCAAGCCCAATGTTGTTTTCATCGGTCTTTATTTTGAATGTGTTGTTGAGGTGGTGGACCAACTATGCATAAACACATAATTGGCCTAATCGTGTTTCCTTCTTTTAGTGAATTTTGTCGCAACCATCGTTGCCGATTACAGAAAGTGCTACCAAGAGTCTTCGCTTTGCTTGATTACAAGCACTGCCTATGGGAGCAAATTTAGAACTTTGTCATCAGCCGATTTCTGGTGCAAAACTCATTCCTCGACGCTGGCCATCATAACAAATGAAACCGTTCAATCCGCCATAGCACTGTTTATTAACGATTCCTCTGCCGAACTGGATTCGGATATTATTACGAATGGCTATCGATACATCCTAATGGATTGGGAGTGGACCAACAACGTAAAATCAGGTAGATGTTTCAATAGTTAAATGATCTGAATAAAATAATCATGTGTTGGTTTTGGCCAATCAGTCATTGGGGCACATCTTCCCGAACGAATTAAAAAAAAAATATTTTACACGACAACTAACTACATACCAAAAGGCAAGTATTCGTCACTATTACGATCATTTTCTAGAATTTTTACTTTTTTCACGCCACCCTAATATATATCTACGTCCATGCATGTATAATTGTATATATATGCACACACATATTTATATAATTGTGTACGTGCATGCATCCATACATGATACATACATACATACATACATACATGCATGCGTGCATACATACATACATACATACATACATACATACATACATACATACATACATACATACATACATACATACATACATACATACATACATACATACATACATACATAGATACATACATACATACATACATACATACATACATACATACATACATACATACATACATACATACATACATACATACATACATACATACATACATACGTATATCCGCACATACGTTCATAGTTATACATATGGCCTACATACTTACATACGTATATAGGTATTTACGTACATACGCAAATACGTACATAGGAACATATTATTGTATTGTATTGTATCTAGAAATTTATTAAGCGCCTCTCGCAGAATAATTATTCACAGGCTCTCTCAGCACAGAAGCCGCGGAAAAACAGAATTGCCTTTTGGGAATATAATTATATAATATGCATACGAAAGTTTTTTCGTAGTGAATTGTTTGAATTGAAGAATGTTTCTGCTGTTGAAGTTATTTATTCGGATGTGAACTCCGTCTACTATCGCTACGCCTACTTATTATTATCAACAGACATAAATTTTACTTTAATCAACGACCGCACTATTTCCAAAAGAAAATTCATCTGCTCCTACATCAACCGTCGTAAGTATTTCATTGAGTCTCTGCAGAAAATGCGCTAAAAACTTTCTCTTTGAACTGCATAGCATTCCATTGTTGGTATTAAACCAAAGTATTATTACATCAAAGTGGTATTAGACTGTTAGACTAAAAGAGGGTGGACAATAAAGTGAGACGTCAGATTTCGCTATAGGAAGATCCTATCCGGGGTCCTTAAGCAGGCTAAATTGTTTGTTGAGCTGTTTTCTTATTCCGCCATTTTACGTTTTCTGTAATCTGTTATAATATTATGATTAAGGCGTCATAGAAGTCATTAGACTAGATTAGTTAAGATTCGATGCTATTTTAAGATTAACTTTATAAATTAGAAATAAAAAAGTATTATAATAGGCCGACCTCGTTTGTTTTCAACCTCAACTATTGTTGTAGTTCTGGCTGTAATTAGAAATTTATGTAGCGGTTCCTCAACAGACACTAGTCACTACGCTGATATATATAGAGAGTCAAGTGTCATCAAGAGCATTCAGTTAATCAGATAGAAAGCTCAGGTAACTATAAAATTCTCCAGTGGAGGGGTCCTGTATACATGAGGAACAAAACCAACGATTGTTGTCCAAAATTGACACGTAATGCTGTGTTCAGAGTTCTTGACTGTGAATAGTCCGGGATGTGTAACAACATATCGAGAAGGCTTCGAGACGCAGGATATGCATTCGAATATACAATAAATATCCACCAACTTTTGCCCAAGAGAATGAAAGAATGACATGCCACAGACATGCGCAGTTCGGTTCTTCGTAGCTATATAAGTTGGGAATCAAGAGAAATATTTAGTCGCGGTGAAAGTGAGCAGTTAGCAGAGACGATTACTGTGCAAAAGTGTGCATGTTCTGCGAACGATGTGTACAAGTTACAGATTCCAGTTGTCCAGACGGTCATCAACAGTTGGGAAGGAGATGCTACAAAATGCACAACGAAGAAGTCACTTGGTTCGACGCTAGAAACATTTGCCTCGTAGAAGGAAATGACCTTGCAATTTTCGAAAGTGGCATACTCTCGCTTCCTCCAGAATGGCGACACCCTGGGCAATATTGGATTGGACTGCGGAAAGAAAGTTGGAACTGGAGAAATGGTCAGAGTAAGCAGACGATGAAATACTATACACGCTTAACCTGTAAATGTGGTCCAAGATATCTATTCTGTACGAATCTTCAATAAATATGCAGCAACGGCAGATAAATGTGTGGAGATTTCTGTACCACTTGCGCTGGGCTGCATTAAGGCTAGTGCGGGCCTGGGTGCTGTGATTACATATAGCCATCAGCGCGGTACTAAATTACAAGTACAATAAAAAAAATTAATGTACTTCCAAAAATGCAGGCCACTCAAAACTGCTGGCCCGGGTACTGCAGCAGCCTAGCATCCCTTTAATGCGGGCCTGCACCTGCGTCTCCATAGCTGAGTACACTGACCGAACTTGTCAGTAGGAAGATGAAGCGGGCAAGGATAGGACGACACCCGCTCTCGTATGCCGAGGCTGAGAAATTATGTCGCTAAACTTATCCATTACTATATCAGGGCTTAGCAGACTGTTCTCCTCCTTCTATGGGTTCTCTTTATTCTTCTACTTCATCTCCTTCCTCTGGTTTCTTTTTCGTTGTTCTTGTGGTTGTTGTTGTTGCCGTCGTCGTCGTTGTTGTTGTTGTTGTTGTTGTTCTTCTTCTTCTTCTTCTTCTTCTTCTTCTTCTTCTTCTTCTGAATAAGTAAATAAATAAATACTATGCTATTTCATGTAGAGCGTCTGCACTCTGCAAGCAAAAACAGCAAGAAATGCATGCAAGAAAGCAATTGCCTTCATCGGCCAATGCCTTATTCATTATACAGCGACGTCAAAAAAGTCTATGGAAAATGATAACTATATTTATTATTATTATTATTATTATTATTATTATTATTATTATTATTATTATTATTATTATTATTATTATTATTATTATTATTATTATTAGTTTTTTTTGCCCCAAGGTACATATGATCCCTTGGGGACTTAAATATTAATTAAAATAAGCAAATAATCTGGAACGGCCTAAATATAATAATAATATTATTATTATTATTATTATTATTATTATTATTATTATTATTATTATTATTATTATTATTATTATTATTATTAGTAGTAGTAGTAGTAGTAGTAGTAGTAGTAGTAGTAGTAGTAGTAGTAGTAGTAGTAGTAGTAGTAGTAGTAGTAGTAGTAGTAGTAGTAGTAATAATAAAATAATAATAATAATATTATTATTATTATTATTATTATTATTATTAAAATATTATTCCCCGAGGAACATATAATCCCTCAGGAGTCAGATACTAAGCAAGTGGAAATTAATTATTATTATTATTATTATTATTATTATTATTATTATTATTATTATTATTATTATTATTATTATTATTATTATTGATACCGACACTGGTTATGTTGTTGTTCTAGCATATGATGCAGATATAAAATTTTCCAACTGGGATTATAGGAACCCAAGCGCTTTAGGGGGCGACTGTCTATGTATGAATTCAAGGACTGGCGAGTGGAGAAACTGCGATTGCTCACAGGAATATCGCTATGTCTGCATTCAACGTAAGTCAACAAGTGAAAATACATGCGTCTGATGCAATAGCTTACAAAATTACGGTACAGTAGATGCACACTGAACATACAACTCTTGAGCTGTTGGGCCAATGTATGTCGTGAATGTTCTCAATAGTTTCGTCTTTCGAATTACCAACATGTGAAGAAAATAGTGTAATAATTAAATGTAGGCCTATACAAACCGCATGTAAGCCTATCTTTCCTGGTTCGCCGCTGCGTGTAGTTCGGACAGTTAATCAGTCAATCATTAATCTGTCAACTAGTTAATCAGTCAGTCAGTCAGTCAGTCAGTCAGTCAGTCAGTCAGTCAGTCAGTCAGTCAGTCAGTCAGTCAGTCAGTCAGTCAGTCAGTCAGTCAGTCAGTCAGTCAGTCAGTCAGTCATTAATCTGTCAACTAGTCAGTCAGTCAGTCAGGCTAATTAACGGACAAAGAGATCTAAATACTTAGCCTAAGTGAGAAGCAAGTGTCTTGCCAAATGTAAGTCATATGATAAAGCAAGTAAGTATGTGTGTAGGCGACACTTTCATAGTTCTCTATGCTCGATTATATCTCAGACTTATATAATTTGCTTTGCATGCCACTGAAAAGTCGGCGTTTTACAACTTCTTAACATTCGTGTCCCTATTCAGCTCATCTTCGAACAACACAGTCTAGTCATCTTATTTCACTCTCTGATAAAATCTACTGAATTCTACGGCAAAGAGCCGACCTTTACTATTTTCAGCCTTTCAGTCTCTCTCTTAAACCGAAGTCGCCTTAGCATCTCCTTTGCCGTATAAGCAAAACGAAACAAACGAGACGTAAGTTTAATCCTGGTGTGCTGGTTAAAGCCGGGTCGATTTCAGCCAAATGTGTTCCAACAATGTAGTAATATTTTGTTCGGTACGAATTCATTGCAATTTATTTGAACTGTGTCTAACAACCGCAATGTTTAGACTGTGCTTCGTGTTCGGCATCAACGACAACAGAGACCACAACAACGACAAAAACGACCACAACAACGACAAAGAAGTCTACTACGCCAAAATTAAAGACCACTCAATCCACAACTACCATCCCTACATTTGGTAATCCATTTTCTCAGTTCCATTCAAATCCCATTCATACACTGGACGACAATTCCATAAGCAAGATGTCACAAGAACTACCAATTACTATTGAATCCGGGCAATGTTCAGTTATAACATAATCATAATTAATTATGTCATCGTAATTTAGGCCATCAATGATAATTTATAGAACCTAATAAGAATCCATCATGTAGAGATGAAGCTCCAAGTCATGATTTAAACTAACCACGCGCAGAAGCGCACGCATACATGATGGAACTAAATCACTTATATACTATGCTGCACAGCTAGGGTCACGCTCGTCTGTAATCCAACGATTGTGGATTTGAGCCTGCTGAGCGACTTTTGAGTAATGACCCTGGACAAGTCGTTCATGCACATTTGTGTCTTGCGTCAGATTCAGATCTGTTGACGCCAGTTTACCTAGTAATTGTATTAAGCAAATAAATGAAATAGTGAGTGGCACGGTTTGACAAACTGCAAATTATTATGGTGAAAGTAATTATCAACTATTACTGTACATCATGCACAAAGCATCAACCGAAGGCGAACCAAAATCAAGCCACAGTCAGGTCAGTGCACAGATGGCAATCCGCTGAAACAGAGAGGCAGTCTATTGTGGTTAGGCCTGCAGCTAAAAAGATGAGTCTCAATTTGAGACCGAAATGACACAAGAGACCGGACAGAGCAAACAGCATCAGGAATAGAGTTTCAACATTTAGGTCAAGCAGCCGAAATTCTCGTTCTCAATACCTTTGCCTTACATGCTAGTTAGCTTAAAAGTTGTCGTAAAGCCACGTATCAACAAGTTGTCTCGGTTGTTCTGCTATTGCTATTCTTGTTAATTATTATGGATTTATTAAGCACCCCTATCCAATGGCCAAGCATCAATTGATGGTGCTAAGCAATTGTGAGTGATGGAATCGCTTAAGGTGCCTATACAGCAACCATCTCGCGGAGGAGACTAGAACTCGTACTCTCCGGCGAGCGCTCTAACTAGTCGGCTACCGTGTCTGTTAAGTCAGAATTACCTTCTACTGACAAGACCATGTCCCCAGGCCCGGTTCGTCCTATAGGCAAACTAGGCAACTGCCTAGGGCCGCCGATTTTTTGGGGCCGCCAATTTTCCAATTTTTTTAAATTTTATTTAATTATGATTCTGTAGAAGGAAGTATTATAGTGTTGGTTTATAGTGGTGGTGTAATAAATCGCGCAGGTGTAACCGTGAATTGCTAAAAAAAAGGTAACGACATTCATTTGTGAGGCGAATGACAAGGTCATCAACTTTTTTGAAGATGAAATTCCAAAAAAGATGGACGAATTCGAAATTACCATGACGAAATGTTAAAATTTCGGACGGTTTGCCTAGGGTCGCCGGTTTGTCGGTTTGCCTAGGGCCGCTGATTTGCCGGTTTGCCTAGGGCCGCCAAATGTCTTGAGCCGGGCCTGCGTGTCCCTAATCACAATCGTTAAAGCAATTGTAACACAAATTGAACGATTTATTGAGCCCGACTTAGATATTGAGTAACTTGTGTGTGCTTGACTGACTCTAGGAATGCTTCCAGCTGTTGGCATTGGAATTGCGTGTCTGTTGATTCTAATCGTCGTCATCGCTGTGGCTGTTTGCATCAAAATCCGACGCAGGTTAGCAGTTTCTTATTTGAAAGTTTTTATACACTTTATTTATCTAATTTAGGTAATTCCTGAACTCTGTTAGGGATCTACTCTTCTGATATTCCTGCTTAGTTCTGCTTAAATGTTTTCAGAAAATAGGCGATAAAAAGTTCTGGCGCCATGCTCACCTTGTCACCTTGTGCTGTCGATTCGTTGAATCCTAGCGACTGTCATGGTCAACCTTCTCCATGTGCTCCGATTTCTCGTTGCCTCTCTCAGCTCCGAGATGTTCATCTTCAATGCATCCTGTATCTCGTCCATCCATCTCCTCCTTGGTCGTCCTCTCCTCCTTCTGCCCTCCCCACACGCCAACATCATCTCCTTTTCCAGCCCATCTGCACGCATCACGTGTCCAAAGTATGACATCTTCTGCCTGGACGCTCTCTGCCCCAACGTCAAACTCCCTCTCCATCCATGCTACATAGCTTATATTTCTGGAATTTACAAATGCAGGACATTCAGCCTCAGAGGTACATGAGGGCCGATGGCGAAGCAAAGTCCATCTCATCTTTCCACTGACATGATGCAGTCAGTGTGCTCGTTATAGCTACGTTAACTATAGGAGGCGAAAGTGGAGGCGAAATCTTGAATCATATTTATGCCGAGACGGAGATCTGAAAATTATTCCATAGAGTTACAAACAGTTGGCTACCAGTAATCGTTCAGGTTTGCTTTATACAACGCCAGTGCCTTTAAAGCAGTTCTTATTGGATTCCTCTACTATCCATTTGAACATCATATTTTGTACACCAGCCCTAAGTCTTTTTTAGCCTCGGTGTAAAGACTTCAAGCTACCCCCTCGGTCAAGTTACTCCCGGTAATCTGAAATCGATTTCATATTACCCCCGGGGGTAGCCTGAACGCGAATTCAAGTTACCCCTGCACTGTTCAAATTACCCCCTATTTGATTTAGCTGATATGATAAAGTCTCATGCTTACAACTAATGATACGTTATTGAATAAAACACGAGAAGCAAAGAAGATTGAAAGCTAGTCGCAATTTCTGGAAAAAAGTCACGGGAATGTTAATTGTATTAAAACCACTCATACACTAGTTCAAAGTGCCTGAAATATTAAATACAAACATAAGATATAGTCCCACAAATATACAACCTAGACAATCTAGTTGATGTAATTTTGATCTACAAAGATAGCTTATCGTACATCATGCACTAGGCCCTGTGACTAGGGCGTAATGAGAGTCTACTGATAAATATTAACAATTATTATTATATGACACAGTCGAAAAATGGGCCTCATTAATTTGAGGGGATAATCTGAAACGGCAGTGGTAATCCGAAATTGATTTTAGGTTACCTCGGATGTAACCCGAAATCGACTTGAGATCACCCTCCGGTAATAAGAACGCGATTTCAAGTTACCGAGGGGTGGGGGTAATGTCAAGTGAGGGCTATCTGAAATTGCTACACCGGTGTATCATGCACAAAGTATCAACCGATGGCGCACCAAAATAAAGCCGTAGTCAGGTCTAAATTATCTATGTATTTCTATGTATGATATTAACACAGTCGTTCCGGTGATCGTGAACCAAGGCACGGGGATTACCCGTCTTCGACGATGCACACGCCTGATGCTCCTAATACTATCTACGCCGTAGTTGTTCCAAACGCCAGCGAAGCAACTCGACCTCCTTCGGAAAAGACTCCGAATGAAACCGTCTACGCGGAACTGGATCTGGCACCGAAAAGAAATATGCAACGAAGAGCTGTACAGGATTCAGATTATTCTAACAGCCCACATCTAGATTCTATGAACGCGAACAGCGCACAGACGAGAGTATAGGGATGACTAACAAGTGCACAAAAACTAACAAGTACATTGGTACGTAACGAGTACTCTTATAAGTAGCAAGTACACAGATAATGAACAAGTAAGTGATAACTATCAAGTACACTGAGGGATGCATAACTAACTAACAAGTACACTGATAACTAACAAGTACACTGATAACTAACAAGTGCGGTAATAGTTTAACAAGTACATTTATAACTAAAAGTGTAATGACAAGTAACAAATATAGTGCTATGTGACAAGTATAAACAAATATAAGGTTCAGTTATGCAGATAAACACTAGGATTAGGTTTTGTAAATTTTACAGAACTGTGTTTTAGATGCAAAAAAAGTTGATTATGAGCCCCAGTTTTTAGGTGGGATATTTCGCCTCCTTCTCGGTTCTTATGTAACCCCTTTGGTTCTACAACCCATTTCACGTATTACAACGCCTCACAAACGTTGAATATCTGTTTGAAGTTTTCCATTACGGTGGTGACTTTTTCACCATCTCCCCGTTTTCAGAGATCCTCGCTTTTGCCAAGTTCATATACTGTTTTGGACTCTTTTCTAATCTTTTGCTCAGTACGGACATTATCGGAAAGGTTTTTGCTAGATTCAACATCAACACGTAGTCCCCCAAAGTAATAATAAATAGTTTCAGCCATTGTTACAAAAAATTATAGTGATGATTATCGTATTGTTTGCATATTGCAAGTTATCGATAGCAACGTTTACAGCGCAGGTATCTTATGTACAAAGATTCAACTGATGACGCACCAAAACCAGCAAGCCGCTAAAATATAGATCAATAGGCCTACTCAGAAGGTCAATCCACCGAGACACAGATACACAGGACATAGGACTCGGACGACCAACGGACCTCGATCTCTGGACAACCTTCGGATACGACGCAGCGCTCGTGAATAAGCTGGTGCTCTGCGCTTAGCTTTACAGTGGCACTTTAGAAAATTGAAGATTACGATTACGATTACGAGATATATCTAATAAGCCACGATCAATACAGATAGCCATATTGCGAACCAAGTATCTGAACCCAAAGTACATACGGATATACAATACATGCATGCGCATTCCTACAAAGAATATGTCGCAAACGACATCCTGTTCCCTTTTCTCCTCTCACCTTCCTACCTCAATCACTACTAACTCCTTACATCCCTCCTCGTTGCCTGCGATCATCAAGTACGGGTCTTTTAACTGAACGACGATGCAGAACAGCAATGGGCTCGCGTGCATTCCATGCCTCAGCTCTAACATGGAGAATAGACGGAGCTAAGCATGCGTCTTTGCACGCATGTACTTACTGTATATGAGTCATTATCCGAAATGTTACAAATTTCGTCCCCGAAAAATCCCCCCAATTTGGTTGCAAGTGTTTTCTTTAGTCATGCACATAGTTAAATTTAACTAATTTGAAAGAAAACCACTATATTTTTAATCATAAGTTAATTTTTTTCACAATTTATAAAGTCAAAACTCCTTTTTGTCATTACCGTCCGCCCTTTTTGTGTAATCATATTTAATCACAGAGACATGAAATATTCCTCTGGTGCTTATGAAATGGCAATTTCTTAAAAGTAGATGATACTAGCATTAAGTAGGAATGCAACAGGCCTTTTTGGGGGAGGGGAGATAGAGTAGTGGTGACACTCATGGCCAGGAGAGCAGAAGGTAAGCTGATCGACTCCCGTAACCCCCTCTAGGGCGGCGCCTTGCATGGCTGCCAAACCGTGTGTTTAATTAAGATATTGATTGTACTTTCATGTTTCAATGTAATCTTACTGCGTTTGTCGGTTTGAAATAATAAAGAATATAATAATAATAATTATTATTATTTATTAATCCTTCACATAATGTATTAGTCTGGTGTCAAGAAACTAAGACATTTTTCGAAATTATTAAGAAAAAGTTGTAGTATTTTCAGCTACAGAAAAAAATCTGTGCAGCATTGACTATAGCTGAATCTTATATACATTAAATTCAAGTTGAACAACATTTTAACAGTTGCTAGTAAATTCTAATTATTTGCAAATTTATTTTTATATCAAACAATTCACAAATGGATGGTAATGACCTTTAAAAAATACATGTAATTCACTCTTAGCAATCCGTCATTACCATCCGTGACAGGATGGCACTGTCATGAGAAAATAGCAAAAATCTTATGTAAACTGACGGCAATGATGAAAAATAACCGTGGACGTTGCATGACATAATAGCAAAATTTATAACAGTTGTCAAACATTTTCACGTGAATTACTCTATGAGATAACTAATTTCAATCATTTCAACAAAAGCAGTAAATAAAATAAGTCATCAATGTTGTTATCTACCTAAACCAGGAGATGCAACACTAGATGGTAATGAAAAAAAATTTACTTTTTGTAATTTGGAACACAAAAATTAAATTACAAATAAAGCATTATGAATTTAAACACAAATCTGTGTGATTCCATTAATAGTTGACAATATCTTGTTCCTGATGTTTTTCTTTTAGAAAGTAAGCACGTTCTCTAAAAGTTATAGGCTTCCCAAAAATTGAGATGGTTATGATGCTTATTTCTATGGACAGGTATAAATAGGCTCTAAAAATAAATATTACGAAAATGATTCTAAATGTTTCATTGTTGCATTTGCTAGCTACTACTTAAATCAAAATAATATACCCTTGTTATAGGTTGTAATGCCATAAATTTGCGTAAAAGCTGAATTTAATGCATTGCACACCGTGTCGGACAGAGGAAGGTAGTGATTTTTTTGTATATATTTAGCAATTCTTTTCTAAATTTCCAAAATCTAACAGCTACAGCAATTATGGGAAATGTTAATCTACTCATTCTTTGAAGGATAGGCAAAAAATGTAAAGAAATTATCTAAGAAAACTAAAAAAAATGTCATGGGACATCAATTCTGCACTTTTCGGATAATAACCTATATATGTATGTATGTAAGCATGCATGCATGTATGTATATATGAACTAGTTGGTTTACCCGGCGTTGCCCGGGTTTCGGAGGTTTTGGGCCGGGACACCATGGTAGCGGTCAAAACGGGGGACGCGAAACTGCTTAACCGGCGCTTAGGGTGTTTCAATCCCTCTAGCGACTAAGCAACAAAACACTGTTTAATCCGGCTTTGCCGGGGTTTAGTTCAGCGAAAGTTTCAATCCCTATAGCGAATCCGTACTGTAGCTGCTTAACCCGGCGGCGCCATCTGGCGAGTGAAAATAGGTTGAGTGTAAGTTTTTTTAAGAGCTAAAAATGCATTGCCCGGGTAGTTTTTGGCCCGGGACACCATGGTAGCGGTGAAAACGGGGGACGCGAAGCCTCACACTGGGTGTGTAATGCCCACCCCGAGACATTAGTGAAGGTTCGGAGTGAAAAGGTCCAAAGCTGTAGAAATGCATCCCGGTCAAAGATCGCTGTGACAGACAGACAGACAGACAGACAGACAGACAGACAGACAGACAGATAGACAGACAGACAAACAGACAGACAGACAGACCGACAGACAGACAGACAGACAGAGTCTTGTCTTTATTTATATAGATGAATGTATGCATGTATGACGTATGGATGTTGTAAGTATATATGCTGCATGCATCCGCGTATGTTTGTATGTATGTATGTATTTATTACGTATGTATTTATAAATGAATTTATGTATAGGAGTACAATATTAGATAACATAACAGGAGTTTAGAGTGGTTCAGAAGACATGCAATCTGTGATTAAACACTGTTTAGCATTAGTATTTGTGTATCCGCTTATCTAGCGACTTAATGTAGCGTATTTTGTGTATCTCTCCAATCTGATGGATATATTTATTGAAGGTTGTCAGTCAGTAGAGTCCACAGTAAACTATATTCGAATCCTGTTCTGTTCCTTTGCTTTGACTATGGATGACGTTGGCTGATACAGATTCAGGATGTTAAGCGTGACTATTCTCATACTGAATATGATTCTGCTGGCATCAACAGTTTAATCCGTACATATCGATAAGGTACAGGATGCAAATCGTGAGCAGATGTTTGGATAGCGTATGGCGTTATATGAAATGTCCATGTGCTGGGCAGTGAATCGTAAGGGTTGAGAATCTTTTTGATCGGCTGAACTACTTAAGTTGTTTAAAATGAGGATTTCTCGCATTTACTTGTTTATATGTGGTAAGTGGCCGTCTCTTAACTACACACTATGTACTTGTTTTACGTATATTTTAAACGATTTTTACTGCTTAATAAACGAAGGCATGCGTGTATTGTACTGGGAAGTGCAGGAACACAAAGAAAATATTTATTTGGCATCCTAATTCAAACAGATGATTCATTTTTCTTTTAGCCATCACATCCGAAGCAGTGTGAGTTCCACAGAAGAATGGTTGAACTCATCCCCACTGGTTCACATTATCTTCTTTGAAAGATGAATATTTCCTGCACAAGTTAATTCTGGCCCTGTTCGTGAGCTTTCCTCATTCATCTTGAGCACAAATCACAACAACCCTTAATGGAAACTCTTGCATGTTGAGGGATAATTTTATGCCGGTAAACTGAATGATATTTTGAGAGACAACTTCGACAAGAACTGTTTCTGAAAGCATGCCGCACTCATTTGCAGAAAGAGAAGTACTTTGTCACAGTCCGATATACACAATAAAGTAGGTAGGCCCAATAACAGTTTCATCAGTCCTTATTTTGAATGTCTTGTTGTAATTGTGGACCAAATATGTAGACCTATGCACAAATATAATAATCCTAATCGTGTTTCCGTTTCTTCAGTGAATTTTGTCTCAACAGTCGTGGCTCATTACAGAAAGTGCTATGAAAGTTTTTCACTGTGCTTGATCACAAACAACGCCTATGAGAGAATATATCAAGCCGACAAATGGTGCAAAAATCATTCATCGTCTCTGGCCATCATAACAAATGAAACCGTTCAATCCGCCATATCAGCGTTTGTTAACGATTCCTCTGCCAGACTTAATTCGGATCTTATTACAAATGGTTATCGATACGAAGAAAATAATTGGCTGTGGATCAACGAAATACAATCAGGTGACTGTTTCAAAAGTTAAATGAACTGCCTAACACATCGGTCAGTCACACACACACATTCTTACATAAACGCATACATTCATACATACATACATACATACATACATACATGCATACATACATGCATACATACATACATACCCAGACTGAGCTCCTTGTCCCCCGCGCACGGACTGCTATCCGGCAACACTGTGCCTTCTCTGTCACTGGCCCAACGACCTGGAATGGACTCCCAGTAGCGCTGCGTCTGACCCCGATTGATTGCTCTTCTCTGTGCCACTCTTGCCTTAAAACTGTCTTGTTTGATTGGGGTTAGGCTGGGAGCGCTCTTGATTAGATAACCTTGAAGGAGCGCTATATAAGACCTCTGTAATAATAATATTACTATTATTATGCTGCATTTACTAATGCTGAATTCATGTATCACTAATGCTGAAACGGGATAGGCGTGCACAGAAGGTAATACCATGGTCAACACGACAGCGTCCAAATGCACACAAACACACCAATGTCTTTTACGAACGCTGTCAACAGCCGTTTCTCCAACTCATCGACGCAACTTCGAGAAGAGACTTCGAACATCTGTATAATTTACACAAACGCAGATATGTCGTATCGTATCGTATCGTATCTAGTAATTTATAAGGCGCCTCTCGCAGTATAAACTATTCAGAGGCGCCCTCAGTGCACGAGCCCCGTAGAATCAGGTATTTATGCATAGGTATATATGCATATATACCTATGTTCATTCATGCATACTGGCATGTATACACATATACATATAAAAGCACATACATACATACAAATGCATGCATACATAAATACAAATCTAAATATATATCTACCATGCACATACATACGGAAGCATGCATGCATACGCCGTACCTACATACATATATGGAAATCTATCTACGTAAATGCTATATATAAATATATGCCTTTGTAGTGAATTATTTGAATTTCAAGAATGTTCTCTTGTTGAAGATATTTTTCAGAATTCAAACGACAGCTATCGCTACGCCTACGTAGTATTCTCAACAGACAGAAATTTTGCTTTCTTCAACGATCAAGCGACTTCTAAGAGAAAATTCATCTGCTCCTACTACCTCTACCACTGTACGAATATGAGTATCTCTGCTGAAAATACGCTATAAAATTTCGCACTGAACTGCATAGCACCCCACTGATTGTAGGTAGGTCATTTACGAAACTGAACATGATAGAAAATAAAAGTCACGCGGAGGATTGCGCTAGGAAGTTCCATTCCGGGGTCATTAAGCTTTACAGTTCGATAAGTTGTTTGTTGGTCTGCTTTCTTATTCCGCCAGTTTACTTTTCTGTAATCTGCTGCGACATCATGATTAGGACGCTATATATCTCATTGGATTAGATAAGTTAAGATAAGTTAAGATTAGATGTTATTTTAACCTCAACTACCATAGCAGTTGTGGTTGTAGCAGCAATTACACATGTATGTAGCGGTTTCTCTACAGAGACTAATCCCTAGAATCGTGGATGAGTAACGACATATGATTCCTGTACACACGGTTGCCTCACCTTCGAGCAGCTCCTCGCAGTTGGTAGATGATGCAGCATCCGATCAACTTTCGAGTCAAGATGTAGGCCTATGTACGGAATATGAGTTCGAGAAGTTGCAGAAACTTTACACCGCCTCCGGCAGACACCACTCCTAATACCCTTTTTGGTTCTTCCTTCGACGAATTAAACATTTTCCTGGTTACAGACTTTTGTCCAAGACGATGACAGAATGACAGACAGAACAACAGCCAATTTGGCCAAAGACATGCGCAGTTCTGTTCTTCGTAGCTGTATAAGTTAACAAACCATGATAAATTATTAATTAGTCGCGATGAAAGTGGGCCAAAAAGTCCAGTTCTTGGCTGTTAGCACGATTACTGTGCATGCTTTAAGAATGATTTGTAACATTTTCAGACTCCAGTTGTCGCGGAGGCCATCAACACTTTGGAAGGAGATGCTACAAAATACACAACGAAGAAGCCACTTGGTTCGAAGCTAGAGGCATTTGTCACAAAGAAGGAAGTGACCTTGCAATTTTCGATGAAGGCAATGTCTCGCTTACTTCCGATTGGCAACGTAACGAGGAATATTGGATTGGACTGAGGAGAGAAATGTGGGGCTGGACGACTGGACGGTGTAAGCAGACAGTGAAATACTATTTACGCTTATTCTGTAAAATAATGTGGTCCAAGATTTCTATTCTATACTTAGCATTTGATGTATCAATAAATATGCTCCTCCTGCTTCTTCTCCTTTTTCTTTTTCATCTTCTACTTAATGTCCTTCTTCTCCTTTCTATTTTTGTTGTTGTTGTTGTCTTCTTCTTCTTCTTCGTCGTAGAGCGTCTGTGGGCCTGGACATCACGAAATCTATGCCGGCAATTGCTTTACTTCAGTTGATGCCTCGTTAAATACATAACGGAGTTAGAGAAGTTTTTGAACAAAATAATAAGGATAACAGTAATTAATAATAATTATAATAATAATAATAATATTAATAATAATAATAATAATAATAATAATAATAATAATAATAATAATAATAATAACAATAATAATAATAATAATAATAATAATAATAATAATGATAATAATAATAATAATAATAATAATAATAATAATAATAATAATAATAATAATAATAATAATAATAATAATAATAATAATAATAATAATAATAGTGATAATAATAATAATAATAATAATAATAGCAATAACAATAACAAGAGCAATAGTAACAGCAATAATAACAACAATAACGATGAAGCCACCAATAACGATAAAAAATAACAATAATTCTGTTATCGACACTCATTAACGCAGTATAGTGTTGTTGCAGATCGAAGAGATATAAAATATTCCAACTGGGACGATAGGAATCCAAGCGCTACAGGGGGCGACTGCCTATGTCTGGAGGCAAAGTTTAGCAAGTGGAAAAACTGCGAATGCTTTCCGGAATATCGCTATGTCTGCATTCAACGTTAGTCATCAAGTGAAAATACAAGCGTCTGATCGCAATAGCTTACAAAGTAACAGTACGGTTATATGCACACTGAACGTAAAACTATTGAACTGTTGGACCAATGTGCTATGTCGTTAATGTTATCAATATAGTCGTTCTGTCACTTGTCAACATATACAAACTAGCGTTATTATAATTACAATTATAAAAACCGTTAATTGTTAGCCTTTCTTTACTGTTTCGCCGCTGCTTGTAACTTGGTGGGTAAGAAAGTCAGTGAGGCATTCAGTCATTGTATCAGTCAACAGTCAGTCAACCAATCAATCAATCAGGTAATCAATCAGTCAGTCAAGATGAGCCTTAAGTTTAAACCTACTGTCGTTAAAGTACTGGTAAGACCTGTATCGCTGTCAGGTAACGGTGTACCAACAGTGAAGTAATACTTTGTTCGATACGCATTCATTCCGATTAACCTGAACTGTGTCTGACAATTAAACTTTTAGATTATGCCTCGGATTTGGCATCAACTGCCAATACGTCAACGACAAAAATGACCACAACAACGACAAAAGAGTCTACTTCTTCGCCAAAGCTAACGACCTCTGAATCCACGACAACTACAATCCCTAAAGTTGGTGATTCATCTCAGTTTCAACCAAATCCGACTCAGGCATTGGACGTCAATACCAGAAGCCAGGTGTCGCCGATTACTTTAAAATCCGGGCAAAGTTCAGGTATAACATGACGATAATTAATTCTCTCACTGTCAGTTAGGCCAACCACAAAAAATGTGTACGTGACACAACACGTGTTACTTCGGGCACTCATGCCATGGTTTCGTCTCTCTTGGTCTAGTGGTTAGTGCGTTGGATTGTCTCCCGAGAGGTTAGCGGGTCAAAATCCAGGTAGGGCAGACATTTATTTTTAAATATTTGTTCCACTCGCACCCTTGGAGAATTCGGTTAAATAAGAACACAGAGCGCACACTGTTGGTTGGTAGATCATACGGTGAGCGAGAGGATCCGCCGTTATAACCTCTGGCTAAAAAAAACCAGTAAGTCTGGCGTTGAGTTCCCTGAATGGCTGAGTCAATATTCTCCCTAACCAAAGCGAACACCTTCTGACGTGGTTGGAAAATGCAGCTTCGCGGATCAGACATGTACACACGTGGGTTTGCACGTATGAACGTACGAATCTATGTACGTATATATATATGTATGTATGTATGTATGTATGTATGTATGTATGTAGGGCCTATGTATGTATATTACGTAATACAGCAGAAGTCTTAAATGGTTTGAAAACATCTAATTTGTGTTAGAAGCATTTTTATTAGCCTATATCTTTAGGTATATTGTCTGTGTGTGCATTTAAGTGTGCATACATCTAACAGATTATTGTAGCGCATTTTCCGTGTCTCTCCATTCTGATTGAGCTATTTATTTAAGATCGTGAATGATAAGAATCTACAGTAAACTATGTTACAATCCTGTTCAGTTCCTTTACTTTGACTATGGAGGACGATGGCCAAAATAGATTCAGGATGCTAGGCGTGGCTTTCTGATATTGTATTGTATTGCATTGTATCTAGAAATTTATAAAGCGCCTCTCGCAGAATAACAATTCAAAGGCGCTCTCAGCACAGAATCCCCGGGAAACAGAAATGCCTTTAGGGATCGCGAGACCAATGAAGAAAAGCCAGTCATTAGTTTGGCCCTGAGCAGAGGGGAAGGTCGTTCCAGATCGTGGGACCCACTACAGCAAACGCCCGATGCTGGGCCAAGGCAATTTTAGCCCTGGGAACAAAAAGATCAAGCCGATTTACAGAGCGAAATGAGCGAGAAGAAGATGCAGATAGCGGTTTTCGCAGATAGTTCGAGAGATATTGCGGGGCAGTAGGCTGCTGAGATTTAGAGACAAGGAAGAGGATCCTATATCGGTTGCGCGCAGCAATAGGGAGCCAGTGAAGGACATCAAGCATGTAAGTAGAGATATGGGCAAACCGGGGGAGTCGAGCGATGAGCAAAGCAGACGCATTTAGAACAGATTGAAGGGCAGACGCTGCTTGGGGAGACCCATGAGGAGCGAGTTGCAGTAGTCCAAGCTTGAGCAGACAAATGCGTGAACTATAGTGGTAAAGACAGAAGGTGAGACCGAGTGTCTGATGACCCTGAAACGCCTCAGTTGAAAGAAGCAGGAGCGAGTCATGTTGGAGATTATGGTCTGTGAATGTGAGGGAGGAGTCAAGTGTGACACCCAAGTCCCGAACGAATCATATGAATATGATTCGGCTGACATCTATAGTTTTTATCCGTTAAGGAAGCATTTGCTAGTCAGCTACTAAACTGTTCGGTTGTAGGTCTTCGATTAAACATGGAATTGTTTTTAATTTGCACACATAACCTTTGGGTATAATATGAGCAATATACAGTATACATATCGATAACTGACTGGGTGAAAATGTTTAGAACTGATAAATTAATAATACAATATTAATAAATTGCTAATAATAATAATGTTATATGATAGATAAACTGCTTTCCAGTGCAAATCTTTGAATGAAAAAAACGTATCTGCCACAGCATATAATCATGTCGTTATTTACTTATTTATTGTTCAGAGTGCAAACAGCAAATAACAATAAACAAAAATTATACAGTAATGTTGGGATTCAACAGCACATAGCATAACCATATCCACGTCCATCCGCTTGTTATTGTATTCGTTGATTATTGAATTAAGCGCTCTATATGCCCTGTAAGCAAAACAGCTTGACAAGCCTTAAAAATGTGATCATAGTTCTTAGATCTGTCAACAGTCGTGTTTCCGCGGGTTTTTGAAAAGGAGTACAGGCGTCACGCAGACGCTTGGATTAAACATTCAGCTCAGAAATGGGCCGATACGGCGTACTATCCGGAAGGGTAATACCGTTTTGTTTTTACATTTAAGACATTCAGCGACTAATCATCTGGGTACCAGTTGCTCTCCTGATTGCCTTAATTGCAGTGATTACTGTTGTATCTGGCATCTTCATCAAGAAATCACGTAAACGGTTTGTATCGCCTGACATAAGAAAATGTGACAGTTTTATCCATAATGACCCCGACAGCCACGTTCATTGGTCCCATGGATGGGATTCACTTGCCACTGGTGTCAACTGATTGTCACCTATGAGCTTAAAATACGTGTAGATTCAACAGATGTGACGGTTTAATCCCATATGTCCCGGGCAGCCACGTTCATTGGACCTATGGCTGGTATTCAGTTTGCCACTAGACTGTCAAATGATTTTAAGCTCCCAAGACGTCGTCGCCTATGATGCTAGGACTGAAGAGTGAAGAGCTTATCTCAGTTCAAGATCTAAGTATTTTTCAATGAAATAGCTGAATGTAGATGAGTAGGCCTAACTGATTTTATCTCCCAGGTTCATTGTTTCTGTTTGTTCATATATACTTTTCAAGTATATACGTAATTCGATGGTTTTCGTTGTAAGCTTAAACTTAACTCTACAGTTCTGAAGCGCTACATCGAAGTTAAAAGCAGAATATCGGCTTTTTCGCAAGTGCTGCATCAAGTCAGAAGGGTTTCCAGAGATAACGTATGAAGAACAAGATTCGTTTTGCGAGAGACCAGAGAGCGAGGTAGTTAGAAAAGCTGTTACGGTGGGCTGTATCTAGTTTGAGAGAAATTTAATGGCAAGTAGTTTGTAGAATTGTGGTAAGTTTACTGGTTAATTGCAATAGTTATAGGATACAGCGGACTGAAGAGAAGAGCACAGCAAAGAGAGGAATGGCGTCATTGGAAGTGGAAACCTGCCGAAGGGCAGAGAACTTAAAGAAGAAGACAGTTTAATTGTGATAGTTTTTTGTTTAATACACAGGAATAGGCTGACAACTCAAGGAGTGTCGTCTACGGGCAACACTTGCCAACAACCGTCGTCCGTTGACACCTATGCAACACTGATGCCAGAAGCCTCGACTGAGGACAGAACGTACGCTGAACTAATCCTATACGAAACAATTGGAGACGAGGTTGAGCAGAATCCTAAGTAGAAGAAGAACGACATTCACGATTGCAGTTACTTACAATTCGTTGTTTATTGTGTAGCCCACCACACTATGGTTCATCATTATCTACCGGAGATTACAATCAAACTAGTTAGTTAAGTTTCTGTTAAACGGTGTTAATTCTTCCAGACTATGGAAAGAATAGGGTTTAGGATAATTCCCCTGGACTTTCCCCCCCGTTTAGACTTGGAGTTTATTGCAGGATCTAAAATGGAGTCAGCTGATAGTGTACGAGAAAAGACTAAATTAGTCTATTATGGCTACATTTACGTTAAGCAAAAGAACTTAGCACACAATGTTGTCAGATACGAATGCGAAAACAAGGAGGCCATGGAAAGGTATCACAGAATGCAAAGAAATGACGGGGGAATTGTCCGGGGGAATGTCCCGGGAGGAATGTCCGGATACCGAAAAATGCACCATTTGTGGAGATATTTTAATCACTGCTCATGACCTATCATTTTAAGCAATAATTTGACTGCCATTGACTCTTGAACTCATGTACAGCGCCCTTTTCTTCGGCCTCGGCTAAGCTTAGGCGCTATGCATATCGTCTAAATATTATTATTATAATCATTATTATATTATTAACATTTTGGTGAGATTGTGTTTAAAATGTTTTATATTTAAATCAGTAAACGTGAAGTAGTACACTGAGATACGAAAACTCTGATAATTCAATCCCTTTGAAATTTAGACAACTCAATAAATGTTCCAGTGCCGGCCTTAAGGGCGTGCGAACCGTGCAGTCGCACAGGGCCCGCAACTTAGGGGGGGGGCCCGAAAATGTCACAGAAAATTAACATGAACAAGACACCCTAATATTATGGTTTCGATTAAATCTTCGTGTGTCAGTAATATTAAAGTCAACTTCCTCGATATCCCAGAATTCTCATGTATTGTTAACTTTGACTTGTTGTACTTCCTAACAACCTACTAAGATTAAATGATTAGCAATGAAAAAAACAATTTACTTGTGTCATGCATGGGGCCCGTACGGTATACTCTACACGGGGCCCGAAATATGCTAAGGCCGGCACTGAATGTTCACTTTTAAAGCAGGTTTTAAAATCCGGAAATATCGAATCGTACATTTCGTAGCACACCGTGGTGATCTCAAACCATTTCCTGGAAGTATTTGGAAAGCTATTTTTTAAATCGAATATAACGATAATCATACCGTAACATTCTGGCTTGCATGAAGTTTAAAAAAGGGTTATTAACTATATAATCAGTAGCCAAGTGAATTGTATTCAATGCGTTCTGTTAGTGGAAATTTTTTATGAATAAATGAAGATATAATATTCATGCTTTATGAGGCCATCAGGGTTGCACCATCCATTAACCTATGTCATATGAATATCACTGACGTTTTCCATATTGCAAATATATATATATATGTATATATATATATATATATATATATATATATGCATACTTGTGTACATCTATATAAATAAAGAGAAGAATCTATCTGTCACAGCGTCTTTGACCGGGATCCATTTCTACAGTTTTCGAGCTTTTCACTCGAAACCTTCACTACTGTGTCGGGGTGGGCATGACACACCCAGTGTGAGGCTTCGCGTCCCCCGTTTTCACCGCTACCATGGTGTCTCGGGCCAAAAACTACCCGGCCAATGCATTTTTAGCTGGTAAAAAATTACACTCAACCTATTTTCACTCGCCAGATGGCGCCGCCGGGTTAAGCAGCTACAGTACGGATTCGCTAGAGGGATTGAAACTTTCACTGAACTAAACCCGGGCAACGCCGGGTTAAGCAGTGTTTTGTTGCTTATTCGCTAGAGGGATTGAAACACCCAAAACGCCGGGTTAAGCAGTTTCGCGTCCCCCGTTTTGACCGCTACCATGGTGTCCCGGCCCAAAACCTCCGAAACCCGGGCAACGCCGGGTAAACCAGCTAGTACATTAATATTTATGGAAGTGTGTTGGCCATTATATATATACATACTTGCGTGCATGTATATATATATATGAATATATATATATATATATATATATATATTACTGTAGAAATATGATTATATAAAATATGTGTGTGTATCAATATTAAGCTAGGAGACGTGTATCCGTGTTCAATGGTCCATTTAGTAGTTGGAACGGGCGATAGTCCGTTGGGTCATTCGGTACATTTATTATAGGAGAGCCGAGGGTGAAACTAGATACAATAGGGATTTTCTCAGAATGGATCTTTTGGCAAACTAGCATTTAAATATTCTTTGAGCAAGAGGTCAATTGCATTGAATTGAGTAATGATAACTTTACCACTTCCGTATTGGGTCTCCTTAAGTCCCTAATGGGATTCAGATGATCTATAATTGACCTGGAGAGCATCAAAATCGTATCGATAATCATAATGAGAGGCTCACATTGGCGCAATGAAAATGTACTCCTACAATATTATTGCAATTACGCCTAAGGTTTAAGACATCCACGAATTACTTCAAAATTCAGTTGAAGGCAAGGGGTTAGTGAGTGATCGAGCTAAGTAACGTAGTGTAAGGGCCCCGTGCCCAATTGCGAAGTAGGGAAGCCGCTCATCTCCTGCTCGTATTATAAGCCCTGTACTGTAATGTAACGTTGACAATTGCTCGTACAAGTTCGTGAATAAGGTTATTCGGTGCGGTTCTATCTCTGTCTAGGCCAACAAATCACAGTCATACACAATGGTTCTGCCATCAACTGACGCAATACCGGATCTCTCATAACGGAACCAGAGAAACAAACTGGTTTTACCACTGACCCTAGCGGTTGCCATAGCGGAACCAGTCCTTGGCACAAAATGGCTTTACCACTGACTGATGCAATACAGGATCCCATAACGGAAGCAATCCGCGAGATTAAAATGGTTTTACCACGGACTGGCACAATACCGGATCCCATAGCGGAACCAGTCCATGACACAAAGTGGCTTAAAACCACCGACTGACTCAATACATGATCCCATAACGGGAAAATGTGTCCAGGAGTGTGAAAGAGCCAGTCCGCTTTTAACAGAACCTGTTTCATAGTATCTATTACGTTGTATCGATTTGTAATCGTAAATTTATATAGCGCCACTTCAAGAGAAACACCAGCAGAACTCTTCCCTGCCTAACAACATGAATAAGAATGATCTTCTAGCTCTTGCGGAAAAGAAGCGCAGAGAGGCTGAGGAGTTCATGTCGCAGGTTGCTACGAAACTTATTCCATAAAGATGGGCCAACCACACTTAAGCTTCTGTGATGAACTGTGTAAGTGTGAGTTGGCAGGACAACTAAGTTACCTTGCGCGGCATAGCGAAGAAATCTGCGGCCAGGGAGAGGTTGGATTTTAATTTTTAATTGTAATCGAACACTAAGAAAAGCGCCACTCAACGACTCAGAGGCGCACTCGACCCTAATCAGTAAATCACTAATAATTAAAATGGATGAGCCTAAAACGCACAACCCCTTCAAAACGGTGAACAGCCTCTGACACGACTACGCTGCGCATCATCATTCAGATATTAAATTCGCTGCGTTTTTACTTAGGTGACCATTTCAGTTCTTCCCAAATGAAAGTGGAGCTCTTCTCACACCTAGGCGTATACCTCCGACCAGCCGAGTTATTGCAGTTGAGACAGATTTAGCCGCTCTGTATTAGGCCATGAAGCTAACCAGAACCTATAGTACCCAAGGGTCATCAAGTCAAACTGAAACCAGAGCCTATGCTACACATGATCATCTAGTCGAGCTGAAACCAGAGCCTATGCTACACATGATCATCTAGTCAAACTGAAACCAGAACCTTTGCAACTCTTCAACCATTCATCCACTGATGCCCGCTCTCTCTGCCGTTGCATGCGACAGGTTTCGGAGGACGGACTACACTGCATTTGATTTGGACTGAACTGGACTAGATTGGATAAGATTAGATTAGTTCGGATTTTATTTGATTAGACTATAGATTTGATTGGACTAGATTAGACTAAATTAGATTGGACTAGATTGAATTAGACTGTGTAGACTGGATTTGACTTAATTTGACTATAATGGAGTGGACAAGATTTAATTTGATTTCATTGGATTAGGTTCGATAAGATATGATTAGATTGTTTTGGATTGGATAATAGTTTTATTAGTCTATTACTATGTCAAGAAGATCAGCTGACAAGGGCAGGGTTCGAATCCACACGAACAACGTACAAGCGAACAACATTGTGATAATCATTTCAAGAGGCAAAACTAAACCGTGTCTTAACGAGAAGACACTGATAATATTACGATGTCGCGAAAGTTAGGAAGAATGAGACACACCTGCTTCACCAATTTAGTGTTAGGCCTAGACTAAAAAGCTGGTTCCCACAACTTAAACCGAAAGTCGTACTCAAACACTGTGCTAATTGTTAGCTATCAAAACAAGGCTTCTTGAACGCTTAGAAAATCCAAGGATTACGATTACGTGTGAGATTCATATCATATGTAGCCTACCGTAACGCCCAACAGATCTAGCTGCGCAAAATAAAAAAATCATCATTTTTATCTTCTTAAAATTGAACAACACTGGGTTTAGAAATTCCATAAGCGATATTAAACACGGCATTTGACACAATGATTACGATAAACGAACAGAGGAATGACGTCAGCAAACGGAAATTGGTCACGTCAGCGGATATGACGTAGGTGCGTAGCTGTGGCCGTCCGCTAGTCTCGCATGTTCGTCTTCATATCCCCTTTCGTCTCCATCATCGCTCCAGTCTGTAGAAGAAACACTGAACCAGTCTCATGCATACATACATACATACATACATACATACATACATACATACATACATACATACATACATACATACATACATACATACATACATACATACATACATACATACATACATACATACATACATACATACATACATACATACATACATACATACATACATACCTGCATACATACGTACATACATACATACATACATATGCACAATAACATACAGAAATACATACTCGCATACACACATAGGCCCTACAGCCATTTTGCAGCATAGCAGCTTTTCTCTGGTCGGTCCAATTTTTTCGAATATGTTGCCTAGCAACCTGTGATAGGTGTTAGGAACTCCTTGGCTATTCTTTGTCCCTCTTACGTAAAGGCTCGAAAGACCTTTCTGTTTGCTAGAGGCGTTCCTCTGAGGCGTTTCTCTTGAAGTGTTTCCATGTAAACTTGCGTTCACAAATTACAGTCATTCTTTTTCTTCTTCCTTTTCGTATTCTTCTTCGTCTTTCTTCCTGAACAAGAGAGAAAGACAGAGGTGAAAGAAAGAGTAGAACAGAGGGAGAAAGACAAGGATAGAGCGTAATAGAGAGAGATTGAGAAAGAAAGATAGAAACCGAGTTTTCACATCAATTCCATCGCCGTATATTATTCCCTGGCATATTGAAGCCATCTACCCTACGTGACCTAAATGCATAAATAATTAGGCTTCAACATATATGATATATAAGAACAATGCTAATGTATGCAACTACCCACAAACAAGGTTCTCTTTCTATTTCCCGGTCATTGTCTGGGTATATTCGGGATGCAACAGGATACAACTGGCGCCGCCTAGCACCGCTCTTACATAACTCATAATGAGCTCGCTGGAGAAAAGACCTCTCACGGAGCTAGGCATACATGAGTGCGTGCTTATACGTACGTATATATATATATATATATATATATATATATATATATATATATATATATATATATATATATATATATATATATCTAATGCATTCACGTATGTATATATATGTATGTATGTATGTATGTATGAATGACTGTTTGTATGTATGCATGAAAGTATGAATGCATGTATGTATGCATGACTTTGCATGTATTCATTAATTCATTCATTCATTTTGAAAACTTAATATAGCGCCCCCTCAAGTTACCTACTCAGAAGCGCTCCCATGCAGCCCAACCACGGCAATATGAACTGGACTTAAATTAAGTAACTCATAAAACATTAGCGAACCATTCTTAGGCAACAGCCGTATCTCCAATGGGAGTTGATCCCAGATGGAGGGGCCGACCACAGAGAAAGCACGACGCTCGCTGCCTAGTTGTGGTGGTAGAACGAGGAACCAAGAGCTCACCCGCAGAAGAAGAGCGAAGGGCTCGGCGGTGAGTCACATGAGAGATAGGTCGCCGTATATATGTACGTATGTGTATGTATATATGTTTGTATGTATGCAAGTATAATATTACATAACAGCAGGGTACTGCCACGAAATATCTCGTACTATCTGCAGAAGCCGCTATCTGCATCTTATTCTCACTCGTTGAGTTTCACGAATCGGCTTGATCTTTTTATTCCCAAGAATAAAAGTGCCTCGGCCCAGAACTGGGGTTTGCTGTGTACAGTAGTGGGCCCCACGATCTGGAACGACTTTACCCCATGCTCAGGGCCAAACTAATAACTGGCTTTTCCTCATCGGTCTCGCGTTCACTAAAGGCATTTCTGCTTCCCAAGAGCTTCTGTGCCTAGAGCGCCTCTGAATAGTTATTCCGCGAGAGGCGCATAATAAACTTCTAGATGCAATACAATACAATAACATAACAGGTATGTATTGTGGTTAAGAAAACATGCAATCTGTTTTTTAATCACTGTTCAATATATATGTATATATATATATATTATATATATATATGTATCTACATATCTAGCCACTTAATGTAGCGCATTTTCTGTATCTCTCCAGTCTGATGGATATATTTATTCAAGATTGTCAGTCAGTAGAGTTTACAGTAAACTATGTTCGAATCCTGTTTGAAGTTCCTTTACTTAGCCTACGGATGGCGTTGGCTGATACAAAATCAGGATGCTATAGGCGTGACTTTTCTGATACTGAATATGGCATCGGCTGGCATCCATAGTTTAATCCGTACATATCGATAAGTGACAGGATTTTAATCATGAGCAGATGTTTAGATAGCGCATACATGACGTTGTATATGCTGGGAAGTTAATCGCAAATATTGAAAGTCTTTTTCATCGGCTGAACTACTTAAGTTGTTTAAAATGAAAACTTCTCTCATTTTCATGTTTATATGTGGTAAGTGGCCGTCTCTTAACTACACGCAACTTGATTTATGTGTTTATACCATTACCTTTGCTTAATAAACGAAAACATGCGTGAGTTTGTACTGGGGCGTGCAAGCACAGAAAATAAACATTCATATAGCGCCCTAATTCAATCAGCTGATTCAGTCTAGCGATAACGGCCGAAGAAGGATGCGTTCTATAGAAAAACAGTGAAACTCGTTCCCAGTGGTTCATATACTATCTTCTTCTAATGATAGCTTTTCTCCACGTGTCAATTTTAGCCCTGGCGATGTGTTTTTCCTCATTGATGTTTATCACAAATCACAACAATGTTATCGTTATATCTTTTATGCCCGTAAAATAAATGATATTTTGAGAAACAAGAACTGTTTATCATGCATGATATACTCGTTTACAGAAAGGAATGTATTTTGCCACAGTCTGATATACAAAATAAAGTAGGCAGGCCCATCATTTTTTCATGAGTCTTTGTTTTGAATGTGTTGCTGTTGTGGTGGAACAACTATTTATGCACACATACAATTAGCCTAAATGTGTTTTCTTTTCTTTAGCGAATTTTCTAGTAACCATCGCTGCCTATTACAGAAAGTGTTACAAAGAGTTTTCACTTTGCCTCATTACAAACACCGACCATGAAAGCGAAATTCGACTAAATCGGTCATCAGCCGACGAATGGTGTAGAAATCATTCATCGTCGTTGGCCATCATAACAAATGAAACCATTCAATCCGCCATAGCAGCGTTTGTTAACGATTCTTCTGTCATACGTAATTTGGATCTTATTACAAATGGCTATCGATATAAAGAAAGTAATTGGACGTGGACCAATGGAAGACAATCAGGTGAATGTTTCAAAAGTTAAATGGTTTCGATCACATGTAGGGGGCTACGCTATTGTGTCTAGAAAAAATCAGTTGATCGGTCAGTCACACATACATCCATACATATACATACAGACATTCAGGACTACATTCCCGCGTGCATACTTACATACATATTCAAACACGAATATTTATATGCAGCACAATCGAAATAGTAATGGCACATTTTATATAGTGCTTCCATAAGGAAACTCCGGGGAGTTGTTCCTGACCTCACAAAACAAGACCACGATCAAAAATAATTGCTTGCAAAATAGAGGTAGAGAATGGACACGAAGTTCACGTGGCAGTTTGCACTAGAGCTGTACCGATAAGGCTGTTTGTCGATTATTCCGATACCTCGTATATCCGATCAAAGTAATAACCGATATCGCGTATGAAGCCGATTATTTTATTATCACCCAAAAACTACGCATACGACGTTATATATAAGGGCTATTAGGGAGTTTCCAGTGAATCCAGTCCTGTGTATAATAGGTAATTGGTTTCTACGATGTCTGCTAAGTAGTGCAATGCTAAATATAAATCAATAATAAGAAACAAGACATAGATACTTGTGCTCATTTTCTATTTGTAACGATTACTGTGCAAAAAAACGTCAACTGTAATATAATTTGCATCGGCGCCGATACGTTTTCGCCGATACCGATTATGCCGATGTCTCTAATAATCGGCCCGATTACGAATGCTCCCGATGCATCGGTACAGCTCTAGTTTGCACGGCAGTCTCCTCTAGAACAAGGGACCGACTACGCCAAAACTAGCACGTTGCATTTGTGAGAGAGCCGGATGGATGGACATTCAGATCATTTTGTGTTGCATTTACTAATACTGAGTGTATATATCACTAATGTGGAAATGAGATAGGCCTGCACAGGGGGCAATACCATTGTCAACACTACTGCATCTAATGCATAAAGCATGCATGCACATTGCACACATACATAATATATTCATACATACATACGTATAAACATAATGTATACTAGTATACGACCATATGCACGTGCTGCAAACGTACATACATGCATATATTATTATGTGCATGCACGCAGGCTTACTTCTGTTTAACTCTTACGCATGTCGCCGGTCGTGCGGAATATTTTGTCTAAATGCAGAATATGGTCCATAATTTCGAACATGTTGGAGTTTACCGGCGCTAAGTTTTGGCTACCGGATTTCTTTGTCGCTTTGCCACGGATTTTGTACATTGAGAAGGTATTTGGTTCGCAAATCGCCTTGGCCCACGTGGCCCCACCAAACACATCCTTTGATGTACGCTCGAGTCTGGGCTCTGGAATATAGGAACCGTGTATGCCGCCTCTAGCCGGGTGTTTTCGTATCAGCGGAAAACGACCGACACGGGGTCACACGGGTCATTGGAGTGTCCTCGACTGTTATTCATTGGAGGCGTTTCAATCTATTGACCGACACGCAACGAATGAGTCTACGTACTCTTACGCCTAGAGGCCCTAGAGGAATAGCCGGACGTGCGTGGTCTTCCACCAATGAGGGGACTGATTCGGGGCCGTTTTAAGGTCGTCGTAGGCCTTAGGCACTCTTGCATTCGTAGACCCCAACTCAACTGCCAAGTGCCAACTCTGCATTTAGATTAAACGCATTAACATTATTGTAATTATAATTGTAATCACGACAATCTATATAGCATTGTTCGTAGCAAGATATTTCTAGGATGCTTTCACACAAACACACGCAACTGTCTACAGTCAGCGCAAAAGCATGCTCGGGGTTTTTACCTAGCAAGTAGAGTTTTAACTGTTTTTTTTAAACAAAAAACATTTAGCTTCCTGATTCTGAGCAGGAAGGCTGTTCCAAGCACGCGGGCCAGCGGCCCGAAAGGCCCGATCGTCATTCTTAGTTTTTGTTGCTGGCACGAAGACATCAGCGGACTTTGCTGATCACAATCGCGACCTATTAGGGTCGTCCGATAGCGGCCTGATGTTGTCTGCGAGGTAGCGTGGAGCGCAGTTGTTCAGACATTTGTGCACCATGATGCAAAGTTTATATTTGATCCGCTCGCCTATTTTGAAGCACTGAAGATCTTGGATCGCGGTTGTAGTGTGGTCGAACTTTTTTAGTCTCATGAACAGACGAGCAGCAGCGTTGATGACCGCCTGAAGCCGAATGATACTGCGCTTTGGAAAGCCAGTAAAGGCGGCATTGCAGTAATCGATTCGGCTCAGGATTAAACTATGCACCAGATGGCTAGTCACATCCTGTGTGAGAAACTGAGAAATAGCCCTCAGCTGTCTCAAGAATCCGAAGCTGGTCCTCACGAGCCCTGTGATATGTGACGTCATTGATAATTCTCTGTCGAGGTAAAGGCCGAGATCGCGAACCTCGTTCCTTGGCTCGGCTGCATCCGCAGCAATGACGAAAGGGCTTCGATCCTATTTTTCCACCCTGCGTGAGGACGAGCACCAAATGAATTCTGACTTCGATGAATTGAGCTGCAGTCGATTGCATTTCATTCAGTCTGTGATGTCACTGATTCAGTTAATTGAGATGGACCGCAGATGCTGTACATCTGTGGAGTCAGGACGGCAGAATCCATAGACCTACGAGTCGTCCGCGTAGAGATGACCATGCATTATCTTAACATAAACTGCTTCAGTACAAAAGTTATTAAATTTGAATATTTGAATTTGCTGTTATTTGCAATTTTCCTTTTACCATTTTCCGGTCAATCATTCAGTATCTGATTTTCAGAATTTCAGACTTTCGTAGGCCCTTGAAAGTTCCGTAGGCCCTAGGCACAGTGACTACTCTGCCTAGTGGATAAAACGGCCATAGACTGATCGGCGGCAGGGTCTTCGTTTGCTGCGAAAGCTGTCTCTATAGATATAGCCACCAGAATATGGGAGCGTGTATATATGCATGCATGCATGCACGTATGTATGAATGTGTTCATGTATGCATAAATAAATGCATGCATACATGCATACATAAGTCTATCTATGTATATATTTATTTCTACACACAAACGGAAATGCCTGTGTATTGAATTATTTGAATTCAAGAATGTTTATTTTGTTGAAGATATTTATCCGAATTCGAAGAACTATCACTACGCCTACTTTGCAGTCTCAACATTCATGAATTTTACTTTACTCAGCGGTCATCCTACTTCCAAAAGAAAATTCATCTGCTCCTACATGTACAACCTCAGCCACTGTAAGGAAATCAGAGTGTCTATGCTGAAAATGCGCTATAAAATTTCGCATTGAACTATTAGCATCCCATTAGTGGAAGACAATTTTTTATGAAACTCAAAAGGTATAAAATTAAAGTCATACGGAGGATTGCTCTATGAAGACCTGTCCGGGATCCTTAAGCTTTCGAGCTCGCTAAGTTGTTGTTGGGCTGCTTTCTTATTCCGCCAGTTGTAATCTACTATGACATTATGATGGGGGATATTAGATTAGTTATGATTCGATATTATTTTAAGATTAGCTTTATAAATTAAAAAATATACTGCCAACCTCGTTTGTTTTCAACCTCAACTATTATTGCAGTTAGGTTGTAATTAGAAAATTGTGTAGCGATTCCTCATATTAGTAGAAACTAACCACTACGCTGGTTTAAAGAGAGTGAGGTATAATCAAGAACATTCAGTTCATCAGTTAGCAAGCAGTACTCAGATAATTATAAAACACTCCACTGTATGGTTTCCACACATACAGCTAATCCAGCAGATGTTTGTCCAAAATTGATAGAGAACACTGTCTTCAGAATTCCGTGACTGCGCAGAAGCGAGGATGAGTAACTACTATGATCCGCCACTATAGACACACGGTTGTCTCGCCGTCTAGCAGCTCCTCGCAGTTGGTAGATGATCAACTTTCGAGCCAAGTTGTATATACAGATCTTAGGTACGAGTGCTTGCAGAAACTCTACGCCGCATCCGGCTGATGCTACTTCGAAGACTCTTTTGGTTCTTTCTTTGAAGATTTCAACATTTTCCTGGTTGCAGACTTTTGCCCATGACGATGTCAGAATGAAAGGCAGAACGACAAACGCAGATCAGTTCTTCGTAGCTGCATAAGTTAACACAACATGAGAAATATAATTAGTCGCGACTGAAGTGGGCTTAAAGGGCTAGATCTTGTCAGTTTACAGACTATTACTGTGTATGTTCGAAGAACGATGTGTGAAAGTTTCAGATTCCAGTTGTCGAGAAGGCCATAAACAGTTGGGAAGGAGATGCTACAAAATGCACAACCAATCAGTCACTTGGTTCGACGCTAGAAGCACTTGCCTCAGAGAAGAAGGAAGTGACCTTGCAACTTTCGCAGATGGAATTCCCTCGCTTACTTCAGAATGGCGACGCACGGATGAATATTGGATTGGACTGCGCAAAGAAATTTGGAGTTGGAAGAATGCACGGAGTAAGCAGACAATGAAATACTATGCTTAGCCTTTAAATATGGTTCAAGATTTCTATTCCAGAGTTTTTCAAACTGTGGTCCGCGGACCAAGAGGGGTCCGCCAAGGATATGGCGGTGTCCGCGAGAGCGTTCCGTAAACATTCATTAATGTTTAAGACTGCATGGTTTCAGCATTAACAGCCTGTATTTTTAAATTTGGACGCTACTTATAGTGGGCCTGTAATTGTATGATCAATACGGTGCGATTGGGCATTCGATCACACCATTTTATGACGCTGTTGATAGTTATTTTACGTGATAAATTTTCCTTTTTAAATACTTGGGTCCGCGATCTGTGCCTGGAAAAAATAAGGGTCCCTGGTAAAAAAAAATTGACACTATTTTTCTATTCTATACTTTGCATTTGATGTATCAATAAATATGCCGCCAGTACACATACTGTAGATGTTTGGAGATTTCTTTTCCACCTGCGCCCCAATGCCAACTCAGCCATAATCATAGGCGTAGACTCTGGGGGGTCAGCCGGGGCACGTGCCCCCCCAATAATTGAGGAGCCGGGGCAATGCCCCCACAAAAATCGAGAGGAGAAATTCTTCAAATATTAAAATATTATGTTTCAATATAGACAAATTTCTTAAGAAATAGAAAAACAGAGACACAGAACTGAAATACCATCAGAAATTCATAATTAAAAGAAATATTTATTTTTATCTTCAATATCTTCAATATGAAACAAATTTACATGTAAACAAAAAACCCATTTCATGCGCATTAATGTAACACCGGAAGCCTCTGCTGACTGTCCACACCAGAGTTGAAAAAGTTTTTCGGTTTTGGATTTTAAACAAAAACTAAAGAAAACCACAATTTTTTTTTTAAATTTGATTTCTTATTCTTTAAGAAGTTTTTTTAGTAACATTGATTTAAATATTTTAATTTTCGGAAATCGCAACTGAATTAAGCTGAATTTGAGCTCTTGGTCGTGCCATTTTTCAAGATTTTTATGATCCGAAATCCGAAAATCTTAAAAACAACCAAAACAACAAAAACCATACAAACGAAAAAACAACAACAAAAAACAACTTTTCATCTCGAAAAAGCTTGGTTTTTTGGCACGTCTGGTCAAGACCCCATATGCCCCCCCCCCAATATTTTGGACAAGTTTACGCCAGTGGCCATAATGAGTACGCTGATCGAACTTGTCAGTAGGAAGATCAAGCGGACAAGTAGAGGACTTGACGTCTGCTCTCGTATGCAGAAGCTGAGAAATTAAGTCGCTAAACTTGTCCATTACTCTCTCAGGGCATAACGGACTGTTCCTCCTGCTTTTTTTCTTTTTCTTCTTCTACGTCATCTCCTTCTTCTCCTTTCTCTTGTTGTTGCTGTTATTCTTGTTTTTTGTTGACCGTATAGTGTCGATGGGAATATGAGACGGCAAGGGAGAGGACGCGTATGCCTAGGTTAAGAAAATGCAGTCGCTAACTCATCATGCCCATGGCTGCCTCGTGGCTAGCTTTGAGCAGTGCGTATGCCGAGCTAAAGAAAATGAAGTCGCTAACACTTCATGCCCATGACTGCCTCGGGGCTAGCATAAGAGACTGCTCATCATCATCATTATCATCATCATCGTCGTCGTCGTCGTCATCATCATCTTCATTACAATCATCATCATCATCATCATCATCATCACCGTCTTCATCTTCATCTTCATCATCATCTTCTTCTTATTCTTCTTATGCTTGTTGTTCTTGTTCTTGTTCTTGTTCCTCTTCCTCTTCCTCTTTTTCTTCTTCTTCTTCTTCTTCTTCTTCTTCTTCTTCTTCTTCTTCTTCTTCTCCTTCTTTTATAATTTACTAATAATAACACATGTGTATGTGGTGCCATAGTAGAACCCAAATGGCCATCGAGGATACTCTTGCGTCGAAGGAGCGGAAAGGCAACAACGACATAGCAATAATGATGATGATGATGATGATGATGATGATGATGATGATGATGATGATGATGATGATGATGATGATGATGATGATGATGATGATGATGATGATGAGGCACTACACTCATTGAGGCAGTATGTTGTTCTTCTAGCATATTATGCAGATATAAAATACTCCAACTGGGACGATAGGAACCCAGACTTTGCAGAGGGCGACTGCCTGCGTCTGGAATCAAGGGCTTTCAAGTGGAAAAACTGCAATTGCTTACGAGAGTATCGCTATGTCTGCATTCAACGTTAGTCACAAGTGAAAATACTTGCGTCTCATTGTAAAACTATACAAAATAACAGTACAGTTAGATGTACACCGAACATTCAACTCTTGAACTGTTGAGCCAATGTTCTATGTTGTGAATGTTCTCGATATTTCGTCTTTTCACTTACCAGTATATGCAAAAATAGTGTAAATGCTATTACTTGTATACACGCCGGTTGTATGCCAATCTTTCCTGTTTCGCCGCCTGCTTGTAACACGATGAGTAAGTAAGTCAGTCATTCAGTCATTGTTTCAGTCAACCAGTCAGTAAATCAATCAGTTAGTTAATCAATCAGTCAGTCAATCAGTCTGTCAGGCAGACTAACTAAGTAAAGAGGAGATCTAAGTATTTAGCCTAAGCGAGAAGTGTCGTGCCAAATACCGGTCATATATTACAGCGAGTAAATATGTGCGTAGGCGACACTTTCATAATGCTGAATGCTCGATTATCAATCAAAATTTATATAGCGCCCCTTCAAAGTCTCTACTCAGAGATTATGGCTGAGACTTGTCGAATCGTATAGCGAAACCTCTGATATTATTTGCTTTGCTCGGCATTTTACAACTTTTCAACATTCGTGTCGCTATTCAGCGCATCTTTGAACAACACAGTCTAGTCATCATACTTCACTCTCTGATTAAGTCTAGTGAATTCTATAGCCAGAGGCCGGCCTTAAATATAGTTCAATCTGACACGACCTGGCGCTTGTAAATTTATATGCTGATGCTGTGAGCTTAGCTTTATTTGACGCTTTAAAGCTTATGATTACTGAAGCGAACAGCAACGCTTGAGTTTTTCTTGGCTGTTATTTTGTTAAATTAAAATTATAATAATAAACAATAAATATAAGTAATTAACCATCATGGAACGCGACCGTCCCTGGTTAATTATCATTATTTTTACTTATTTTCTGTTTTTATTATTGTGACTTGGCAATTTCTTTCGCGCCTATATTTAATGCGTAGGCCTAATGCATCAATCCAAAGACAAAGAGCCCATCAAACATGCCAACGAGAATGTTTTCCAACTGGAGTTGAAACACGCTTGTCTATAGCTTGCTAAGCTTGATCATTTGACATGAATGACGTGTTTTTTCTTCATATCTCAATTGGCCCATGTGGCTCTTTTACGAAGTGGAAAAATGGAAGAACACGAGGAAAGGAGGAGACGGAGAGTTATAAAAAAAAGTAATGGGGTAGCAAATTAAGGTAAAACAGGAACACCGGGGAGGCCAAAATCCGCCTTATCCATTATGTCATTACATGAGGCACAAGGCATTAATAAATGCTGGTCTTAGGGGAAACCGTAGTTATAAATCCTAATCCACTGGTGAAATCCAGTCGAAATCGGATTATTCAGATAAACCAGAAATCAAGTTACGGTGACTTTAAACCTGAAGTCACTAAAGTACTGATTAATGCTGGATCGATTTCAGCCAACTGTATCCCAACAATGTAGTAATACTTTGTTCAGTACCAAAGCATTCCGATTTGCCTGCAATGTGTCTGACAAATGAAACTTTTAGATTATGCCTCGAGATTGGCATCAACTTTGACAACATCGACAAAAATTACAACAACGACAAACAAGTCAACTTCTTCGCCAAAACTAAAGACCACTCAATCCACGACAACTACCATCTCTACCGTTGGTGATTCATCTTCTCAGTTTCATTCAACTCCGATTCATACTCTGGACGAGAATTCCAGAAGCAAGGCTTCAGAAGACCCACCGTTTGCTATAGAATCCCTGCAAATTTCAGGTACAACATTACGTAACTTAATTCTGTCACCGTCAGTCAGGCCAATCAATAAAAAAATATATGCGACGCTACGCGTGCTACTTCTGGAACTCATGCCATCGGTTCGTTTCCCTTGGTCTAGTGGTTAGCGCGCTGGATTGTCTCCCGAGAGGTCAGCGGTTCAAAACCCAGGTAGGGCACAAATTTATTTATGCTTATTCCATCCGCACCCTTTGACAATTCGGTTAAATAAGAACACTGAGCGCACACAATTGTTGGGAGAACAGATGGAGAGGATCCGCCCTTATATCCCAACTTAAGAAAAATGCCACTTTCACGGAACTAGTCATGTATTTATTTGCGTTTGCACGCACGGGTGTACGAATGTATGTACGTACGTAAGTATGTATGTATGGCTCCCTACCAAGGTCCGCCAAATACCGATTGGTCATTTCACTCTGTTTCTTACTGTCCTCAAACCTGCGTTGTTCGACCCTGGTTGGGCTGGGAGTGCTCCTGAGTAGGCAATCGTAAAGGGGCGCTATATAAAACTGCCTTTATAATAAACTTTAATAATGTATGTATCACAGAGTCAAATAAGGCGCAATAAAATGCAATAAAATGCAAACGCAGACATGCAGATGGTTTGGTTATGGGTGCAGTGATACTGTTCAGATTAGAGTTGCAGTCAAGATGTAGGAAGATATTTGGCAGAAGCATATGCACAGATACCGGCTAGAGAGTAACGTTAGGAGATCACTCTTGGTAGCGGTCCAGATGGAGTCTTAGTAGGCCTACATCGGTGACGCAAGACACGGTCGCTGGGGTCTAAAATATTTCCCCAACGGACATTCCCTCTGGACATTTCCTCCACGGACATTTCCCCCTTAGGAACATTCCCCCGGACAATGCAAAACAAAATTTGTAAATAATTATAGGATAAACATAAATAATCCAGGCTAATGCTCTTCGAAGTAACATCAAAAGCAGCTAAATAATACATTGATTAAAGTTCACAGCTCCACAGCTTGAAATTAAAAGCTATTTAGCAAATAACCCAGACTCGATCGCAGGCTGAGGTGCATCGCAGCGATAATGTTCACATCAGAGTTGCAGTCAAGATGTAGGAAGATACGCGGCAGAAGCATTTGCATAGATACCGGCTAGAGAGAAACAGTAATGGATTACTCTTGGTAGCAGTCCAGATGGAGTCATACGTCGGTGGTGCAGGACACTGTCGATGCACCTCAGCCTTTGCGGAACTGGAGATACAGAGTTAGCTCGGGCATCGAAGCTTCAGGCACAATTGGTCAGTTTTGAGGTACAGGCGGTTCGTACACAGGATAGGGCAGTTTGCAGGAATGATTATGCTACGTAAAAGATTGAATAAGTCTCTAGACGACAAAGAGAGGATAGATTTAGCACTAGGTATCAAAAGGCTGGCTAGCTAAGTAGATTAAAAACTGAACGACAGAATAGGGTAGGAACACCGAGGTATAGGGAGGAAGAGAGTGGATGATAGCTCCGCGGCAGGCTGTTGGAGAATAATGGAGGTGGGAGGAATTCGGAGGAAAGAGGCGCTCCACAGCCTGCGCGAAATCACCAGGAGCGTGGAAAAAAAGGATATAATGAAAAGTGAGTTAGTTGGGGAAATGGAGTCGTAAGAAGAACATCGCAGGAAATCGACTATTGCAATAAAACAGCGTTAATTAATTGATTATGTGCAGGTATAACAAGAAGTGGTTAAGATATCGGTATATCAAGGAACATACTTACTTATTTACTTACTTACATACAAAGTACTAATTATGATTTTGTATTATTTGGTGGAGACCGGTGGATCGCCCTTAACCTCTGGCTGCCATAATTATTTCTCTTTCCTAACAACAGTCCTTCTACCATCTGAAGGAATGGTTAACCAGCACCTGTTAACCAGCATGTATTTCAGGCCTGCATGAGCAGAGCATCTGTTCCGTCAGGAGTTAATTAACACTGCTTGCCAACGTACATAGATTATTAGTTTAGCGTAACGGTATAGGCCTACATATATATTTATTCCTTAAGAGTGACCGCATGTGCTAGTTCCGCAATTAACAACAAGGCCTGAGTTCTTGCTGATCGCATGAAATTATCTTAATTATTACCAGTATTGCCATTCGTACGTATTTATTAGGCGGCACTATGTATAACTACGCGTCTATCACGTCGCTATAAATATAGTTAATTACAAGATGGCATTTTAATATCATTTGAGCCAATTAATATCTCCGTTCGATCGCTAAACTTTCAGGTGTATTTTCGCAACCTCTAGGATTAAAGCTTACCGTGTTTTGACAGTCGTTTCGTGTAATCATTTATTGGTTCATACGAAGCAATCACTCAATTAGAAGTGGTTTGGAATTCGAAAAGGCCAATATCTAAACGATAATGAGTCAGTGTTGAAAAAGCACATTAGCGGTATCAATGACTGAAGTTTATTTCATACATTCTACACTCCCTTCTTTATTTTTGGCTAAACAGACTCTTTAGCCGTCTGGTGTTAGATTACTAGTAGTTAATTCTAAGCCGAAATATTTATAAATACATTGCTATGTAGCACAGTGTTTTAATCAATCTGAGCATAACAGAGAGGCTAAAGCCTTAAGACTTATTAGTCCAGGACGTGTCATTGCTGAATGTAGCTTGAAAAAGTATGGGGGCGTGCATTCATCAGTGGCCAGGACTAGTGTCGGTAGGAAGGTTTACATGTAAGCGTAGTAAGTTATAACGCCATTTAAACGATCGCATTAATTATCGCCTATATCGTCAATTTCGTGGATATTGTGTCTTTGAGGAACGTATTCGTTTGTATGTACTGTTCATTAAGTTTGAGGTTTAAGAGTTTTTGCAGTGCGTTTCATATACCTAAGGGACAAATCGTGGTCATTCATTCAACCTTCAGTTTTAACGGCGTAGCAGACGTTGGAGGTATTGCCGAAACGGACGGGAAAGAACTGTCACGGGCCAGAGCAAAAACAGCCAACCAGAACATTGACCTATCAGAGTGGGTCAACAAAAAAGCAACATGGCCAACAGATCAACCCTTAATCTGACACACTAACGAATTACGTAAGAAACGCAATCTCATTTAATCATTCATCGTAAACTTAGCGGTTCGTACCTGTATTATTTCCGACATCAATCCGTGCAAAGTTTAAGGCATCCAGCTTCTAGTTTGAGCTCTATTTTCATCACTCATCCAGCTTCCTGACGGACTCCATTTATTGACTATGTAAAGTTGTCTGCGCGCACCTGTCTCGCGTCTCTTTGGAGATTTACTGACCTTTCCCGCTTAGTAGGCGCGATTAATGAAAATATAAGAAATGAAATATCGTCTCAACAGCAAGGTCATATGCAGGACTTACGAAGCCCAAATCACAATGTTTCCATATTGACTTCATATATCCGACCACATGGTGCTCGATAATATAGTGGTTAGTGTGTTGGACTGTCAATCGAGAGGTCGGGGGTTCATATCCCAGCCAGTGTAGAAATTTCTTTCGAGATTTATGTTCCACCTGCACCCACTATTCAAATCAGCTATGTTGAGTTCACTGACAATATTATACTGTCGGCTGGAAGACGAGACGGCGAGGGAGAGGACTGGCAACCCACCCTCGTATGCCGAGGCTAAGAAAAAATGAAGTGGCTAACACTTCATACCTATTGCTGCCTCAAGGCTATCTGAAGGGACTGCTAACAAAATAACGGTCCCATATAGGTGCATAAATGAAGATTAGGCTATACAGTAGGCAATGTCAAGCCCATGTAAGGAAATTTTGATATGGGTTTTTCATGGGTCCTATACTATATGACCATGCTATTGGGTCAGACGCTGGTTTTTGGTTTAGCACATCCAATGAAGTGGCGCTATATAAATTTGTAATCAAATCCATTATTACAATTACAATCTCCTTTCTAATTATGCGCGACTATGGACTAAGAAAACTATGATGCTTATTTCCATCGACGTCTCACTGTTTAGTTGAAACCGTTTACTGATTAATCAACAACAGAAATATAGAAGCATATTATAAGTTGTCGATAGCAACGTATCTAATGTACAAGGATTCAACCGATGACGCACCAAAACCAACATGCCGCAAATGGATCAATACTCAGAAGGTCAGTCCACCGAGACACAGATACACAGGACATATATGACAAAGGACCACCAACGGACATAGGCTGATGCTCTGCGCTTAGCTTCACAGTGGCGCTTTAGAAAATTGGAGATTACGATTTCGATTACGAGACAGTGATATTTTACTTCTGAAAATAATTCCTAATTCAGTTTTAATTCAGTTCTGAGCTCTTGAATTTTACTTCTAATTCTAATTTTACTTCTCAAATAATTTTACTTCTCATTCCTATTTTAGTTCTCAAACAATTTTACTTCTTATTTTAGTTTTCCAAAAAATTACTAATTTCCGCGCTGTAAAAGTATGCAATGCTTGCATAGAGAAGCATACCAAACTTGTGTCAATAAAGAAAATACTCTTTGAAGTAAAACAATGGGTGAACATTAGTCTAACAATGTATTGTGATTAATGCTCTTATGCCAGCGTGTTACCATTCATCTATCCCCTGCCCAAGACTTGTATCGCTTGTATTTCTTTAGCAAGTAATGTTCCACAAATTCCATCATTTTCCCCGTTTAGCAGGTCTATTTGGAATCTATAGAAGATCCGCCTATACATGTAGCTTCGTGATAATGATAAACCCGAAATCGGGCTATCTCGCTTCCTTCCGGCCAAAATTCTCGATAAACTCATAGGCCTAATTTAATTTTGCAATTTAATGATCAAACCCGAAATAAAATGGCGTATGAAATTGAGGTCGTTGGTATGCAATTAAGTGGAACAATTATTAGACAACGAAAACCAAAGATAGATTACGGCTAACTGTAGCCTACATCGAGAATGGTATGCACACCGTCTTCATCTCAACCGAAGTTTTCCAATGGATTATGTGTTTGGATCTCGTGCAAGTTTGCTGGCCTTTGTTTCAACATAAGCGCCACAAGAAGTAAAATGATTTTAGTTCTGAAAATAATTCATAATTATGTTCATAATTTTAGTTCAGCAAATAATTCCTAAATCAATTCCTAATTTCGTTTTTGCTGCTGAAATAATTCCTAATTTTACTTCTATATTCGTTAACGAAATCATTTATTTCTACTTCTAATTTTAGTTTTCGTTAACGAAAATATCACTGTTACGAGATATATTTAATAAGCCACGATCAATACAGAGAGCCATGCTGTGAACCAAGTATCTGAACTCAAAGTACTTACGGATATACAATACATACATATGTATTCTTACTAAGAATATGTTGCAAACCATACCCTATTCTCTTTTCTCCTCTCACCTCCCTACCTTCAATCGCTACTAACTCCTTACATCCCTCCTCGTTGCCTGCGATCATCAAGTACGGGTCTTTTAACTGAGCCACCATGCAGAACAGTCATGGACTCGCGTGCATTCCATGCCTCAGCTCTAACATGGAGAATAGACAGAGCAAAGCATGGGTCTTTGTAGGTATATATATATATATATATATATATATATATATATATATATATATATTGATTCAATAAAAAGTAAGCCAAACTTTTATATATATATATTGATTTATTGATTCAATAAAAAGTAAGCCAAACTTATATATATATATATATATATATATATATATATATATATATATATATATATATATATATATATATATATATATATATATATATATATATATATATATATATATACAATAATATATATCAGTCCCTCGGGGCTGACACGCTGGGAGCGCCTCTGAATAGTCTATACTGTGAGAGGCGCTTTATAAATAATCATATAAGATAAGATATCTATATACACGCATGTACTGTATATATATATATGCATGCATGCATGTATGTATGAATGTATGCTTGTATGAACGTATGGATGCTGTAAGTATATATGCTGCATGCATCCACGTATGTTTGTATGTATGTATGTACACGGTGATTCAATAAAGAGTAAGCCAAACTTTTTTTCATATAAGTACTTCTAACATGAATACAGTATTTAATATTTTTGTGAAGAAACTTTCAGTAGTATAGTTTGATCATTTAATTAAAGAAGATGATAATGGCGCCATTGGGCAACGTTTTCTTCAGTGCGTGATGACCTTCGTCTGCCAATACCAATGACGTGGACGACTGACCCGGTTACACTAATTTTTCTAAGCAATTTATCTAATCCGCTTCTGGTCCAATGTTTTTCTGGAAACTCTCGTAGAAATTGACGGCTACAACTGTAATCATTGGATTTCCTCAAACCTTTTATCACGTGTAAATCCTCTTTACTAAAAGGCATTTTTTCGGAATTGCTAGTTTCTTGTTTATGTTTTCTATCGCATTATCGTCTGCTTTTTTAGTTGGAAATAAAAACCAGAAGTCATTAAGATAAAAAAGAGTACGTATGTGCATATTTTTATTTTGAAAATATTATTAATAAAGTATAGTTCAAGTTTAATATTTGTTTATAAAGTTTGGCTTACTTTTCATTGAATCACCGTGTATTTATTATGTATGCAGGCCTATGCATTAATGGATTTATGTATACGAGTTCAATATTAGATAAAATTACAGAGTTCAGAGTGGTTGAGAAGACATGCAATTTGCGTGTTTTAAACACTGTTCAGTATATGTACGAGTGTTTCCACATGTTTAGCCACTTAATGTAGCGCATTTTCATTATCTCTCCGGTTTGATGGATATGTTTATTGAAGATTCTCAGTCAGTGGAGTCCAAAGTAAACTATGTTCGAATCCTGTTCAGTTCCTTTGCTTTGACTATTATAGATGGCGTCGGCCAAAATAGATTCAGGATGTTAGGCGTGAATTTTCTGATACTGAATATTATTCTGCTGGCATCTATAGTTTAATACGTACATATCGATAAGTTACAGGATGCGAATCGGGAGCAGATGTTTGGAAAACGTATGACGTTGTATGGAATGTCTATACATTTGTGCAGTGAATCGCAAGGGTTGAGAATCTTTTTGATCGGCTGAACTGCTTAGGTTGTTTAAAATGAAGATTTCTCGCATTTATTTGTTTATATGTGGTAAGTGGCCTAACTTTACGCTATTTATTTGTTATACGTATGTTTTAAATGATTTTCTCTGCTTAATAAACGAAGGCATATGTTCTCTATGCTGGGAACTGCAGGAACACAAAGAAAACATTCACTTGGAGCCCTATTTCAATCAGCTGATTCATTTTTCTTTCTTTTAGCCATAACATCCGAAGCAGTGTGATTTCTACTATCTTCTTCTTAACATGTATTTTCTCCACAAGTTCATGTTGGCCCTAGTCGTGTGTTTTTCCTAATAGATATTAATCACAAATAACAACATGCTTTAATGGAAACTCGTGCATGTTGTGGTTATATCCTTGATGCTGATAAAATAAATGATATTTTGAGAGACAAGAACTGTTTCTGAATGCATGACATACTCGTTAACAGGGAAAGAAATGTACTTTGCCACAGCCTGATATAGGCCTACAAAATAAAGTAGACAGGTCCATTATTATTTTCATGAGTCTTTATTTTGATTGCGTGGTGGTTCAATTAGGCTATGTATATCCACACATATAATAAATTAGCCTTACTGTGTTTCTTTTCTTTAGCGAATTTTGTCGCAAGCATCGTTGCCTATTACAGAAAGTGTGACGAAAAGTTTTCACTCTGCTTGATTACAAACACCGACAATGAGAGCGAATTTAGACTAACTCGGCAGTTTCGAGCCGATGAATGGTGTAAAAATTATTCATCGTCTCTGGCCATCGTAACAAATAAAACCGTTCAATCCGCCATAGAAGCCTTTTTTAACGATTCTTCTGCCAGACTTAATTCGGAGCTTATTACAAATGGCTATCAATACGATAAAGATAAGTGGATGTGGATCAACGACATACAATCAGGTGAATGTTTCAAAGGGAAAACGGTCAGTCGGTCATTCACACATACATTCTTGCATACATGCTTACATCCATCCATCCATCCATCCATCCATCCATCCATCCATCCATCCATCCATCCATCCATCCATCCATCCATCCATCCATCCATCCATCCATCCATCCATCCATCCATCCATCCATCCATCCATCCATCCATCCATCCATACATACATACATACATACATACATACATACATACATACATACATACATACATACATACATAGATACATATCACATACATACATACGTACATTCAGATATACATAGTTTACATAAATAACATAGCTGCGTTGCATTTGTGAGAGTGGGGGAGGATGGACATCCAGATCATCTTGTGCTGGATTTACAAATGTTGAATGTATGTATCACTAATGCTGAAACGAGAAAGGCCTGCACAGACGGCAATACCATGGTAAGCATCCAAATGCATACAAACATATTAATGTGTGCTGCGAACGTTGTCAGTAGTCGTACCTCCACCTTATCGAAGCAACTTCGACAGAAGACTTTGAACATCTGTTTAATGTATACATGCGCAGTAGGGTGTGTCTATAATTTGAAGTTTCAAAATTAATATCGGCCAGGTTGTTTTTGTGTTCCACCTTGAGAAACATTAACATTTGCCAAATTAGATGAAAATCAAAAGAGATTTAGAACTGGCGCAAAGCCCGGGAAAAATTACCACTTAGAAAACAATGTCATACATTGTGATTCTCGAAGATCCAAACAATTTCAACACTTAAACATAAAAAATAAGGCCAAAGCAAACCAAGAACCTTTAGTTATTTGTCATTACTTAGTCCCTTTAGTGCTTTTGGGAATCTATTTCGATGGTATTCAACCATTTGAAGAACAAATTGTTTCTCTCCCTCATTTCGAACCAGGGCTTCATTGAAGGACTGCATTAGAGCCACTCCTCTCTCCGCTAAATCGTTCGTCACTCTTAGGGCGGATATGATGTCTTTCGCCTCATTGAACAAATGCTCTGACTCCCATTGTTGTGGATCTCGATCAAGAAAGCGTAATCGAATTTGAGGAGCTGAAAAAGTTTGATGGTAGAAGTGGTAAAAAAAAATCGGATAGCGCTTTTGTAGATGGATCATGTATGGGAGGAAGCCTCTTTGGAGGTTCGTCGGATCCCTGATTGTTGCGCATGTTATAGACCATGCGCTGTTTTTCGTCGAAGGTGACTGAATCGTCAAAAAAGCTGAGGCCAACCAAGGTCTCCGACAAATACCAAAGGTGTCGGGAAAATGCTGTTAGGGCGACCTGTGAAACTTCCTTGTCTGGGTAAGTATGGATTGCCTTCAAGAATTGAAGATCGTTCCTTGGGGCTTCATTGGGTGATGTATAGGTGAACCAGTACTCCACGTAGGTTGTGGTCACAAAAAGTGAAACTCGAAGTAGGTGATTCCACATCTTTTGAGAGTAAGATTGTCGAGATTCCCCCTGGTGTTGTTGAATGGGAAACTGCTCTCTGAAAAGCCACATCTTGATTCGCATAAACCGCACGTGCCATCCAACGAGCGCGGTGAAATGTCCCTGGGTAGCTGAACTTTATTCCTTTCGGTGGAATTCCTCCTAGGAAAATGACTGTTAGTTCTAGTAGCTCTTCGTAGTCGTCTCTGTGGTATTCAGCATTCAGTTGCTGCAGTGCGAAGGTGATGACATTCTCTCGAATTTCTTTGACTCTTTGTGCTGCGTCTTTATCCTCCATTGCTGTGCGATACTTGGTCTGATCGATTTGCGGCCAGAAGTCACGGAAATGACTGAAGAGTTCCAATTTTGGAGACCTTACAGAATCATGCAGTGAAAATACCTTTTCCAGAACAATTTCAGAAACATGATGTCGACAGGCAAGGTTCAAGAGGTCTTTTCCTAATTCCGTTTCCAGCTTGATGCATACGTCGCCCTTGCAACCCGTGTTACTCGCCGTTGTGTCGAAACACATGGCCACGATTCTGTCTTCCAATCCCCAACTTCTGATCTCGGCCAAACACGCATCTGCCATGAAGGCAGCAGTCCCGGATTGGAGTTTGGGGATGGGCAACAGTTTGGTCACATCCTTACCAGATACCATTATTGGAAGACGATCAACAAACACTCGTCCAGTTTCTGTAAAATCTGGCATGATCTTGCCGTCCCAGTGGATAGTAAGGGGAACCTTCGGATCGAAAGATTCACGAATCTCAGCTGCTAAGGCTGCACGGTTATCCTTCCTTGCTCGATGGATAGCAGAAGGACTGATGATCAGCTCACCAGCTGGTGCTGCATATAGATTGGATGCAGCGAGAGCAGAGAAAATGTGAGAGGCATTTCTGCTGCTGGTCTTGGTACGATCTAGAGCTGCTGCAACATCACGGGTACCGCGGTAACTACAGAGATTGTTCCCTTTCGCCGCTTTGGTGGTCCAGCTGACGTTGAAGGTTCTGGTTCTCTTTCTGAGCTATTTGATGACGCCTCTTCCTCAGATGATGTTGCCAACAGAGAAACCTCCGTCGCTACCGCCATGCTTGCACGATATCGTCATGGGCGAGGGAATTATTGTTGTAGACAGACTGCTCCGATCGGAAACCACGACATTATCTGATTCGCACAAACTCATTCGGGGATCAAACTCTTACCAACGGAGACAGCCACTCGGGTTAAATACCATGCTATTGATGTAGCACCAGGTGTCTCGTCTAGAAAACCACAATAGCTTAATTAATTACTATAATTATGTTGAAGATCGAAAACACGAAGAACAGACATCGTAACGTCTAAAATTTTGGCCAAAACCGAGACAGGTCACCGGGTTCCTAATTTCGGTCGCCTTGCGCCAGTCCTAAATGTTCAGCTGTCGCGATATAATTTCGGATATGTCGTTTATACGCTAATTGGCATGATAATTCGACCTGGCCGTTAAAAGATCTTTGAGTCAAAAAAATCATGTGCATCATAAAAACACCCTAATGCGCAGATATACGCATATATACCAACGTTCGTAGGGGGACGCGGTGGTGTAGTGGTGTAAGTCGGTGCCTTGTAACCGGAGGGTTGCAGGTTCGAATCCACCTCAAGCCACTGCGTAGCGACCCAAGTGCTTCTGAATCGTTGCTTCGATCTTATCGAATGTCTACGAATATACGGCACTCTAATCTCTAGAATTTATTTATTTATTTATTCATTCATGCATACTGGCAAATATACCTGTATGCATACATACAATGTCATACATACATACATAAATGTTTCTTATGTTGAAGATATTTTTCCGAATTCGAACGCCAACTATCGCTACGCCTACTTAGTATTCTCAACAGACAGAAATTTTACTCTATTCAACGGTCAAGCGACTTCCAAAAGAAAATTCATATGCTCCTACTACCTCTACCACTGTAAGGATATCAGAGTATCTGTGCTGAAAATGCGCTATAATAATTGCACACAGGAACTGGTGGCAGATCATTTATGAAACTGAAGAAGGTAGAAAATAAATGTCAGACGGAACATTGCGCTAGGAAGATCCTATACGGAGTGCTTCAACTATCGCGTTCGATAAGTTGTTTGCTGGGTCGTTTTCTAATTCTACCAGATTAGGCTTTCTGTAATCTGCCCTGACATTATGATAAGGACACTACGTAAATCATTAGATGTTAGTTTAAGGTTAGCTAAGCTTATATAAACTAAAAAAATAATCGGCCGACCTGGTTTGTTTTAAACCTCAACTACTATTGGTTGTAGTTCTAATTACAATAACGAGGTATGTCGATATACCTGACAACAAGTACTGTCGTGGTTTTCTTCCAATCTTTGTATTAAAACCGGTGCAACAATCAGGTTATTTGAAATACCCGGTTATTGTCACTTACTTACTCGAAAATTGGGTTATGTCCGTGCTATCAAGAATATTTTTATTATAAGGTTTATCGACGAACAGGTATGTCGACATACCTGGTTATTGAGGTAAGCCCTTCAATTATGTAGCGGTTTCTCAAAAGAAACTAGTAACTCCACGCTGGTCTAAAGCGAGTGAGGTGCCATCAAGAACATTCAGTTCATCAGATAGCAGCCAGTGCTAGGATAACTATAAAATTCTACAGTGGATGGGTCCCACACACACACGCGAGGAGCTAACCAACAGATTGCTGTCCAAGTTGACAGATAACTCTGTGTGTAGAGTTCCTTGACTGCGCAGAATCGGGGATGAGTAACGACAAATGATGTGCCATCCTGGACACAAAGGTTGTCTCACCGTCTAGCAGCTTCTTGCAGTTGATATATAACTCAGTGTCCGATCAACCTTCGAGCGAAGATGTATGTACAGAATACGGACTCGAGTGGTTGCAGAAACTCTACACCGCCTCCGGCAGATGTCACTCCTAAGACTCTTTTGGTTCTTCCTTCGACGAATTCAACATTTTCCCGGTTGCAGACTTTCGCCCAGGACGATGACATAATGACAGACAGAACTACAACTAATATGGCCACAGACATGCGCAGTTCAGTTCTTCGCTGCTGTATAAGTTAACAAACCATGATAAATAATTAATTAATCGCGATGCATGTAGGCCAAAAGGCTTAGATCTTGACATTTAGCACGAATACTGTGCATATTTTAGGAACGATTTGTAAAATTTTCAGACTCCAGTTGTTCAGAAGGCCATCAACAGTCGGGAAGGAGATGTTACAAAATTCACAACAAAAACGCCACTTGGTTCGACGCAAGAAGCATTTGCCTCAAAAATGGAAGTGACCTTGCAACTTTCGAAGATGGCAATTTCTCGCTCTCCCTTAGTTCAGATTTGAGACGCAACGATCAATATTGGTTTGGACTACGGCGAGGAATATGGGCCTGGACGAGTGGACGGTGTAAGCAAACAATTAAATACTATTTACGCTTATTATGTAAAATAACGTGGTCCAAGATTTCTATTCTATATTTAGCATTTGATGTATCAATAAATATGCTACTCCTGCATCTTCTCCTTTTTCTTTTTCATTATCTACTTCATGTCCTTCTACTTTCTATTTTGTTGTTGTTGTCTTCTTCTTCTTCTTCGTCGTCGTCGTCTTTGATGTTCTTCTACTTCTTCTTCTTGTAAAAGTACTAGGCTATTTCTAAATAAATAACTACTGGGGTATTTCATACAGAGCGTCTGTGGGCCAGGACATCACAAAATCTATGCCAGCAATTGCTTTACTTCAGTTAATGCCTCGTTAAATACATAGCGGAGTTAGAGCAGTTTTTGAACAAAATAATAATGATAACAGTAAATAATAATAATAATAATAATTATAATAATAATACCGGGAGGAGCGGAAGCAGCTGTCCACGCGGCCAGAAGATTCTTGGAAAATATGCCCGCAGATTCAATCCTTGTAAAACTGGACTTCCAGAATGCATTTAACAGCCTTTACAGAGACCACATGCTTTCGGCACTGGATGGAATCGCACCGGAACTAACCCCATACAGCCGATTAGCTTATGAAGAATCGACAATCCTACAGTTCGGGAATCACACACTCCTCTCACAAGTCGGCCCCCAGCAGGGCGACCCTCTCGGACCGCTTCTGTTCTGTCTTCCGCTGCAACCAATCCTACAGAAGCTGTCGTCGCCTTTGACGCTTGGCTACCTGGATGACGTGTCTCTGGGAGGAAGAACGACCGTTGTAGCCGAGGACATAAAGATGCTGGAACAAGAGAGCCGAAGAATGGGATTACAACTCAATTACACAAAATGCGAACGCATCACACACGCTAACGAGCCAACCGAGCATCTGATTCTGCAAAAATTCCTAACCGTGTCACCGAGAGCGGCTTGCTTGCTGGGAGCGCCATTGTCGACTGAGGACGCGCTAACAACAAGCCTAGAGTCCAGATGCTCGGAGCTGGAGCTAGCAATCTCTAGACTTGAAAATATCGCAAAACACGATGCAATAGTACTTTTAAGAAGCTCAATGTGCTATCAGAAGATGTTGCACACATTAAGAAGCTGCCCCTGTAGCGGCCATGTGCTACTTGAAAGGTACGACGACCTACAGAGAGAAGGCCTAAGCTCAATCCTCAACCTCAATATGACCGACAACCAATGGCTCCAAGCATCTCTACCAGTTAAGACCGGAGGACTGGACATACGTCGGGTGGCCTCGCTGGCGCTTCCTGCCTTTCTGGCATCCGCTGCGAGCACCCACGCCCTTCAGTCCTCTATGCTGGGATATGATCAATCCATCACTGACACAAGAGTAGAATCAATGCTGCAACAATAGAATGAGGAGAGCCAAATCATACATACAGATAACCATGCAGCACATAAACAATCATACTGGGACATGCCTCTCGTGAAGAATGCGATAGAAAGGTTGGATGCAGCTTCTGGTGACACGCAGCACCAAGCGAGAAGAAGAGCGTTGGCGGCGCCTCATGCCGGTGACTGGCTGTTCGCGCTGCCTTTGTCATCATGTGGATTGAGAATGGATGACGAGACGGTGCGAATAGTGACGGGTATTCGCTTGGGAGCGCAAATATGCGAGCCACACATGTGTCCCTGTGGAACGATGGTGACAGCGGATGGATCGCACGGGCTCTCATGTGTCCTCGGTCCCGGCAGAATGGCAAGACATGCGGCCCTGAACGATCTAATAAGTCGCAGCCTCACACGCGCTGGTGTGCCTAACATCAAAGAACCATCCGGACTCTCTAGATCAGACGGAAAGCGCCCCGATGGATTGACGCTGATTCCGTGGCGTCGGGGACGCAGCCTTATATGGGATGCCACTGTATCCGACACATTGGCCCCATCCTACCTTCACGTGACTGCAGCAGAGGGCGGAGCAGCGGCGGAACTGGCGGCTGCAAGAAAAACCATCAAGTACAACCAACTACTTGCAGACCACTTGTTCGTACCTGTGGCTTTCGAGACTCTAGGCCCCATTAACACCAGCGGAATGGACTTTGTTAAAGAACTGGGCAAACGTCTAACGTTAATTACCGGAGAACCCAGAGAGACTTGCTATCTCTTCCAACGCCTCTCTGTCACCATTCAACGCTTTAATGCAATTGCATGTCGAGGAACCTTTGCCCAACAGAATCTTGAAGAGGGAGAAGCTGTTCCATAATAACACCATAATATCTCCGGAATAGTTCTGACCACCTGAGGGATCATATTATTATTATGATCTTGATTGTACTGTCATCCTCTGATGTGATCTTGCTGTGTGCTTGTCGATTTGAATTAATAAAGATAATAATAATAATAATAATAATAATAATAATAATAATAATAATAATAATAATAATAATAATAATAATAATAATAATAATAATAATAATAATAATAATAATAATAATAATAATAATAATAATAATAATAATAATAATAATAATAATAATAATAATAATAATATGGCCACAGACACCATGCTGGGATCACCCTTCACTGGACATACTTGATGAAGTCATGAGACAAGGATTCGAGAGACTGTTCAATGTGCAATTGGACGAATCACAATGGAGACAGGCCACTCTCCCAATCAGAGACGGAGGATTTGGCATCCGAAGGGCCTCGATGCTGGCAACTTCAGCCTTTTTGGCCTCGGCTGCATCGACGGAGCCTTTGGTGGCCGACATCCTCGCATTGGACAGCTGGCACGAAACCTCCCGCGAGGAGGCACTGATGAAACGGAGCTCGACCATGCCTACAGACGGGCCACATACCATCTCCCAGAGGGCATGGGATAGACCTCTGGTGGAGATTGAAAAACTGGACTTGTGGAACGAAAAGAACGATCCATTGAACAGAGCCAGACTTGGAGCCGGTAGAGCTCCACACGCGGGTGACTGGATTTCGGCGGTGCCAATAGCGGCTTGTGGAATGTGCCTAGACAACGAAGCAATCCGCATTGCAATAGGCCTAAGGCTAGGCCTTCAGCTTTGTCAACCGCACAGATGTCAATGTGGAGACATAGTGGATCAAGGGGGTCTTCACGGCATGGCCTGTAGAAAATCAGAAGGGAGAGCCAGCCGACATTACCACATCAATGACATCATCTGGAGGACGCTGAGGAGAGCGGATATTCCCAGCGCCAAGGAACCCCAAGGGCTTGTAAGCTCTGACGGCAAGAGACCGGATGGCGCCACCCTCGTCCCCTGGGCTAGCGGCAAGTACGTGGCTTGGGACGCGACGTGCATTCACACCTGCGCATCCTCAAATCTTCAGGTTGCCTCTACGACACCGGGCGGAGTGGCGGAATTGGCTGCAGCCAGGAAAAGAACGAAATATGCTGGACTCCCGGGATCGCACATCTTTATCCCCATCGCATTGGAAAGCATGGGCCCACTCAATGAGCAGGCATTGGTGTTCCTCAGAGAGCTCGGGCGCCGCCTGTCAACAATAACAGGAGACCCGAGAGAAACCACATACCTGTTCCAGCGCCTATCAATCTGCAACCAAAAATTTAACGCAGTTGCGTTCACTGGCACATTCGCACAAATGGGGGAGGATGAGGCACAGTAAACCAATTTATCCACGCACCTTCGCAATCTCTAAGAGCCTGAGGGTCATACCTCGGGTGGCAAAAAAAATAAATAATAATAATAATAATAATAATAATAATAATAATAATAATAATAATAATAATAATAATAATAATAATAATAGTAGCAATAACAATAACAACAGCAATAATAACAGCAATAATAACAACAACAACGATGAAGCCACTAATAACGTTAACAATAACAATAATTCTGTTATCGACACTCATTAACGCAGTATATTGTTGTTGCAGATCATAAAGATATAAAATATTCCAGCTGGGACGATAGGAATCCAAACGCTACAGGGGGCGACTGCCTATGTCTGGAGGCAAGGACTGGCAAGTGGAAAAACTGCGATTGTTTTCGGGAATATCGCTATGTCTGCATTCAACGTTAGTTAACAAGTGAAAATTCATGCGACTGATCGCAATAGTTTACAAAATAACTGTACAGTTAGATGAACGCTGAACATGCGACTCTCGAACTGTTGAGCTAATGTATGTCGTGAATGTTCTCAATATTTTCTTCCTGTCAATTACCGACATTTGCAGAAAATAGCGCTAAAACACGCGTGTGTACTAGCTTACTCGACTTGATCAATGAACATAAATGACGTGGGTTTTCCTTTGTATTTTTATTCAGCCCACGTGGTTCAGTTACAAAGTGGGGGAATTGAAGAACGTGAGGAAAGGGAGGTAAAGAAAGGAATGGGGTAGCAAAATTAAGGTAGAACAGGACAACATCGTTATCAAAAGGCACAAGGCATTAATCAATGGTGTACAGTTGAAATCAGATCGATAAGAGAAATAAAAAATCAGGCTACGGTGGGTGGAAGCAAGATTAAGTGGATAAGTCTTCAGTTTAAACCTGGTGTCACTAAAGTAATGGTAAAAGCTGAATCGATTGCTGGTAAAGGTATTCCAACAATGTAGTAATACTTTATTCCGTACGAATTTCGATTAACCCGGACTGTATCTGTAAAATGAAACTTTTAGATTATGCCTCAGTTTTCACATCAACTGTGAAAACATCTACGACAAAAGTGACCACAACAACGACAAAAATGACCACAACAACGACAAAAATGACCACAGAAACGCCAAAAGTGAGCACAACAACGGTAAAAAAGACCGCTTCTTCGCCCAAACTAAAGACCACTCGATCCATAACAACTACCATAACTACAGTTGCTGATTCACTTCCTCAGTTTCATTCAAATCCGACTCATACACTGGACGACAATTCCAGAAGCAAGGTCTCGTCGATTACTTTCGAATCCGGGCAAAGTTCAGGTATAACATTACGATAATTAATTCCGTCACCGTCAGTTAGGCCAATCAATAAAAATATGTACGCGGCACAACGCGTGCTACTTCGAGCACTCATGCCATGGTTTCGTCTCTCTTGGTCTAGTGGTTAGCGCGCTGGATTGTCTCCCGAGAGGTCAGCGGTTCAAACCTCAGATAGGGCAGACATTTATTTTCAAATGTCTGTTCCACCTGCACCCTTTGAGAATTCGGCTAAATTAGAACACTGCGCACACTGTTCATGCGTAAATCCGACGTTGAGGGTGAGAATCCGCCCATATAAACCGAAGTTAAGAAAAGCAGTGGGTAGATCAGACGGTGAGGGAGAGGATCCGCTTTTATAATCAGGAGCTAAGAAAGTTGGCTGAATGACTGAGTCAATTTTCAAAGAAAATGTAACGTTTTTTCTACCTCACCAAAGTTAACTCCTTCTGAAAATACAGTCTTCGCACAATGAATGCATTTGCGTTTTCAAGTATGGGTGTACGAATGCATGTACGTATCTATGTGTGTATGCATATATGTACATAACTATGTATGTATGGATAGATGCATGTATGTTCGTCACGAATTCATTCCAATTTACCTGGACTGTATCTGACAAATGAAACTTTTAGATTATGCCTCAATTTTCTCATCAACCGTGACGACATTAGCGACAAAAATGACAAAAACAGCGACAAAAATGACCATAACAACGACGAAAAAGTCGACTTCGTCGCCAAAATTAAAGACCACTCAATTCACGACAACTGCTATCCCTACAGTTGGTGATTCATCATCTCAGTTTCATTCAACTTCGACTCATGCAGTGGACGACAATAACCGAAGCAAGATGTCACCGAGTACCTTAGAATCCGGGCAAATTTCAGGTATAACATAACGATAATTAGTTATGTCATCAATAAATGCATAGCACCTAATAGTAGTCCATCATGCAAAGGCGCATTAAATGGATCGAAATGAATTAAACTGACCACGCCAGATAACACACGCATACACGATGGAACTAAGTCACGTATCTATTTTGCTGAACAGTTCGGATCGCTCTTTTCTGTAATCCAACGATTGTGGATTCGAACCTGCTTAGCGACTTCCGAGTAACGACTCTGAACAAGTCATTTGTGCATATTTTATCTGGTGCGTCGGATTCAGACTTGTTGACCTCTGTGTACCTAATAAGTGCATTAAGCAATAAGTCCAAATAAATGAAATTGTGAGTGGTACGGTGTGGCAAACTATTATGGTGAAGGTAATTAGCAACTTTTACTGTACATCATGCACAATGCGTCAACAGAAAGCGCACCAAGATCAAGCCGCAGTCAGGTCAGTGCCCAGAAGGCAGTCCGATGAAACAGAGAGGCTGTCTATAGTGGATAAGCCAACTGAAAAAAGGTGATTCTCAAGTTAAGAGCGGACTGACATAAAGAGATCGAAAGAACAAACAACAAGCAGGAAGAAAGTTCCAACATTAAGTTCAAGCAACCGAAATTCTCGTCCGCCAAAAACAGCTTTAGTTTTGTTTTGGGAACATGCCTTTGCCTTTCATTTATGCGACCAATAAGCTTACAAGTTGTCGTAAACCACGTAGCCCGTATCAACAGGTTGTCATGGTTTTTTCCAGGTTGTCCGATTGTTTTTCGGTTGTGTTGCTATTACTATTCTTATTTATTATTATTATGCATTTATTAAGCGCCTTTATCTAACGACCAAGCATCAGTCGATGACGCTGAGCATTTGTGAATGAAGGATTTACTCAGGGTCCTTTCACAGTCACCGTCTCATGGGAGGAGGATCGAACGCATACTCTACGCGTTACAAGACGAGCGCTCTAACCAATCGGCTACCGTGTCTGATATTTAAATTAGTCGCAGCTCCTGTTGTCTTCTTGTCAGAATATCCTTTTACTGTACCTAATCACAATTGTTAAAGAAAAGTGCAACACAAAACGAACAATTAGGAGTTACTGCTCATGAGCCGGACTTCGATCAGCTATAATTTTCATGAGTAGCCTAATTTGTATGTGTGTGATTGACTCTAGGTATGCTTCCGCCTATCGTTATCGGAATTGCGTGTCTTCTGATTCTAATCATCGTCATCGCTGTGGTTGCTTTAATTAAAATCCGACGCAGGTTCGAAGTTTCATATTTCAAAGATGTTATACAAATTATTAATCTAATTTAAGTAATTGCTGAACTCTGATAGGGCTCTAACTCTACCGATTTTTTCTGCATATGCTGATTTTTTTCGGAAAAGTGGTTAGAAAAAGTTCTGGCGAATGCTACAAATTTGTATTTCTTGAATTTACTGGTTTAATTGAGGATACTCATCCTCATACATGAGGGGGATGGAGGAGATAAGTACATCTACTCTTTTCACTGACAAGAAGCAGTCAGTGTGCTCGTTACAGCTAAGCTAACTATAGGAGGCGTTAGTGTAACCGAAATCTTGATTCATACAGTAGGTCTATTTATGTCGTGACGGAGATTTGCGTCACATATAGCCCGGCGAATCATGCACAAAGCATTAATCGCCCAAAAATAAAGCCGCATGCATATCTATGTATGTGTGCATTATGCATATATGTAAATATGTACGTATACGTCGTTTATCTGTGCATATGTGTATGTACACAAATATAAATATATACCTAAATTATAGACCTATATGTATTTCTATGCATAATATTAACACAGTCGTTCCGGTGATCGTGAACCAAGGCACGGAGATTCCACGCCTGAGACGATGCACACGTCTGATGCTCCTGATACTCTCTACGCCGTAGTTGTTCCAAACGCCAGCGTAGCAACTCGACCTCTTTCGGAAAAGACTCCGGATCAAACCATCTACGCGGAACTGGATCTGCCACCGAAAAGAAATACGTACCAAAGAGCCGCACCGGAATCATAGGGGAGCATAGGGATGACTAACAAGTACACTGATAACTAACAAGTACGCCAATGACTAATAAGTACAGTAATAGCCAACAAGTACCTGGATAACTAAAAGTGTAATGATAAGTAACAAATATAGTGGTAAGTGACAAGTATACGGACAAATATCAGGTTCAGTTATGCAGATAAAATCGAATAATAAGTTTTTTTAATTTTGCAGAACTGTGTTTTACATGCAGAAAAACTTGATATCGAACCCCAGTTTTTTAGATGGTACATTTTCCCCGTTCTTGCATAACCTTTTGCTTCTACATTCCCAGTTTCCCGTTTTTTATGCCACGCACAACATTGATTTTCGTTTTAAGTTTTCCAGTATGTTGATGACTTGTTACCATAATCCCGTTTTAATCATGTCCTCGCTTTTGCCATATACCTCTACTGATTTGAACACTTTTCTTATCATAACCTGGCGTAAGGTCATTATGAGAAAGCCTATTGCTAGACTGAACCCGTAGCCCCTTTCCATAGTTTTAATAAATAATTTCAGCCATTGTTGTAGCAAACAATTATAGTAATGAATGATTATCGTCATGTTTACAAGTGATTCAGGTCAACTAAATTTGCATTTGTTTCGATCAATGAGATTTCTATTTAGATATTGATGCATTCATTGTTTTTGAAGGTGTCTGATAGGCACAATATAAATATTTTACATTGCATTTATGCCATAGCCATAACTAATATTCAGGAATTGACTGTAGATAGCAATTTGGATATGTTGATTTCCAAAAAGTTTGAAAACTGTAGCTTAAAGTTTCATCGTTCATTGTTTCTTTTGTACATCAAATTATAAGTAAAGCCCGTCTATTCAGAAGCGCACTTGGTTTTATCCCAATAGATTCTGGTTCATGCTTCCTTCCCTTATCTTATCTTATATGGTTATTTATAAAACGGCGCTCACAGTATATACTATTCAGAGGCGCTCCCGATGGACAGCCCGATGGAAAACAAAGGTCTTTAGGCCGCGGAGAGAAGAGGGCGATATCTTGCTACGGAGAGAGGGGCAATTTTTATATATGCATGCATACATGCACACCTGCACACATACATACATACATACGTAGCTACATTCAACCAGGCGGTTGGCATTTTGTAAGGTTAGCTATTCAGTTCGTGTCACAGTGTAATTTAAATCCGTGGTAAAGCTGTACACTGTCGGCTAAGGTTTGTTGTACAATACTATTTCAAACCAATTCTCCTTCATCGGTTCTGTCCCGTTGTCGCTCGACCACGGAATTTCCCATAGACTTCAGCAGGAGACGAAGCAGACAAGGTTGAGAACCGTGAGAGACTACGAGACACCATTTAGCTAATGCATCAATTCACAAGGTGGGCTTCTCTTCATGTGCACAGTCGAGGGCATCTTGTAATTGTAACGGTACCCAGGATTTCACCCTTTAATGAAATGCAAGAGCATTAGGAGTTGATCTTACCCCACGTTACTTTGGTTTACAACTGATACACTTATGCATAATGAGGTTAGGCTATGTTGAATATTAATGACATAAGACAGTTCAATGAATATCAATGAATTATATTATCATGCAAACACCTCATGGTGTAGTAATAACATCAATGTCAAACTGTTTACTAAAATTCAATGTCTATATGTCTATTATATTATCTACCTAGACCAGCTTCTTATTAAGTTAACCTAAGTATTAGAGCCTAGAATTAACCTCCCTCTCTTTGGATTGTAGTAGATGAATCGTTCTATTGGCTTTGCCCCCAGTCACCAATGTTCGATGACACTAACGTAGATCGTTGTTACGATTTCTGACGGAAGAATGTAGCGTGTTCTTCTCCTCGCATAAGTTCCCTTTCTCGACGAACTTGCATCAAAACTATTAAATCCCACAGTTCGCGTGTCCAGCTTAAATCGAGCTGCGACACAAACGTTCGAACGACTTCCCAATCGAACTAACAAGTTCCCAGAACAGTTCGTTTTCGCCGACAAACTTCGCTTATCGACGTTTTATTCCGACTCGAGCTTAACACGGAGCATCACGCTCATCAACAACTCCATCTTCGGAAGTGTTACTCGATCGAATCTCCACTCGAACGTCTTAAAACTTCAACAACACTTATTCGTACGGATCGTCACGACACAATTGACAGATCGCTTGCGTGTTTCTACGCTTTATAACCACAGTTCCGCCGAGTTTGAAGATAACGCTATCGCAGGACAGCGACCAACGCGTCCAACGTTAAACATCACAACTGATCGTTCTGCTCTTCGAAGATGCCCACTGCGCATGCGTAGCAGACGATACATGAACCGATGGCCGTTAAACCTTGAACTGCCCAATCAGATGTCGACAGCATCATCTCATCAACCTCTTTCTCGTAACATTATCCCCAAATCTGCTTAACTTTAATGCTATATGTAGCTGGTCATAAAAGCTGGTCACTTAATTAGACATGCATAGGCTAATTACTCTAATCTACAGTACAAGCCTATTGTCCACTGCAGCACTGCGACTTAACTAACATACAATAATCTAAGTGTGTTTGTGTGGGACAGAGTCATCCGTTACATATAAGCACCCACACAGACTAAAATTTACCAAATTTTACCTAACAATGTCTCTTATAACCACACAAAACACTTATTTACTTATTCACCTTACTCAACTTACTAATTTTTCAACACAACACTTCAACTTAATCTATTCTAACATCACCTAGTAACATACAACACTTATTACTCAAATCTTCAATTAAGCAATGAATTATCTTCATCACCTCACATATTACAACATCCTAATTAACTGTACAACTTTCTTACTTATTTATGTTTTATCTGTTCATTCTAATCCACACTCAGTTAGTCTGCCACTACATTTCCACTATTTCTAATATAGCTAATCTCTAACTATAACTTTGTTGCATCAAATGCCTTCTCGTAAATATAACATTTCTATTACTTCTAGTCATTAATTACAACAGTCCACAGTAATCCGTCTCTAGAGTGAATAAACCCTTTGGATACCCTAAACCCAATGTCAAACAATGTCTCTCTTACACCAAACGCTTTATCTCTCATTAGCTCCTTGCCAGTATATGCCACAGGACATCACATCCTATTATGCTTCCTTACTAACGCACAACCTACTAGTAAAATTAGAAACATCTGTTCTGACAGTGAACTCTGGTTTAAATCAGATAACTTCAGAATTCAGTGCTTCATTAGGTCTGTCAGTGGTTTCATCACCACTAATCCACTCATTAACTTACTCTCGTGCTCTACTAACTAACTTCTTCCTAGTGTATCTGAGCACATCTCACTAAGCTTATATTCTCTAAGCAACTCATTATCGATACAACTATCTTTGACCACACTCTTCTTTCTGTGTTCACTCAACTTCGGATTTACTATTACGTCTCATGACATCTTTCTTTGCATTCCAACATACCATTCTAGAATCTCGCCTTCTGTATTAGTCCCTCTCTACTCAACAACACATTAAGCTATTCTTAACTATCGCAAGCGATCACTCACTAAACAAGGGTGATCGTGTTTAGCTTTCCTGGCATAAAACATCATGTCACATCTACCCTTCAGTGACTAGTGGTATTTCAAACACCAAACTAAATATTCTCTTAATTATTTGCCTATTTACACCCTTCACCTCCAACTTTTCTCTTTCTACCACTTTCTGTCCATGTGATACCTCGGTACTCCTTTATCTCTATCAAACTTACCATATTTCCTCTTATTTGGTATCTCATCATCTTGAAATTCATCTATCTTCTTCTTCACATCTTCCGCATAGACACATTTATCTCTATGATCATTTCTTCTCCAGAACTCATCTGAAAATCTATCTCTCTCCTTCCACGCACTTCTTATCCAATTTGTACGAGCCCCAGCATTCCGTCTTGCTCTCCAATTATAGGTTGATTGTGACCTTCGCCAATCACAACTCTTACTCACATATTTCGTTTCATTACTTATTTCATTTTTCACCTGATTTGTCCTGATTCTGGACAACTCTTCTTCAGTTTTTCCATTAAGATTCCTTGGTTTGCCACACGCTAATGGTTTCGCGGCACGCTCAACGGTTTTAACCACATGCTGCTGAATTTCATTCCCCACAATAATTCTTTCCTTAGGTGACTCATCAGGCGTCGAATCAACCCTACTTCTTAAGTTAACACTCCGCTGTTTATCTGTTGCGCCATCTTTATTAGACCCAACTTCCACACTATCTCTCAGCGGATGCTTCTCTGCTTGTGTCACTTCATTAATGACATCATCATCGTATGTTCCAACACTGACATCGCACATCTCAGGCCTGCTTACGCCTAGTGCTTTTCTGTATAACTGCGGCCCAACGATTAAATCTGTTGACAAGTTCTCGATCACTACTGCCTCAACTTTTCCTGTGAATTCTTTTCCGGCTATCTCGATAATTGCTGTGGGGTATTTTCCTTTCATCCCATTCATAAATACACAAACTCTGTGTCTACCTGTGTACTGATTATGTCTCACCCATTTTGTCAACCCAATCCTTCCGTTGACAATCCTTGTTACTAAATCCTTGTTCTCTTCGTACTTAACGCCTATTTAACGTTCACCTTTTGAACACTAATTCTACGTATAAGTATAACCTGAATTAATCAGCAACACAGTTTAATATCTTTTCGTTTAATAAGAAACAAACAGACAGAACTCCATTCGATTACAACTCAACTAGTCAGCCACACTACTACAGCGAACACACTCGAATTCAAACTTCTCTAGTCAGCATAATTCTTCGCGCCTTCCCTGTCTTCTGCGCCTCTAGAAATCTAATTATAGACATAGCGCGGCCGCCTGCTGATATCAGCCGGTCACGCGCTTCACTAAGTACAACTGAACGTGATACATCTATCATATATACATATACACGTGAAACTAAAGTAAGCGCACTATATATATACGCTAATATCTCGCACTGCAAGACTGTACACAAAACACAGTTCACATTACCTCCTTCCTTTTTCTGGAATTGAGCAAATTAAATTTCAAAATTTGCGAAATTACCAAAAGACATGAAACATACATATATATCTAACTAATTAATGAACAGTCTTACGATTACTTATAACCTTGACAAACAATCAGCAATAATATTCAATCTGCCCTTCCTGTACTTCACCTCAACATCAAAAGTTTGTAAGGCTAACGCCCAACGCACAAGTTTAGCAGACTTAGACATTGACTCAGTCAAATATGTAAGAGGATTGTGATCAGTAAAAATGAAAATTTTTGATCCAATTATAATTTCTTTTAACTTGTTTAAAGCCCAAACAATAGCATAGGCTTCCTTTTCCACAGTAGCCCATCTCTTCTGGGTATCAGTTAACTTCTGACTGATAAATGACACAGGGCGTTCTATTCCCTTGTCGTCCATCTGTGTTAAAACAACACCGACTGCAAAGTCACTACTATCGCAGTACAAATTGAATGGTTTTCCCACTTCAAAAACATATAACACTACTTTGGATCGCACAGCCTCTTTAAGTAAATCAAATGCTTGCTGATGTTCAACAGTCCAATCAATCTTATCAGAAACACGTTTACTAGTTAAATCAGATAAAGGTCTCGCAATCTGTGCAAAGTCCTTAATAAACTGTCTGTAATAATTAAAAAATCCAAGCAGTTGCTTAACTTGCTTCTTAGTTTCTGGGATCTTCAAATTAGTCAAACTTTCAATTCTGTCTGGATTCATCTTTATCTTACCAGACCCAACTACATGACCGATAAACCTTACTTCACTCTTACTAAATATGCATTTTTTCAAATTTAAGGTAACGTTATGCAATCTCATTTGCATCAAAAATGCATCTAACTGCTGCAAGTGAACTTTCCAACTGTCAGAATGCACAGCAATGTCATCAACATACGGTTCTGCAAAGTCACTTATAGGCTGTAAAACTAAATTTATCGCTTTAACAAAAGTTCGTCCAGAATTTATCATTCCAAAAGGAACACGAGTAAATTCATACAGTCCATTATGTGTTACAAAAGCTGTCTTCCATTGATCAGATTGTTTTACAGGACAAGTCCAATAAGCACTTCGACAGTCCAAAATAGAAATCACATTAGACTTTCCAACTTTGTTCAAAACGTCTCTGACAATCGGCATCGGATATTTACAATCCACTGTGAATGAGTTAATGTATCTGTAGTCACAGGCAAGTCTTAAAGATCCGTCTTTCTTTTTAACAATAACCAAAGGGCTTGCCATTCTGCTCGATGATGGTTTAATAATGTTTGTTTTTAACATTTCTTTGATCTGACGTTCCACTTCTGCTCGATAAATCAAAGGAATTCGATATGCTGCAAATTCCTTTGTGCCTTGCTCTCTTGTAATACTGATTTGTGTATTGTAACTGCTTTTCTTGAGAGTAAAATTCTGCAAACAATAATGCTTTCTCCGTATTTTCTTTGAGTTCTTTCAAATGATTTTCGTGAAAAGGAATTATTTTGTGCCATTTCCTCGGGTTGTCTATTAGGTCCATCGTCATTCTCTTGAAGGCGACCTCTTCTCTTGAGACCGGAGTGATAGGCACTCTATCCATCACCAGACTCCTTGCCTTTAGTTGACACTTCTCGCAAGACTTACAAAATTTCACAATGTCTCTTCTCATCTTTGGCCATACAAAAGATAATTTTATTCGTTCTCTTGTTTTCTCTTCTCCTAGATGTCCTCCAAACACTGATTCATGCGTCAATTCCATCACTTTTATTCGTCTCTCTTTTGGTAACACTAGTTGATATATCGTCTGGTCTAATATCTGATATTTCTTATGTAATAAACCGTTGATCACACAGAATTCAGATTCTTTCTCTTGTGCTAACTTCCACCACGGCTTCAACGATTCATCCTTTCTCTGTTGCTCTTCGAACTTCTTCGAATCAGCAATCTGCACCTTTTGTTCTTCATCCATTTCTTCATCTCTATACAAGTCTCCTATCCCCACATCACATTCATTGTCTTCTTCAGTTTCATTTAATGTGCCATTCTCGCATGCAACCATCTCTTGCTCATTCATCTCTGATGTTACACCATCTCGCGATAAGCTTCGTTGCTCATTACTTTCGTTTTCCTCATCACTTGAACTTTCAGTTTCACTCTTCTCATCAACATCTACCATTTCCTGTTTCCGACTCTGCGCTCTCGTCATTACATTTGCTCGTACACTCACATCTCCTTGTATCGTTTTAACTTTCATCTGTGGTACGGCTTTTAATTCGGCAATTATCTCTGGATGCAACAAGAATCTTTCTGTACTGCCCATCTTTGCAATACTAGCACACATCAAGGTGACATAAGGTGTAAGTGAACACTGGATTTTACGCGGAAATCCCTCTTCTTCCACGTCACTATCACACAGTCTAACATCCACTTTCACTAACTTCGCAGGAATGGCATCTCCTGCCACACATTGCAAGTTCACTTTTCCAATTTGTTCCACCTTCATGCCTTCCAGTAATTCTTCACTAATCACCGGAATTTCTGCACCCGAGTCGCTCAGTGCTTTGACTTTCACTGGCTCTTTACCGTCTACTCCACGAATTTCAACCTCGACATATTGCAAGAACGATTTCTTCAATATTCGATTGTCATCTTTTCCTATGACTTCTCTCTGAATTCCAGCATCCAATAGAATTTCTTTTTGAATACCACATTTCATTACTGACTTTACTTCAGTCTCTTGGTTTTCTTGACTCGCGGTTTGATTATCTGTATCACTAACCACTTGAATCAAATTCACCCTTGTGTGTTCTTGATTTCTGCTAGAACTAGCTGCTGCCACTGGAACTGGACAAAATTTAACCAAATGTTTGTCTGAACCACAGTTGTGACAACGCTTCACAACAATACCTCGTTGTTCATTTCCTTCATTTCTCTTATACTGCGTAAACGATGTGTTGCCTTCCCTCTTGGCAAACGGCGCTGACGATTTGTTAAATCCCTGACGACCAAACGTCACGTCTCTGGTCTCATTGGGTACAGGGACACTAGCCTTGACTTCTTTACCTTTGAACTGATTCCCTGTTCCTGGATTACTTTTCCACTTTCCACTCTGGCTTTGGTTTACGGAACGTTGAGAAGGATAACTGTTTATATTTGGAAATGCAAACCCAATTCGATTGTTTACATGAATGTCTGCTAGGTCTGCCACTGCACTAGCTTGGAGACAGTCAGTTCCTTCCTTCGACAATACAAACTGTAGTGGACCTGGCGGTAAACATTCTTTTAGCTTATCCGCTACCAGCAAATCAAAGAGCGTATCATACTCTTTGTTCACGTTTCGACTTCTCACGTAATAGTTTAGCAAGTTCTTCAGTCTTGCCGTAAACATCGTATAAGTCTCTTCTGTCGTCTTCTTAGCATCCACAAATCTGGCTCTGTATTCTCTCGAAGTCAACTTAAATTCTTTTAATAAGTGCTGCTTGACTTTATCGTAATTGTCTAGATCATCGAATGACAATCTATTCAGAACAGTTCGAGCTTTCGGCGTCATCAATGGTAGTAATAATTTAACCCAAAACGGCTTCTCCACAGCAAAGCTACGAAACGCGTTCTCGACTGTTTCAAAATATAATGGCACCTCCATCATATCAGTTGGCATTTGAGGCAATACATGCTTCATTGCATCACCTATTTTCTTAATTTTTGACACCAAAGTTTCACTTTCTTGCTGTTTCCTTCTTTCTGCTTCCCGTTCTTCTCTCATTTGCGTTTCTTTCAATGTAAATTTTGATTTCTCCAGTTTCAGACGTTCTTGTCTTTCGGCCTCTGCCTTTTCCAAACTTTCTTTCTGAAATTTGAGTTCTTCCTGTCTGATCTGTTCTGCTCGTTCTAATTCTAACGTTCGCGCTTTTTCTTTTTCTTCCTCACGTATTCTCTTTGCCTCAATCTGTTGCTGACGTACCTCTTCATCACTTTTTCTAGCTTTTTCAACTTCAATCATCTGCTCCAATCTTCTTCTTTCAGCATCTTCCCTATCTCTTTTCAACTGTTCTAACTGAATCTCAAACTGATTCTTTTGCAATTCAAGTTCTGCCTTACGCACTTGTTCTGCTTTATCTTCTCTCTCTCTCTGAAGACGCAATTCTTCTTGCCTTGCTAGTTCCGCTTTCTCTTCTTTCTCTCTCTCTGCAAGCGCAATTCTTCTTGCCTTGCAAGTTCCGCTTTCTCTTCTTTCTCTCTCTGCAAGCGCAATTCTTCTTGCCTTGCAAGTTCCGCTTTCTCTTCTTTCTCTCTCTGCAGACGTTCTGCTTTCTCTTCTTTCTCTCTCTGCAGACGCTCTGCTTTCTCTTCTTTCTCTCTCTGCAAGCGCAATTCGTCTTGTCTTACACGTTCTGCTTCTTGTCTCAGCTCTTTCTCTTCCTGTCTTCGTCTCTCCTCTCTTTCTTTCTCTTCTTGTCTCCGTTTCTCCTCTTTTTCTTTCTCTTCTTGTCTCCGTTTCTCCTCTCTATCTTCTTTCATCATCATCCACTGCATCAACATCTCCATAGACATAGGCGCCGGAGGTTTTTCAATAGCCTTTTCTACGGCACCACCTACTGCACCTTCTTCTTCGACTTCTTCTTTAACCCACACCTCAGCGAGTTCCTGTATCATGTCACCACGTGACATACCTTCTAATTGTTCTTCTTTAAAACCGGCTTTCAACAAACGCTGTTTCAGCCTTTCCGTAGACATCTTCTTAATATCTGCTTGTCTTTCAGCACTTAGTTTCTCCATCTTACTTGTTTACTTTGGTGATTTCTCTTTTAAAAGAAGTCACAGTTTTTCTTGGTGTGTGAATCGATAAACAAACGGGATTTCTTTTGTATTTGTTCGTGGAAAACAACGAAATTTTTATACCGTTTCTCGTGTTCCACCGTCGTTGATATCGTAAACTCGTCACACAGCACACAACGCGTAGATTCTTCTAACACCGTCGTAGATTCTTTTATCACCGTCGTAGATTCTTTTATCCGCCGAAAGAGGTGATAACGTGAATTTTAATCCACTGTGAGTTTATATCCACCGTGAGTATTATCCACCGTGAGTTCTTATCCACACCGTCACTGCCACCAATAATGTCAACCCAATCCTTCCGTTGACAATCCTTGTTACTAAATCCTTGTTCTCTTCGTACTTAACGCCTATTTAACGTTCACCTTTTGAACACTAATTCTACGTATAAGTATAACCTGAATTAATCAGCAACACAGTTTAATATCTTTTCGTTTAATAAGAAACAAACAGACAGAACTCCATTCGATTACAACTCAACTAGTCAGCCACACTACTACAGCGAACACACTCGAATTCAAACTTCTCTAGTCAGCATAATTCTTCGCGCCTTCCCTGTCTTCTGCGCCTCTAGAAATCTAATTATAGACATAGCGCGGCCGCCTGCTGATATCAGCCGGTCACGCGCTTCACTAAGTACAACTGAACGTGATACATCTATCATATATACATATACACGTGAAACTAAAGTAAGCGCACTATATATATACGCTAATATCTCGCACTGCAAGACTGTACACAAAACACAGTTCACACATTTCTTCTTAACAGCTACACACGAAGCGCCCGTATCGAGGAAACAGTCCACTATCCTTTTGTTAACGGTTGTCTGACTGATATATTTCCTTTTGTCCTCAGCTTCACAATTGTTTCCATTTTCATCTTCTACATCATAGTACGAAATAAGCGCCTCATTCTCTCCTGTTGTATCTTCTTCAACACAATCCATCATTGCTATTGTGTGCGTTTTATCTCTTTGATCCCTCTTATTGCACGAGAAAAATTGGTGATCTTTGGAACCGCATTTCCAACATCCACCCTTCTGTTTCTCTACTGAATCACCATGTTTCCGACTTCCTTGAAAATTCCAATTACTCTTAAATTGACCTCTAGTATTAAAGTCTCTGTTTCCTCTACCCCTTTCTTGGGTTTCTCTCGGTCCTTCCGTGTCTTCAGTTTCTACCTCTCCTCGGTAATTCTTGTGACTCACATCCTTATTCTTATTCGTGGTCACCCTATGCTCATCTGATTCTTGCGCCTCATAATAGTTCTGAGCTTGTACTATCATTTCACTGAGGTCTATTTTACCCCTTTCTTTTAGGAACCTCCTAAGGTCATTGTCACATCTGACAAAGAACTGGTCTCGCAAAATCAACGTCTCCAGTCCCTCATAGCTTTGCTCAAAACCTTACATCTGCAACCATAATTTGAGGTATCTTTTCATTCTATCTATATATTGGCCCACATTTTCATCTCGTTCTTTCTGGCATTGTTTGAATTTGGCCCTGTATCCTCCCTCAGAAAGTTTAAAACGTCTTAAAAGCTGTTCTTTCAGCTTGTCATAATCTTGCGCATCTTCTGCATCCATCCTCTGATAAACCTCAAGAGCTCGGCCTTCAAGAGAGCGAACAAGTGTAAGAGACAACATCTCTGTTGGTACACTGTATGCCTGACATGTTCTTTCAAATCTGATAAGATATGCATCCAGACAGTCTCGTTCCTCCTTGAATACTGGCATCTTAACATACTTTGCATTGTTGTTAAGATTCGAATTATTGCTTCTACTTGTTTCGCTATTACTATGTCTAGTCTCTTGCTGAGCAGTTTCAAGCGTCAATCTAATTTCTAATTCTCTCATTCTAATCTGCTTTTGATTTTCCATCTCCATACGTTTAAGCTCCAATTCCTTTTCTCGATGTCTATCTTCGCGTTCGTCAGCTCGATGCTTCTCCTCTCGTTCCTCAGCACGCCTCTTTTCATCTAGTTCAATTTGCAACTTCTTTGCTTCCCGTTCGATCAGTCTCTCCTCCTTGGCTTCTGCCTGTCTTTCTTTTACAAAGGCTTTAATCTCGGCTCCCTGATAACCAAGGTCTTGAGCTGTTTTAATCCAAATTTGATAATTTGCATCCATTGCTTCGTATTTTCCTTAATATAGGATATACAGCGCTAAACAAATCTCTTGTAGACGTTCAAATAAATCTTCAGGTCACCCTTTTCACCTTGACCTGTCCTTACCATAAACCAATGGTAATCAACCTATGTCGTCACTAAATTGACCTGACCCTTACCTCACCAATGAGATAACAGCGATTTAAATAATAACTACGTCACGAATTATAATTCGCGCTCTATGCAATCCAACGTTGTGTCTACTCCTAACACAAGTAAGTTTCAATCTACTACTAATTAACACTTTTTCAGCTCGTCTAACTAGGAGATTAAATCCCAGTTTGCCTAAATCTTTATCTAGACTATTCAATCCCGGACTAGAGCCACCAGATATGTAACGGTACCCAGGATTTCACCCTTTAATGAAATGCAAGAGCATTAGGAGTTGATCTTACCCCACGTTACTTTGGTTTACAACTGATACACTTATGCATAATGAGGTTAGGCTATGTTGAATATTAATGACATAAGACAGTTCAATGAATATCAATGAATTATATTAGGCCTATCATGCAAACACCTCATGGTGTAGTAATAACATCAATGTCAAACTGTTTACTAAAATTCAATGTCTATATGTCTATTATATTATCTACCTAGACCAGCTTCTTATTAAGTTAACCTAAGTATTAGAGCCTAGAATTAACCTCCCTCTCTTTGGATTGTAGTAGATGAATCGTTCTATTGGCTTTGCCCCTAGTCACCAATGTTCGATGACACTAACGTAGATCGTTGTTACGATTTCTGACGGAAGAATGTAGCGTGTTCTTCTCCTCGCATAAGTTCCCTTTCTCGACGAACTTGCATCAAAACTATTAAATCCCACAGTTCGCGTGTCCAGCTTAAATCGAGCTGCGACACAAACGTTCGAACGACTTCCCAATCGAACTAACAAGTTCCCAGAACAGTTCGTTTTCGCCGACAAACTTCGCTTATCGACGTTTTATTCCGACTCGAGCTTAACACGGAGCATCACGCTCATCAACAACTCCATCTTCGGAAGTGTTACTCGATCGAATCTCCACTCGAACGTCTTAAAACTTCAACAACACTTATTCGTACGGATCGTCACGACACAATTGACAGATCGCTTGCGTGTTTCTACGCTTTATAACCACAGTTCCGCCGAGTTTGAAGATAACGCTATCGCAGGACAGCGACCAACGCGTCCAACGTTAACCCTTAAGCGACGCGCGTGCACTAGAGTGTACAGGGAGGGTGTTCACGTGCGTGCACTAAAGTGTACTAGCTGTGTACTATTATAATGACGTCTGCTGGCCTATCAAAAGCGTTATATTTTAGAAACTTTGCGTCATACAGGCCAAGATAATATAGATTACCACTGAAATAAGTGGAAGATATTTTTAGAATGGGAAGTTAAATACGTATTTGAACCAATCAAAACGGACATTTAAATCCATGTATCAACGTGTATGGTAGCTGTGTACTATTAGAATGACGTCCGTTAGCCTATCAAAAGCGTTATATTTTCGAAACTTTACGCCATATAGGCCACGATAACATTATTAAGCACAGAAAGGGGAACGATATTTTTAGAAGGGCAACCTAAATACGTAATTCAATCAATAAAAGCGGACATTTGGATGTATCGCGTAGTTGAATGGCCCAAGATGGCGGCTTTTTGGGATGAAATAAACTTGCTGTTTGCGTGAGAAATTAGATTAAATGATGACATTTTCGATTAATCTGACAACGGAAAACCGTCTGATGTATGAAATCAGGAAAATAAAGTGGTTTTGGTCAAAGGAAATTCGAACTTTGACACGAGTTCACAGCAGCTGGCATTCGGTGTACGTTGTCCGACCGCATGAAATGGGATGAAAATATCGGGTCACTTGGTCTTACTAAAAAAATTAAAACTCCTTCATTTATGAAAGTATATTCAAAATTTTTGGTTTCTTTTGTCTGGCATTAATTTCTGCACATTTTTTGTGCTCACATTACACATGTTGTCACTGAAAATATTTGTATATAGGTGTTTGAACATAAAAAATTATAATATTTGGGGAGGGGTACAAGTTGGGGCAGCTTTGGATACCCCCAAAATTTTTGTCCTCTAACTCTGGACGGATGGATGGGAAGAGGAGATAAAATGCTAAAGAATGATGTTTACATCACGGCAGTAGATCAAGAATTGACCGAGATATTACAAGTTCAAAATTATTTACTTTATAGGCCGTTATACGGTAAAATCGCTCGTCGTCAGGCCCTAGGTGATAAAAATTCTGCTCGTCGTTTAAGGGTTAAACATCACAACTGATCGTTCTGCTCTTCGAAGATGCCCACTGCGCATGCGTAGCAGACGATACATGAACCGATGGCCGTTAAACCTTGAACTGCCCAATCAGATGTCGACAGCATCATCTCATCAACCTCTTTCTCGTAACATTATCCCCAAATCTGTTTAACTTTAATGCTATATGTAGCTGGTCATAAAAGCTGGTCACTTAATTAGACATGCATAGGCTAATTACTCTAATCTACAGTACAAGCCTATTGTCCACTGCAGCACTGCGACTTAACTAACATACAATAATCTAAGTGTGTTTGTGTGGGACAGAGTCATCCGTTACAGTAATGTTATGTAATGTGATATCATGCAATCTAATGCGATGTAATTCCATCTGCGGAGTTTATCCTGAACATGTTCCACCTTCCTTTAACGCCTCAGTCTCATGCGCCTGTGGCTCACCTCTCGCTAGACACGTGATCATCGAGCAAACAGAAACTGGATCAGGAATGCTTAACTTCTGCGAAGTCAAAGTCTGGACCAAACATAGTTTGTGTCTGTGCTGAGGATTTATGATCTAATATAATCTTCCCGCTGATGATAAGGCATAACCCAGCTGTTCTTAACAAGTACGTTGATGATTTATAATACAATTTAATCCATGCTGATAATTTCTAGCCATAAATTCTAATAAAATCTAATCATTACGGCTTTATAACGCAGCAGGCACAAAATCGACGGTCGCTTCTAGTGAAATCGTATTAAAAATCATAACCCATTGGAGAAGACAGACAGGTCAACATCAGATGGGCGAGGGAAATACCGAATCACTGTCTTCATTAATCATTATATGTCAGCTAACTGAAATTCAATTTATAATCTTCGCATAATACATCATTCTGCTTTTGGTTTTTGTTTAGTGTCGCAAAATAATAACATAGCATAAAAATAAAATAATAAAAATTAATAATATAAAATAATATGTGTCAATGCTGACAAAATACAAGGTCGAGAGGTCAGCTGTTCAAGGTTGATTTTTATTTCGATATTTATGCTCTTCTAACACCCTTCGTGGATAGAACAGTCGGCAAGAGTGAGGTCTGCTTAACCGCCTTTTAACGCCGAGTTTAAGAAAACTGAGGCGCTAACTACATTTCCCGATGGCTCCTTCTCTAGGTAGACTTGAGGAACTGCTCTTTTTCCTCTTCTTGTAATTCTCATTCTTGTCTTTCTTCTTATTTTTTTCCTTTTTCTGCAGCTCCTTCTGCACCTCTTCACTTTCCTCTCCTCTTTCTGCTCATCTTTTTCTATTTTCCCCCTCTCCCTTCCCAATAACTCATTTCTTCTTCGCATTCTTATTCTTTTTCTTTCATATTCTTCTCCGTCTTTCATATTCTTTCTCCGTCTTTGGGGAGGGGGATAGAGTAGTGGTAACACTCATGGCCAGGAGAGCATAAGGTACGCGGATCGATTCCCGTTACCCCCTCCAGGGCGGCGCCTTGCATGGCTGCCAAACCGTGTGTTTGATTAAGACATTGATTGTACTTTCATGTTTCAATGTAATCTTACTGCGTCTGTCGGTTTGAAATAATAAAGAATATAATTATTATTATTCTTCCTGAACAAGAGAGAGAAATACAGAACGTGATAGAAAGAGTAGGATAGAGGAAGAAAGACAACGATAGAGTATGACAGAAAGAGATTAAGAAAGAAAGTTAGAGACAGAGTTTCCATACCGTATTATTATTTACTGTTAGCATTGCTTAAGAAAATCCATCGCGCAATGAATATATCTAGCCTACATGACCTAAATGCCTACGTAATTAGTCTTCAACTTATATAGAATAGTGATGCTATTCCCAGTGTTTTAGTTGTTCAAAAACAACTGGGGGGGGGGTCAAAAATTTGCAGATTACCAAATCACATGATCACATAGACCAAACACCAGTTTTTTGTAGCAAAGTAACCCCCGCCAACATATTTTCAGTTACTTAGCTAAGGGGGTTAGAAAGAGAACTAGGGGGTTGAATCCCCCAACCCGCCCCCGACAACTAAAACACTGGCTATTCCGTGCAACTACTGGCAAACAGAGCCCTTTGTCTATTTTCCTGGTCATTGCATGGGTAAATTCGGGATGTCGCAGGCAAAACTCTTACACGGAGAATTGACGAAGCTAAGTATGCGTATTTGAGGCCTATATGTCTATGCACGCATGTATATTAGGGTGGGGAAAAAAGTAATGAAAACTCGAGTTCAGTTCCCGGACAAACCTAAATCAAAGGTCTATGTAAACTTGATATTGCACCAAAAATGGATTTCTGATATATATCACCGTTTTCTAGCAACTTTGATTGAAACACCAGCCCGAAAACGCAATATGTTGTAAAATGAGAACTGGTCTTACATCAGCCGGTTTAATGGTTATGACTTTCAAATTTAGAACCCAAAGTTAGAGCAACAAACAACAATGAGTAATAAAATAAATGAAAAAGCATATGGCACAGTACTGCAGTGTAAGTGTTTTAACTTAGTTTAAAAAAATCAGCTTTAGTTTTTATTGTTGGCAAGTCCAATCTTGATTTCTTCATTTGAATGATAACACCGTGGCGTGAGTCATGTCCGTGAACTCGGCCTCAGACTGCAGAAACTCTATTTAAAATGTCCTCTTAACTCTCCTCTCTGGTAGCTACACTGCGTTTGACAGATCCCAGATCTCATTGCTTGCTCTATTTGACATCTCTGCTGCCTTTGACATGGTTGACCATGAAATCCTCCAGCAACGTCTCGAGTCCTCAAGTAGTCTCAGCGGCTCCTCTCTTCTTTGGTTCCGGTCCTATCTTACAGATCGCACACAAACGTTAATCTGGGGTGACTCCAGAACACACTGGGTTACTGTCAAGTTTGGTGTCCCCCAGGGATCAGTACTTGGCCCACTCCTTTACCTGCTTTATACAGCTGATATTCCTCCATCTTTGTAACACATTTAACCACTGGCCGTCTCTATGCTGATGCTGCCCAGGTCTGCGTGCATGGACCCGCGTCTGCTCAGCTGTTTCTTATTGCTCGCATTGATGCTCTGTCTCATGACCTTCAAGCATGGCTGTCCCTAAACCTGTTTTCTTTAAACCCAGCAAAGACTCAATAGATTTGGTTTGGCAGCCGTCAACAACTGGCCAAGGTTGACTACCCTCTTTTATCTCAAAGCTTTCCTTCCTATGCCTTCTCTGCATCTGTCCGTAACCTGGGAATAATTCTTGATAGCTCCCTTTCTTTTTCTGACCATAGCTCTAATCTCACCCGCTTGTGCTACTACCGTTTCCGACATCTCAAAGCTATCCGAAGATCTGCCTCCTCTCCAATCTTTACCTCCATTGTCTAATCAATGCTCTCGCATTGATTACTGTAACTACCTCTTTGTTGGCCTCCCCAAAGTCCATCTCTCCCCTCTACAATCTGTTCTTAAAGCAGCTGCCAGACTAATCGCCCGTCTTCCACGATTCTCCCATATTTCCACATTCATGTTTGAACATCTTCACTGGATTCCTCTTACTGCCCGCATCCAGCTAAAGGTACTTATATGACTTATTTGTTCCCCCAGTGGTTTTGGTGATGGTCCAGTCTCGTTCCAACTAAAGGTACTTATCCATATTTGCCGATCTTACCTGGGACTTGCTCCTAAATACCTATGTGATCCATTACGTTTTCCTACTTCAGCTAGCTCCCTTCGCCCTCTTCGCTCCTCTGATCGACTTGACTCATTTGTTCTCCGAGTGAGAACGGTGATGGCCCAGTCTCCTTCCTTTGTTACTACTGGCCCTTCATTGTGGAATCAGTTTCCTCCTTCGGTCCGGGCATCAGTGCTAACCGGTGGTCCTGCCACAGCTTTTCGTTGTCTTTAAACTTGCTTTTATTCCCGAGGACTTTCGAACTGGGAGCCCCTCTGATTGGTGGGCACTTGATAGAGGCGCTTATAGGTTTTGAAATACAATACAATACAATACAATATTGTAGTGTACTGTGTAGTGTGTAATTTGTGTATTAAAGTGATTGTGTAATATATTATAGTAGCAATTAATGAGTTTCTATGACTCTATTGTAATAAGATTAATGAATTTGTTATTTATTTCTAATGAAATATATTACGTCACACATCGTTTAAAGTTGGGACCCCTAGACATGATACAGAATATGAAAATAAATTATTTCATTAACCAGTAGATGAGGGAGCTTCTATTTATCATTGTCTGGTTGAGGCAACCACTATTTGCCCCACCCTAATGTATATGTGTATGTATGTGCGCATGTAGGCCCATGTATGCATGAATGCATGTAGGTACAATATTACATAACATAACAAGAGTTCAGAGTGGTTCAGACAACATGCAATCTGAGTTTTTTAAACACTGTTCAGTATATGTATGTGTGTATCCACATACCTAGCCACTCAATGTAGCGTATTTTCTGTATCTCTCCAATTTGATTAATATATTTATTCAAGATTTTCAGTTAGAAGAGTCCACTCAACTACGTTCGAATCCTGCTCTGTTCTTTCTTTGCTTATGGATGACGTTGGCTGATACAAAATCAGGATGTTAGGCGTGAATTTTCTTATACTGAATATTATTCTGCTGGCATCTATAGTTTAATCCGTACATTTCGATAAGTGACGTGATGTAAATCATGAGCAGATGTTTGGATAGCGTATGACGTTATATGGTCCATGTTATGCAGTGAATCGCAAGGGTTGAGAGTCTTTTTGATCGGCTGATTTAGGTTGTTTAAAATGAAGATTTCTTATATTTACTTGTTCATATGTGGTAAGTGGCTGTCTCTTAACTACGCGCTATTTACTTGCTTTACGTATATTCTAAAAAAATTTCTCTGCTTAATTAACGAAGGCATGCGAGCATTGTTCTGGGAAGTGCGTGAACACAAAGAAAACATTCATTTGGCGCCCTAATTCAATCAGCTGATACATTTTGTCTTTCAGCCATGACATCCGAAGCAGTGTGAGTTCTATAGAAGAACGGTTGAGCTCATCCCCAATATTTCACACTATCTTCTTTGAAAGATGGATTTCCTGCACAAGTTAATTTTGGCCCTGTTCATGAGCTTTTCCTCATTCATCTTTAGCACAAATCATAACAACCCTTAATGGAAATTCGCGCATGGTGTGGGATAATTTTTATGCCAGCAAAGTAAATGATATTTTGAGAGACAAGAACTGTTTCTGCATGAGCAGCAAGAATGACATAATCATTAACAGAAAGTAAAGTACATTTCACAGCCGGATATACCAAACACAGTAGGGACGCCCAATAGTATTTCATTATTCTTTATTTTGAATGTGTTGTTATGATGGTGGATCAAATAATGTTTGCACAAATATAATAATCCTAATTGTGTTTCCGTTTCTTCAGTGAATTCTGTCTCAACCGTCGTGGCTTATTACAGAAAGTGCTATGAAAAGTTTTCACTTTGCTTGATTACAAACACCGACTATAAAAGTCAGGTTCCAGCCGACAAGTGGTGTAAAAATCATTCATCGTCTCTGGTCATCATAACAAATGAAACCATTCAATCCGCCATGGAAGCGTTTGTTAACGATTCCTCTGCCAGACTTCATTCAGATATTATTACAAATGCCTATCGACACAATGAAAATAATTGGACGTGGATAAATGAAAAACAATCAGGTAAATGTTTCACAAGTTAAATGATCTGTATGAAATAAACGCTGTTTTGTCTAGCCAATCGGTCAGTCACACAATACTTTCTAACATACACACACACACACACACATAAGTACACCCATCCATACATCCATACATACATATACCTATACATATACATATACATGAATACAAACATAACTGCGTTGCATTTGTGAGAGTGCGGGATGAATGGCCATCCAGATAATCTTGTGTTGCATTAATTTTACAAATGCTGAATGTATGCATCACTAATGCTGAAACGAGATAGGCCTGCACAGAGGGAAATCCTATGGTCAACACTACATCATCCAAATGCACACACACACTCACACACACACACACACACACACACACACACACACACACACACACACACACACACACACACACACACACACAAACCAATGTGTTTTACGAACGCAACAAAAACAATAAAGCGACCAATAGCGATAACAATAGCAAATATTCTGTAATTATTGCGGATATCGACACTAATTAAGGCAGTAAATTGTTGTTCCAGATTCTGCAGATATAAATTATTCCAACTGGGACGACTATAATCCAAACGTTACAGGGGGCGACTGCCTGTGTCTGGAGGCAAGGTCTGGCAAGTGGAAAAACTGCGATTGCTTAGGGGAATATCGCTATGTCTGCATTCAACGTAAGTCAACAAGTGAAAATACAACAGTTTATAAAATAACAAGACAGTCAGATGCGCACTGAACATACAACTCTTGAGCTGTTGAGCCAGTGTATGTCGTCAATGTTCTCAATATAATATTTCGTCCAGTCAATCACCGACATCTTCAGAAAATAGCGAGTGGAAGGCTGAATTAACCTTACGGGTGTCTACGGGGTTCGATCTTGGTACCTACTGCTCTTCACGCCAGTGTGTTATCCATTACTCTACCCCCCCCCCGTATGCTTATCCTGATGATATAAACCTCCCAATTGGTGCTAAAATACGCGTGTATACTAGCTTACTTAACTTGATCAATCGACACGAATGACGTGGAGTACTTTCGTCGTATCCCAATCGGCCAATTGGCCCCGATACCAATCGATTAAGTCCACCATAGAGAATATTTTCCATTTCAAGTGGAGATTGACACTAGCGATAGAACCAAGTTATAAATAATAATATTAATAATCTTTTTCTTTAATTAAGCGCCTGCAAACGCACTGCGCTGTACAGTGAACATACATATAGTAGAAACGGCAACCACGCAGGGCGCCTTACATAAATGTATACTGCAGAAGCACATGATAACAGTTTCACAGGAGTCGAATATAACTGTTTATGCGGCAGCCATCATACGGCGCCACTCACGGCCTACTAACCACCGCCGCCACCTAGCGAGTGGAAGGCTGAATTAACCTTACGGGTGTCTACGGGGTTCGATCTTGGTACCTACTGCTCTTCACGCCAGTGTGTAATCCATTAATCTACGCCCCCCCCCTGTATGCTTATCCTGATGGTATAAACCTCCCAATTGGTGCTAAAATACGCGTGTTTACTAGCATACTTAACTTGATCAATCGATATGAATGACTTGGGGATATCTCTTTCGGCCCATGTGGCTTCGTTACCAAGTGGAGAAATGGAAGACATGAGGAAAGGGAGAAGACGGAAGGTTAGAAAAGAAGAAATGCAGCAGCCAATTTAGGGTAGAACAGGAAAACTTGGGAGGCTTATGCCTGTTTCATCCATAACGTCGTTATCATAAGACACAAAAGTGAAACTGTAGTCAGAAATCCTAATCCGTTGGAGAAGTCTCTGGATGGCTACCGAATAGAAATGAATGAGTGAATGAGATGAAATGAATGAATGCAGTCCAATCGAAGAGAAAACATAAATCAAGTTACGGTGGGTATAAGCAAACCGATACAGACGAATCCTAAATTGAACCTGATGTCATTAAGGTACTGGTTAATACTTGGTCGATTTCAGGTAACGGTGTCCAACAATGTTGTAATGCTTTGTTCACTAAGAATTCATTCCGATTAACCTGAACTGTATCTGACAGATGAAACTTTTAGATTATCCACCAGTTCCGGCATCAAATGTGGAAACATTAACGACAAAAATGACCACAACAACCACAAAACAAACTAAAACAACGATAAAAATGGCCAAAACAACTACAGATGAGTCCACTTCTTCGCCCAAACTAAAGACCACCCAACTCACGACAAGTACAATTCCTACAGTTGGGGATGCGTCTAAGTTTCATTCAAATCCGACTCATACGCTGGACGATTATTCTACAAGCGAGGCGCCAGGAGACCCACTGTTTACAACTGAATCCGAGCAAATGACCATAACAACGACAACCACCATTCCTACAATTGGTGATTCTTCTCAGTTTCATTCAAATCCGAATCACACATTGGACGACAATTCGAGAAGCAAGGCGCCAGGAGATCCACTGTTTACTTCTGAATCCGAGCAAATGACCATAACAACGACAATTACCATTGCTACAACTGGCAATTCGTCTCATTCAACTCCAACTCATACACTGGTCGACAATTCCAGACCCAAGGCGCCAGGACACGTACTGTTAACTTTTGAATCCGAGCAAAGGACCATAACAACGGCAACTACAGATCCTACAGTTGGTAATTCGTCTCAGTTTCATTCGAATCCGACCCATGCACCGGACGACAATTCCAGAAGCAAAATACCAGCAGACCCACTGTTTACTACTGAATCCGAGCAATTGACCATAACAACGAAAACTACCATTCTTACAATTGGTAAGTCTTCTCAGTTTTATTCAAATCCGACCCATGCACCGGACGACAATTCCAGAAGCAAGACGCCAGAAGACCCACTGTTTACTACTGAATCCGAGCAAGTGACCATAACAACGACAACTACCATTCCTACAATAATTGGTAATTCTTCTCAGTTTCATTCAAATCCGACTCATACACTGGACGACAATTCCAGAAGCAAGGCTCCAGAAGACCCACTGTTTACTACTGAATCCGAGCAAGTGACCATAACAACGACAACTACCATTCCTACAATTGGTAATTCTTCTCAGTTTCATTCAAATCCGACCCATGCACCGGACGACAATTCCAGAAGCAAGACGCCAGAAGACCCACTGTTTACTACTGAATCCGAGCAAGTGACCATAACAACGACAACTACCATTCCTACAATAATTGGTAATTCTTCTCAGTTTCATTCAAATCCGACTCATACACTGGACGACAATTCCAGAAGCAAGGCTCCAGAAGACCCACTGTTTACTACTGAATCCGAGCAAGTGACCATAACAACGACAACTACCATTCCTACAATTGGTAATTCTTCTCAGTTTCATTCGAATCGGACTCATACCCTGGACGACAATTCCAGAAGCGAGGCGCCAGGAGACCCACTGTTTACTACTGAATCCGAGCAAACGACCATAACAACGACAACTGCCATTCCTACAGTTGATAATTCTTCTCAGACTCATACAATTCTGGCTCATACACTGGACGACAATGTCAGAAGCAAGGCGCCAGAGGACCCGCTGTTTACCATTGAATCAGGGCAAATGACCATAACAACGGCAACTACCATTCCCACAGTTGATAATTCTTCTGAGTCTCTTTCAATTCTGGCTCATACACTGGACGACAATTCCAAAAGCAAGGCGCCAGTAGACCAACTGTTTACTATTGAAGCAGAGCAAATGACCATAACAACGAAAACTGCCATTCCTACAGTTGATAATTCTTCTCAGTCTAATTCAATTCTGGCTCATACACTTGACGACAATTCCAGAAGCAAGGCGCCAGAGGACCCGCTGTTTACCATTGAATCAGGGCAAATGACCATAATAACGACAACTACCATTCCCACAGTTGATAATTCTTCTCAGACTCATTCAATTCTGGTTCATACCCTGGACGACAATTCCAGAAGCAAGGCGCCAGAAGACCCACTGTTTACTACTGAATCAGAGCAAATGACCATAGCAACGGCAACTTCCATTCCTACAGTTGATAATTCTTCTCAGTCTCATTCAATTCTGGCTCATACACTGGACGACAATTCCAGAAGCAGGGCGTCCGGAGACCCACTGTTTACTACTGAATACGAGAAAATTACCATAACCACGACATCTACCATTCCTACAGTTGGTAATTCATCTCGGTCTCATTCAATTCTGGCTCATATACTGGACGACAATTCCAGAAGCAAGGCGCCAGGAGACCCACTGTTTACTACTGAATCAGAGCAAATGACCATAACAACGACAACTGCCATTCCTACAGTTGATAATTCTTCTCAGACTCATACAATTCTGGCTCATACACTGGACGACAGTTCCAGAAGGAAGGCGCCAGGAGACCCACTGTTTACTACTGAATCCGAGCAGATGACCATAACACTGAGAACTTCCATTCCTACAGTTGATAATTCTTCTCAGTCGCATTCAATTCTGGCCCATATACTGGACGACAATTCCAGAAGCAAGGCGCCAGGAGACCCACTGTTTACTACTGAATCAGAGCAAATGACCATAACAACGGCAACTACCATTCCGACGGTTGATAATTCTTCTCAGTCTCTTTCAATTCTGGCTCATACACTGGACGACAATTCCAGAAGCAAGGCGCCAGAAGACCCACTGTTTACTACTGAATCAGAGCAAATGACCATAGCAACGGCAACTTCCATTCCTACAGTTGATAATTCTTCTCAGTCTCATTCAATTCTGGCTCATACACTGGACGACAATTCCAGAAGCAGGGCGTCCGGAGACCCACTGTTTACTACTGAATACGAGAAAATTACCATAACCACGACATCTACCATTCCTACAGTTGGTAATTCATCTCGGTCTCATTCAATTCTGGCTCATATACTGGACGACAATTCCAGAAGCAAGGCGCCAGGAGACCCACTGTTTACTACTGAATCAGAGCAAATGACCATAACAACGACAACTGCCATTCCTACAGTTGATAATTCTTCTCAGACTCATACAATTCTGGCTCATACACTGGACGACAGTTCCAGAAGGAAGGCGCCAGGAGACCCACTGTTTACTACTGAATCCGAGCAGATGACCATAACACTGAGAACTTCCATTCCTACAGTTGATAATTCTTCTCAGTCGCATTCAATTCTGGCCCATATACTGGACGACAATTCCAGAAGCAAGGCGCCAGGAGACCCACTGTTTACTACTGAATCAGAGCAAATGACCATAACAACGGCAACTACCATTCCGACGGTTGATAATTCTTCTCAGTCTCTTTCAATTCTGGCTCATACACTGGACGACAATTCCAGAAGCAAGGCGCCAGAAGACCCACTGTTTACTACTGAATCAGAGCAAATGACCATAGCAACGGCAACTTCCATTCCTACAGTTGATAATTCTTCTCAGTCTCATTCAATTCTGGCTCATACACTGGACGACAATTCCAGAAGCAGGGCGTCCGGAGACCCACTGTTTACTACTGAATACGAGAAAATTACCATAACCACGACATCTACCATTCCTACAGTTGGTAATTCATCTCGGTCTCATTCAATTCTGGCTCATATACTGGACGACAATTCCAGAAGCAAGGCGCCAGGAGACCCACTGTTTACTACTGAATCAGAGCAAATGACCATAACAACGACAACTGCCATTCCTACAGTTGATAATTCTTCTCAGACTCATACAATTCTGGCTCATACACTGGACGACAGTTCCAGAAGGAAGGCGCCAGGAGACCCACTGTTTACCTTTGAATCAGAGCAAACGACCATAGCAACGGCAACTTCCATTCCTACAGTTGATAATTCTTCTCAGTCGCATTCAATTCTGGCTCATATACTAGACAACAATTCCAGAAGCAAGGCGCCAGGAGACCCACTGTTTACTACTGAATCAGAGCAAATGACCATAACAACGGCAATTACCATTCCTAAAGTTGTTTATTCTTCTCAGTCTCATTCAAATCTGGCTCAAATACTGGACTACAATCCCAGAAGCAAGGCGCCAGGAGACCCACTGTTTACTACTGAATCAGAACACATGACCATACCAACGACAACTACCATTCCTGTAGTTGATAATTCTTCTCAGTCTCATTCAATTCTGGCTCATATACTGGACGACAATTCCAGAAGAAAGGCGCCAGTAGACCCACCGTTTACTACTGAATCAGAACAAATGACCATAACAACGACAACTACCATTCCTACAGTTGATAATAATTATTCTTCTCAGTCTCATTCAATTCTGGCTCAAGTACAGGACGACAATTCCAGAAGCAAGGCGCCAGTAGACCCACCGTTTACTACTGAATCAGAACCAATCACCATAACAACGACAACTACCATTCCTACAGTTGATAATTCTTCTCAGTCTCATTCAATTCTGGTTCAAACACTGGACGACAATTCCAGAAGCAAGGCGCAAGGAGACCCACTGTTTACTATCGAATCGGAGCAAATGACCATAACAGTGACAACTACCATTCCAGCAGTTGATAATTCTTCTCAGTCTCATTCAATTCTGGCTCAAGTTCTGGACTACAATTCCAGAAGCAAGGCGCCAGAAGACCCACTGTTTACTACTCAATCAGAACAAATGACCATAACGACGACAACTACCATTCCTACAGTTGATAATTCTTCTCAGTCTCATTCAATTCTGGCTCAAGTTCTGGACTACAATTCCAGAAGCAAGGCGCCAGGAGACCCACTGTTTACTACTCAATCAGAACAAATGACCATAACGACGACAACTACCATTCCTACAGTTGATAATTCTTCTCAGTCTCATTCAATTCTGGGACATACACTGGACAATTCCACAAGCAAGGTGACAGAAGACCCATTGTTTACAACTGAATCCGAGCAAATGACAATAACAACGACATCTACCATTCCTACAATTGGTAATTATTCTCAGTTTGATTCAAGTCCGACTCATACACTGGACGGCAATTCCGGAAGCAAGGTGCCAGGATACCAACTGTTCACGTATGAATTCGGGAAAATTTTACGTAAGATATAACGATTGTTAATTCTGTCATCGTTAATAGGTCAGTCAAAAAATGTATAGCACCTAATGAGAATTCGTCATGCACGCCTTCACGATGGAGCTAAGTCACATATCTATGATGCTGAACAGTGCGGATCGCCCTGGTCTGTAATTGTAGACGCGATAATGCTGAGCGGCTACCGCCCAAGGACAAGTCATTATTGTGTATTTGTCTCATGCGTCGGATTCAGACATTTTGACCTAGGCTTAGTGTATCCCATAAGGCATTAAATAAAGAAATAAAATAGTGAAGGCATGGTGTGACAAACCTCATACTGTACACGTAATTCTGAAAGTTACAATTAGAACTTTTACGGCGCCGCTTTTTCATGCACGAAACACAAACCGAAAGCCCACCCACATCAAGCTAGAATCAAGTCCGTGCCCAGAAGACAGTTCGCTGAAACAGAGACAGTCCATGGTGGATTCGCCAACTGAAATAAGTGAGTCTCAAGCTGTGACCGAAATGGCACAAGAGATCGAACAGAGGAAACCGGATGCAGGGAGAGAGTTCCAACATTTAGGTCCAGAAACCGAATTCTCGTCCGCCAAAAACAGCTCTAGTTTTATTTTGGGAACTTGTCTTTGCCTTTCATTTATGCGACCAGAAAGCTTACTAGTTGTCGCAAAGCCACGTAGCTCGTATCAACAGGTTGTCTCGGTTGTTCTGCTATTACTATTCTTACATGTAAGCTTATTTATTATTATTATTATGCATTTATTAAGCGCCACTATCTAGTGACCAAGCGTGAATCGCTGGTGCTGAGCAGTTGTGAATGAAGGACTTGCTCAAGGTCCTACACAGTAGCCGTCTCAGGGGAGGAGGATCGAACACGTACTCTCCGCGTTACGAGGCGAACGTTCTAACCAGTCGGCTGCCGTGTCTGTTATCTGATTAATTCGTAGTTCCTGTTGTCTTCTTTACGATTATGTCAGGTTTTTTTACTGCAAAGACCATAATCCCCTTTCAACATTTGTTTGAAGACAATTGAAACGTAAAACGAGCGATTAGGTCTACTGCTTATGAACCCGACTTGGATCAGCAGTAATTTTCATGTCTGTATTTGATTGACTTTAGGAATGCTTACCGCTCTTGGTTTCGGAATTGCTTGTCTTCTGATTCTAATCGTCGTGATCGCTTTGTTCGCTTTCTTTAAAATCCGACGCAGGTTCGCAGTTTCTTTTTTCAAAGATTTCAAACAATTTATTTGTCTAATTTAAGTAAGTCATGAACTCTACTGGGGCTCTTGCTCTACCTACTGCTGTCTGCTTAATTTGCTCAAAAGTTCTCAAAAGTTGGGGCTCTGCTTTAAATTTATATTTCTAGAATTTACTGGTGAAATTCAGGATACTCAGCCTCAGAGATCCATGAGGGGGATGGTGGATGCTGAGTAAGGATTTCACCGTTAAGGTTTTTGCGGGATTGAACACGTAGTTCCCTTAAGTTTCAATAATTAACTTAAGCCATTGTTACAGCAAACAATAGTCTGTCGACAGGAACGCCACGATGTGTGCAATATTAATATTAAGTCTCATAATTTTTCCCCGGTGCATTATCCACAAAGCATCAACCGGTGGCGTTGCAAAATGAAGCCGTAGCCAGGTCTAGGTATGTATATCTGTGTACCTATGCATTAAACATTATTTATAAATATGTAGATATATCTATATACATATGTAAAAACATACATAAACATATATATATAAATATAAATATCTAAATTATGTACGTAGGCTATTTCTATGTTTGACATTAAACTAGCCGTTATGATCATCTTGGACCAAGGCACGGAGATTCGCTTCCTGCGACGCTGCACAGGAATGATGATCCTGATAGAGTCTGCGTCATAGTGGTTCCAAACGCCAGCGAACAAACTCGATCTCCTAACTCGGAAAAGATTCCGAATCAAACCGTCTCCTCGGAACTGGATCTGGCACGGAAAGGAAAGATTACTCAAAGGACCAAAAAAACAATTCGACCTCCTAACTCGGAAAAGATTCCGAATCAAACCGTTCACGCGGAACTGGATCTGGCACGGAAAGGAAAGATTACTCAAAGGGCCAACAAACCAATTCGATCTCCTAACTCGGAAAAGACTCCGGATCAAACCGTCAACTTGGAACTGGATCTGGCACCAAAAGGAAAGATTACTCAAAGGGCCAACAAACCAATTCGATCTCCTAACTCGGAAAAGACTCCGGATCAAACCGTCAACTCGGAATTGGATCTTGCACCGAAAGGAAAGATTACTCAAAGGGCCAACGAACCAATTCGATCTCTTAACTCGGAAAAGACTCCGGATCAAACAGTCTACTCGAAATTGGATCTTGCACCGAAAGGAAAGATTACTCAAAGGGCCAACGAACCAATTCGATCTCTTAACTCGGAAAAGACTCCGGATCAAACAGTCTACTCGAAATTGGATCTGGCACTGAAAGGAAAGATTACTCAAAAGGCCAACAAACCAATTCGATCTCCTAACTCGGAAAAGACTCCGGATCAAACAGTTAACGCGAAACTGGATCCGGCACCGAAAGGAAAGATTACTCAAAGGGCCAACGAACCTGCTAGATCTCCATCTAATCTTTCCACTGCCATATTACAGTAAGTGTGCTCGTTATAGCTAACCCAGTTTCAGAAGGCGAAATCTTAAATAAGAATTCATGCCGCGGCGGAGATCTGAAAATAATTCCATAGCGTAACAAATAGTTGACTCCCATTTTGGTTTATATACACCGTGTCTCAAAATAAACTGTGCAAAATTGTTTCTGTCAGAACTTCGTCAAATTTCCACCAATTTTAATAATTTTTGGTAGGTAGATGGAAAAATAGCTGAAATTTTATGCTATACATAAATTTCGCACCTCAACTGACTCATGTCACCGCACTACCTTGTTAAACACAGATGTACCAATTTCTTATATAACGCTTAAATTTGTTTACATGCAACAAACTATCTGACGACTTAATTAGCACGCAGTAAAGTAAAATATGGTTTACTTAGCAGAGTTTTTAATTGTTATGAAAGATCTGCTTAAAAGTGTTAGAATTGGTGCTGGAAATGTGCCCCGCTTACACGGACACAAGCGCTTAGACGGCCAGTGGAGTGGCCGATAGCAGCATCAACGAGCGACTGGTCAAAGCGCGCCTACTCGTCGATCAGACGCGTTTTGAGTTCGTCGACATTGGCTATTCTGGAGCTGTAAACCTTTTCTTGCAGCACACTCCATTATGCTATAGTCGACTGGGTTAAGATCCGATGAATTCGGCGGCCACAGTGTTGGAGGTATGAAGTCGGGCGTTTCTCGCTCCAGGAAAGAGACAGTGTCGCGTGCTCGATGCGCCGGGGCGCCATCCTGTTGAAAGACAAAAAACTCGCCCTGGGATATCCGGCGTATGTCTGGCAGTAGCTACTGGGCAAGAAGGTTGTCGCGATAGTAGGCCCCATTCACTTTGACACCCGGCTCGATGAAATGGATTTCAGTGCAGCCAAGTTTCGAGACGCTAGTTGTTAAAATTAAGCGTTATATAAGAAATTGGTACATCTGTGTTTAACAAGGTAGTGCGGTGACATGAGTCAGGTGAGGTGGAAAATTTATGTATAGCATAAAATTTCAGCTATTTTTCCATCTACCTACCAAAAATTATTAAAATTGGTGGAAATTTGACGAAGTTCTGACAGAAACAATTTTGCACAGTTTATTTTGAGACACGGTGTATAACGCCAGTGTATAATTAAAGGACATCGTGAAAACAGTTCTTGTTGGATGCCTCTACAGTCCATATGAACACCACGATTTTGTACTTTGCACTTAGTCTTATTTAGACCCGGTGAGTCATGCACATAGGCATCAACCGATAGCGCACAAAAACAAACTTAGTCAGGTCTATGGTATGTATCTAAATGATTAATGTATTTCTATGTATGATATTAACACAGCCGTTCTGGTAATCGTGGACCAAAGTACGGGGATTCCACGCTTACGACGCTGCGCAAGACTGATGCTTCTAATACTATCTACGCCGTGGTTATTCCAAAAGCCTACGAACCAGTTCGATCTCCTTCGGAAAAAACTCCGAATCAAATCGTCTACGCGAAACTGGATCTGGCACCGAAAGGAATGATTTCAAAAAGGACCAACGAACCAGTTCGATCTCCTAACTCGGAAAAGTCTCCGAATCAAACCGTCTATGCGGAACTGGATGCTGCGCTGAAAGGAAAAGTTACTCAAATGGCCAACGAACCCAAAGAACCAGTTAGAGCTCCTAACTCGGAAAAGTCTCCAAATCAAATCGTCTACGCGGAACTGGATGCTGCACTGAAAGGAAAGGTTACTCAAATGGCCAACGAACCCAAAGAACCAGTTAGAGCTCCTAACTCGGAAAAGTCTCCAAATCAAATCGTCTACGCGGAACTGGATGCTGCCCTGAAGGGAAGGGTTGCTCAAATGGCCAACGAACCCAACGAACCAGTACGATATCTTAACTCGGAAGAGACTCCGAATCAAATCGTCTACACGGAACTGGATGCTGCACAGAAAGGAAAGGTTACTCAAATGGCCAACGAACCCAACGAACCAGTACGACATCCTAACTCGGAAAAGATTCCGAATCAAGCCATCTATGCGGAACTGGATCTGGCACTGAAAGGAATGATTTCAAAAAGGACCAACGAACTAGTTCGATCTCCAAACTTGGAAATGATTCCGAATCAAACCGTCGACGCGGAACTGGATCTGGCACCGAAAATAAATACGCACCGAAGAGCTGCACCGGATAACAACCTACACCTGGAGTCTGTCCACGCGAACAGAGCACAGACGACAGTATAGGGATGACTAACAAGTTCACTGATAACTAACAAGTACGCGGATGACTAATAAAGTACAGTAATAGTGAACAAGTACGTTGATACCTAAAAGTGTTATGTAGCTAACAAATATAGTATTAAGTGACAAGTATACGGACAAATTTCACTATAAGTTATGCAGATAAAAACTAGTATCAAGTTTTGTAAATTTTTCAGAACTGTGTTTTACATGCACAAAAAATTATTCTGAGCTCCAGTTTTTAGATGGGATATTATGCCTCTTCTCGGCTCTTATGTAACAGTTTTGATTTTACATCACAGTTTACGTTTTATTACGCTCCACAAACGTTGAATATCTTTTTAAAGTTTTTCAGTACGTTGTTGACATTTTACCAAATCCTCGTTTTAACCATATCCTTGTTTTTTTATCATAATCCTCTCGTTTGCCAAACCCCTACTGTTTGGCACACTTTTTCGAAAGTTCTGCTCACTAAGAATATTATCGGAAACATTTCTTTCGGGATTTTACACGTAGCCCGTAAAGTAATAATAAGTTATTTCAGCCATTGTTGCAGCAAACACTTATAGGGTCGATTATCGTATTGTTTGTAAATGTTGAAGAACTGCTCAGTAGCGTCCTCTATTGTTAGAATGGTTGTTTGGACCTTTACGTAAGAGGGACAAACAATTGTCAAGGAGTTCATATCGCAGGATGCTGGGCAACATATTCGGGAGAAGTGGACCTGCCACAGCAATGCTGCTACACTGAAATAATTATGGCTTACTGTTTTTTCTCAGGTTTTACCTTGGTTCAGACAAGTTTGTATACATCTCTATTTTAATAACAGCGAGGGCTGAAATAGACATCAGTTTGATTATTCAGATGATTTTTGCTTCGCATTAAACAAATAATCACGAAGTCATGCAAAACATAAGTGACACAGCTTTTGGTTCCGAACCACATGAAATAATAATATAATATAAAAACTATTAGCAGTATATTAGTAATGTAAGATGATATAATATAAAATATTATGATAGAATATAATAATATTAATTTTAACAAAGTACCAGGTCAACAGATCGGCCATGCAAGGCTGATTTTTGTTTTGAAATGGCTCTTATTCCAAAACCCTTAGCTAACCTCTATAATGAGTTAACGAGGTGCGGACTGTCCATCTGCCTTTATACGCCGAGGCGAAGAAAAATGAGTAGCTACAAGAGAAGAGAGAAAGAGAGAGAGCGAGACAGGCAGACAGACAGACAGACAGAACGTGAGAGAAAGAGTAGCATAGAGGGAGAAAGACAATGATAGAGCGTGACAAAGAGATACTGAGAAACAAGACAGAGAAACTGAGTTTCCACACGAATTCTATCACCCTTAATTATTTACTTTTAGCATTGCTTAAGAAAATCCCTGGCATATTGAAGCCACCTACCCTACGTGACAGAAATGCATAGGCCTACACAATTAGGCTTAAACTGATAAAGAACACCAATGCTAATGTGTGCAACTACCGGCAAACAAGGTCCTCTTTCTGTTTTCCGTTCATTGCGTGGGTAAATTCGGGATATAGCAAGTTGCAACTGGCGCCGCCTAGCACAGCTCTTACATAGCTCATAATGAGCTCATTGGAGAAGAGACCTTACATTGAGCTAGGAATGCATGTGTACGTCTCTATGCATGCATGTATGTATATATGTATGTATGTATGTATATATGTATGTATGTATGTATGTATGTATGTATGTATGTATGTATGTATGTATGTATGTATGTATGTATGTATGTATGTATGTATGTATGTATGTATGTATGTATGTATGTATGTATGTATGTATGTATGTATTGTAAGTATGTACAAATGTACGTATGAATGTATGGAAGTATGCTGCATGCATGCATGTATGTATATAAGTACGAACGTGTGTATGTATGTATGTATGCATATATGTATGGAAGTATTATATTACATAACATGAATACAAAGTGGTTCAGAAGACATGCAATCTGTGTTTTAAGCACTGTTCAGTATATATATATGTTTATGTGTGTATATAAATATATATATATATATATATATATATATATATATATATATATATATATATATATATATATATATATATATATATATATATATATATATATATACGATGAATGATTTTTGCACCATTTGTCGGCTGGAAACTGGCTTTTATTATCGGTGTTTGTAATCAACGATCTAGCCATTATTTTAATGTAGTGCATTTTCTGTACACTATGTACACTGTTGTACAGTCTGGTCGATATATTTATTAAAGAGTTTCACTCAGTTGAGTCCAAAGTGTATCTTGGTCAAATCCTGTTCAGGTCCTTTGCTTTGCCTGTGGATGGCGTTGGGCAAGATAGATTCAGGATGCTAGGGGTTACTTTTCTGACACTTAATATGATTCGGCGTGATTTTATAGTTTAAAAGGTACATTTCGATAAATCACAGGGTGAAACTGTGTAGGACTGATTATTTATAGAGATACTGCTTTGTGGTCATGTGCGTCAATACGAACAGAGAATCTGGCGCAGCAGATCCATAAACCTAGATAGTTGACGAGACCTAGGCGTTTAGAAATAAGAAATATATTGGTTAACGTTATAATTTTTCGTTGGTTAGTAGTTTAGACGTTGTATTAGGCGTGTGTGTAGCAGTCGATGCTGTTCATCTCCTCTCAGAGTAAACATTCGAGGATGTAAATTACGAGAAGGTGTTTGGATAGCGTATTGCGTCTTATGGAATATCTATATGTTGGGCAGTGAATTACAAGGATTGTGAATCTTTTTGATCGACTGAACTACTTATATTGTTTAAAATGAAGATTTCTTACATTTACTTGTTTATATGTGGTAAGTGGCCATCTCTTAATTACACACTATTTGCTTGTTTTACTCATGTTCCAACAGATTTTCTTTTTTTAATAAACAAAAGAATTCCTGCACTGTACTGATAAGTGCAGGAACACAAAGAACACATTCATGTAGCGCCCTAATTCAATCAGCCGAATCATTTTTTCTCTTAGCCATAACGACCAAAGCAGGGTGCGTTCTATAAAAGAGCGGTTTAACTCGTTCCCATTGGTTCATAGTATCTTCTAAAGATTGATCCACGTGTTTTGCCCTTGGCATTCGTTTTTCGTCAAATCACAACAAGCCTCAATGAAAACTCATGCATGTTATGGTTATATCTTTTATGCCAGTAAAATAAACAATATTTTGAGAGACAGGAACTTTTGCTGCATGCATGACATACTCATTAACAGAAAGGAATGTACTTTGCCAAAATAAAGTATGCAGGCCCATTAATATTTTCGTGGGTCTTATGTTTGAAGGAGTTGCTGTTGTTGTGGACCAACTATGCATGCACACATATAATGAGCCCAATTGTGCATGGTTTATGTTTTCATGAGTCTTTATTTTGAAGGTGTTGTTGTGATGGTGGACAAACTACGTTTGGACAAAGATAAATTGTCTAATTGTGTTTCCTGTTCTGTAGTGAATTTTGTCGCAACCATCGTTGCCTATAAGAGACAGTGTTACGAAGAGTTTTCACTTTGCTTGATTACAAACAACGACTATGAGAGAAAATATCAAGCCGACATATGGTGCAAAAATCATTCATCGTCTCTGGCCATCATAAGAAATGAAACCGTTCAATCCGCCATAGATGCGTTTGTTAACTCTGCTAGACCTAATTCTGATCTTATAACAAATGGTTATCGATACCAGGAAAATAATTGGATGTGGGTCAACGAAATACAATCAGGTGAATGTTTCAAATGTCAAATGATCTGTAGACGCTGATGTGTCTAACCCATCGGTCAGTCGGTCAGTCACACAAACATTCTTACATAAACGCATAGGCCTACATGCTAACATACATAACATAACATAGCATAACATCTTTCTTTATTGCTTCAAATGACTACGTTTAAGAATCAATTCCAACAATAAAAATTTATTTAATTTAATACAGAATCTGTAAACTCAGCCCCTAGTGACTAGTAGAAATAAGATTGGTATATTCACTTGTCAAGCCTGAAAGGAAAGAAATGAACTTGTAGTGGAGTCAGGCGAGTTTAAACAGTAAACAGAGATCATTGAGTCATAAGAGGCAATGAACGCCCCTAAGGGACCTAGGTGAAATTACAATTGCAATGATGGCATTGAAGAGTTTTCCATTCACAGCATCTTAATCAGGCAACAATCTGTTTCCATATAATCCTCAACACTTGTAGGCCTCCATTACCGATGACTTAACTAAACCTAACTAACAGTCCCAAAGGACAGCACTCAAGAGCCATACATACATGCATACATTCATACATACATAAATGCATACATATATCCACAGACGGATACATGCATACATACATACATTCATATGTACGTGCATGCATACTTATATACATATATATATACGTATAGATATATACATACATATAGATGTAATTGCATACCTGCATAACACATACACACATACATATATATGCGCGCATACATACATAAAAACAAATCTAATATATATATGTAAATCTGTCTATGTATAATATATATAATTATATATATATTTTTAATATATATATATATATATATATATATATATATATTGATATATATATATATATATATATATATATATATATATATATATATATATATATATATATATATATATATGCCTTTGTAGTGAATTATTTGAATCGAGAAAGTTTTTTGTTGTTGAAGATATTTATCCGAATTCGAACGCCAACTATCGCTACGCCTACGTAGTATTCTCAACAGCCAGAAATTTTACTCTATTCAGCAGTCAAGCTACTTCTAAAAGAAAATTCATCTGTTCCTACTACCTCCACCAGTGTAAGGATATCAGAGTATCTTTGCTGAAAATGATCTATAGAATTGCAATGAATTGGTGGTAGGTAGATAATTTGTTTAACTGGTGGTAGATCATTTATTAAGCTGAAAATGGTAGAAAATAAAAGTAAGACGGAAGTTTGCGCAAAGTTATTAACTGGGCTGCTTCCTTTTTCCGCCAGCATACAAGTTTTCTGTAATCTGCTATGACATCATGATAGGGACGCTATAGAAACCACATTAGATTAGATTAGTTAAGATTATATGTAATTTTAATAAACTAAATCATAATCGGCCGATCTCGTTTTTCAACCTCAACTATTATTGTAGTTGTCGTTGTAGTCGTAATTAGAATTTATGTAGCGGTTTCTCAAAAGAGACTAATCCCTGGAATCGGGGATGAGTAACGACATAATGATCTGCCAACCTGTACACGCGGTTGCCTCACCGTCTAGCTGCTCCTCGCTGTTGGTAGATGACGCAGCGCCCGATCAACAGAATATGGGTTCCAGTGGTTGCAGAAACTCTACACCTCCTCCGGCAGATGCCACTCCTAAGACTATTTTACTTCTTCTTTAGACGAATTCAACATTTTCCCGGTTGCAGATTTTTTTCCCAGGACGATGACAGAATGACAGACAAAACGACAACCAATATGGCCGCAGGCATGCGCAGTTCAGTTCTTCTTAACTGTGTATGTATACAATCAATGAGAAATAATTAGTCGGTATGAAAGTAGGCCAAAAGGCCTAGATCTTGGCAGTTAGCACTATTACTGTGCATGTTCTCAGAACAACTTGTAAAATTTCCAGACCCAAGTTGTCGAGGAGGCCATCAACAGTTGGGAAGGAGATGCTACAAAATGCACAACAAAACAGTCACTTGGTTCGAAGCTAGAAACATTTGCCTCAAAGAAGAAAGAAGTGACCTTGCAACTTTCGGAGATGTCAATGTCTCGCTTTCTTCAGATTGGCGCCTCAACGAGCAATATTGGATTGGACTGCGGCGAGAAATATGGGCCTGGACGGCTGGACGGTGTAAGCAGACAGTGAAATACTATTTACACTTATTCTGTAAATGTGGTCCACGATTTCCAATTATACATAGCATTTGATGCATCAATAAATATGCCCCTCCTGCTTCTTCTCCTTCTCCTTTTTCATATTCTACTTCATGCCCTTCTTCTCGTTTCTATTTCTGTTGTTGTCTTTGTCGTCGTCTTTGATATTGTTGTTGTTGTTGATCATCATCATCATCATCATCATCATCATCATCATCATCATCATCATCATCTTCTTCTTCTTCTTCTTCTTTTTCTTCTCCTTCTTCTATTGCAAGTACTAGGCTATTTCATATAGAGCGTCTGTATGCCGGCAATTGCTTTACTTCGGAGTTATAGAAATTTCTTAACAAATTAATAATAATAATAATAATAATATTATTATTATTATTATTATTATTATTATTATTTTAATTAATATTTAAGTCCCCAAGGGATCATATGTACCCTGGGGCAAAAAAATAATAACAATAATAATAATTACAATAATAATAATTATAATAATAATTAGTAGCAATAGTAGCAATAACAATAACAACAACGATAACGATGAAGCCACCAATAACGATAACAATAACAAGAGTTCTGTAAAGATTATTATTGCGGATATCGACACTAATTAAGGCAGTATATTGTTGTTCCAGATCATACAGATATAAAATATTCCAACTGGGACGATAGGAATCCAAACGCTACAGGGGGCGACTGCCTGTGTCTGGAGCCAAGGTCTGGCAAGTGGAAAAACTGCCATTGCTTAGGGGAATATCGCTATGTCTGCATTCAACGTAAGTCAACAAGTACATGTACATGCACACTGAACATACAACTCTTGAACTATTGGGCCAATGTATGTCGTAAATGTTCTCAATATCTTCGTTCTCTCAATTACCAACATCTACAGAAGATGGCGTAATCATAATTACAAGTATACAAGCCGTTTGTAAGCCTGTCTTTCCTGTTTCGCCGCCAGCTTGTAACTCGTTGAGCAAGTAAGTAATTGCATCAGTCAGTCAGTCAATCAATCAGTCAGTCAATCAGCCAGTCAGTCAGACAACCTAACTGACAAGAGATTTAATACTTAATCTAAGTGAGAAGTAAGTGACGACCCAAATGCCGGTCACATAGGTTTAACTTAGGTTAAGGCAAGTAAGAATATGTGTTAGCGATACTTTCATAATGCTGTATGCTCGATTATCAATCGAAATTTATGTAGCGCCTCTTCAAAGCATTTACTCAGTGAGTAAGGCTGAGACTTATCAAATCGTACAGCGAAACTCCACGGGGTGGGCCCTTCGCTGATGAATAGACAGTCCCGCTTTCCTCTTGAAGGGCCTCTCTGACATTCGGGACACCTCCTCTGCCTCCTCATCTCTCTGGTCTTGAGCCAACCGGGCTATGATCTTCATTTGGCATCTCTGAGCAACCCCTCTAACATGACGTAACGCTCGTAAATTAATTGATGCTATGAACTTAGCTTTGTTTGGCGCTTTAAAGTTTATGATTACTCAGGCGAACAGGTAAGCTTGAAATTTTCTCGGCCATGATTTTCAGTTACATTGAAATTTCCGAGAGTGGCGGTAGCGGCAGTCGACCATGGTTGACTATTGTTTATTATTTATTCATTAATTTTAATTATTACTACTATTATTGCTGCAATTATTGCTATAGCTACTATCAACACCATAATCACCTTCAGTATCATTATTAATGTTATTATTGAGATTATTATTAATATAATTATTGATAGAACAGGAACACAACACTCGAGAGACAAATGTCTGCACTATAATTAACGTCTTTATCATATTCAAGTGAAACCGTAGTCAGAAATCCAAATCCGATGGGTAAGTCCAGTCGAAGAGAAAGCAGAAGTCAAGTTACGGTGGGTGTAAGCAAACCGAAATACATCAGTTTTAAGTAAAAACACGATGTCAATAAAGTACTGGTAAATGCTGGGTCGATTTCAGATGACGGTGTTTCAACAATGTAGTAATACTTTGTTCAGTACGAATTCATTCCGATTAACCTGAACTGTATTTGACATATCAAACTTTTAGATAATGCTTCAGTTTCGGCATCAACTGAGAAAGCATCAACGAAAGCATCAACGACAAAAATTATCAGAAAAACGACTAAAAAGACCATGATAACGACAAAAAAGACTAAGACAACGACAAAAATGACCACAACAACGACAAAAAACACGCTAAAACTTAAGACCACTCAATCCACGACAACCATCATTCCTACAATTGGTAATTCTACTCATTTTCATTCCAATCCTACTCATACACTGGACGAAAATTCCAGAACCAAGGCACCAGAAGACCCATTGTTTACTACTGAATCCGAGCAAGTGACCATAACAACGACAACTACCATTCATACAATTGATAATTCTGCTCATTTTCATTCAAATCCGACTCAGACACTGGACGACAATTCCGGGAGCAAGGCACCAGAAGACCCACTGTTTACTACTGAATCCGAGCAAGTGACCATAACAACGACAACCACCATTCCTACAGTTGGTAATTCTACTCATTTTTATTCAAATCCGACTCATACACTGGATGAAAATTCCAGAAGCAAGACACGAGAAGACCCACTGTTTACTTCTGAATCCGAGCAAGTGACCATAACAACGACATCTACTATACCTACAGTTGGTAATTCTACTCATTTTTATTCAAATCCGACTCATACACTGGATGAAAATTCCAGAAGCAAGACACGAGAAGACCCACTGTTTACTTCTGAATCCGAGCAAGTGACCACAACAACGACAACTACCATTCCTACAGTTGGTAATTCTACTCATTTTCATTCAAATCCGACTCAGACACTGGATGACAATTCCAGAAGCAAGGCACCAGGAGACCCACTGTTTACTACTGAATCCGAGCAAGTGACCATAACAACGACAACCACCATTCCTACAGTTGGTAATTCTACTCATTTTCATTCAAATCCGACTCAGACACTGGACGACAATTCCATAAGCAAGGCACCAGTAGACCCACTGTTTACTACTGAATCCGAGCAAGTGACCATAACAACGACAACCACCATTCCTACAGTTGGTAATTCTACTCATTTTTATTCAAATCCAACTCATACACTGGACGACAATTCCAGAAGCAAGGCACCAGAAGACCCACTGTTTACTATTGAATCAGAGCAAGTGACCACAACAACGACAACTACCATTCCTACAATTGATAATTCTTCTCAGTTTCATTCAAATCCAACTGAAGCACTGGACGACAATTCCAGAAGCAATGCACCAGGAGACCCACTGTTTACTATTGAATCAGAGCAAGTGACCATAACAACGACAACTACCATTCCTACAATTGATAATTCTTCTCAGTTTCATTCAAATCCAACTGAAGCACTGTTTACTACTGAATCCGAGCAAGTGACCATAACAACGACAACCACCATTCCTACAGTTGGTAATTCTACTCATTTTTATTCAAATCCGACTCATACACTGGACGACAATTCCAGAAGCAAGGCACCAGAAGACCCACTGTTTACTATTGAATCAGAGCAAGTGACCACAACAACGACAACTACCATTCCTACAATTGATAATTCTTCTCAGTTTCATTCAAATCCAACTGAAGCACTGGACGACAATTCCAGAAGCAATGCACCAGGAGACCCACTGTTTACTATTGAATCAGAGCAAGTGACCACAACAACGACAACTACCATTCCTACAATTGATAATTCTTCTCAGTTTCATTCAAATCCAACTGAAGCACTGGATAATAATTCCAGAAGCAAGGCGCCAGGAGAGCCACTGTTTACTTCTGAATCAGAGCCATTGATCATAAGAAAGAAAACTGCCATTCCTACAATTGGTGATTCTTTTCAGTTTCCTTCACATCCAACTCAAACACTGGACGACAATTCCAGAAGCAATGCGCCAAGAGACCCACTGTTTACTACTGAATCCGAGCAAATGACCATAACAACGACAGCTACCATTCCTACAATTGGTAAATCTTCTCAGTTTCATCCAAATCAGACTCATAAACAGGACGACAATTCCAGAAGCAAGGCGCCAGCAGATCCTCTAGTTACTATTGAATTCTGGCAAATTTCAGGTATAACATAACGATTATTAATTCTGTCATCTTCAATAGGCCTTTCAGTAAATTTGTAGCACCTTATAAGGATCCATCATTTATTTTATTCCGGATATTTCCATAGCGCCTCTCGAAGTCAACTACTATTCAGAGGTGCTCCTGACTACAGGATTTGATACTGTGCCGGAATTTTCACGCCGAAGCGCCACGAGCAATTGCGAGTGAAGGACTTGCCCAAGGTCCGAACGCAGCGGCTAGTGTAGGATTCGAACCTGCAACCCTCCGGTCACAAGGCGCCGAACTTACCACTGAGCCACCACGCCCCACAGTGTAGAGGAGTATGGAAACAGCTGACGCACGCATACACGACGGAGCTAAGTCACATATCAATAATGCTCAGCAGTGCGGATCGCTCTGGTCTGTAATTGTGGACTCTATAATGCTGATCGACTTCCGAGTAACGACCATGGAGTAGTCATTATTGTGTATTTGTCTCGTGCGTCGGATTCAGACTTGTTGACCTTAGTGTATCTCATAAGTTCATCAAATAAATAAATAAAATAGTTAATGGCACGGTGTGACAAACCTCATACTATGCACGTAATTGTGAAAATTGTAATCAGAACTTTCACGGCGCTACTTTATCATACACGAAGCATCATCCGAAAGTGCACCAACATCAAGCTTCAATCTTGTCCGTGCCCAGAAGACAGTCCGCTGAGACAGAGATGCAGTCCATGGTGGATATGTAATGTAGCCATGTTTCTTGTTGTCTTCTTTACGATTAAGTCAGAATATCCTTGTACTGCCAATTGTAACATAAAACGAGCGATTAGGCCCTACTGATCATGAATCCGAATTGGATCAGCTATTATTTTCATGAGTAATGTGTATGTATTTAATTGATTCTAGGAATGCTTCCCGCTCTCGTTATCGGAAGTGCGTGTCTCCTGATTCTAATCGTCGTCATCGTTGTTGTTGCTTTTATTAAAATCCGACGCAGGTTTGCAGTTTCTTTTTTGAACGCTTTTATACATTTTATTTGTCTAATTTAATGTAAGTCATGAACTCTGCTGGTGCTCTTACTCTAACTAACAGTTGTCTGCTTAATATGCTCAAAAGTTCTCTGCCATAAATCTATATTTCTGGAATTTACTGGTGAAATTCAGGATAATGCTCAGCCTCAGAGATCCACGAGGGTGGATGGTGGATGCTCAATAAGGATATCACCGTAAAGGTTTTTGCGGGATTGAACACGTAGCCCCCTTAAGCTATAATAATTAACTTCAGCCATTGTTACAGCAAATAATAGTCTATCGATATGAACGCCATGATGTGTGCGATATTAATACTAAGTCTCATATTACTTCCCGGTGCATTATGCACAAAGCACCAGCCGATGGCGTAACAAAATACAGCCATAGCCAAGTCTATAGATGTATATCTGTGTATGTGTGCATTATACATATATGTATGATTGTGTAGGTATATCTATATACCTATGTATATACAGTAATACATTATCTATGTATTTCTATGTTTGACATTAAACCAGCCGTTCTGGTGATGTTGGACCAAGGCATGGGGATTTCCCGCCTGAGACATTGAACAAGGCTGATGATCCTGATACGGTCTGTGTCGTAGATGTTCCAAACGCCAGCAAACCAACTCGATCTCCTAACTCGGAAAAGATTCCGAATCAGATAGTCTACGCGGAACTGGATCTGGCACCGACAGGAAAGATTTCAAAAAGGAGCAACGAACCAGTTCGATCTCCATCTGATCTTTCCACTGACATGATGCAGTCAGTGTGCTCATCATAGCTGAACCAGTTTTAGAAGACGAAATCTTGAATAATAATTAATGCTGCGACGGAGATCTGAAAATTATTTCACAGCGTTACAAATAGCTGGCTCCCATTTTGGTTTATATAAGGCCAGCGACTTTAAGGACATCGTTTAAACAGTTGTTTTTGGATGCCTCTACTGTTAAAAAGGAACACCATGATTTGTACTTTTCACTAAGTCTTATTTAGCCCCGGGTATCATGCACAAAGGCGTCAACCGATGGCGCACCAAATGAAAGCCGTAGTCAGTTCTATGTTTGTATCTAAATTATCTATGTATTTCTATATGTGATATTAACACAGCCGTTCTGGTGATCGTGGACCAAGGTACGAGGATTCTCCGCCTTCGACGCTGCACAACGCTGATGCTCCTGATAAAATCTACGCCGTGGTTATTCGAAACGTCAATGAACCAGTTCGACCTCCTTTGGAAAATACCCAGAATCAAACCATCTACGCGGAACTGGATCTGGCACCGAAAAGAAATACGCACCGAAGAGTTGTACCGGAAACAGGATACTCTAGCATCCCACAGCTGGATTCTGTGTATGCGATCAGCGCCGAGACCAGAGTATAGGGATGACTAACAAATACAGTGATAACTAACAAGTACGCCGATGACTTATAAGTGCAGTAATAGTTAACAAGAACGTAGATAGCTAAAAGTGTAATGATAAGTAACAAATATAGTGGTTAGTGACAAGCATACGGACAAATTTCAGGTCCAGTTATGCAGATAAAATACTAGTATTATGTTTTGTAAATTTTTTATGACTGTTTTTACATGCTCAAAAAAATTGATTCGGAGCCTCCGTCTCGGTTATTATGTAACCCTTTGGATTCTGCATCCCAGTTTACGTTTTATTACGCCCCACACTCGTTGAATATGTTTTTAAAGTTTTTCAGTGCATTGGTCACATTGTATCATATCCCCGTTTAAATCAAATCCTTGTTTTTACCATATCCTCCCGTTTGCAATACCCCTACTGTTTGGCACACTTTTTCTAATATTTTCCTCACTAAGGGCATTATCGGAAAAGATTTTGCGGGATTGAACACCACCCCCTAAAGTAATAATAAATAGTTTAAGCCATTTTCCAGCAGACAATAGGCTAGGTTGAATATCGCATTGTTTGCAAATGTATGAGCACCTATGATGGGTCTCTCTTGAAGTGGCGCGATATAAATTTGCAATTACAATTACAAATGATTCAGGTGAAACACGTTTACAGTTAGATAACCAAGTATTCAGAGTTTTTAGAGGTGCCTGAGAGGCGCTATATAAATATTTTTACATTGCATTGTAGGAGAGCCATAATTAATATCCAGGAATTGACTGCAGTTTGGGAATGGTGATTACCAAAAAAAATAAAAAAAACTGTAGCTTACTGTTTCATCGTTCATTGTGTCTCTTTCACATAATATAATGAGTCAAGACGGTCTATTCGGGAGTGCACTTTGTCTTCATTCCAACAGTTGCGGGTTCGTGTCTGCTGATGGACTCCTTCTAACGACCCTGTAGAAGTTCTCTCGCTCATCTAATCCAGAGTTACTGATCTTACGCGAGATTAATAAAAAATATTAAAAAGAAATGTAACTAAGTGTAATTTAAATGTAATTTAAATGCAATGAAAACAAATAAATGTAATGTAAATGTAATGTAAATACAATGTTAATGTGATGTAAATATAATATTGTGGGGCGTGGTGGCTCAGTGGTAAGTTCGTCGCCTTGTGACCGGAGGGTTGCAGGTTCGAATCCCACTCTAGCCGCTGCGTACGGACCTTGGGCAAGTCCTTCACTCGCAATTGCTCGTGGCGCTTCGGCGTGAAAATTCCGGCACAGTATCAAATGCTGTAGTCGGGAGCGCCTCTGAGTAGTAGTTGACTTCGAGAGGCGCTATAGAAATATCCGGAATAAAATAAAAAAAATGTTATGTAAATGTAATGAAAATAAGTAAAATCATCAAATGTAAATTTATGTAAGCAAGGCCATATGCAGGGCACATGAGCCCATGTGACATTATTCCCATACTGACTTCAAAGTAAGGGTGGATATCTGAACCTTTCTGAAAGAAACCCTTAAAGCTTACTGGCAGTAAACCATGCGCATAGCGGTGCATGAAAAGGCCAGTCTGAATTGTGCGAATCTGGTCTTTTGTCAGTATTTTTAGGTCCAAAAATAAGGGTCCCGTATGACTTCTCAGAGGAACCCCAGCAATGATACGAATCGCCCGTTTTTGCAGAATCACAAGTCTATGCAGTCTCGTGGCGTACGTAGAATCCCACATCATGTTGCAATATGCAAGGTAAGGATATACAAGGGCATGATACAATAATTATTTAAGGCGTATAGAGAATGGAAGGAGATAGGTCACTCTGGATAGTGATTAAGTTGTTTCCTACTATCAAACTGTCTTCGCTTTATATTGAGATCTGATACGAACCTGCCTTTTGCATATTGTAACAATGACTGTAATTTGTATTTAAAAGTTTAGATGGCGACACTTCAAGAAGAACTACTCAATATGCTCTCTACCGAATAGAATTATAGTCTTTCGGGCTTTTAGGTAAGAGGGACAAAGAATAGCCAATTAGTTCATATCGCAGGTTGGTAGGCAACATTTTCGAGAGAAGTGGATCTGTCACAGCAATGCTTCAGTGCTGAAATGTGGCTCACTGGTTTTTCTGAGGTTTACCTTGGTTCGGAAAATTTTCTATCTATCTTTTTTTACGGAAAGAGGCGAGATGGGCATAAATTTGATTATTCAGATAATTTAACCTCGTCTTAAACAAATAATCATGAAGTGTTGCAAAAGATAAAATCCATAGCTTTTGGTTCCGTATTACATAAAAACATGATATAATATCAATATAAAATAATAATAATAATAATAGTAATGACTTCTATTATATAAAAAATATAATACAATATAGTTTAATAGGCCTATAATAATGTTAACAAAAAAAAGTACAACGTCAAGAGATCAGCGGTTCACAACCTAAGGATTATTTCGTTTCAAAATGTCTGTTTTTCCAGCACCCTTAGCCAGTTACTCTATTCTACAGTACATGTAAATACGCTGTTGGTGTGTAGATCAGTCGGCGAGGGTTGGTCTGACCATCCGCCTTTATATGCCGTGGCTAAGAAAAATGAGTAGCTAACTATCACAAAGGTTGTCTCTTTAGGTAGGCATGAGTAGCTGCTCTTCTTCCTCTTCTTGTAATTCTTCTTGTTGTTTTTTTCTTATTTTGCCTTGTCTGCATCTCCTTCGACACCTCTTCTCCTCTCCTCGTCGTCCTCATTTTTTTCCAGTTTTCAGCTTCACTTCCCTTCGCTCATTCCTTAGGTATGTATATTTATATGTACGACATGTATGTATGTATGACATTTATGTGCGTATGCATGTATCTAATGTATGGCCATATGTTGTATGAATGCAAGTATAATATTACATAACCTAATAGTCATGCAAAGTGTTTCAGAAGACATGAAATCTGTGTTTTAAGCACAGTTCAGTGTATGTATGTGTGTATCTGTATATCTTGCCACTTACAATAGCGCATTTTCTGTATATCTCCAGCCTGATTGATGTATTTATTATAAAATTGTGTCAGTAGAGTCCTGTGCTCCTAGTGTGACGGTATGAAACGATATGTTTTACCGGCTGAAAGCATACCGGAACTTTTCCAGGCGAAAAATTCATAGCGGTATGGCCATATCGGTATTGATTGTATACAAGTCAAACGGCGCCTAGACATAGTGGCGTACCCATTCGTTTTCGCGCTAGCCAATTTTCTGAATCCATCTCCTTGCTTACTATCGCGCAGTTGCTCAAAGACTTTCCCAGTATTGTTATCTGGCATTGCGCTTATCACAGACTTGAGTTGGTGATACAAACAAGGAAGTTACAGGGATAAATAAGTTTCAGTCTTTCATCGACAAACTGTACATGACATATACCAGCACGCCTTATTTCCCACTTCTAACCCTGGTGGAGACCACATAAAAACTCTGTTCGTATCCTGTTCAGTTCCTTTCGTTTGCCTAGGGATGGCGTTGGCTGATACAGAATCAGGATGCTAGCCGTGCCTATTCTGATACTGAATATGATTCTACTGGCATCCGTAGTTTAATCCGTACATATCGATAAGTAACAAACATTTGCTTGCCAGCTAGCAGATAGCTGTTCTTCTACTCTTAGAGTATAAATTCAAGGATGTAATTCATGAGCCGATGTTTAGATAGCGTATGGCGTCGCATCGAATGTCTACATGTTGGGTGTGAATCGCAGCAGCTGAGAATCTTTGAGATCGGCAGAACATAAGAACAACCTGAGTTGTTTTAAAATGAAGATTTCTCGCATTTACTTGTTATTGTATGGTAAGTGATGACCTGTTAACTATACACAACTTACTTGCTTTAAAAATGTTCTAAAACATCATCCCTGCTTATGTAATAAACGAAAACGTGCGTGTTTTGTACTGGCAAGTGCAGGAGCAGAAAGAAGCCGTTCAAATCGCTCTCTGATAATAGTCACCTGATTCTTTTTTTCTTTTTGCCATAAAGGCCGAAGCAGGATGCGTTCTAAAAAAGAACGGCGGAACACGTCCCCACTGGTTCATATCATCTTTCTCTAAAGATGGATTTTCTCCACAAGTTAAATTGGCCATGGTCATGGTTTTCGTCATTGATGTTCATCTATTGATGCTGAGATTCTATTGATGTTGAGATTCGTCACTTCGGAATTATAAAATTTTCAAATCTGCTTTTAAATTATTCTTCATTGATAAATTCTGTTAATTTGTGAATGTGAGGGTTGAGTCTATACAAGTGTCTATTATCTCTTATCAGACCAGTTATCGAATAATTGCTTTGATTACAACTCAACGGGGACGACTTGACAAGCTGTTCCACCTTCTTCTCCTCGTGTTTCGATTGTGGTACAAATCTAAGTGTAAATTAAAGTTTCTCTACGACATAGAATTATGGATATGTTCTTTCACTGTTTGTTTAACACTGATTTTGTTAAGGACCATGTCCTGTCACGATTCAAAATAAAAAAACACCAATCAATCAATCTGATATAAAATGTGAAGTAGGCAGACCCATTGCCATTTGCACGAGTCTTTATTTTGACAGTGTTGCTGTGGCGTTGGACCAACTATGTATGCACTCATATAATTAATTAGCCTAATTGTGTTTTCTTTTCTTCAGTGAATTTTGTCGCAATCATAGTTGCCTACAATTACAGAAAGTGTTACGAACAGTTTTCACTTTGCTTGATTACAAGCACTGCCGTTGAGAGCAGATTAAGAAATTGGTCATCAGCCGAAGACTGGTGCAAAAATCATTCATCGACGCTGGCTATCATAACAAATGAAACGGTTCAATCCGCTATGGAAGCGTTTATTAACGTTTCCTCTCTGATATTTTATTCAGATGTAATTACAACTGGTTATCGATACAACGTCACTAGTTGGATGTGGATCAGTGGAATAGTATCAGGTGAATGTTTCAATAGTTAATTCTTTTGAATAAAACGATTCTCTGTTGCTTCTGACCAATCAGTCAGTTGGTCAGTCGATCAGTCACAATACATTCTTACATGCATCCATCCATACAAGCATATGCATACATACATACACAAATACATATATACATACATACATACATACATACATACATACATACATACATACATACATACATACATACATACATACATACATGCATACATACATACATACATACATATACAAACATAACATACACGCGTAAAATGCCTGAAATGTTTAGGTAATTTATAAAATCCCTGATTCCCTCAGGCACTTTCAAAATCCCTGAAAAAACCCAGGGATTTTGTAAAATCCCTGAAATCTGATGACAAAAATTTGACAGATTGCCTGAAATGAAAATGACGAACATAATCGAAATTTATTATGCACACACCTTATTTTCAAAGGATTAACATTTGTACATGGTATGACCATATATTTCAAGTTCAGTTCTGGAAATCTACAACAGTTTTTCTGTTTTCACACGACATACTAGAATGACATCGACTGTTACACTTGACTTATTAGACGGGCCGACTGTCGACAATTGCAATTCCAATATGGCGACACGTGCCGAAAATGGCTGCCCTTGTGACGAGTATTAATGATTCGTCATATTACGTACTGGAATTCATGAATGTTTCTGTTGAAGTTTTTATTCCGAATTCGAACGTCAACTACAACTACTATCGCTACGCCTACCTACAAATCTCACCAGACGGAACTATTGGTTCATTTGCCGGTGATGCGACTTCCAAAAGAAAATTCCTCTGCTCCTACAACCTCCACCACAGTAAGTAATTTAGAGTCTGTGCCGAAAATACGCTTTAAAATTTCGCATTTGCAATGCATCGCATCCCATTAAGGTTGGTCAGAAATTGAAGATGGTAGCAAATAAGTCAGACCGGTGATTGATCTAGGAAGATCCTATCCGCGTTCCTTAAGCTTTAGAACTTGCTAAGTTGTTTGTTGGCCTGCTTTCTTATTCCGCGAGTTTACTCTTTCTGTAATCTGCAATGGAGTTATGATAACGTGTTCAGTTTTTCGTAGTTGCATAAGTTAACAAACCGTGAAAAATATAATTATTCGCGATGCATTTGGTCCAAAGGCCTAAAGCTTGTGTGTTAGCAGACTATTACTGGGCACTTTCTAAGGACGATGTGTAAAATTTTCAGATATCATTTGTCGAGAAGGCCATCAACTGTTGAGAAGCAAATGCATCAAAATGCACAACCAGTCAGTCACTTGGTTCGACGCTAGAAGCATTTGCCTTATAGAAGAAGGAAGTGACCTTGCAACTTTCGATGGTGGCATTTCCTCGATTCCTTCAGAATGGCCACGTCCTGAGCAATATTGGATTGGAATGCGGAAAGAAATTTGGAACTGGACGAATGGACGGGGTAAGCATACCATGATGGACTACATATGTTTAGCCTTAAAATGTGGTCGAAGGTTTCTATTCTGTGTTAGCAGTTGATATATCAATAAATACGCCCCAAGGAAACATAGATGTTTGGAGATTTCTTTTCCACCTGCGCCCTCTAGCCAATTCACCTGTTGTGAGTGCACTGACCGATCTTGTCAGTAGAAAGATCAAGAGGACAAGGAGAGGACTGAGCACCTTGTATGCCGAAGCTGAGAAATTAAGTCGCTCAACTTATCCACTAAATTGCATCAGCAACTACGTACTTTCCTTCTTCTTTTCACATTCTTCAACTTCATCTCTTCTCCTTTCTCCTGCTGTTTGTTGTCGTCGTTATTTTTCTTGTTCTTGTTGTTCCTCTTCTACTAAACAGTACTTATCATGTACATGTAGCGCGTATGCCAGAAATTTGTCTTTCATGGGTTAATACCTTGTTCATTACACAGCGGCCTCTTTGAAAAGTTTCTGAACAATGATGATGATAATGATAATTATGATGATGATGATGATGATGATGATGATGATGATGATGATGATGATGATGATGATGATGATGATGATGATGATGATGATGATGATGATGATGATGATGATGATGATGATGATGATGATGATGATGATGATAATAATAATAATAATAATAATAAATCTCATTAAGGCAGCATGTTGTTGTTCTAGCAGATGATGCAGATATAAAATATTCGAACTGGGAAGATGGAAATCCAAATGCCACAGGAGGCAACTGTCTATGTCTACGAATACCGACGGGCAAGTGGACAAACTGCGATTGCCAACAGTTCTATCCCTATATCTGCATTCAAGGTTATTGAACAACTGAAAATACATGCGTCTGATCGCTGATAAATGCACACTGAATCTACAACTCTTGAACTCTTGGGCCAATGTCGTGAATGATCTCAATGATTTCATCCTGTCAATTACCAATATGAACAGAAAATATAGTAATTCTAATTATATTAGGCCTATTATACAGGCTGTGTGTATGCCTGTATTTCCTGTTTCGCCGATTGCGTGAATTTCGGTCAGAAGTAAGTCAGTCAGTCAATGAATCAGTCAACAAGTCAGTCAATCAATCTTTCAGTCAATAAGTCAGTCAATCAGACTAACTGACGAAGAGATCCGAATACACAGCCTAACTGAGAAGCAAGTTTCAAACCAAATGCCAATCATATATTAAATTATGTAATTATGTGTCTAGCCGACGTTGTCATAATGCTCCAGGCTCAACTGTGTCTGAGTCATCAAATCGTAAAGCAAAACCTCTGATTAATTGCTTTGCATGCCGCTGGAAAATCGGCGTATTGCAACTTCTATTCATTCGTGTCGCTATTCAGCTCATCTTTGAACAACACAGTCTAGTCATCTATTTCACTTTCTGACAAAATCTAATGGATTCTATAGCCAGGCGCCGTCCTAAACAATTTCCGCCTTCCAATCTCTCCCGTCTTAAGCTCCTCCACCTCCTTCTCTCTCTGGTCTTTGGCCAAACCGGCTTTGTTCTTTCCTTGGCATTTCTGGACAACACCTCTGGCATGATGTAGCGCTTGTGAATAAGCTGATGCTACCAGCTTAACTGCATTTGGTGCTCTAAAATTTATGATTACTCAGACGAACAGAAAATTTTAATTTTTCTTCGCCATGGATTATTATTATTATTATTATTATTATTATTATTATTATTATTATTATTATTATTATTATTATATATTTATTTTTTTTAAAACATCATTCGACAAGTTCTGGCCGCATGAAAGTTCCTATGAAGGCAACAGCATTGAAGCGTTGTATGGTGATTGACAACCGCTGGAGTAGATAACAAGTCTCCCTAGGGTCTCCGGTGGTTAAAGCTAAGTATCTCCCCAAGTCTTTTATAAGGGCCATTCCGTCGTCATTGATAGGGCCTAAGGTCTCGAAAGCTAGAGGGACAAAAAAGTGGTCTGCGCTGATCTGGCTGTACTTGTTGTTCTTTCTCGTGGCCGCTAGTTCCGCTGCTGCTCCTGATGTCGCGGACGTTGCATGAAGGTAAGAGGGCGCCACAGTGTCAGTTACGGTGACGTCCCATACAAGACTTCGTCCTCTGCGCCATGGTATCGGCGTAAGTCCGTCCGGTCGTCTCCCGTCCGTCCTCGACAGCCCAGGTGGTTCCTTGATATTAGGGACGCCCGCTCGAGATAGGCCTCGGCTTATCAAATCATTCAAAGCCGCATGTCTGGCGATTCTGCCAGGTCCTAGGTTGCACGACATCCCGTGTGACCCGTCCGCCGTCACCATTGCTCCACAGGGACATGCGTGCGGTTCGCATTAATTCGTCCCCAGTCTGAGGCCTACTGCAATTCTTACCGCCTCGTCATCCAATCGCAGCCCGCATGATGACACCGGTAGTGCTAACAGCCAGTCCCTGGCGTGTGGTGCTGAGGCTGCTTATTATTATTATTATTATTATTATTATTATTATTATTATTATTATTATTATTATTATTATTATTATTATTATTATTATTACTATTGTCGTTGTTGTTGTAATTATTATTATTATTATTATTATTAATATTATTATTATTATTATTATTATTATTATTATTATTATTATTATTATTATTATTATTATTATTATTATTATTATTATTAATTGGCAACTTCTTTCGCGCTAATGTTTAATGCAGAAGGCATCGACCCAGAGGCATAAAGACACCCATCACTGAGAATATTTTCCATTTCAAGTGAAAATTGACGCTAACGGAGAAATCAAGTTATGTCTATTCTGAATTCTTGTTTGGTATAATAATGCCTCTAATTGTGTTTTTCTTCATATTCTCAATTGGCCCATATGGCTACGTTACGAAGTGGAGGAATGGAAGAACAGGAGCAGATGGAGAAGGTGGAAGGTTACAAACTAGAAATTAGACAACCAATTTAGGGTAAAACAGGAACACTAGGAGTTCAAGGCCGGAAACATCCATAACGTCGTTATCATAAAGCACAAAGCATCAATTAATGGCTCTTTAAGTGAAGCCGTAGGATGAAATCGAAATCCGTTGGAGAAATCAAGCGGAAGAGATATCAGCCGTCAAGTTACGGTGGGTGTGAGCCAGAGGAAACATATGAGTCTTAAGTTTAAATCTCATGTCATCAACGGTGTCCTAACAGTGTAGTCATGCCTTGTTAAGTACGCATTCATTCCGGTGCAGGCCTAAATGGATAACGTCTGACAAATGCAATGTTTAGACTATGCAGCGGGTTCGCCATCACCTGTGGGAACATCAAGGACAAAAATGACCACAACAACGACAATAAAGACCCCAACAACGACAAAAATTACTACAAGAGTGGCACAAAAGACCCTAGAAACTACGACAAAAATAACCACACCAACAACGAAAAGGAGCCCAACAACGACAAAAATGGCCACAACAATGACAAAAATAGGCACTATAGCGACAAGAAAGACCTCACCTACAATTAAAATGACCCCAATAACGACAAAAAAGACCCCAACGACATCAGAAATGTCCACAACAACGACAAAAATGACCGCAACGGAAAGAAAGGCCACAACGACAAAAATGACCTCAACAACGACAAGAAAGACCACAACAACGACAAAACTGACCACTCGATCCACGAGAGCTATCATCCCTACAGTTCGTGATTCTTCTCAGTTTCATTCAAATCCGACTCGTACGCTGGACGACAATTCCAGAAGCAAAGTGTCAGAAGATCCACTGTTTACTTTAGAATCCGGGCAAAGTTCAGGTATAGATAGCATTACGATAATTAATTCTGTCATCATCCAATAGGCCAATCAATAAACTTATAGCACTTATTAATAATAATCCATCGTGAAGATTGTTAAAAAGAACGGGTCGAAATGAAGCTCCAGATGATTGAAACTGACCACTAAGTCACATGTCTATTATGCTGAACAGTTCGGATAGCGGAGTAACGACCCTGGACAAATCGTTCTTGCATAATTATTTATTTCGTGCGTCCGATTCAGACTATTTGACCGTAGTGTACCTAACAAGGGCATTAACTAAATAAATAAAAGAGTGAGTGGCACGGTGTGGAAAAACTGCATATAATTATTATTGTGAAAGTAATTAGCAACTTTTACGGTGTGTCATGCACAAAGTATCAGCCGAAGGCGGAAAAATTCAAGCCACAGTCATGTCAGTGTCCAGAAAGGCAGTCCGCTGAAACCGATAGGCAGTCCATGGTAAACTAGCCAACTGAAAAAGGTGAGTCTCAACTTGAGACTGAATCGACACAAGAGATCGAAGAGAATGAACAGCATGCAGGAATGGAGTTTCAACAGTTAGGTCCAGTAATCGAAATTCTCGTCCGCCAAAAACAGCTCTAGTTTTTTTTGGAATTAGCCTTTGCCTTTCAAGTTGCCCGGTTGTTGTCTGCTCTTACTATACTTATTCATTTTATTAAAGCATTTATTAAGCGCCACTATCTAATCGCCAGTGTTGGGTATGAGTTAACTCATATGAGTTTAAACTCACGAGTTAACTCACTTGCTGTGATTTATGAGTTTGAGTTAACTCACCTTAAAGAGTGTGAGTTATGAGTTTGAGTTAACTCATATTTTCTGTGAGTTTGAGTTGTAACTGTCAATTATTTTAAACTCAACTCACTCTTCGGCACTCGGCACATATTATGTTGAAACAAGCCTTTTTTATATCGTCGGCTTTCCATACTGGTGAGTGGTGACGGCAGGGAGGGTCGTAAACACTGCTAGCGGACAGTGTTTAAGCACTGCATATTTTGTATATTGTGAACAGTTAAGAACAACATGGCTGAAGTACCGTGTATTCTTGATGGAAAATATTTTTCTGTTACAAGTAGGCGTGATGGAAAAATTGTTGCTCGATTAGAACGTGCTAGTATGAAACGCGTGAGTTTATGAGTTAACTCATTTAACAACTGAGTTTGAGTTAACTCATTTCACTTAGGATGAGTTGAGTTTGAGTTTAAACTCATTTTGGGGTGCGTGAGTTGAGTTTTGATTTAGCTCATTTCTTGTGTGAGTTTACCCAACACTGCTAATCGCCAAGCATCAGTCGATGGTACTGAGCAATTGTGAGTGGTTAATTTGCTCAGTAGTGGCCGTTTATAAAGGAGGAGTCTCGAACCCGTACTCTATGCGTTATAAAACGAACGCGCTAACCAATCGGCTAAAGTGTTTGTAATTTAGTGGAGATTCCTGTTGTCTCGTTTACGATTAAGTTAGAATTTCCTTTTATTGTCGTGACCATGTCCTATTTACAATTGTTAAAGGCAAGTGATAAACGTCGAGACTACGTATCTAATGACAATTCTTAAAGACAAGTGCAACACAAAGCGAACGATCATAGGCCAGACTTAGATCAGCTATATTTTTCATGAGTAACTGTTATGTGCTTGATTGACTCTAGGAATACTTTCCGCTCTTGGTATTGGAAGTTCGTGTCTTCTGATTCTAATCGTCGTCATCGCTGTGGTTGCTTTAATTAAAATCCGACGCAGGTTCGCAGTTTCTTATTTGAAAGATTTCATACAACTTATTTATTTATCTTATTTAAGTAAATCCTGTCATCTGATAGGGCTCCAACTCTACCGATTTTTCCTTCTAAATATGCTGAATTTTTTTCCGGAAGCCGGCGATAAAAAGTTCTGGTGTTGTGCTATAAATTTGTACTTTTGGAATTTGCAGCCTCAGAGATATATGAGGGAGGAGGGCGAAACTAAGTTCATCTAATCTTTCTATTGACTTGATGCAGTCAGTGTGCTAGTTATTGCTAAGGTAGTTATAGCAGGCGCTAGCAGCGCACCAAACTAAAGACTTGGTCAGTTCTGTGTACATGTATGTATCTAAATTATCTATGTGTTACTATGTATGATATAATAATACAGCCGTTCTGGTGATCTTGGACCAAGGCACGGGAATTCCCCATCTGAGGCTATGGACAACGCTGGTGCTCTTATTGCGGCCTATGCCGTTGTTATACCAAAAGCCAACGAACCAGTTCGATCTCCTTCGGAAAAGACTCCGATTCATGTCGTTTACGCGGAATTGGATCTGGCACCGAAAGGAACGATTACTCAAAGGACCAACGAACCAGTTCGATCTCCTAACTTGGAAAACACTCCGGATCAAATCGTCTACGCGGAACTGGATCTGGCACCGGAAGGAAAGATTACTCAAAGGGCCAACGAACCAGTTCGATCTCCTAACTCGGAAAGGACTCCGGATCAAACCGTCTACGTAGAAATGGGTCTGGCACCAAAAAGCAAAACGAACCGACCAGTTGCTCCGGAATCAGAATACATGTACTGTAACAACCTACAGCTAGATCCTGTGTACGCGAACAGCGCACATACGAGAGTGTAGGGATGACCAACAAATACACTGATAACAAAAAGTATGTCGATGACTAATAAGTACAGTAATAGTTAACCAATACATTGATAACTAAAAGTGTAATGATAAGTAACAAATATTGTGGTAGGTGACAAATATCAGGTTCAGTTATGCAGATGAAAATCGTGTATGAGGTTTTGTAAATTTTGCAGCACTATGTTTCACATGCACAAAAAGTTGATTCTGAGCCCCAGTTTTCACTTTTTAGATGGGATATTTTGCCTCTTTCTCTGTTCTTACATAACCATTTTGATTCTACATCCCAGTTCACGTTTTACTACGCTTCACAAAATTGAAAATATTTTTAAAGTTGCCCAGGACGTTGACATTTTACCATATCCCCGTTTTAACCATATCCTTGTTTTGCCATATCCTCTCGTTTGCCAAACCCCTACTGCTTGGGACATTTTTTCTAATGCTCTGCTCTCTATGAATATTATCGGAAACTTTCTTGCGGGATTTTACACGTAGCCCCGAAAGTAATAATAAATGATTTCATTTTAAAGCAGATAATTATAGGGTCGAATATCGTATAATTTGTAAATGTTTGAGCTCCTCTTGACGAGTCGCTATATAAATTTGCAATTGTAATTACAAATGATTGAGGCCAAACACATGTCTGTTTACCTTAATTTGCACATGTTTGGATCAGTTAGAGTCAGGTAGTCAGAGTTTTTGGAGGTTTCTGATAGGTGCAAAATAAATATTTTTCATTGCATTTGTAATCTAGCCATAACTATTATTCAGAAATTACCTTCAGGTAGCCATGTTGGAATGGTGAATACCAAAAAGTGTAAAATAGAAGCTGCTAGTTTCATCGTTCATTGTTTCTTTTGCACATTGTATAATTAGTCAAGGCAGTCTGTCCGGAAGCGCTCTTGGTCTTCATTCCAACAGTTGCGAGTTCTTGCCTGCTGACGGACTCCTTGCAACGACCCTTTAAAACTTGTCTTGCTCTTCTAATCCAGATTTACAAATAAAATGTAATGTAAATATAATGAAATACTAATGTAAATGTAATGAAAATAAATAAAATTTAATGTAACAAAATATAAGGCAAATGTAGTGAAAAGAAATAATTAAATGTAATTAATTGTAAATATAAATGTGAGCAAGGACATGTGCAGTGCATATGAGACCATAATAATAACAATATTCCCATATCGACTTCGTATATGCTGTACCACTATCACGACCGCTACGTCAAATCACAAGGTTTTTCCAGAAGAATTGGCAGGCGAAGGATCAGCTGGATTAGGATAGGAATTCTCGATTTGGAGTGGAAAGCCAAGGGGAGCATGAGACGGATGGATATGTATGTATAATTATATATGTGTGTATCTGAACATTTCTACAGTGTTAAAAGAACTGTTCCTTTGACCCATGGCTGGAATTCACTTTGCCATTCGTATCACCTGATAGTCAGCAATGGACTCAATGTGGTCCCAACAGAGGAAATCCTGATTTGCAGTTATTCGGCCTATTGGCTATTTTGTTGTTTATACAGCATGTCAGGATTAAGGAGCTTATTAATTTTCAGTCCGAGATTTTAGTATTTTGCAGCGAAACACCTTAATGTAGATGAATAGGCCTACCTGATTCTATCTGCCAGGTTCATAGTTCATAGTTTTTGGGTTTGATCGTGTATACTTTTTAAGTCTATACCTGACTGTGTGGTTTTCGTTGTAAGCTTAACTTTAACAGTTCTGGAGCGCTACTTCAAAGTTAAAAGCAGGATATCGGCTTACTAACAAGCGCTGCATCAAGTCAAAAGGGTTTCCCAGTAATAACGCATGAAGAACAAGCTTCGTTTCACGAGAGACTATATAGCGATGTAGATAGAAAAGCTGTTACGGTGGGTTGTGTCTAAGTTGAGACAAATTGAAAGGCAACTAATTTTTAGAACTATGGCAGGATTTCAGAATATTTCGGGTTGACTGTTTCAATGCAATATTATTGTAATATTTTAATGTTTAATACTCAGGAAAGAACTGGCCAAACAAGGAGTGTCGTCTACGGGCAACACTTGCCAACCATCGGCGTCCGTTGACACCTATGCAACCCTGAAGCCAGTGGCCTCGACAGAAGACAGAACTTACGCTGAACTAATACTGTGCGAAACAATTGGAGACGAGGTTGAGCAGAATCCGAAGTAGAAGAAAACGATATTTCACGATTGCAGTTATTTGCATTTCGTTGTTCATTGTGTAGCCCTCCGCATTGTAGTTCATCATTTTCTGCTGGAGGCTACAATATTTTTAGTTTAGTTTCTGTTAAACGGTGTTAACACTTTAGCCAGATTGTGTTTGAAATGCTATATATTCCAATCAGTAAATGACAACTACATGTCCTTGACTTTGAACAATTTCGTGAGATAATACGAAAACGCTGATAATTCAACACGAATGACTGCCTATTCAGTTAAAGGCAAGTGATTTCGCGAAGAAAAGGTAATGTAATGTAAAGACTCTGTTCACCATTGCGAAGTAGGGGAACCGCTCATTTGCTGCTCCGAAGTCCTTGAACAAAGCAGTGGATGAATCCCAAGATACTAGACACGATGGGGTCAGTGCATCTCAAGACTTGACCTTTACTTCCCAGGCCATGCCTATACCAGAAATAGGTCTATGCTTGATGTAGAGAAAAGTAAGCGATAAAACTACTTGCTCAGGGTTGTTAAGCGTGTGCCTAGTAAGTAAGTATGTGCTGTAATGTAACGTAGTCAGTTACTTGTATAAGTTAGTGTATACGGTTTTTCGGTGCGGTTGGATCGGTCTGCGCTAACAAATCACAATGATACAAAAAGGTTTTCACACTGACTGACTCAAAATGAAATCCCATAGCTGAAGCTGGTTTTAAACTGTGGAACAAAGTCGATAAACAATAACCCCAGCATAATCAGCATTACTGTTCTATCTAAAGCTGGTTGCGGATCATCAACCGGTTTATTGAATAAACGAATACAGTCATCATGATGATCCAATTCTGAAGTGCAATTACTTTTGCAATAATAATAAGAAATTTTCCAGTCTATTGATCGATTTAAATCGACCACCGCCGATAAAGTTACTAAAGAAATGAGTAGACTTAGTAGAGGTTCTCAGACCACCGGTTTACAATTCGTTATTAGGCCCTATATAAAAACTTCGTAGAAACTTCTAACTTCGCTTGATGTTAATAATCCTGTCGTGAATTAATTATAATTTTTGACGGCAATGTTGACAGAACGTGTTTTACAGAATCTAGTTCGTTGTATCGATTTGTAATCGTAAATTAATATAGCAATGATTCAGGAGAATCTCTTCGGAACACCCCCCCCCCGTCTAACAACGCGGAAAAGAATGGTCTTCAAGCGAATACATGATGATGATCCAATTCTGCTTTCCCAAAAGAAGCGCAGAGAGGCTGAGGAGATCATGTCGCAGGATGCTACGAAACTTGTTACAGAAATGTGTGCCATCCAAACTGAAGCTGGAATGTGGAACTGCGGATTGGCGGGACAACCAAGTTATCTTGCACAGCAGGGCGAAACAATCTGCGGCCAAGGATGATCTGGACTGTAATTTGTAATTGTAATCGAACATCTATAAAAGCCCCACACAACGATTCAGAGGCACTCCCGACCAAAATCAGTCAAATACTAACAAATAAAATGGATCAGCCTTAAACGCTTTTAACCCCTTTCGAAAAAGATGCAGAGCCTCTGACACGACTACCCATCATATTTCAGGTATTGAATTCACTGCGTTTTTACGTAGGTAACCATCGCAGTTCCGCCCAAATGAATCTGGATCTCCTCTCACACCTAGGCGTATACCTCCGTCCAGCCGCGTTCTAGCAGTTGAGACAGATTTAGCCGCTCTGTATTGGGCTATGGAGCAAACCAGAACCTATGCTACTCTAGAGTCACCTAGCAAACTAAAACCAGAACCTGTGCAACTTTTGAGCCATCCGGTTCGACTGAAAATAGAAGCTATGAAACTCTGACGTCAAATGGTCCGATTAAAACCTGAACTTTTGCTGAACTGAGACTGTACGAGACGATTGGAGACTTGACACAGCGGATATATTTAGACGTTATATATAACTGCTCCTGTTTGGCAATGCACAATCCTTCCGGTGGACCAAACTGGTGGGCAGTCGAAATGTGAAATCGAAGTGGGAATAAACTCTCAAGTATGAATATTGTTTATAGTTTGTCCCTATATATTGTATTCGTAGAGCTTCTTCTTGCTTTACTTTTCATTTTTCCTGTTCTGCATCTCCTTCTGCACCGGTTCTCCTCCTCCTCCTCCTCCTCGTCTTATTCCTCCTCTTTTTCTAGTCTTCACCTGTCCCTTCCCCTAATTAATATCTTCTTCCCATTGTTATTCATCTTCCTTTCGTATTCTTGGTCATGCTTCTTGAACAAGAGAGAGAAAGACAGAACGTGAGAGAAAGAGTGGGATAAAAGGAGAAAGACAGCAATAAAGTGGGAGTTAGACAGAAAGGGAGATAAACAGAGACAGGGACAGAGAAACAGAGTTTCCACACGAATTCGATCACCGTATATTATTTACTTTCAGCATTTCTTAAGAAAATCCCTGACCTATTGAAGCCATATACACCGAGTAATCAAAATGCATACATAATTCGGTTTCAACCTATATAGAATAGCAATGCCAATGGGTGCAACTACCGGGAGACAAGGTCCTCTGTCTATTTCCCGATAATTATTTGGGTAAATCCTGGATGCGGCAGGATGCAGGTGGTGCCTCCTAGCGCAGCTCTTGTATAGCTCATAAGGGGCTTGTTGGAGAGTAGACCTTTCACAGAGCTAGGCATGCATGTGTGCGTGTTTGTACGTACTGATATGTCTATGCATTCGTGTGCGCATATTTGTATGCATATTTATATGGATGAATGTATGTATGTATGAGTGTATGTATGCATCTATGTTCGCTTGGTACATGCTTGCATGTATATATGTATGTATCTATATATGTACGTATGTACGTGAATGTGTATATAATTGATTGTCTGTATGCAAGTATGTTACATAACATAACATGCATGCAAAGTGGTTAGGAAGACATGCAATCTGTTTCAAGCACTGTTCAGTATTATGTCTTAGTGTATCTGTATATCTGCTTAACGTAGCGCATTTTGCAGGATCTCTCCAGTCTGGTGGATATATTTATTGAAGATTGTCAGTCAGTAGAGTCCACAGAAAAAAAGTCCGATTCCTGTTCAGTTCTTTCTTTGCTTATGGATGACGTTGGTTGACACGGATTCAGGATGTTAGGCTCGAATTTTCTAACACTGAAAATGAATTTGCTAGCATCTACAGTTTAATTCGTACATTTCGATAAGTGACAGGATGCAAATCATGAGCAGATGTTTGACACCAATGACAGAACATATCAATAAAATACTCCGTTCAAGCTCTTCTTCCCTGTATACCACCAGAACGCTCAACTGCATCCTGCGAAATCACACGTGCTACGACACTAGCCCGGATGCTGCACGGGTTTACCGCGTGGTGGGGCACTGGGCTTTACCCGTGTAGGCGACTGAGTACTTCCAGAACGGTTTATCGGGGAGATGAGGGGCGGAGATTACTTACACCAAAATGCCTCTTCAGTTGACTCCTACACGCGCAAGGAAGTCGATGTGCTGATGAACTATATAATACAGGGCAATGACAAGAACGTTCTTCGATGGCTTTGTCCTTTCCAAAGGGTCTATCCATAAAATCTGCGACTTAGGCAGCATAGTTTCGTCCTATCCGATGGAGACTACAAAAACTATAATAATTTTATACCTCGCATGCTATATAAATATACATTAAAGCCAAGAAATAAGAGATGATCAATGGTCACATGTAAGACATTCACTTCCATTCTATCTTGTAACACGCAGCGTTCTCCCTACACGATTTATCGAGTAAACCAATATACATACGTCTATACTAGTGTACTACGTTAAACAAGCTTTTGCAAGTCACTTAGCAAATAAATGTAGTGTTGTTTTAGGTCTTCGATTAAACATTAGATTCTATTCAATTTTCATATATGAGCTCTGCCTGAAAATAGGATCAATACGAGCACGAGATATATCTGTACATATCGGTAGGTGACATGGTGAAATTGTTTAGAAATGATTAATATAGGGGTACTGCTTTTGTGCATGTGAGCACGAACAGCGAAAATGGCAGAACGTATCCAAAAGCATAATTAATTGCCAGGATGTAAACCTTTGAACTTAGGAATATATCGGTTAATGTTATTATACTCGTTGGTTTAGTAGTTTAAAAGCTCTATAAGCTTATGCCTGTGCATTTGTGGCAGTCTCTGCTGTTCATCTACTCTTAGAGTAGAAAATTCAACGATATAATTCATAAGCCGATGTTTAGATAGGGTGTGGGGTTGTGTTGAATATCTATATCTCGAGTAGTGAATTGCAGGAGTTGAGAATCTTTGTGATCGGCTGAACATCATCTGCTTGAGTTGTTTTAAAATGAAGATTTCTCGAATTTACTTGTTACTGTATGGTAAGTGATGACCTGTTAACTATGCACAACTTAGATGCTTTACTTATGTTCTGGCAACATTATCTCTGCTTAATAGACGAAAACCCGCATGCATTGTACTGGCAAGAGCAGGAACAGAAAGGCAACTTTCAAATAGCGCTTTAATTAAGTCAGCTGATTCTTTTTTCTTTTAGCCATAAAGGCCGAAGCAGGTGCGTTCTATAAAATAACGGTGGAACGCGTTCCCACTGGTTCGTACCATTTTGCTCTAAAGATAGATTTTCTCCACAAGTTAATTGGCCATGGTCATGGTTTTCCGAACGTTTTCGTCAATCATGCTTATCTATTGATGCTGGGATTCTATTGGTGCTGAGACTCGTCATTTCGGAATTATAAATGTTTTCAAATCTGCTTTTAAATTATTCTTCATTGATAATTATAAATTCTATTAATTTGTGAATGTGAGAGTTTATTCTATACGTGTCCTATTAACTCTTATCAGATTTGTTATCTTATCGAATGATTGCTATGATTACAACTCAACGAAGGCGACGAGAAGCTGATCCAGCTTCCTTTCTTTGTGTTTTGAGTGTGGTACAAATCTAAGTATAAATTAAGTTGCTTTAGGACATCGAATTATGGATATGTTCTTTCACTGTTTGTTTAGCACTGGTTTTGTTAATGGTCATGTCCTTTTACGATGCAGAATAAAGAAATATAAATCAATCAATCTGAAATGACAACAAGTCTTTATGTTATGGCTATATTTTTACGCCGATAAAAATAACGATAGTTAAAAAAAACAAGAACTGTTTCCGCCTGCATTTACAAGAAGGAATGCAGTTTGCAACAGCCTGATATAAAAAAAATTAAGTAGGCACACCCATTGCAATTTGAATGAGTCTTTATTTTGAATGTGTTGCTGTAGTGGTGGACCAACTATTTATACGCTCACATTTAATTAATTAGCCTAATTGTGTTTTTTTTCTTCAGTGAATTTTTTCGCAACCATAGTTGCCAACAATTACGGAAAGTGTTACGAACAGTTTTCACTTTGCTTGATTACAAGCACTGCCGTTGAGAGCAGATCTGGGAATTGGTCATCAGCCGAACGCTGGTGTAAAAATCATTCATCGACGCTGGCTATCATAACAAATGAAACGATTCAATCCGCTGTAAAAGAGTTTATTAACGATTCCTATCCGAGATCTTTTGCGGATATCATTACAAATGGCTATCGAAACAACACCGGTACTTGGATGTGGATCACTGGAAGTCCATCAGGTGAATGTTTCAATAGTCAACTCTTTTGAATAAAACAACCAACAATTCTCTGTTGCTTTTGGCCAATCAGTCATTTGGTCAGTCGATCAGTCACACATGCATTCTTACATCCATCCATCCATCCATCCATCCATCCATCCATACATCCATGCTTACATACATATACATATATACAAACATACAAACATACACGCGTGCATATATACATATATATATATATATGCGTATTCATGCACGACTATTATGCTATATATATACATTAAATTTGTAATTTTGTTAAACAATATTTATATAAAGCTTGCAAATAGAGGTAGAGCAAGTGCACGAAGTTCATGTCGCATATCGCATGGTATTCTCTTCTCGAATGAGGGGCCGACTAGCAGCGGCGAATCTCCTGCAAGTGTCCGGCTGTCGACGGTCTGAATAGTTAGGTGCCTTGTCCGTGCGCCTATCTATCGTTCTCCGTGTCTTTAACAGTGTGCGTACTGCTCTACCTCCACACGCCTACTGAGTTTGTCGTCGGCCAAAGGGTGACAACTAAGCAGACCACCAACGCGACAACTATCGTATTGCAGGTGAACGCTAGACGGAGCTGAATGCCGACAATAATAGCAATACCAATATGGCCACACAAGCTCAAAATGGCTGCCCTTGTAGCGAGAATCAATGATTCCTCACATTTCTATGCATCATCTTGTTAGCTGATGCAATAATATAGTTGTGACTAACGTTTAATATCGAGTGGCCACGCGCAGACATATATACCCAGTATTACAAAATATACATAAAAATCTATGTCTATATAGAACTAGGTACTTAAGGGAGTGCTTTTGTAGTGAATTATTTGAATTCAAGTATGTTTCTGTTGAAGTTTTTTATCCGAATTCGAGCCTCCGCTACAACCATCGCTACGTCTACTTACAAGGCTCCCCAGGCGGAACTGTTGTTTCATTCACCAGTGAAGCGACTTCCAGAAGAAAATTCCTCTGCTCCCACTACCTCCACCACAGTAAGTATTTCAGAGTCTGTGCTGAAAATGTGCAATAAAATGTCAAATTTCCAATGCATCGCATCCCGTAACGGTGGGTCATATATATGAAATTGAAGATGGTAGAAAGCAAGTGAGACGGAAGATTGCGCTAGGAAGATCCTATCCTGGGTCCTTAAGCTTTGAAGCTCGCTAAGTTGTTTGTTGGTCTGCTTTCTTATTCCGCCAGTTTACTCTTTCTGTAATCTGCTATGGAATTATGCTAAGGGCATTATAGAAGTCATTAGATTAGAGAAGTTAAGATTAGATGTTATTTTAAGATTAGCTCCATAATCTAAAACATAATTAATCGACGGACCTCGTTTGTTTTCAACTTCAACTATTATTGCAGCTAGAAATTTATGTAGCGGTTCCTCAACAGAAACTAACCACTACGCTGGTTAAAAGTAAGTAAAATGCCATCAAGAACATTGAGTTCAGCAGTTAGAAAGTATTTTTCAGATAACTACGAAATTCTCCATTGGAGGGATCCCACACATACGAGGATTCAAACCAACAGAATGTAGTCCAAAATTGACACATAACGCTCTGTTCAGATTCCATGACTTCGAAGAATCGGAGATGAGTAATGACAAGATTCGCCAATCTGGACCCATGGTTGCCTCACCGTCTAGCAGTTCCTCGCAGCTGGTAGATGACGCAACTTCCGATCAACTTTCTAGCCAGAATGTCTATTAACAGAGCGTAGTTCGAGTGATTGCGGAAACTCTACGCCGCCTCCTAAAACTCTCTTGGCCCTTCATTCGGCGAATTCAACATTGTCCCTGTTGCAGAAGGCACGTGTGTGCGTAGGTTTGAGGGTCACCTGTTTATCGGAAACCTGCCAATCCTTGAATGTAAATAATAGATGAGAATATTTCGGCCAGGATTCGATTTCATCGGACGAAACAGGGTCAAGAACACTTGACAACATAACGAAAATCCAGGAAGTTTCGAGACTCAAACTTAGCCGCAGTACTTTCGAATATATACTATAAATATCGATCAACGTTTACCCAAGACTATGACAGAAGGACAATCAATTTTGCCGCAGACATGTGCAGTTAAGTTCTTCCAATGTTAATATGCTAGCAAAGCATGAGAAATAATTAGTCGCTATGCAACTGGGTCTAAAGACCTACCTATCGGACGATTACTGTGCATATTCTGAGAATGATGCATAGAAGTTTCAGATTCCAGATGTCCAAAAGGCCATACACAGTTGGGAAGGAGTTGCTACAAAATGCACAACCAATCAGTCCCTTGGTTCGACGCTAGAAGCATTTGCCTCAAACAAGAAGGAAGTGACCTTGCAACTTTCGAAGATGGCAATCTCTCGCTTACTTCAGAATGGCGACGCGACGAGGAATATTGGATTGGACTGCGGAAAGAAATTTGGAACTGGAGGACTGGACGGAGTAAGCAGACAATGAAATACTATATACGCTTAGCATTCAAATGTGGTCCAAGGTTTCTATTCTATTTCTAACATTTGATATATCAATATATGCTGCCAGGAAGCATAGATGTTAGGAGATTTCTTTTTCAGCTGCGTCTTCCAGCCAACTCTACTGCTATGAGTACACTGACCGATCTTGTCAGTAGGAAGATCAAGCGGACAAAGCGAGGACTGAGCATCCGCTCTTGTATGCCGAAGCTGAGAAACTAAGTCGCTAAACTTATCGATTATTGTCTCAGGTGGCACGCTTCCTTCTTTTCTTCTTCTATTTTAACTCCTCGTTTCTCTTGTTGTTGTTGTTCTAAACATTTCATGTAGAACGTATGCAGGATATTGCTTTACATGGGTTAACAACTTGTTCATTACACAGCGGCGTCTCTAAAGAGTTTCTGAAGGATGATAGTGATGACAATGTCGATGATGATGATGATGATGATGATGATGATGATGATGATGATGATGATGATGATGATGATGATGATGATGATGATGATGATGATGATGATGATGATGATGATGATGATGATGATGATGATGATAATAAACATAATAATAGTAATAATAATAATAATAATAATAGTAATAGTAATAATTATAAATATGTAATTATGACGGATATCGACACTCATTAAGGCAGCATGTTGTTGTTCTAGCAGATGATGAAGATATAAAATATTCGAACTGGGAAGATGGAAATCCAAACGCTACAGGAGGCGACTGTCTATGTCTACGAGCACCGACGGGCAAGTGGACAAACTGCAATTGCCGAGGGGCCTATCGCTATATCTGCATTAAAGGTTATTCAACAACTGAAAATACATCGTCTGATCGCTAATAATAGATGTCCACTGAACCTACAACTCTTGAACTGTTGGGCCAGTGTCCTGAATGCTCTCAATATTTTCATCCTGTCAATTACTAACAAGTACAGAAAATATAGTAATATTCAGTGTCGGGTATGTGTTAACTCATATGAGTTTAAACTGACGAGTTAACTCACTTGCTGTGATTTATGAGTTTGAGTTAACTCATATTTTCTGTGAGTTTGAGTTGTAACTGTCAATTATTTTAAACTCAACTCACTCTTCGGCACATGGACATATTGTGTTGAAACAAGCCTTTTTTATATCGTCGGCTTTCCATACTGGTGAGTGGTGACGGCAGAGAGGGTCGTAAACACTGCTAGCGGACAGTGTTTAAGCACTGCATATTTTGTATATTGTGAACAGTTAAGAACAGCATGGCTGAAGTACCGTGTATTCTTGATGGAAAATATTTTTCTGTTACAAGTAGGCGTGATGGAAAAATTGTTGCTCGATTAGAACGTGCTAGTATGAAACGCGTGAGTTTATGAGTTAACTCATTTAACAACTGAGTTTGAGTTAACTCATTTCACTTAGGATGAGTTGAGTTTGAGTTTAAACTCATTTTGAGGTGCATGAGTTGAGTTTTGAGTTAACTCATTTCTTGTGTGAGTTTACCCAACACTGGTAATATTATAATTATATTAGGCCTATGCAAGCCGTATGTATGTCTAGTTGCCTATCTTTCCTGTTTCGCCATCTGCGGGCAACTCGGTCAGTAAGTAAGTAAGTCAGCAGTCAGTCAGTCAATCAATCATTCAGTCAATAAGTCAGTCATTGAGACTAACTAATCTGTCAATAAGTCAGTCGATCAAACTAACTGACGAAGAGATCCGAATAGCCTACTTAGCCTAAGTGAGAAGTTTCAAACCAAATGCCAGTCATATATTAAAGGATGTAATTATGTGTCTAGGAGAAACTCTCATAATGCTCTAGGCTCAATGGTGGCTGAGACATCAAATCGTAACGCGAAACCTCTGATTAGTGGTTTTGCATTTCACTGGAAAATCGGCGTATTGCAACTTCTTTACATTCGTGCAGGGATTGTTTTAACGTGCAATTATACACAAAATGTGCAGTGATGAAAGGTTGTTTGTGCATGAGAAGAATTGTAATTCCTTATAATTATTTATGATTTTTATGTGCTCCGGCGCTCGTCATGTGCAGTGATAAATTTTCCTTAAAACATGTCCTGCATTCGTGTCGCTATTCAGCTCATCTTTGAACAACACAGTCTAGTCATCCATATCACTTTCTGATAATATCTAATTAATTCTATAGCAAAGGACCGGCTTAAACCATTTTCTGGTTTCCAATCTCTCCCGTCTTAAACTCCTCCTTCTCTCCGGTCTTTGGCGCAACGGGCTTTGTTCTTCACTAGGCATTTCTGGACAATCCCTCCGACATGATGCAGCGCTTGTAAATAAGCTGATGCTACGAGGTTGGCTGCCTTTGGCGATTTAAAGTTTATGATTACTCAGACGAACATGAAATTTAAATTTTTCTTCGCCATGGTTTATTATTATTATTAATTTTTTTTTTGCCCCGAGGTATACAGGATCCCTCAGGGACTTGAATATTAACTAAAATGGAAAATAAAGTGTCCGGAATGGCCCTATTATTATTATTATTATTATTATTATTATTATTATTATTATTATTATTATTATTATTATTATTATTATTATTATTATTATTATTATTATTATTATTATTATTACTATTATTATTATTATTATTGTCGTTGTCGTTGTTGTTGTTGTTGTTATCATTAATAATTAGCAACTTCTTTCGCGCTATTGCTTAATGCAGAAGACATCAATCCAGAGTTAAAGAGTTCTATTAAACCCATCACTGAGAATATTTTTCCATTTCAAGTGGAAATTGACGCCAACGGAGAAACCAAGTTATGTCTATTCTGAATTCCTGTTGGAATAAACCTCCTAGTTGTGTTTTTTTTCAAATTTATTTTCTCATTCGACCCGTTACGAAGTGATGGAATGGAAGAACAGGAGGAGAACAAGGAGTTGAAAGCTTAGATTCCAGAGAAGAAATGTGGCACCAAATTAGGTTAAAACAGGAACACTGGGAGGCCAAGGCCTGCAATATCCAAAACGTCGTTCTCGTAAGGCACAAAGCATCAATCAATGGTGGCCTCAAATAAAACCGTAGTAAGAAATACTAATCCTTTGGAGAAATCCAGTAGAAGAGAAATCAGAAGTCAAGTTACGGTGGTTGTAAGCCAGATGAAACAGATGAGACTTAAGTTTAAATCTGATGTCATTAAAATACTGGTAAAAGCTGGATCGATCTCAGACAACGGTGTCCTAACAGTGTTACATTAGTCATGCCTTGTTAAGTACGAATTCATTCCGATACAAGCCTAAATAGACTATGTCTGACAAATGCAATGTTTGGACTATGCTGCAGGTTCGCCATCAGCTGTGGGAACATCAACGACAAAAATGACCACAACAACGGCAAAAAAGACTTTAACTACGAAAAAAATGACCACAACAACGGAAAAGAAGACAACAACAACGACAAAAAATACCCTAACTACGGTAAACATGACCCCAACAACGACTAAAACGACCCCAACAACAAAAATGGCCACAACAACGACAAAAATGACCCCAACAACCATAAAGAAGACCCCTACAACAACAAAAATGACCACAACAACGGCAAAAAAGACCAATGCTACTACAAAAATTACCACACCAACGACGAAAAGGACCAAAACAACGATAAAAATGGCCACAACAACGACAAAAATAAGCGCAACGGAAAGAAAGGCCACAACAACGAAAAGAAAGACCACTCGATCCACGAGAGCTATCATCCCTACAGTTCGTGATTCTTCTCAGTTTCATTCAAATCCGACTGGGACACTGGACGACAATACCATCAACAAGATGTCAGAAGACCCACTGTTTACTTTGGAATACGGGAAGAGTTTAGGTATAATATTACGATAATTAATTAGGTCATCATCAAATAGGCCAATCAGTAAACTTTTTTGCACTTAGTAATAATAATCCATCATGCAGGTGAATAAAAAGCTGGTTGAAATGAAGCTCCAGATGATTGAAACTGACCACTAAGTTATTATGCCTGAGCAGTTCGGATCGCGCTCGTCTGTAATCCAACGATTGTAAGTAAGTAATTAAGTATGGACTTTAATGCTCCGCCTGCAAACGCACTGCGGCTAACAAACGGGTTATACAAGTGCAAGAAACAAAACAAGACAAATACAGGCACAAACAACCTAGAAAGAAAGAGAATATGAAAATAGAAAATTAAATTAAATTAAATCGAATTCACGACTTAGTAATAATTATAATAATCCATCATGCAGGTGAGTAAAAATCGTGGATTCGAGCCTGCTTAGCGACCTCCGAATAATGAGCCTGAACAAGTCGTTTGTGTCAAGTTGTATCGTGCGTCGGATTCAGACTTGTTGTATCTAATAAGTGCGAACAAATAAATAAAGCAGTGAGTGGCAAGGTTTGAAAAACTGCATGTTATTATTATTGTGAAAGTAATTAGCAACTCTCACGGTATATCATGCACAATGCTTCAACCGAAGGCGAACCAAAATCAGGACACAGGACGTCAGTACCCAGTAGGTAGTCCGCTGAAACAAGGTCCGTGGTGGATGAGCCAGCTAAGAGATCGAACAGAGCAAACAGGATGCAGAAAGAGAGTTTCAACATTTAGGTCCAGCAACCAAAAGTCTCGTCCGCCAAAAACACCTCTAGTTTTGTTTTTGCCTTTCCACGTAACTCGTATCAACAGGTTGTCTCTGTTGTTCGGCTGTTGTCTCGGATGTTCGGTTGTTGTTTCGGTTACCCGGTTGTTTTTTCGGTTGTTTGGTTGTTGTATCGGTTGTTCGGTTGTTGACTCGGTTGTTCTGCTCTTACTCTTCTTATTTCATATTTTGCATTTATTAAGCGCCACTATCAAATGACCAAGCATCAATCGATGGTGCTGAGCAATTGTGACTGATGGATTTGTTCAAGGTCCCTACACATGCAGTGGCCGTCTCAGAAAGAGGATGGTCGAACCCGGACTCTACGCGTTATAAGGCGAGCGCGCTAACCAATCGGCTAACGTGTTTGTTTCTGTTATCTCTGTTAACTCTAGCGATTCTTGTTGTCTCGTTTACGATTAAGTCAGAATTGCCATGACCATGTTCCTATTCACAATTGTTTAAGAGAAGTGGACTACGTATTTTATGACAATTGTTAAGTACAAGTGTAACATATAACGATCCATTAAGGCCTACTGCGCGTGGGCACTCTTAGATTTAGATCAGCTATTATTTTTGTGAGTAATTTGTTTGTGTTTAATTGACTCTAGGAATGCTTCCCGCTCTCAGCATTGGAATTGTTTGTCTGTTGATTCTAATCGTCGTCATCGTTGTGGTTGCTTTCACTAAATCCCGACGCAGGTTCGCAGTTTCTTATTTCAAAGATTTTTTAAAATTTTATTTATCTAATTAAGTTACGCCTGAACTCTGATTGATCTCTCACTCTACCGATTTCTCCTGCTTAATATGCTGATTTTTTCATAAAAGTGGCGATAAAAAGTTCTGGCGCTATGCTGTAAATTTATATATATCTGGAATTTACTGGTGAAATTCAGGATACTCAGCCTAAGTGGTATATGAAGGCGGATAGCGGAGCTGTATTTTGTTGATATACCTTGACCTGTGGACTAGTTTAGTTGCGCATGCGTTTTCATTTTCTACGACATCTTTGAATTATGCAAAAGATAAGATTTTTGTGAGCATTTGTTTCGTTGTTAGCTTATTTTCGTGTGTATTAAGTTGCTATAGTGATGTACGTAAAGAGTGAATACTGGCAAGACTACATAGGCTGAAAAACCTAGTATGCACTTAATTGAATTAATTGTTTATGTTTTTGAAGTGAGAATAATAAGGCCCACCTTACTGTGGGTAATTAGGAAATGGAAGAAGATGAAGCATTGTGACGAAGAATGATTTCATGAACAGCTTGAATGAATGACACTTCACATTTTCATCATCTTTCCTTTATTCCGGACAACTATAATTATTAATTACTGTATATTTACTTCTTAAGTTATAGATTGTCAATAAATGAGCTCATGTGCTCACTTAAATTTTAAATTGAACATTTAAATGACAAGATAAGAAAGTTTTAAAAGCTGGGCCTTAATACCTTCCGTGCTGGGTAATAAGGCCCACATCATGACCTTCACAAATCAAGGATTTGCTATTATGTGACATATAATTTGAGCGAAATAATTAATCCACTATGTAACTAAGTCCACACTCTTCCTTTGGCTATTTTGCATAGTTACAGTTGCATACCAGTAGCCGTTATTTTTTTAAATTCGTTAGGTGGGCCTTATTTGCCCGAGTTACCTTACTCGTTGTAGCTAAGTTAGCTGTAGGATGCGTTAGTGGTGCCGAAATTGCACTAATTTTGTTTTGGATTCCACATATACCATTTAATTAAGTTTTAATTTAGATTTATCTTGTTCGCTTCTTTTTTCTTGATCGAAGCAATTGATTAGAATATTGATTGAAATATAATGACATTTATTGTGAATGTGTGATAGTACTGAACCTTAGGTGGCCCTACATAGCGGGATTTTTTATCCCTTCTGGGTTTCCTTTTGTTGCAAATGCTGATACTGTTATGTAATACTGCTTTGTTTTCAAACTGCTTCAATACATGATTTGATTGATTGATTGATTGATTGATTGATTGATTGATTGAAATATTGAATCACACAGTAGTCCTATTTATGCGTGACGGTGATTTGGAAATAGTTCTATAGCGTACCATTTTTTTCTTTGAGGTTGGTTTTATATAGCGCCAGAGTTGTTAAGGCTTTCGTCAAAACAGTTCTTGTTGGATGCCTCAACTGTCGATGTGAACACCATGATTTGTACTTTAAGTCTTATGTAACCCCACTGTATCATGCAGAAAGCATCAAACGATGGCGCAACAAAATTAAACCGCAACCTAATCCATGTACAGTATGTATCTAAACTATTTATGTATTTCTATGTATCATATAAAAACAGCCGGTCTGGTAAGCTTGGACGAAGGCATGGGGATTTCCAACCTGAGACGATGCACAAGCCTGATGCTCCCAGTACAGTCTACGCCGCAGTTGTTCCAAACGCCAGCGAACCTACTCGATCTCCCAACTCGGAAAAGATTCCGAATCAGATAGTCTACGCGGAACTGGATTTGGCACCGAAAGGCAAGACTACTCAAAGGGCCAACGAACCAATTCGATCTCCTAACTCGGAAATGATTCCGAATCAGATAGTCTACGCGGAACTGGATTTATCACCGAAAGGCAAGATTACTCAAAGGGCCAACAAACCAATTCGATCTCCTAACTCGGAAAAGATTCCGAATCAGATAGTCTACGTGGAACTGGATTTAGCACCGAAAGGCAAGATTAATCAAAGGGCCAACAAACCAATTCGATCTCCTAACTCGGAGAAGACTCCGAATCAGATAGTCTACGCGGAACTGGATCTGGCACCGGAAAGCAAGATTACTCAAAGGCCCAACGAACCAGTTCCATCTCCTAACTCGGAAAATACTCCGAATCAGATAGTCTACGCGGAACTGTATCTGGCACCGAAGAGAAATGCGCACCGAAAAGCTGTACAGGAATCAGAATACTCCAACAGCTCACATGTAGATTCTGTGTACGCGAACAGCGCACAGACGAGAGTATAGGGATGACTAACAAGTACAGTGGTAACTAAAATGTACGCCGATGACTAATAAGTATAGTTATAGTCAACAAGTACATTGAACCCTAAAAGTGTTATGATAAGTAACAAATATAGTGGTTGGTGACAAGTAGGCCTATACGGACAAATATCAGGTTCAGTTATGCTAATAAAAATCTAGTATATATGAGGTTTCGTAAATTTTACTGCACTATGTTTCACATGCAGGAAAAGTCGATTCTGAGCCCCACTATTTATTTTTGAGAAGGAATATTTTGCCTCTTTCTCGGGTTACATGATCCTTTTGATTTTATATCCCAGTTCACGTTTTACTACGCTCCACAAACGTTGAATATCTTTGTTAAGTTGTCCAGTACGATGTTGATATTTTAAAAATATCCCAGTTTTAACCATATCTTTGTTTTTACCATACCTTTCGTTTTCCATACCCCTACTGTTATGGACGCTTTCTAATCTTCTGCTCACTAAGGAATTTATGAGAAACTTTTCTTGCGAGATTTTACACGTAGCATCTAAAGTAATAGGCTAATAAATAATTTCAGCCATTGTTACAGCAAACGATTTTAGAGTAGATTATCGTATTGCTTATAAATGTTTGAGCTCCTCTAATGGGTCTCTCTTGAAGAGTTGCGATAAAAATGAGCAACTGTAATTACAAATGATTGAGGTCAAACACATTGTCTGTTTACCTTAATTTGCACTTGTTTGGATCAGTTAGATAGTCAGGTAGTTTTTGAGGTTTCTGATAGGCGCTATCTATCTGCCTGGTTCATGGTTCAGTTTTTTGTTTGTTCATGTATACTTTTCAAGCCTATACGTAACTCTGTGGTTTTAGTTCTAAGCTTAACTTTAACTTCAACAGTTCTGGAGCGCTACTTCAAAGTTAAAAGCAGGATATTGGTTACTCACAAGCGCTGCATCAAGTCATAAGGGTTTCCCAGAGATAACGCATGAAGAACAAGATTCGGTTCACGAGAGATCAGAGAGCGAGGTAGATAGAAAAGCTGTTACGGTGGGTTGTGTCTAAGTCAGTGATGTCAAAGAGCAGGCCCGCGGGCCATTTCTGACCCGCCGATGATTTTTTTTCTGGCCCGCGGCTGTATGCCTAAAGACTAAAAAAATTGAGAATAAGTATTCGATTTTTTACATTTTTCACAGTCAATACCAAATACATAAAGTTTTTTGCTAATGACGTCATTTTATTACGCTTGGTCAGGGTTTATATATCTATGGCTCAGACCATCGATATTCTAATATTCTAAATATAGATATCGATGGCTCAGACGCACATATCTGCGTCTCGTTTCCGGTTGGCTATCTGTTAATAAAGAAGTTATGAGCTGGTTGATTTGCAGTGTAACACAGCATTGAAAACCAAATTCACAAGTACAGAAGCGAAGATGTTTTATCAGCAACTGCCCAGAGAAACTTTTCCTCATTTACGATCACATGCTGCTCGGATATTGTGTTTGTTTGCCAGCTCGTACTTATGCGAGCAAGCATATTCAAAGATGACTCTTGTTAAGACAAGACATAGATCACGCCTGACTGACTCAAATCTACATGCAAATCTCAGAGTAGCGTTACCGTAGCTGTAGATATGCAGCCGGACATCCCTACTCTGGTCAAAAGAAAACAGTGTCAAGTTTCCAGCGCCACTGTTACTAATCAGTAAAATTGAGTAAATGTTTCCTTGATGTACAAACTTAACTCCTTAATTTTTATTGCGAGCTTACTATGCGTTTGACAGGGGATTGTTCTAATTTGTAAATATCAGAATAAGATAATTTTGAGTTATTTATGAACAATAGGCCAACAACAATACATTGACCTTAGACTTGATGAGTTTTATGTGATGTTCGTGACTGATAATGAAGATCAAAATTAAAATTTTATAGGCCTACATCATTTGACTGTTTCTATGTTAAAAGATGCACCATTTAAGATTTAGTTTTGCAAAATTATCTCACCGAGCCTCGATCCCTACCACATTTTGCTCAGGAGCCTTCGACACCTTGGCCCGCCACTTGCTGGAAAGTAATGCCACTGGCCCGCCACTGAAAAAGGTTTGACACCCCTGGTCTAAGTTGAGACAAATTGAAAGGCAAGTAATTTGTAGAACTATGGTAAGATTTCAGAATATCGGGTTGACTGGTTCAATGCAATATTAATAGTGTTATTGTAATTGTTTATTGTTTAATACATAGGAACAGACTGGCCATACAAGTAGTGTCGCCTACGGGCAACACTTGCCAACCACCGTCGTCCGTTGACGCGTATGAAACTCTGAAGCCAGAAGCCTCGACTGAAGACAGAACGTACGCTGAACTAATACTGTGCGAAATAATTGGAGACGAGGTTGAGAAGAATCAGAGGTAGAAGAAAAACATTAAATTGCTTGCAATTCGTTGTTCGTTGCATAGCCAACTGTGTCTAGGTTGAGAGAAATTGAAAAGCAACTAATTTGTAGAATTATGGAAAGATTAAAAAAAACCGGGTTCACTTGTTCATTGTATCATTTATAGTGTTATTGTAATAGTTTATTGTTTAATACACAGGAACAGAGAAGGAGTGGCGTCTACGAGCAACATTTGCCAACCATCGTCGTCTGTTGACACGTATGCAACACTGAAGCCAGAAGCCTTGACTTTAAGATAGAACGTACGCTGAACTAATCCTAAAAGAAATAATTGGCGACGAGATTGAGCAGAATCCTGAGTAGCAGAAAAAGAACTGTCACGAATGTAATTGTTTGCAATTCGTTGTTCATTGTGTAGCCCACAACACTGTTGTTCATTATTATCTACCGGAGGATACAATCATACTAGTTAGTTAAGTTTCTGTTAAGCTATGTTAGACCTTTATTTAGATTATGTGTCAGTTGGTTTACACTGGAATCAGTAAATGAGAACGAGAAAAGTGTACTACATGTCGATGTTTTGAACAATTCCATGAAAGTATTAGGCCTTCGCTGAGATAATACGAGAAATCTGATAACTCACCACGAATGATTGCTTAATCTTAAGGGAATGATTTCGCAAGCAACGTAATGTAATGTAAAGACTCTGTTCCCCATTGGGAAGTGCGGGAACCGCTCACTTGCTGCTCCTAAGTCCGTTATCCGGCAGCGGTCGAATCCCAGGGTTCTGGACACGATGGGGTCAATGCTTCGCAGGACTTGCCCTTCCCAGCTTGTCAGGGCATATTTTAACTGTATAACTAGTGGGACAAATGTCCCAGTAGTGTTAGGATTTGTCCCAGTAGTTAGGTTGATTTGTCCCAGGCAATGTATGGTTAAAGTATAAGTAGTGGGACAAAATGTTGCAAGAGTTTTAAGATTTGCCCCAGTAGTAAATTCCCAAAAAGGTCACGAACTTTGTCGAGAAATGAATTCCTAGGAAAAGGTTATGAACTGTTTTCGGGAGGTGACTTTTTCGGGAGATGACTTCCTAGAAAAAGGTCATCAACTTTTTCTGGAGACGAATTCCTTAAAAAAAGTCACCAAGTGTTTTCTGGAGATGACTTCCTAGAAAAAGGTCATCAAGTTTTTCGAGGAGATAAATTCCCAGAAAAAGATCATAAAAGTTTTTCAGAGACGAGTTCAAAAATTTTGTCCCAGTAGTCTAAATTCCTTAAAATATGCACTGCAGCTTGTGGTTGGACGTAGAGATAATTACGCAAGAAAACTACTTGTCCAGGATCAATATGCCCTATATCATTGTTCCCATTTGGGCTTGAGAACATAGGCCTACATACCCCTCACAACCTTAGACTGTATTCTTTTGTAACGAAAAAGCTAAGTTTTTCATATTTGTTATATCCTGCATATGGATTTGCAAATGGAGTTTAAAATAAGTATATTGGCTGCCTGGGCTTAGTAAGTAAGTGTGTGCTGTAATGTTACGCAGTCAATTATTCATAAGTTAATTAATGAGGTTATTCGGTGCGGTTGGATCGCGCTGTCTGTGCAAACAAAGCACAGTGATACAAAATGGTTTTACTACTAAGTGGCGCAAAAACGGAAGCTGAATTGTTTTTTAACTGTGGAACAAGTCAATAACCCTTTTACTGGAGTGCAACTACTTTGCAATTATAATAATAAGAAAGGTTTGGGATTTATATATCCAGTCGATTGATTGAACTACATTGACCATCTCCTATGAAGTTTTTAATGAGGGGAGGTTTTTAGACCACCGCTTTAGAATTCATTGTTTTATATAAAAAAAACTTCTTGGTTACTTACTTCGCTTGATGTTAATAAGTCTGTCGTGAATTAATTATAACTTTTAACGAAATTTTAACATGACCTGTTTTATAGAATCTAATACGCTGTTTCGATTTGTAATCATAAATTCATATAGCACCAGTTCAAGAGGAACTCGTCAGAACTGTTCCCTGCCTAAAATTATAAATAAGAATGGTCTTCAAGCGCTAGCGGAAAAGTAGCACAGAGAGGCTGAGGAGTTCGTGTCCAGGTTTCTACGAAACTCATTCTAGAATAATGGACCGCCCACACTAAAGCTGGACTACGGAAGTGTCAGTTGGCGGGACAACCAAATTTCCTTGCGCAGCGGAACGAAGAAATCTGCGGCCGGGGATGGATTGGAGTGTAATTATAATCCATCACTTAGAAAACACACCTCTCAACGATTCAGAGGCGCTAACGAGACAAAAATCATTAACAAATATAATGGAGGAGCCTAAGACTCATAACCCCTTTGAATAAGACGCACAGCCTCTGACACAACTATGCATGAACATTAAGACATTTTTGGTTACGATGTTGTATTTGAATTAACCGGAAACTGTATACTGCAAAATGCTGCTTTACATGTAATGTACACTAGAATGCGTTGTGTCAGCTTGTTGAAATAAAGAGCAAACGTACTTACTTACCTACTTACTGAAACTTAACAGGAAACGAAGTCAACACAGTTCAAGCTCGTGAGAACGTACGAAACTCCACTTAGCCAGTGTATCAATTCACAATATGTGCACAGTCGATGGCATCTTATAATGTAATGTAATGTGAAATGATGCAATCAACGTGATGTAATTCCATCTGCGGAGTTTGTCCTGGACATGTCGCACCTTCCCATAACGCCTCAGTCTTATGCGCCACGTGATCATCCAACAACCAGAAACTTGATCTGGAATGCTTAACTTGTGTGAAGTCGGTCTGGACTCAACAAAGTGTGTGTGTGTCTATGCTGAGGATTTATAATCTGATATAATCTTCTGAGCTTAAGGTATAAACCCAGCTGTTCTTAACAACTATGTTGCAGCTTTATAATATAATTTAATCCACGTTAATAAATTCTAATCATAAATTCTAATCATAAACTCTAATCATAAATTCTAGTAATAAATTCTAATAATAAATTCTAATCATAGATTTTAAAAATAAAGTCTAATCAGATCTGATTTTCACGGCTTTAATATAATCTAATCTACAGCGTCACTTTAAAACGCAGCAGGCACAAACGCGTAGCTAAGGGGTGCATGGGGTACATGTGTCCTCGGGCAAGGGGTGCCAAAATGAAGGTTAAAATTAAGAATTTTTGTCTTAAATTTGATTCAATTCAACTAATGTATCCCAAATAAATTTTTAAGATTTAATTTTGGTGTCCAAAAAAATCTAGTTATATTCTCATTACTTACAAACCCGCTGTTTGGTATGATTTTGGCGCCCCATTTAGCTCTAAGGGGCACCATATAGCCTACTACCTGTATTTTTCGTATTTTAGTTAATTAAAATTAAAATTGCCATTCGATGTATTTGGAAAATGTGAAATAAATAAAACAGGGAGGGGGCGCCAATTTAATATTTCGTCCTCGGGCGCAAAATATCCTAGCTACGCGGCTGAGAAGGCATCAGTCGATAGTCGCTTGAAGTGAAATCGTGGTTAAAAGACAGGTAGACATCAGATGGGCGTTGGAAATACCTATCCCTGTCTTCAACAATGATTATATGTCAGCTAATTGAAATTCAGTTTTTAATCTTCGGAGAATTCTTCTTTTTGCTTTTGTTTTGTGTAGCAATGGAAACGTTAATCTGGTTTTCGCCTGGCGATCTGTATCAACTCAACAGCTTGTGTCGGCTGTGCACGGGACTGCTTGATACTCTGCCAGAAGGCTGGAATTGGATGCTGTTCCTTTAATCACCGTTCCCTCGACAGCGCCTGCTAGTTGAACAGCCACTCAGCTGGATTTAGTCCATCAACAACGATCGCCAGTTCTTCGAACTGGTGCTTCAAGTACTATTAAACCCAAACCTTCCTTCGTCAGGTCCATGAGATCATCATCGCCCGTTGGAATCGAACACCTAGTAGGCAACTTAAATCAATGTCGTCGATGGAAAAATTAATGTCAAGATATCGGATGGTGGAACTCGGTTGATAGTGATTAAGTTGTTTCTTAACACATGCATCACACTATCTTTGCTTTATATTTAGAAGTTATACGAACCTGCCTTTTGTGTATTGTAACAATAACAGTAGGCCTACTGTAATTTGTAAATACAAATTTAGATGGCGACACTTCAAGATGAACTGCTCAGTAGCGCTCTCTGGTCTTTCGGGCCTTCATGTAAGAGGACAAAGAAGAGCCAAGGAGTTCATAACCCAGGCTGCTAGGCAACATATTCGAGAGAAGTCTACCTGTCATAGCAATGCTGCTATGCTTTTTTATGGCTTACTGGTTTTTCTCAGGTTTTACCTAAGTTCATAATTTTTTTTTTCGATCTCTGTTTTAAGGGAGAGTGGTGAAATTTTCATTAAATTGAGTATTAGGACGATTTAGCTTCGTCTTAAACAAATAATCACGAAGTAACACAAAAGATAAAATCTATAACTTTTGGTACCATAATACACGAAATAATAAAATGACATAAATATAAAATGATAATAGTAATAATTATTATTATTACTACTACTACTACTAGGCCTAATTAATGCTAATACACTACAAGGTCAAGAGGTCAGCGGTTCAAAATCCTTTTTGGTATCGAAATTTCTGTTTTTACAACAACCTTATCAAACTCGATTATAATCAGACGGCGAGGGTGAGGACTATCCATCCGCCTTTATACGCCGAGGCTAAAAAATGAGGCGCTAACTACTTATCCCGATGGCTGATTGTCTAGGTAGGCTTCAGGAACTTTTGTTTTTTCTCTTCTTGTAATTCTTCTTCTTGTTTATTTACCTATTTTCCACTTCTGTTGAACTGTCGCTACTTCTCCTCTTTTCCTAATTTTCCCCTTTCCAGTTCCCCACACTCATTTTTTCTTCGCATTCTTTGTCTTCGCATTCTTTTTCTTCTTCTTTTCGTATTTTTCTTTGTCATTCTTCCTGAGCAAGAGTGAGAAATACAGAACGTGAGAGAAAGAGTGGAATTGAGGGAGAAAGACAATGATCGAATGTGACAGAGAGAGATTAAGAAAGAAAGACAGAGAGAGTTTCGACACGAATTCCATCACCGTATAATATTTACTTTTATAATTTCTTAGGATTTATCCTGGCATATTGAAGCCATCTACCCTGCGTAATCTAAGTGCATACATAACTAACATTTGCATTGCAAATGTCAGTCCCAGTTCGTTATTAATTCCAACTGCTTTTACCGCACTTCGGTGAATATGACATCTAGCCAGATATAACATTCTCATTAAGAACGTTTTCCGCACTAAAACGTGGGACGATTCGGTCATGCGGTCGTGGGCGCATAGTGGATAGTCCTTTCAGCAGGAAGAAGGGGGTAAAGTTCGTGTCCCGAATTGTCCAGGACATCAGGAAAGAATCTTTTGTCGGCCCTGCGAGACTGCTGCTCGAAAGTTGGGCTTCTCTGCGGTAGATAGCGTAGCCGGATCAACCGAATCATCACAGACTGGACTTGAATGCACTCCGACTGCCCAACGAACCACCATCATGCTGGGTCTGGGTATACCAAGAGGGTATATTATACCACTACCGGCATAAAGGTCCTCTGTCTATTTCCCGGTCATTATGTGGGTAAATCCGGGATATAGCAGGATGCAGCTGTTACATAACTCATAATGAGCTCGTTTTAAGAATTGACCCTTCACCCATGCATGTGGGCGTGTTTATACGTACGAATATTCAATTCTGATTACATGCTACCACTAGCAGGAATCATGCACTCAAAACATACTACGTTCATAAACTCATTGTGTTTTTATCAGTCCGGAATGCTCATAAAAAATCGCAAAGCCATCTTGTCGAGTAACTATTAAAACTTGAGAAGAAGTAAGTTATTGCGCAATTATGTCGGTCAGTCACGTGAATTTTAAATACTTTCTCAGGACGAAACCCTTGACAAGCAACCAGTTTTCTTTCTCCGAAAATGTCCTAAAACGCCTACGGCAACGTAGAATTCAAAATATTTTCAGAGGAAGGAGCCACGGACACCCAGCTTCAAGGCAAGGAAAGGGGAAGGGCTCGGTTGAGAAGGGGATGTGGAGAAATGGCAGGGTGATGGAAAGGCATGGGAGAGGAAAGAGAAGGACGGGAGGGAGAAGGATAAGGGATTGGGTGATAATAGGGAAGGGTGTGGGGGAAAGGGAAATGTTTCTTATATCCACACCGAAACCTCTTGTTTTACACTTCGAGACCACATTAAACTATGTTCGAATTCTGTTCAGTTCCTTTCCTTTGCCTAAGGACGACGTAGGCTGACGCAGATTCAGGATGACTTTTCTGATACTGAATATGATTCTGCTGGCATCTATAGTTTAATCCGTACTTGCCAATAAGTGACAGGATGTAAATCATGAGCAGATGTTTGACACCGATGACAGAACATATCAATAAAATACTCCTCCCAAGGCTCTGCTTCCCTGTATACCATCAGAACGCTCAAGGCACATGGGGGAGGGGGAATTACTCAAATGCACCCTACGAAATAACACGAGGTACGACCATAGCCCGGATGCTGTAACCGTCTCCCGCATGATCGGTATTTACCAGTGCAGGTGACAGAGTACGTCTAGAACGGCTTATCAGATGCCTCTCGTCTGTCTCCTTCACGCGCAAGGCAGACGACGTGCTTATAAACGCTATACAGCGCAATGAGAAGCACGTTCTTCGGGGGCGCTGTCCTTCCAAAAGGGTATCTACATAGAATCTGCGCCCTAGCAGCACAGCTTCGTCGTGCCCGTTAAAGACTTCAAAAGCTATAATATTATAGGCCTACCGCGCATACTGTATAAAATATATACCTCCCCAAAGCAACGATAAGCTTATACGACAGTCAATGCTCGTAAAATGTCATGTAAAACATTCACTTTCATTCTATATTGCAACACGCAGCGTTCTGCTTTCGTGATTGATCGAATAAACGAATATAGATGCATCTATTATAGTTTAATCCGTTAAACAAGCATTTGCTAGTCCAGGAGCTAAATTGATGTAGTATTGTTGTAGTTCCTCGTTTAAACATTGTTCATAGATGAGCTCTGCTAACAGTTGGCTCTATGTGAGCACTGTGTATCTGTACATATCGACAAGTGACAGGATGAAATTGGTCAGAAGTGAAGAATTATAGGCCCATAGAGACTGATGCTGCTTTCGTGTACATCAAAACGCCAGCGAATCTGGGACAACATATCCACAAACATAGATAACTGACAGGATGTAAACGTTTGCAACTTAGAAATATATCAGTTAATGTCATAATATTCGTTGGTTAGTAGCTTAAAAGCTCTATAGGCCTGTGCATGTGTGGTAGTCGATGCTGTTCACCTACTCTTAGAGTAAAAATTCAAGGACGCAATTCATGAGCCGATGTTTGGCGTTGATGTGGATTATCTATATGCTGGGTAGTGAATTGCAGGAGTTGAGAATCTTTGTGATTAACTGAACATTAGAACAACTTGAGTTGAAGATGAAGATTTCTCACATTTACTTGTTATTGTGTGGTAGGTGATGATCTGTTAACTATGCACAACTTACTTGCTTTACGTATGTTGCAAAAGCAGTATCTCTGCTTAATAAACGAAGACCTGAGTGATTTGTACTGGCAAGAGCAGGAACAGAAAGAAAACTTAGAAATAGCGCTCTAATTCAAATAACCTGATTCTCTTTTTTTCTTTTAGCCATAAAGGCCGAAGCAGGGTGCGTTCTATAACAGAACGATGGAACACGTCCCCACTTGTTCATACCATCTTGCTCTAAAGATAGATTTTTTCCACAAGTTAATTGGCCCCTGCGATGTGTTTTCGTCATTGATGTTTAGGGCCTATCTATTGATGTTGAGATTCTATTGTTGCTGATATTCGTCACTTCGGAATTATAAGATTTTCTAATCTGCTTTTAAATTATTCTTTATTGATCAAATCTGTTAATTTGTGAATGTGAGGGTTGATTCTATATAAGTGTGCTATAACACTCTTATCAGACTAGTTATCTTATCGAATAATTGATTACAACTCAGCGGGGACGTCTTGATAACCTGATGCAGCTTCTTCTCCTCGTGTTTCGATTGTGGTACAAATCTAAGTATAAATAAAGTTCCTATAGGACAGGGAATTATGGGTATGTTCTTTCAATGTTTGCTTAACACTGATTTTGTTAATGATCATGTCGTTTTACGATTCAAAATAAAGAAATACCAATCAATCAATCTGAAATTACAAAAAGCCTTCATGTCATGGCTATATCTTTTACGCCGGAAAAGTTAACGATATTTTAAAAAAAACAAGAACTGTTTCCGTCTGAATGCCATACTCATTTACAGGTAGGAATGCACTTAGTAACTTCCTTATATAAAAAATGTAGTAGATAGACCCATTGCTATTTGCATAAGTCTTTAGTTTGAATATGTTGCTGTGGTGGTGGACCAACTATGTATGAACACATATAATTAATTATCGGTAGCCTAATTATGTTTTCTTTTCTTCAGTGAATTATGTCGCAACCATAGTTGCCTACAATTACAGAAAGTGTTACGAACAGTTTTCACTTTGCTTGATTTCAAGCAGTTCCGTTGAGAGCAGATTTCAAAATTGGTCATCAGCCGAAGACTGGTGTAAAAATCATTCATCGACGCTGGCCATCATAAAAAATGAAACGGTTCAATCCGCTGTAGAAGAGTTTATTAACAATTCCTCTCTGAGATTATATACGGAATTTATTACAAATGGCAATCGATACAAAGAAAATAATTGGACGTGGATCAATGGAAGACCATCAGGTGAAAGTTTCAATAGGCCTACTTAACTGTTCTGAATAAAACAATTCTCAGTTGCTTCTGGCCAATCAGTCATTTGGTCAGTCGATCAGTCACACATGTATACATTCTTACATGCATCCATCCATACATCCATCCATCCATACATACATGTACATACATATACCTACATATATACATTCATACAAACATACATAACTTAAAGCGTGGAATCATATATACAATTTTCTAGCACGACTAGGCCTATATATACTACATATATATTACAATAGTAATTGCACATGTATATAGCTCTTGCAACATAGAGCTAGAGCAAGAACAAGAAGTTCATGTCGCAGATCGCACGGTAGTCTCATCTCGAATGAGGGCCCGACTGCACCAAAAATAGCACGTTGCGCTTGTGAGAGTGCGGGGTAGAGGGACATCCATATCATCTTGTACATACAGATCATCTTGTACATACAGATCATCTTGTACATCCAGATCATCTTGTACATACAGATCATCCTGTACATCCAGATCATCTTGTACATACAGATCATCTTGTACATACAGATCATCTTGTTCGTACAGATCATCTTGTGCTGCACTTAAGCTTACCTGTCACCAATGCTGAAACGAGATATACCTGCGTAGACAGCAATGCCACGGTCAAAACTGCTGCATCTAAATGCATACAGACATGCATATAAAATTATGATTGTGGAATTGGTCTGTGGACCCGTTTGCATAGGCGTAGCTACATGGAGCCAAGAGGAGGCATTTGTCTCCTCTTGGTTTTGTGGATTTAAAAATGTTCCATGGGTAATAGCCCTGCGTCCTCAAGTAGACCCCAGCAGAGGTGGATTTTGTCTCCTCTTGATTTGAAGAAGAAAGTAAGTCTTCGAATGTGTTAATGACTAAAAAAGGTCAGCAACTTTTTTCGTAACATAAATGGAAAAATGTTTTTTAGTTCACAGAGCGAAATTCTGAAATTCTCAGAAGTTTTTGCGACCGCCCTTCGGACGCTGAAAAATTTCCCCCTCACCTCTGAAAACAAGATCGCCGCCACTGCATACAAGTTTTGACAAGCAGTAGTTGCCTCCTCTTGAAATGAAGTCTGGCTACGCCCCTGCCCGTTTGCAAAATAGTGTTGGGGAATTTCTCACAAGTCATCCACTTAGTAAGTTGGTCCCTATGCTTGAAAACTCACCGAGGCAATTGTCGACCACGTTGCCACGAATGACACTATGGCCAAATCCAATATGTGTCTTTTGCAGTGTGCGTATTGTTCTACCTCCACACGCCTACTGAGTCTGTCGTCGGCCAAAGGGTGACAACTAAGCAGACTACCAACACGACAACTATTGTACTGCAAGCTAACGCCAGACGGAGCTGAATGTCGACAATTTCAATTCCAATATGGCGACACAACCTGAAAATGGCTGCCCTTGTAATGAGAATCAGTGATTCCTCACAATAATATGCAGCTGATGCAATAGTCTAGTTGTGAGTGACGTTTACTATCGTGTGGCCTAGTGCAGATATACATACCGAGTATTATACATATTATACATAAAAATTTATGTTATATAAAACTACGTAGGGAATTGTTTGAAATCAAGTATGTTTTTGCTTAAGTTTTTCATCCGAATTCGAACGTCAGCTACAATCACTATCGCTACGCCTACTTACAAGTCTCACCAGACGGAACTGTTGTTTCATTCGCCAGTGATGCGGCTTACAAAAGAAAATTCCTCTGCTCCTACAACCTCCACCACAGTAAGTATTTCAGAGTCTGTGCTGAAAATGTGCAATAAAATGTCAAATTTCCAATGCATCGCATCCCGTAACGGTGGGTCATATATATGAAATTGAAGATGGTAGAAAGCAAGTGAGACGGAAGATTGCGCTAGGAAGATCCTATACGGGGTCTTTAAACTATCGAGGTCGCTAAGTTGTTTGTTGGTCTGCTTTCTTATTCCGCCAGTTCACTCTTTCTGTAATCTGCTATGGAATTATGCTAAGGGCATTATAGAAGTCATTAGATTAGAGAAGTTAAGATTAGATGTTATTTTAAGATTAGCTCCATAATCTAAAACATAATTAATCGACGGACCTCGTTTGTTTTCAACTTCAACTATTATTGCAGCTAGAAATTTATGTAGCGGTTCCTCAACAGAAACTAATCACTACGCTGCTTTAAAGTAAAATGCCATCAAGAACATTGAGTTCAGCAGTTAGTTATCCCAAGACAATGACGGAATGACAGTCAATTTGGCCGCAGACATGTGCAGTTCAGTTCTTCCTAGGGTTTATATGCTAGCAAAGCATGAGAAATAATTAGGCGTTGTGCAACTGGGACTAAGGCCTCGGACCATTACTTTGCATATTCTGAAAATGATGCATACAAGTTTTAGGTTCCAGTTGTCGAGAAGGCCACCAAGAGTTGCGAAGTAGATGTTACAAAATACACAACGAAAAAGCCAATTGGTTCGAAGCTAGAAACATTTGTCTCAAAGAATATAATATTTTTTTTTTCTTTAATTAAGCGCCTGCAAACGCACTGCGCTGTACAAGTACATGTTATGCGATAAATCTTAACTACTAACAGAACAGACAGCAGTGTATTTTACACGGCGCAAATTGCAGCCTACAAAGCTGTCCGCCTACGGGACTCGATCTCTGTACCTCTCGCACTCTACGCCAGATCTAAACCAATGCGCTACCGGGTATTGGAAGTGATCTTGCGACTTTCGAAAATGGAACTCACTCGCTTCCTTCAGAATGGCGATGCAATGAGGAATACTGGATTGGACTGCGGAAAGAAAGTTGGAACTGGAGGACTGGACGGAGTAAGCAGGCAATGAAATACTATATACTAATGTGAGGATTGTGTTTAAGCTTGTCATGTCAACACATCTCAGCATCCACTATACCTACAGTCTTTACCTCCATTGTACATGCATTCATTTGCTCTCGGATCGATTACTGTAACTCGCTTCTCCTTGGTCTCTCCATGCTACGTCTCTCTCCATCCAGTCAGTCTTAAATGCTGCTGCTAGGCTCATAGCACGTCTTCCTCGCTTTGCTCATATCTCCACATATATGATTGAAGTCATACACTGGCTCCCGATTACTTCGCGAAATACTATATACTAATGTGAGGATTGTGTTTAAGCTTGTCATGTCAACACATCTAAGCATCCACTATACCTACAGTCTTTACCTCCATTGTACATGCATTCATTTGCTCTCGGATCGATTACTGTAACTCGCTTCTCCTTGGTCTCTCCATGCTACGTCTCTCTCCATCCAGTCAGTCTTAAATGCTGCTGCTAGGCTCATAGCACGTCTTCCTCGCTTTGCTCATATCTCCACATATATGATTGAAGTCATACACTGGCTCCCGATTACTTCGCGTATTGAGTATAAGATCCTCCTTCTGATTTCAAAGTCTCAGCTAAGGCTTGCCCCTAAATGCCTCTCCGACCTTATGCGGCAACATCTCTCTGCAACTTCGGCTCGTCCTTTGCGCTCTATTGGCCGTCTTGATCTCTTTGTCCCTCGTACTAGGACCACTCTGGCCCAACGTCGAGCTTTCGATGTGACAGGTCCCTCTGCCTGGAATGGTCTTCCCCCTCCACTAAGAAATAAGCTCGTGACGGGAATCTCCCCTGCATCTCCTCGCTCGCTCAAGACGTTTCTGTTTCCACGGGGCTCCTGCACTGAGGGCGCCTCTGAATTGTTTATACTGCGAGAGGCGCCTTATAAATTGGTAGATACGATACGATACGATACGATATATACGCTTAGCCTTCAAATGTGGTCCAAGCTTTGGCATTCTATATAATAGTTTCCTTATATGCAAATTTGTCCGTCGTATGACGCTACGTCACAAACGGCTTCTGTTCTATTGTGAAACCGTTTGTGACGTCAGAACTGCCGTCTTGACGACGGTCGTCTTGACGACGGCGATCAGAGCATTTTAACCAACGTTGCATATAGGCCTATAATGATACACTATCGTCACGTCATAATTATGACGGGCAAATACACTAGTCAATAAATATGCTGCCAGGACCCATAGATGTTTGTAGATTCATTTGGTATCAGGGGCTTTCACCTCCGGACGATTCACCTCTAGGGGTATTCACCTCCGGACGTTTCACCTCCGGACGTTTCACCTCCGGACGATTCACCTCTAGGGGCTTTCACCTCTAGGGGCTTTCACCTCTAGGGGCTTTCACCTCTAGGGGCTTTCACCTCTAGGGGTTTTCACCTCTAGGGGCTTTCACCTCTAGGGGCTTTCACCTCCAAATGTAAAATGTGACCTTTTGAAGAGATTTATTTACGCAAGTTATTTACGCCGAAAACATAACAGACAACATACAAACTATGAAACTAATTATCACTAAGCAATGAAGTAGATTTCTTAGTGTCAACATGCAAACTAGGCAATTAATGAAGCAGATTTCGAACACAAGAAATGAATTGAGATAAGAAGACAATGAAAGCTTCTAGAACCTAGCTAAGTAGACACCTAATAACCTGATAACGGCAGATGATAAGGACAGACCAATTCGCGCGCCAGTGACTGTATGCCCTAATTAACCATAATTAACCATAGGTCTCATAACCTACTAAAAGACACATTGAGGGAAGAATGGAGGGGAAGAAGGCGCGAGGAAGACAGAGAACAATGCTACTGGACTGGATGATGACAGAAGAGGGATACAGTGGACTGAAAAGGGAGGCACAGAATCGAGAAAGATGGCGTCACTGGTCATACGAACTTGCCCAAGGGCAGAGAACATAAAGAAGAAGAAGAACCATAGGCGCATAAGAAATGAATTTAGATAAGAAATCTACTTCATTGCTCAGTGATAATTAGTTTCATAGTTTGTATGTTGTCTGTTATGTTTTCGGCGTAAATAAATCTCTTCAAAAGGTCTCATTTTACATTTGGAGGTGAAAGCCCCTAGAGGTGAAAGCCCCTAGAGGTGAAAGCCCCTAGAGGTGAAAACCCCTAGAGGTGAAAGCCCCTAGAGGTGAATCGTCCGGAGGTGAAACGTCCGGAGGTGAAACGTCCGGAGGTGAATACCCCTAGAGGTGAATCGTCCGGAGGTGAAAGCCCCTGAACCATTCATTTCCACCTGCGCCCCCTACCCAACTCAGCTATAATGAGTACACTGACCGAACTTGTCAGCAAGGAGATCAAGAGGACAAGGAAAGGACTGAGCACTCGTATGCCGAAGCTGAGAAATTAAGTCGGTAAACTTCTCCATTATTGCCTCAGGAGCTAATTTTCTTCTCCTTTTAATCTTCTTCTACTTCGTCTCCTTCTCCTTTCTCTTGTTGTTGTTGTCGTTATTGTTCTTGCTGTTGTTCCCTGTCTTCGTCTGAACAGTACTGTTTCATGTAGAGCGCATGACAGAAATTGCCTTACATTTGCTAATACATTGTTCATAATACAGCGGCCTCTTTGAAAAGTTTCTGAGCAATGATGATGTTGATGTTGTTGATAATGATGATAAAAAAGATGATGATGATGATGTTGATGATGGTGATGATAATAATAATAATAATAATAATAATAATAATAATAATAATAATAATAATAATAATAATAATAATAATAATAATAATAATAATAATAATAAATCTGTAATTATTGCGAATATCGACACTCATTAAGGCAGCATGTTGTTGTTCTAGCACATAATGCAGAGATAAAATATTCGAACTGGGAAGAAGGACAGCCAAACGCTAGAGGAGGCGACTATCTATGTCTACGACAAGACACGGGGAAGTGGATAAACTGCAATTGCACACGGGCATATCGCTACATCTGCATCCAAGGTTATCCATCAACTGAAAATACATGTGTCTAATCGCTAATAGTTAGATGCCCACTGAATCTCCAACTCTTGAACTGTTGGACCAGTGTCGTGAATGTTTTCAATATTTTTATCCTGTCAATTACCAACATGTACAGAAAATATAGTAATTTTATTTACATTAGGCCTATACAATTCGTGTGTATGCCTATCTTGGCTGTTTCGCCGCCTGCGTGTAACTCGGTTAGTAATCAAGTAAGTTTGGCAGTCAGTCATTGAATCAGTCAACCAGTCAGTCAATCAGACTAACTGACGAAGAGATCCGAATACTTAGCCAAAGTGAGAAGCAAGTTTCAAACCAAATGCCAGTCATATATTAAAGGATGTAATTATGTGTCTAGGCGACACATTATTCATAATGCTTAGGATCAGTTGTGGCCAGACTTTATCGCCTTCTTTTGTGACGCGGTGCTGGTAAAATTCGAATCCAGTAAATGTGAATGTTTGTTTTCGGAACTTCGAGATGCCAAAAATTCACCTTCCATCCCTATTCCTTCACCTTCCATTTTCTCTTCTTCTTCACTGCAGTGACGTGTCGAAGCCTTCTTCTTGACTCGTTCACTGCAACTGTTTGTGTGGTTCTCATTTCGTGGCCTTTTTATACCATACGGGCTAGCAATTAGCTTCCAATTAGCTAGCAATTAATAAATAAACTTCCGATTGGCAAGCCATTATAAAACTTCTCAAATGTTCTAAATGACTCTAGAAATATTTATGAAATGTCCCTACTTTGATGTTCCCACATTTCAAAACTATCTTCTAGATAATCACGTTGTCACCTTGTGCCGTCAGTTCGTGGAACTCTAGCGACCGTCATGACCAGCCTCCTCCATTCCTCCCTGTTCCGTACCGCGTCCCTTAGTTGTGCAAGGTTCATCGCTGTATAATAGGAAATATAATTGGTCGCGTCCCTACTTTTATGCTTATTTGCATGTATAATCCATATGAGCGATTGTCCTATGCGCGATTGTCCCTATGAGCGATCGTCGCTATGAGCGAAAGTCCTACGAGCGACCGTCTAATGAGCGATCGTCCTCTGAGCGATCGTCCTCTGAGCGATCGTCCTATGAGCGATCGTCCTAGAACTGATTCGAAAACTTAGCCTAAGTGAGAAGCAAGTGTCATACCAAATGCTAGTCATATACTGTAATAAAGGATGTAATTATGTGTCTAGGCGACACATTCATAATGCTTTAGGATCAACTGTGGCTGAGACCTATTAAATCATAAGGCGAAATCTATGATTAGTTGCTTTGCATGCCACTGGAAAATCGGCGTATTGCAACTTCTCTTCATTCATGTTGCTATTCAGCTCATTTTTGAACAACACAGTTTAGTCATCTATTTCACTTTCTGATAAAATCTTATGAATTCTCTAGCTAATGGACGGTTTAAGCAATTTTCCGCCTTCCAATCTCTCCCGTCTTAAACTAAAACCGCCCTGGCAACTCCCCCACCTCTCTCTCTCTCTCTCTCTTTTTCTCTCTCTCTCTCTCTCTCTTTTTCTCTCTGTCTCTGTCTCTGTCTCTGTCTCTGTCTCTGTCTCTGTCTCTGTCTCTGTCTCTGTCTCTGTCTCTGTCTCTGTCTCTGTCTCTGTCTCTGTCTCTGTCTCTGTCTCTGTCTCTGTCTCTCTCTCTCTCTCTCTCTCTCTCTCTCTCTCTCTCTCTCTCTCTCTCTCTCTCTCTCTCTCTCTCTCTCTCTCTCTCTCTCTCTCTCTCTCTCTCTCTGTTTGTCTCTGGCTGTCTGTGGAAATTGACGCTGAAAAAATAAACAAAGTCATGTCTATTCGGAATTCCTGTTGTATAAACCTCCTAATTGTGTTTTTTCTTCATGTCTCACTCGGCCCATGTGGCTCCATTACGATGTGAAGGAATGGAAGAACAGGAGGAGGAGAAGGAGATGGAAGGTTAGATTCCAAAGAAGAATTGGAACAGCCAAATTGGGGTGGAACAGGAATACTGGGAGGCCTGCAATATCCATAGCGTCGTTCTCATAAGGCGCAAAGCATCAATCAATGGTGGCCTCGAGGGAACCATAAGAAATCCTAACCCGTTGGCGAAATTCAGTCGAAGAGAAATAGGAAGTTAAGTTACGGTAGGTAATAATAATAATAATAATAATAATAATAATAATAATAATAATAATAATAATAATAATAATAATAATCTGTTCTTTAATTAAGCGCCTGCAAACGCACTGCGCTGTACAGTGAACATACATATAGTAGAAACGGCAGCCACGCAGGGCGCCTTACATACATGTGAATCAGATGAAAGAGATGAGTCTTAAGTTGATGAGTCTTAAGTTTAAATCTCATGTCATTAAAATACTGGTAAAAGCTGGACCGATATCAGACAACGGTGTCCTAACAGTGTAGTCATGCCTTGTACGAATTTATATCAATACAGGCCTAAATGGACTATGTCTTACAAATGCAATGTTTAGACTATGCTACGGGTTCGCCATCAGCTGTGCAAACATCAACGACAAAAATGACCCCAACAACGACAAAACTGATCACATCGACGGCAAAAAAGACCCAAACTACGACAAAAATAACAACACCAACGACGAGAAAGACCCCAACTACGACAAAAATGGCCGCAACAACGACAAAAAGGACCCCAACGACGATACATAAGACCACAAGAACGACAAAAAAGACCCCAACAACGACAAAAATGACCCCAACAACGACAATAAAGACCCCAACAACGACAAAACTGACCACATCGACGGTAAAAAATACCAAAACTACGACAAAAATAACAACACCAACGACGAGAAAGACCCCAACTACGACAAAAATGACCGCAACAACGACAAAAAGGACCCCAACGACGATACATAAGACCACAACAACGACAAAAAAGACCCCAACAACGACAAAAATGACCACACCAGCGACGAAAAAGACTCCAACAACGACAAAAATGGCCACAACAACGACAAAAATAGCCACAACAACGAAAAGAAAGGCCACAACAACGACACAACTGACCACTCGATCCACGAGACGTATCATCCCTACAGTTGGTGATTCTTCTCAGTTTCATTCAAATTCGATTCGTACACTGATGTCAGAAGACCCACTGCTTACTTTAGAATCCGGGCAAAGTTCAGGTATAGCATTACGATAATTAATTCTGTCGCCGTCAGTTAGGCCATCAATAAACTTATAGCACTTAATAATTGAAGAGCTTACCTCAATAACCAGGTATGTCGACATACCTGGTTTATGTGAAAAAGTAGAATGCCGGACATATTCCCTCCGGACAGTTACCCCCCGGACACTTTCCCCCCGAATTTCAGTAGGTCATTTCCCCCCGGACAAATTCCCCCCTCTGTGGATTTATGTATGTATGTATGTATGTATGTATGTATGTATGTATGTATGTATGCATGTATGTATGTATGTATGTATGTATGTATGTATATATGCATCTATGTATGCATGTATGACTTTGCATGTATGTGTGCATGCATGAATGTATGTATGCGTGCATGTATGTATGCATGTATGCATGCTTGTATGCATGCATGTATGCATACATACATACATACATACATATATGTATGTATGTATGGGTGTATGTATGCATGCCTACCTGCATGCATGCATTCATGCATATGCCATATGCATCTATGTATGTATGCATGTATGTATACATGCATACATGTATGTATGTACGTACGTACGTATGTATGTAACTATGTATGCATGTGTGTATGCATGTATGTATACATGTATACATTTATGTACGTATGTATGTATGTATGTTTTGATCATTAAAACAGAAAGCTTTGTGTATGTTGCACTGAGGGGGAAATGTCCTAGTATGGGGGGGAAATTGTCCGGGGGGTAACTGTCCGAGGGGAATATGTCCGGGGGGAATATGTCCAGGGGGTAAGTGTCCGTTTACCGAAAAAGTATGCCAGCATGCTTTTAATATTGCATTCTATATACCCAGCATATTTGTTGCAAATCTAATTATTTTTGATTTGGCTCTTGGATAAAACAGTTTGTCAACATATGGTATTGTGCAGCCGGCAGCATTACTCCAGTGGAATATCCCGGTATCATGCGGTATGACCGTATGATAACAAACCTTGTCGGTTTTTCTTCTAATCTTTGTATTAAAACCGGTGCAACAATCAGGTTAGTTGACATACCCGCTGATTTTGCATTATTTTTTTCTTACTGTAATGTAAGTTATGATGACTTGCCTTCTTATTGCACGATCAAGTTGTACTGTGTACTATAGTCACCATATGGTGCAAAGATAAGGTGAGTGTAGGACATTATCCCTCCTGGACATAATCCCCCGGACATAATCCCCCGGACATTATCCCCCCGGACAGAATTCCCCAGGGTAGGACATAATCCCCAGGCTAAAGTATAATCACCTATATTTCCACATATATATCATGACACGTGATGACGGCAAAAAGGACTAAGCCATTGCTAATCACTTCAACCTCATCCGGAATATATTTCAATTGTTTAATAAGAAGAATATATTTACAGTTTGTTTCATTCTAACAGTAAGTGTAATAGTACAGACCAACGGAAAAGTTTATTAGATTATCGTGGTCCCAAGTTTGTGTCTACAGCTGTTTTAAAAAAAACTTAAAAAACCTAAAGGCGAATGTTATGTCCTAGTCCATGGGGGATCGTGGCACAGCTGCAGCAGACGGGCCTGTAGCTACTTGGCGCTGCGACTTACATGCACTTTGGCAGCTTACCTCGCGAATCCTGACACTAACTAGGCGACATTAACAAGTCTTAACTTCATACATAAGCGACAGAACGAGACTAACAAGTCTTAATTTTCTAAATGGCACTAACAAGTCTTAATGTTACACATGAATGGCCTAGCGAAAATCTGGGGATTTTGTCCGGGGGGGGGGGATAATGTCCGGGGGGATAATTTCCGGGAATTATGTCCGGGGGATAATGTCCGTACACCGAATAAGGTATGTCGACCAACAGCAGATGATTTTTGCTTCATAGCAGGTTATTGAGTGTCAATAGCCAGGTATGAACAGTGGCGTCACTAGGACTGGTGTCACCCGGTGCGGTAAGTCATTGGTGTCACCCTCAAAAAAAGTGATGACCTTTTTTTATGAATTCGTCTCCCAAAAAAAGTGATGACCTTTTTTAGGAATTCATCTCCCCAAAAATTTCATGACTTTTTTTAGGAATTCGTCATCTTGCAAAATTTCATCATTTTCTCATGTTGGTGTCACCCCCCTCTGAGGGTGTCACCCGGTGCGGTCCGCACCCCCCGCACCCCCGTCGTGACGCCACTGGGTATGAAGCAAAATTTCGTGAAAAAAACATTAAAGTTATTTTTGCATTGCATTATGTAACAGTTTCCTGAAAGACAATAATTACTCGCACGGCGCTTTAAACAGCTTGTCGATATGTCATAAAATGGCTTAGATAGAACAGTTTAAAGTCTCAAATCTTTGAAGCCATTTTGTCAAACTAAAGAATCCGACATACCTGGTCATTGCGGCAAGCCCTTCACTTATAATCCATCATGCAGATGGGTAAAAAACGGGTCGAAATGAAGCTCCAGATGATTGAAACTGACCACTAAGTCACATGTCTATTATGCTGAACGGTTCGGTTCGCGCTCATCTGTAATCCAACGATCGTGGATTCGAGCCTGCTTAGCCACTTCCGAGTAACGACCCTGAAGTCGCTCGTGTAGATATCAATCGTGCGTCGGATTCAGACTTGTATCTCATAAGTACGTTAACAAATAAATAAAACAGTGAGAGGCACGGTGTGGAAAGCTGCACATAATTATTATTGTGAAAGTAATTAACAAATTTTACAGTATATCATGCACAAAGCATCAACCGACGGTGAACGAAAATCGAGCCACAGTCAGGTCATTGCCCAGAAGGAAGTCCATGGTGGAATAACCAGCTAAAAGGTGAGCCTCGATTTGAGACCGAAATGACAAAAGAGATCGAACAGAACGAACAGAATGCTTGAAGAAAGTTTCAACATTTAGGTCCAGTATGTTGTCATAAGGCCATGTTGTCCCATTGCTGTCTCGTTTGTTCGGATGTTGTCACGGCTGTTCGGTTGTTGTCTCGATTGTTCGATTGTTGTCTCAATTTTTCAGCTATTACTTTCTGATTTATTATTATTATGCACTTATTAAGCGCCATTATCTATTGACCAAGCCTCGGTCGACGGTGCTAAGCAATTGTGAGTGTAGGACTTGTTCGAGGTCTCTACACAGTAAGAGTCTCAGGGGAGGAGAATAGAACACGTATTGTCCGCGTTACAAGACGAGCGCTCTAATCAATCGACCACCGTGACTGTTATCTAATTTAGTTGCGGTTTCTGTTGTCTTCTTTACGATTAATACAGAATATCCTGTAACTGTCCCCATTGACCACTTTTAGAGACAAGTTTATCATAAAGCGGGCGATTAGAGCCTACTGCTCATGAGACAGATGTACTTTTTATGAGTGATTTGTATGTGTTTGATTGACTCTAGCAATGCTTCCCGCTCTCGGTATCGGAATTGCGTGTCTACTGATTCTAATCGTCGTCATCGCTGTGGTTGTTTGCATCAAAATCCGACGCAGGTTCGCAGTTTCTTATTTTAAAGATTTATACAATTTATTTATCTAATTTAAGTAATTCCTGAACTCTGATACGGCTCTAATTCTCCCGATTTTTCAGCCTAATATGCTGAAAGTTTTTTTAGAACAGTTGCAATAAAAAGTTCTGGCGCTATGCTATAAATTTATATTTCTGGAATTTACTGGTGAAATTCAGGTTAATCGGCCTCAGAGAGATACGATGAAGAATGGCAGAGCTAATTCCGTCTTACCTTTCCACTAATTGTGTCAATCGCAGTGTTTGCCGTTGTTGTATGTCGTATTACAAAAATTCACCAAACGGGTTTGTATCGCCTGATATCAGAGAACGGGACTGTTTAGTCACTAAGGACCCAAACAGCCCCGTTCATTGGACATATGGCTGGCACTCAATTTGCAACTCGTGTCGACTGGTTCTGAGATATTGGATCAAGGCGGGCCCAACAAACGTGAAGGTCAGAGAAAATCCTGTTTTGAAGTTATCACTATTCAGCCTTTCGCCTATTTTGTTGTTTATACAGAGTGACTCAGCATGAGTCGAGATTGAAGTGCTTATCTCAGTCCAAGATTTAAGTATTTTGCAGCGAAACAACTGAATGCACTGTAGATTAACAGACCTACCTGATTTATCTGCCAGAGTCACAGTTTCGGTTTATTCATATATGCTTTTCAGGCGTATACGTACATGTAAATCCATGGTTTTCGTTGTAAGCTAACACTCTAAAGTTCTGGATCGCTAATTCAAACTTAAAAGCAGAATATCATATTATTCGCAATGTGCTGCGTCAAGTCAGAAGGTTTTCCAGAGATAGCATATGGAGAACAAGGTAACTTTTACGAGAAACCAGAGAGTGAGGTAGATAGAAAAGCTGTTACGGTGGATTGTGTTTTGGTTTTTAGAGGCAACTAATTTTCAGAATTATGGAAGGATTTCAGAATATCGGGATAACTGTTCACTGGTTCGTTCATGTAATATTTGTACTTTTTCTGTGATAATTTATTGTTTCATGCACATATAGGAATAAGCTGGCCAAACAAGGAGTGTTGTCTGCGGGCAACACTTGCCAACCATCGTCGTCCGTTGACACCTATGGAACGCTGAAGCCACAAGCCTCGAATGAAGACAGAACTTACGCTGGACTAATCCTAAAAGAAACAATTGGCGACGAGATTGAGCAGAATCCTAAGTAGAAGAAAAACGATATTCACGAATGCAGTTATTTGTAATTCGTTGTTCATTGTGTAGCCCTCCGCATTGTAATTCATCGATATCTGCTGAAGGCTACAATTCAAATTGTTAGTTAAGTTTCTGTTAAACAGTGTTAAAACTTTAGCCAGAGTGTTAAACGGTGTTAAAACTTGAACCAGATTGTGTTTGAAATGCTTTATATTAGAATCAGTAACCGAGAAATACATGTCTGTCGATGTCAATAATTCCGTAAAAGTAGTAAGCCTTCGCTGAGATAATACGAAAACTGATAATTCACCACGAATGAATGCCTATTTAGCTGTAGGCAAGTGATTTCGTGCGGAAAAAGTAATGTAATGTAAAGACTATGTTCACCATTGCGAAGTAGGAGAAACCCTGATTTTTGCTCATAAATCCTGAAACAATACATTGGACGATTACAAAGGTACTAGAGACAATGTGGTAAGCGACTTAAGAGACTTGAGAGACTTGGGTAAGAGACTTGCCCTTTATTACCCAGGTCATGCTATAACAGTTATAGGTCCATGCTTGATGTAAAGAAAAGTACGCGATAAAACTACTTGTTCAGGGTCGTTAAGCCTGTGCTTAGTAAGTAAGTATGTGCTGTAATGTAACGTAGTCAGTTGATTGTATAAGTTAATGAATAAGATTTTTCGATGTGGTTGGATCGTTGTCTGTGCCAACAAATAACAGTGATACAAAATGGTTTTCCCTCCACCTGACGCAAAATAGAATCCCATAACTGAAGTTGGATTTTAAGCTGTGGAACAGTCAAGTCGATAAACTATAACCTAGCATAATCAGCATAACTGTTCTGTCTGTACTTGGTAGCAGTTTGTCAACCGGTTTATTGAATAAACGAATATAATTATGATGATAATAATAATAATAATAATAATAATAATAATAATAATAATAATAATAATAATAATAATAATAATAATAATAATAATAATAATAATAATAATAATAATCTTTTCTTTAATTAAGCGCCTGCTAACGCACTGCGCTGTACAATGAACATACATATAGTAGAAACGGCAGCCACACAGGGCGCCTAACATACATGTATTAAGTAGAAGCACATGGTAACAGTTTTACAGGAGTCGAATATAACTGCTTACGCGGCAGCCACATACGGCGCCAAATCACGGCCTACAATTCATTTAACCACCGCCGCCGCCTAGCTGGTGGAAGGCAGAATTAACCTTAAATCAATGGACGTCTACGGGGTTCGATCTTGGTACCTTCAGCTCTTCACGCCAGTGTGTTATTCATTACTCTACCCCCCCCCCCCAGAGTGAATACTAAAGTGCAATTACTTTTGCAAAAATAATAATAAATTTTCCAGTCGATTGATCGAATTAAGTCGACCACCACGATTAGGTTATTAGGGAAATGAGTAGAGGTTCTCAGACCACCACTTTAGAATTTGTTGTTATAATAAAAACTTCGTAGTGACTTCCTTCGCTTAATGTTAATAAGCCTGTCGTGAATTAATTATAACTTTTAACTGCAATATTAACAGAACCTGTTTTACAGAATCTAGTTCGTTGTATCGATTTGTAATAGTAAATTGATATAGCAACTCTTCAAGAGAAATTCATCAGAACCACTCCCAGCCTAACAACATGGAAAAGAATGGTATTCAAGCGCTTGCGTAAAAGAAGCACAGAGAGGCTGAGGAGTTCATGACGCAGTATGCAACGAAACTTGTTCCAGAAATTTGTGCCATCCACACTGAAGCTGGAATGTGGAGGTGCGGATTGGCGGGATAACCAAGTTCTCTTGCACAGCAGAGAGAAAAAATTTGCGGCCAAGGATGAATTGGTTTCTAATTTGTAATTGCAGTCGAACTTTTATAAAATCGCGACTCAACGATTCAGAGGCGCTCCCGACACAAATCATTCAGTTACTAGCAAATAAGATCAACGAGCCTTAAACTCTTTTAAAGCCATACAAAAAGATGCGCAGCCTCTGACACGACTACGCATCATCATTAAGATATTAAACTCATTCATTGCAGTTTCATATTGAATTCACTGCGTTTTAATAGGTAATCACTTCAGTTCCTCCCAAATGAAACTGGATCCCTCTCACACCCAGGCGGATACATCCGACCAGCCGCGTTGATGTTGTATCAGTTGAGACAGATTTAGACGAATATTGGTGAAGAATTTTACAAACCGTCATCCAAAGAGATTTACCTGTTAGGCCTACACGTTTGCGATAATATACGATTTTTTATTTTACAATCGAAGCAAACTGTAGGTCTTAAAAAGCAACAAAGCAAAACTTAGATTAATTTGAGGTTTAATTGAAATTATTCAGTGATAGAACAATTTCAATGACATGAGCTTAGCCTTGTTCTTCTGGGTTGTTATCTAATAAATTGAAAATAAAAAGAATGATGTCAGATAATGCATAAAAAAGCTTTGATTAACAGGATGACCTTTTAATGATTTCTGTTAGAGCATTTATCAGAATAAATTTGTTTATAAGTAAATCTTTCGAAAATAAGAATTTGTAGGTTTACAGAATTTTTTAAACAGTTTAAATAAATTGCTTTTTTGTTTTAGCTGACATGGATGTAAATGTGGCTTGTGGAAAACTGGTATTCGCTAGTTCCTCTTACTTTTGCTATAGCGACCAGCGTGAGTCATATTTGGTCGCAGATGACAATTACGACGTCTACAACTGCTCCTGCTCTGCAACACACAATTCTTCCGGTGGACCAAATTGGTGGGCAGTCGACATGGACCAAATTGGAGGGCAGTCGACATGAACCAAATTGGTGGGCAGTCGACATGGACCAAATTGGAGGGCAGTCGACATGAACCAAATTGGTGGGCAGTCGACATGGACCAAATTGGAGGGCAGTCGACATGAACCAAATTGGTGGGCAGTCAACATGGGCCAACTCGTCTTCGTTGAACAGGTCATTGTCACCAGTCGCGGAGATGAGTCGAGTTGTCCTGCAGCTAGGCCTACTACATGCGGTTAGCCACTGTAATAATATATCGACCACTAAAACAGAAAGCCATAGTGTTTCAGCTTTTTGCTGTAAACTCACATAATTATCATACATACTGCAAACTGAAGCAAAAAATTTCATAATCGCTCCATGATGAGACCCTCAAATTTTTGCTTTAATTTGCTATTAAGGTCCGAAGTTTGAGTTAAGTTTTCGTATACTCTGTGGATACAACGTTAACGTTGTAAATCGGAAATAGCTTCTGAAAGCATGCGTTGCTACATACGCCTGTATAATTATTCTGTGCTGGATATCGTTAATTCTATCTACTGTGGATTTATGCGTATTCTGTTCGGAATCTTGTGAATCTGATGCTGTCCCGCTGGTAAAATTAACTGGGGTAAATTCTCGATTTCTTATCGAAATTGTTATTAATTGCTTATTTCTGTCTTAGTAGGGGAGACTGGGGATGAAAGTAACAAATTTCGAATTTCACAAGTTTTGGGGAATTTACAACAAGAAAAACTGTAATCTTTTTGCATCAAACTATGGCCTAACATGTTGGCTATATAATGGAAAAGTATTAAATGCTTCGTACAACAAATATAGCCAAGACTATCAAAATAGTGAGCGTCGTCGGGTGTTACAACTTACCCCAGTGTCGGGGTAAGTTGTAACATGAGCAGGGGCATGTTGTAACGATATTGGGGTCTCAGGGCTGGAGTTTATGAGAGGTATTCGGTGGAAAGGATAGCATAACGATACCATTTTCTGTAGCATAGTCGATAGCATCGATAGAGATATGTCGACCAGTGATTGTCCAAAAGCAATAGCACAGGTCTTTCGTTTGAGGTTTTACAATAATATTTCACAAGGTGAAAATCATAAACTGACAAAACTCCTCCTTCATCTAACCTGACTTACTCGCTGCACCAGCACACCCGACTGCAGTCCATCTCTAATGAAATGGTCATAAAAATCAGCTCCAAGAGAGATGAATAGAGGATGTGTTGCATTCCCAATATACCATTCACTGCAAGTGCAACAGTTACTAGGCCTATTGCATACCTCGTTCGCCTGAAGTCATCGCACCAATTTGCTTCAACCCATTTTCTGCTGCAGCATTTGAAGGCTTCAGTCGGGCCTACCGTGGTAACTCCTGTTTCGTCCATATTCCAAATGTCATTGCTATCGAATTTAAGACTATGTATAACTTATGTTAATTTGTCGTAAAATGTTGCAACAACATTTTTGTTGCAACCAATCGCTTTGGAGATGCTTGTGGCTTCTGGAGTGCAGACAGAAATTGCAGGATTTCTTTTCAGAAAGCCAGAGAACCAATAGGCACCAGCCATTTCACACTTACGCCAGTTTTCTGGAAAGCTCTTATTGTATGTCACAGCACACTGAAATGCTGGTTTTCTCACTGCGTGACATGACAGATTTGCAATTCCTTTGCAATAGAGCGACATGACTCATTTCCATTAGTAACTCCATTTGCCCCTTCATGCACTGTTTCCAGAGGGGTCATATCTTCTTGTACTTTTACGCTTGTAATTCCTCGTTTTTAAGAGAAGACTCTTCCGTGTAATATTAAATAAAATTATTCATTCATTAACCTACAATCATACTAATACTATTACCAGTAAAAACATACATTGGGGTGTGCTGTAGCATACATAGGGGCATGTTGTAACATGTTACAACTGACCCCAGTTGATTTGTTACAACCAACCCCGCTACTACATGGCTCTAGTTTTTATTTTATATCTTTTGGAAGCATTAACTTACGGTAATACCGCTTACACAGACGCTGCTTGAAAGCTAACTCTTCTAATCACGGCAATCCTTAAAAATGTAAAACGTGAATACAGTGAGCCATGAGAAAAATAAGAAAAAAGGCAGAAACTCACTTTCATGCAAAAAAAATTTGTTTTCTTTATACAAAATTTATTTCTTTGAATCTAGCGCAGAAATTTTGTTGACCTTGATTTTTCTAGTTGATCTACATTTGGATCAATACAAGCTGGTTCCCTGCTCTCCAGTAACGGCGCTGCGATGCTCGTTACATTCAACCCGTGTTACTTTCATCCCCAGTCTCCCCTAACTACTGTATGTAACGTTTAGAAGTATTAGTATAGTTTGTAGAAATTGATAACTGTTCATCTCACTGGATTGTCTTTATATACTGGAACATTCATATATATTACAAATGTCTCAAAAATCTTTGACATCATTAGATTTAGACGCTGGACCTAGTGGTAGGCAGAAAAGTGTTCTTCGTCCTTTCTCTTCTCTGTCTCGGCCTACTTCTGCCAAGGCCCAACATCTGGAAAGCATAGCAGTTGGACAATCAGCTAGAAATGAGAGATAACCAAACGGTACTTGTAGGACGCCTTGAGAGACTAGAAGAGGCTTCTTTTTGTTCCGCAAATCGTATTCGAACCCCAGATCATTCACCTCGTATGATTACTTTACCTATGGAAGTCGCGCTTGAACCATTCGTTGTGCCAAATGTTACTCGGAGTACTCAAGACCCGCTCGGAGTAAGGTCTGAGCAGGGAGCCAGTTCACATCCACCCTCGTTCAGAAGGAGTGAACGGTTACAGTTGAAGTCGAGGTTATATTAGAAAGACACAAAGAACCGCTGGAGTCTAATCCCAGCAGATCCTGTTGATGCTCAGGGATCAGACTACCACCACTGGATTAGAGGTTCTTCCTTCCACGGACTTGCGAAGACGCGTGTCCGCTCCATTTCAACAGCCTGACTTAGCACCCAGTGCTGGGGGTGCATCACGGCTTAACAATAATATATATAACCAGAGTATTTGCCCGTCATATAATGACAGGTTGATAAAGAATATAAATGGATTCATAGAAAGAGAACCGAATTTGTTTATTAAAATGCTTGATTATAAGTCACATTTGGAGTGAAATAACTGCAGCAGAATATTTGTAGATGTAGTGGCAGGCAGTTACCAATTTTTTTATATAGGTGCATGCAGTTAGGGCGGCAGTAACTGCAGCGGCGTATGATTCAGAGCGTTAGTCTACGGGGCAATCGAGGAGGCGACCTCTGGCGCAGTCGAGCAGGCGACCTCAGGCGTCGTCTGCTGCGCAGTCGAGAAGGCGACCTCTGGCGTCGACGGCGCAGTGGAGGGGTCGAACCCTCGCGTCGACTGCTGAGCAGTGGAGGAGGTGACCTCTGTCATGCGGGGTAGCATGAGTCAGAGCATTACACCATGACGGATGGACGGATCAAGGCTTTTGTATATAGAAATAATATAATATAATATAATATAATATAATATAATATAATATAATATAATATAATATAATATATATAATATATATAATATATATAATATATATAATATATTGTAATGTAATGTAATATAATATATTATAATATAATATAATATAATATCTATTGATGCTGACTAAATACAAGGTCGAGCGGTTCAAAACCCAGCCAAGGCTGTATTTCTTCGAAATTTATGCTCTTCCAACACCCTTAACCAACTCGACTCTACAATACGTACACTGTTGGTTGGTAGATCAGACGGCGAGGGTGAGGTCTGTTCGTCCGCCTTTATTTGCCCAGCCTAAGATAAAATGAGGCGCTAACTACTAATCCCGATGGCTGCCTCGCGATGTAGGCTAGAGGAACTGCTCTTCTTCCCCTAATCGTAATCCTTCTTTTTGTGTTTCTTCTTATTTGCCCATTGCTGCATCTCCATCTGCAACGCCTTTACTTCACCCTTCTCCTGGCTGTCCTCTTTTCAACTTTCCCTTCCTCTACTCAGCCTTCTTCGCATTCTTACTCTTCTTCCTTTCGCAATCTTCTTCGCCTTTCTTCCTGAACAAGAGAGAGAAAGACGGAACGTGAGGGAAAGACTGGAATAGAAGGCGAAAAAAAATATGACAGAGAGAGATTGAGTAAGAAAGATAGAGAAACAGAATTTCATCACCGTGCGCTATTTATTCTTAGCATTTCTAATGAAATTTCTGGTCATAATGAAGCCATCCACCCTCCGTAATCTAAATTCATACATAATTCGGATTCAACTTATATAGAATACCAATGCTAATGGGTGCAACTACTGGCCAATAAGGTTCTCTGTCTATTTCCCCATCATCATTTTGGGTATATCCGGGATTCGGCAGGATGCAACTGGTGCCGCCTGGCACAGCTCTTATATAATTCATAGCACAAGTTTGTTGGAGAACACACCTTTCACAGAGTTAGGTATGCATGTGTGCGTGTTTTTACGTACGTAAATGTGTGTATGTATAAGCATGTATCTATATATGTACGTATGCACGTATGCATGTGCACTGCACATATATATATATTTATTCATATTTATCTATACATACAATCATATATATATATATATATATCAGTGTGATTCTCCTTACAGATTTTAAGTCATAGTTACAGCTATAGTTAGTGATTTTTCATTCTAGTTATAGTTACAGTTATAGTTACAGTTATAGTTAGTATTATTTTTTAGTTATGGTTACTGGACTTTTATTTTAGTTAAATTTAGTTAGTACATATAGTTACAACTGGCTCCAATGGCGCTCCACCTGGTCACTATATGGTATCATCGATTAATTATGTCAGCAAATTTTATGCAGTTTTTGATCTCCTCCCCTTGTCAACAAATGTCAAACATTCAAGGACCCCCTAACAAAATTATGTCAAAGAAAATCACAAAAGCATTAGAAGGATTACCCCACCCCAGAAAATTTCTATGACTCTAACAAATGCAAAAAGCTGGAATTGCCGATAAAATTTTTTTTAAATTCAGATTTGAATTGATACTTAATGGCTACAGTACATGTGGAATCACTGTCTGTCACAGACAGTTAATGATTTTTCCATTCAAAAATACAATCTCGTTTTTTTTAAATGTGTAGGCAATTAAATTTGATTTTTATAATGAACATTTCTAATTTGAACATCAACATAATAACTTTTTTATTTAAAATCAAAACAAGTTTCTCACTCTTTAATATTAACAACTGAAAGAAAAAATCATCTTTCCATCAAAAAGAAACTTGAAATATTTGATTTCTGAAAAGAACCCAGGATATTCGCAAAGAAAATATGGAGAAACATTTTCTCATGTTATCTGTGAACAATAAACAAGATATTTAAAGCAAATAAAAGATTTTTAGAGACATTTTGGCTACAAGATTAATATGACTACTAATTTTGCGAATTTGCACTATAGTCAACTTGGGTTGCAATCGCCATAGAAGTGTTTGCACAAAGAAAAAATTGTTATTCAGATTTGAATTGATACTTAATGGCTACAGTAGCCTACATTTGGAATCATTAATAAAATGAGCGCATCGATATCTATATTTAGACTATAAATACCGATGAATGAGCCACAACTACTGGGTTAATCCACAAATCCAAAATCCTGGCGAACATAAGTTGTTCTCGTGTTTATCGATATTACACTCTTTATTTCATTAACGAAAATAGCAATGAATTTTCGTTAGTGTTATTTTCGTTATAGTTACAGTTATAGTTAATGATATTTTTTAGTTATAGTTATAGTTATCGTTAACGAAATCATTTTTTGTTCGTTAACGAAAATTTTCCTTATCGTTAACGTTAACGAGAATCACACTGATATATATATATATATATATATATATATATATATATATATATATATATATATATATATATATATGATTGCATGTATGTAACTATATACTACATTACATGACATGCGTGCAAAGTTTTTAAGAAGCATTGTTCAGTATAAGTTTTAGTGTGTCTGTATATCTACTTAATGTAGCGCATTTTTCAGTGTCTCTCCAGTCTGATGGATATATTTATTCAAGGTTGTCAGTCAGTAGAGTCCACAGTAAAATATATGTTCGAATCCTGTTCAGTTCTTACTTTGCTTATGGATGACGTCGGCTGACACGTATTCGGGATGGGAATTCAGGATGCTACGCGTAATTTTTCTGATACTGAATATGATTCTGCTGGCATCTGTAGTTTAATCCGTACATTTCGATAAGTGACAGGATGTAAATCATGAACATATGTTTGACAGAACATATCAATAAAATAGGCCTCTCAAGCTCTCTGCTTCCCTGTTACCATCAGAACGCTCAAGTGCACTCTGCGAAATCACACGTGCTACGACACTAGCCAGGATGCTGTACGCGTCTCCCGCATGGCGGAGCTTTACCAGTGCAGGCGGCAGAGGACTTCTAGAACGGCTTATCGGGGAGATGAAGGGTGGAGCATACTAACACTAAAATGCCTCCTCGGCTGACTCCCACGCGTAAAAAGGGAGACGAAGAGCTGAGGAACGCGATACAGGGCAATGAGAAGCACGTTCTTCGGGGGCTCTATCCTTCCCAAAGGGTCTATCCATAAAATCTGCGGCTTAGGCAGCATAGTTTCGTCCTATCCGACAGAGACTACAAAAACTATATACCTCGCATGCTATATAAAATATCAACTAAATCCAAGAAATAAGAGATCATCAATCGTCTCATGTAAAACATTCAATTCCATTTTATCTTGCAACACGCAGCTTCTGCCTGCATGGTTTATTGAATAAACGAATAACATTTATACATCCATAGTTTAATCTGTTAAACATGCATGTGCTAGTCAGTTAGCAAATTGATGTAGTGTGGCCGTAGGTCTTCGAATAAACATGAGATTGTCGTCAATTTTCATATAATAATAAGCTCTGGCAAAACGTTGGCTCTAGGTGAGAACTATATTATAGTATATATATATCTGTACATTTATATCGATTAAGTGACAGTTTGAAAATATTTAGAACAGATGACTTATAGAGATACTGCTTCCATGCGCGTGTTCATCAATACGAACAGTTAACCTGGCACAACATATCCATGAGAGTAGACAATTGACAGGATGTAAACGTTTGCAACTTAGAAATTAATCGGCTAATGTTATAATATTCGTTGGTTACTTGTTTAAACGCTCCATACGGCTATGGATGTGTGCGGCAGTCGATGCTGTTCATCTACTCTTGGAGTAAAAACTCAAGGATGTAATTCGTGAGCCGATGTTCAGGTATCGTTTGGCGTTGTACCGAACATCTGTATTGTTGGGTACTGAATCGTAGGAGTTGAAAATCTGTGTGGTCGGCTAAGCATTAGAACATAGAATAACTTGAGTTCTTATAAAATGAAGATCTCTCTCATTTCCTTGTTATTTTGTGGTAAGTGATCTCCTGTTAACTATACACAGCTTACTTGCTTTACTTATGTTCTGAAAACAGTTTCTCTGCTTAAAAAACGAAAACATGCGTCTATTGGGACAGTACTGGCAAGAGCAGGAACAGAAAGAAATAGCGCCCAAATTCAAATCAGCTGAATCTGATTTTTCTTTTAGCCACAAAGCAGGGTGTGTTCTATAAAATTACGCTGGAACACGTCCCCACTGGTTCATACCATCTTCCTCTAAAGATAGATTCTCTCCATAAGTTTATTGGCCATGGTGATGGTTTTCGTCATTGATATTTATCTACTGATGCTGAGATTCCATTGGTGCTGAGATAAGATTCGAATGCTTTTAAATTATTCTTCATTGATCAATTCTGTTAATTTGTGAATGTCGGAATTGATTCCATAAAAGTGTCCCAATAACTCTAAACAGACTAGTTATCTTATCAAATAATTGCTTTGATTAGAATTCAACGGGAACGACTTGATAAGCTGATCCAGATTCTTCTCGTCGTGTTTCGATTGTGGTACAAATCTAAGTGTAAAATAAAGTTGCACTATAGGACATGGAATTATGGATATGTTCGTTCACTCTTTGTTTAACGCTGATTTCGTTATTGATCAATGAACATTTCCATTTACAATTCAAAATACAGCTACATCAATCATTCGAAATGATATCACAACATGCCTTTATATTATGGCTATATCTTTTACGCCGGTAAAATTAGCGATATTTAAAAAAGAACTGTTTCCGCCTGCATGACATGACATGCATACATATAATTAATCATTCTAATTGTGTTTTTTTCAGTGAATTTTTTCGCAACTTTTGTTGCCTACAATTACAGAAAGTGTTACGAACAGTTTTCACTTTGCTTGATTACAAGCACTGCCGTTGACAGCAGATTTGGAAATTGGTCATCAGCCGACAAATGGTGTAAAAATCATTCATCGACGCTGGCCATCATAACAAATGAAGCGGTTCAATCCGCTGTAGAAGTATTTATTAGCAATTCCTCTCTGAGATTGTATACGGATTTTGTTACAAATGGCCATCGATACAACTCCAGTGCTTGGACGTGGATCAATGGAAGACCATCGGGTGAATGTTTCAAAAGTTATCTCTTCTGAATAAAACGATTCTCTGTTGCTTCTGGCCAATCAATCAACTGGTCAGTCGATCAGTCACACGTCCATTCTAACATGCATTCACCCATCCATCCATACATCCATCCATCCATCCATCCATCCATCCATCCATCCATCCATCCATACATACATATAAATACAAACATGCATAACATACATACAAGCATACATAACATACACGCGTGGATATATATATGTAATATTCATGCACGACTATATATATAATATATATACATAACATTATTAATTCCACATTTATATTGCGCTTGCAATTAGAGGTAGAGCAAGAACAAGAAGTTCATGTCGCAGATCGCATGGTAGTCTCTTCTCGAATGAGAGTCCGACTACACCGAAACTTGCACGTTGGCCTTGTGAGATTGAGGGATGAATGGACATCCAGATCATCCTATACAAACAGATCGTCTTGTGCTGTATTTAGGCTTGCCTATCACCAACGCTGAAACGATATAGGCCTGCATAGACGTCAATACCACAGTCAACACTGCTGCATTTAAATGCATACAAACATGAATGAGTGATGACTGTGGACTTGGTCTGTGGACCCGTTTCCAAAATGGAGTTGGAGAATTTCTCACTTCCACTTAGTCAGTGGGTCCCTAGACTTGAAAACTCACCGAGGCGCTTGTCGACCACGTTGCCACGAATGATGCTATGGACAAATCCAATATGGCCGCAAGACGGAGCTGACTGTCAACAGTGGCTATTCCAATATGGCGACACAAGCTGAAAATGGCTGCACTTGTGACGAGAATTACTGATTCGTCACATTACAATGCATCATCCTGTTAGCTGATGAAACAATAGCCTATAGTTAATATCGTATGGCCACGCGCAGACATACATAAATAATAATAATAATAATAATAATAATAATAATAATAATAATAATAATAATAATAATAATAATAATAATAATAATATTCTTTATTATTTCAAACTGACAGGCGCAGTTAGATTACATTGAATCATGAAAATACAATCAAGATCTTATTAAACACACGGTTTGGCAACCATACAAGGCGCCGCCGTAGAGGGGTTACGGGAATCGATCCGCGACCTTATGCTCTCCTGGCCATGAATGTTGCCATTACTCTTAGATTACATTGAATCATGAAAATACAATCAAGATCTTAAACACACGGTTTGGTAACCATACAAGGCGCCGCCGTAGAGGGGTTACGGGAATCGATCCGCGACCTTATGCTCTCCTGGCCATGAATGTTACTTCTTGTTCTTGCTCTACCTCTGATTGCAAGCGCAATATAAATGTGGAATTAATAATCTTATTTATATATATTATACATATAGTCGTGCATGAATATTAGCCTATAGTTGTACTTCACGCTTAATATCGTATGGCCACGCGCAGACATACATAAATAATAATGATAATAATAGTAATAATAATAATAATAATAATAATAATAATAATAATAATAATAATAATAATAATAATATTCTTTATTATTTCAAACTAACAGGCGCAGTTAGATTACATTGAATCATAAAAATACAATCAAGATCTTAATTAAACGCACGGTTTGGCAACCATACAAGGCGCCGCCGTAGAGGGGGTTACGGGAATCGATCCGCGACCTTATGCTCTCCTGGCCATGAATGATGCCATTACTCTACCCCCTCCCAACACGGTATTGCACACGTGCATGAAAATCTATGTAGGCCTATATATAAAAACTTCGTACGTACTGGAATTCAGGCATGTTTCTGTTGAAGATTTTAAGCCGAATTCGAACAATCGCTTCGCCTACTTACAAGTCTTCTTAAATGGTACTTTTGTTTCATTCGCCGATCAAGCGACTTCCAAAAGAAAATTTCTCTGCTCCTACTACCTCCACCACAGTGAGTATTTCAGAGTCTGTGCTAAAAATGCGCTATAAAATTTCGCATTTGCAATGCATCGCATCCCGTTACGGTAGGTCACAAATATATGAAATTGAAGATGGTGGAAAACAGGTTAGGCGGAAGATTGCGCTAGGAAGATCCTATAAGGGGTCTTTAAGCTGTGATGCTCGCTAAGTTGTTTGTTGGTCTGCTTTCTTTTTCCGCCAGTTTACTCTTTCTGTATTGTGCTATGTGATTATACTAAGGGCGTTATAGAAGTCATTAGATTAGAGTAGTTAAGATTAGATGTTATTTTAAGATTAGCTCCATAAATTAAAACATAATCGACGGACCTCGTTTGTTTCAACTTCAACTATCATTGCAGCTAGATATTTAAATGCAAAACATGTATTATATATGTTGCTAAGCTGCGTATCAACAGCTGAAATTGTTTACTATCGCTGTGATATTTAATTTAAATCCGCAAAAGAGCTACTCAGCAAATCAACCAAAAAACAGAAATAGATACAGTATGAGCGTGGTAATTACAGCATTTAAATTAGGCAACAGAACACTGGTAAAAGAAACAGAACAAACCCATATTGGTGAAGTCACTGCAAGCTAGTGATAGGAACGAAGTTCCAAGCAAGTAGTTAAGAAAATGATTCAGGTTCAGTAAGACTAATGAGGTTAAGAAGCAGGAACTGCTTATCGAGTTATAGAGTAGGAAAACCTGGGAACTAGAGACATAGCTGCAAAAATAAGTAATAATTATAAATGACGGGGTTAGTTGAAAGCACATAATTAAGGTTAGTGACTAAATAAAGATAAGGGTAAAGTAAACAAGATTATGGTTGAGAACATATATTACAAATATTGACTAACCAGTGCTGACTTATAGGAGAACTTAAAAGAGGCAACGAATGGTGCGGCGCGTATGCTGGGGTCAATGGAGTTTCAAATTTTAGGTCCCACTACACGAACCGGGGAAGAACGGGCCGAGATTCTACACAGGACAGAACGATAATCTTGGCACCTGCGGGTTTTGTAGTAATGAAGGGCAGTGTTGGCCATGAAAAGTTGACTGAACATGGGACGGAGAAGAGCCAAATGATGTATAAACATTAGAATAGCCATTTATTTTATTTTATTTTTTATTTGTTCCGGATATTTCTATAGCGCCTCTCGAAGTCAAGTACTACTCAGAGGCGCTCCCGACTACAGCATTTGATACTGTGCCGGAATTTTCACGCCGATGCGCCACGGGAAATTGCGAGTGAAGGACTTGCCCAAGTTCCGTACGCAGCGGCTAGAGTGGAATTCGAACCTGCAACCCTCCGGTAACAAGGCGCCGAACTTACCACTGAGCCACTACGCCCCACATTTTGGTATTTATGTAGCGGTTGCTCAAAACAAACTAATAACTACGGTGCTTTAAAGTAAGCAAAGGGCCATCAGAAACATTGAGTTCATCAGCTAGTAAGCATTGTTCATATAACTACGAAATTCTCGATTGGAGGGGTTCCGCACATACGGGGATTCAAACCAACAGATTGTTGTCCAAAATTGACAAATTACTCTGTGTTCAGAGTAGTTTGACTGAGAAGAATTGGAGATGAGTAATGACATGATACGCAAACCTGGACCCACGGTTGCCTCACCGTCTAGCCGCTCCTCGCAGCTGATAGATGACGCAGCGTTCGATCTACTTTTCTAGCCAGAATGTATGTACAGAGCATAGTTCGAGAGGTTGCGGAAATTCTACGTCGGGTCCGGCAGATGCCACTCCTAAAACTCTCTTGGCCCTTCATTCGGCGAATTCAACTGAAGCCACGTAGTGTGTGCGTCGGTTTGAGGGTCACATGTTTATATGTTTAAACCAAAGTGCGGTTAGCAGTTGGATTAATAAAGGATATCCATACTGACTAACTTAATTACTTATAGGAAACCATCACATTTCATGAATGTGAATATTAGATTAGTCAAATTGGGCCAGGAATCGATTTCATGGGACGAAACAGGGTCCAGAACACTTGAGAACAATAACAAAATCCAGAAAGTTTCGAGACTCAAACTTATCCGCAGTAGGGATTCCAATATATACGATAAATATCGATAAACGTTTGCCCAAGACGATGACAGAACGACAATCAATGTGGCCGCAAACATGTGCAGTTCAGTTCTTCCTAGGTCTATATGCTAGCAAAGCGTCAGAAATAATTAGTCGCTATGCAACTTAGTTTAAAGGCCTAAGTCTTGTCACTTAGCCGACGATTACTTTGGATATACTGAGAATGATGTAAAAAAGTTTCAGATTCCAGTTGTCGAGAAGGCTATCAACAGTTGCTAAGTAGGTGCTACAAAATACACAACGAAGAAGCCAATTGGTTCAAAGCTAGAAACATTTGTCTAAAAGAAGAAGGAAGTGACCTTGCCACTTTCGAAAATGGAATTCCCTCGCTTCCTTCAGAATGGCGACGCAATGAGGAATACTGGATTGGACGGCGGAAAGAAAGTTGGAACTGGAGGACTGGACGGAGTAAGTAGGCAATGAAACACTATACACGCTTAGCAATCAAATGTGGTCCAAGCTTTAGCATCAATAAATAAATATAAATATATAAACACAGATGCTTGTAGATTTCATTTCCACCGGCGTCCCCTAGCCAACTCAGCTATAATGAGTACACTGAACAAACTTGTCAGTATGGAGATCAAGAGGGCAAGACTGAGCACCCGCTCACGTATGCCGAAGCTGAGAAATTAAGTCGGTAAAACTTTTCCATTAAGCTTATTGCCTCAGCAGCTATTTTCCTTTTCCTTTTCATCGTCTTCTACTCATCTCCTCCTTTCACTTGTTGCCGTTATCTTTCTTGTTGTTGTTCTTCCTCTTCGTCTGAACAGTACTATATCATGTAGAGCGTATGCCAGATATTGATTTACATGGGTTAATACCTTGTTCATTTCACAGCGGTCTCTTTGAAAAGTTTCTGAACAATGATGATGATGATGTTGCTGTTGTTGATAATGATGATGATGATGATAATGATAATAATGATAATAATAATAATAATAATAATAATAATAATAATAATAATAATAATAATAATAATAATAATAATAATAATAATAATAATAATAATAATAATAATAATAATAATAATAATAAAAAATATGTAATTATTGGGGATATCGACACTCATTAAGGGCAGCATGTTGTTGTTCTAGCATATGATGCAGAGATAAAATATTCGAACTGGGAAGTTGGAAAGCCAGACGATAAAGGAGGCGACTGTCTGTGTCTACGGGAAACAACAGGCGAGTGGACAAACTGCAATTGCCGATGGGCCCATCGCTATATCTGCAGCAGTCAAGGTCATTCAACAAGTGATATTAAATGCGTCTGATTGCTAATAGTTAGAAGCACAATGAACCTAAAACTCTTCATCTGTCAGGCCAATGTCGTGAATGTTCTCAATATTTTTTATCCTGTCAATTACCAACATGCACAGAAAACATAGTAATTATATTTACATTAGGCATATGCAAGCCGTATGCAGTGTGCCTATCTTTCCTGTTTGGCCGTCTGCGTGTAACTTGTTCAGTAAGTAAGTAAGTAAGTCAGTCAGTCAGTCAGTCATTGAATTAGTCAGCCAGTCAGTCAGTCAGTCAATCAATCATTCACATGGGCGGCGATCATGGGGGCCGGGGAGACAAGTCCCCCACCTTTAAGAGTGGAGGGACACACCATATATTCCTCCCCCCACTTTTTGAAAAAACACCAAAAAGGCCAAGAAATGTAATTGCGCGTGAGGGTTTTCGGTGCCCCTTTGAACAGATGAGGTTAAAAGTCTATTTTTGAGCAGAAGTGTCCCCCCGCTAAAATTGTGGGAAGGTAAGAAGAAATTAATAAGAGAAGGTCATTGAATTTTTTTCTGAGACAAAGGTCAAGGTCATACCATTTTCAACGTGGTAAAAATGTTATTAAAGTGGTGTGAGACTCTTTAAAATGTTGTAGAAGAGGCGAAGGACTAAAAAAACAAAAGGTCATCAACTTTCTCAGGAGATGAATTGGAAATTTTAAGGATATGAATATGTAGTAAGAAATTTTCTTTTCAGAATTTTTTTGGGAGAAGAATAACATTTTCTTCGGTGACCATGGCCGACTTTGTCCCCCCCCACCTCTCAGACAAGATCGCCGCCACTGATAATTCAGTCAATAAGTCAGTCAATCAAGCTAACCAATCAGTCAATAAGTCAATCAATCAGACTAACTGACGAAGAGATCCGAATAGCCTACTTAGCTCAAGTGAGAAGTAAGTTTCAAACAAAATGCCAGTCATATATTAAAGGATATAGACACTCATAATGCTCTAGGCTCCATTGTGGCTGAGACTTATGAAATCGTAAAGCGAAACCTCTGATTAGTTGCTTTCCATGCCACTGGAAAATTGGCGTTTTGAACTTCTTTTCATTCGTGTCGCTATTCAACTCATCTTTGAACAACACAGTCTAGTCACGCACTTCAGTTTCTGATAAAATCTAATGAATTCTATAATAGCTAACAGCCGGCCTAAGCAATTTTCTGCCGTCCAATATCTCCCGTCTTAAACTCTTCCACCTCCTTCTCTCTCTCTCTCTTGTCTTAGGAAAATCTGGCTTTGTTCTTTACTTAGCATATTCTCGACAACCCCTCTGACATAATATAGCGCTCGTAAATAAGCTCATGCTACGAGCATAGCTGCATTTGACGCTTTAAAGATTATGATTAATCAGACGAACATGAAATTTAAATTTTTTTCTTCGCTATGGTTTATTATTATTATTATTATTATTATTATTATTATTATTATTATTATTATTATTATTATTATTATTAGGGCCTATTTATATTATTATTATTGTTGTCGTCGTTGTTGTTGTTATTATTATTAATTAGCAACTTCTTTCGCGCTAATGTTTAATGTAGAGGGCCTCAACCCAGAGCCAAAACGGCCCATTAAACCCATCACTGAGAATACTTACCATTCTAAATGTAAAAGCTAACGGAGAAATCAGTAATGTCTATTCTGAATTCCTAGAATAAACCTCCTAGTTGTGCTTTTTCTTCATATTTTCATTTGGTCCTTGTGGCTCTGTTACGAAGTGGAGGAATGGAAGAACAGGAGGAGAAGGAGGAGTTGGAAGGTTACAAACAAGAAATGGGGCAACCAATTGAGAGTAAAACAGGAACACCGTGAGTCCAAAGCCTGCAATATCCATAAAATCGTTATCATAAAGCACAAAGCATCAATCAAAAGTCTCTTTAACTGAAACCCTAGTAAGAAATTCTAATCCGTTGGAGAAATTGAGTGGAAGAGAAATCAGAAGTCAAGTTACGGTGGTGTGAGGCAGATGAAACAGATGAGTCTTTAGTTTAAGTTAAACCTGATGTCATTGAAATACTGGTATAAGCTGGATCGATCTCAGACAGCGGTGTACTCATGCCTTGTAAAGTGTGAATTCATGCCGATACTGGCCTAAATGGACAATGTCTATCAAATGCCATCTTTACGCTATGCAGAGGCTTCGCCATCAGCTGTGGAAAAATCAACGACAAAAATGACCACAACAACGACAATAAAGACCCCAACAACGACAAAAATTAACACAACAACGGCACAGAAGATCCAAACTACGACAAAATTGACCACAACTATGACAAAAAGGACCCCAACAACGATAAAAATGGCCACTACAACGACAAAAATGACTACAACAACGGCAAAAAAGACCCCAACTACGACGAAAAAGACCCCAACAAGAACAATAATGGCCACAAAGACAAAAATAACCGCAACGAAAAGAAAGACCACTCGATCCACGAGAGCTATCATCCCTACAGTTGGTGATTCTCCTCAGTTTCATTCAAATCAGACTGGTACTCTGGACGACGATACCATCAACAAGATGTCAGAAGACCCACTGTTTACCTTTGAATCCGGGAAAAGTTCAGGTATAGCATTACGATAATTAATTCTGTCACCGTCAATTAGGCCAATCAATACATTTATAGCACTTAATAATAATAATCCATCATGCAGATGGGTAATAAAACGGGTTGAAATGAAGCTCCAGATGATTGAAACTGATCACTAAGTCACATGTCTATTATCCTGAACAGTTCGGATAGCGTTCGACTGTAATCCAACGATCGTGGATTCGAGCCTGCTTGGCGACCTCCGAATAAAGACCCGTTTGTTGTCACGGTTGTTGTCTCGATTGTTGTCTCAGTTTTCAGCTATTACTTTTCTGACTTATTATTATTATGCACTTATTAAGCGCCATTATCTATAATTGACCAAGCCTCAGTCGACGGTGCTAAGCAATTGTGAGTGAAGGACTTGCTCGAGGTCCCAACAGAGCAGTGATGGGCACTAAACTAATTTATTTTAGTTAAACTAAAACTATTTTCCAACTAAAATAAAATAGTTTAACTAAAGTTGGCAACTGATTTTGGAAATTAGTTAACTAAACTAAAAAAAGTAGTTAAACTTTTTCCAACTTTTTTCCAACTATTTACGACAAACATTTTCACAATAACAGAGGTTAAGTGAACTGTAGTAATGCAGAGCATCAATGACAATTTCACCTTCAAACTATGCAATGTGTACTGTTCTGGCATACAGTTACAGGCCTACTGTAAGTAGTGTATGAATTTGAAAATGCTAAAATCAAGCAGTGTTAAAATGTTTTGTTGTTGACAGTGTTCAATGTTTATTGTGGAAAAATAGTTGCATATTGCTGATTTTTGTAGTTAAACTTTTTAGTTAGCAACTAAATTTTTTTAGTTAAACTATGGTTTTAACTAAACTAATTTTTTTTAGTTAAACTTCATCCTTAACTAAAAAAAATTAGTTAAACTAAAAGTTAGGAACTTTTTAGTTAACTATTGCCCATCACTGCAACAGAGTAAGCGTCTCAGGGGAGGAGGATCGAACACGTATAATTGTCCGCGTTACAAGACGAACGCTCTAATCAATCGACCTGTTATCTAATTTAATCGCGTTTCCTGCTGTCTTCTTTACGATTAATTCAGAATATCCTCACGCTGTCGCTATTGGCCACTTTTGATGAGAAGTTTAACATAAAGCGGGCGATTAGAACCTGCTGCTCATGAGACAGCTATAATTTTCATGAGTAATTTTTATGTGTTTGATTGACTCCAGGAATGCTTCCTGCTCTCGGTATCGGAATTGCTTGTCTTCTGATTCTAATCGTCGTCATCGCTGTGATCGCTTTATTTAAAATCCGACGCAGGTTCGCGTTTTCTTATTTTAAAGATTTTATACAGTTTTTAAAAATCTAATTTAAGTTATTCCCGAACTCTGATAGGGCTCTAACTCTCCCGATTTTTTCTGCTTAATATGCTTAAAGTTTTTCAGAACAGTTGCAATAAACAGTTCTGGCGCTATGCTATAAATTTATATTTCTGGAATTTACTGGTGAAATTCAGGATAATCGGCCTTAGAGAGATACGTTGAAGGATGGCGGAGCTAATTCCATCTTACCTTTCCACTAAAAGCAATCGCAGTGTTTGCCGTTGTTGTATTTCGTATTGTGATACAAAAATTCAGCAAACAGTTTTGTATCGCCTGATATAAGAAAACGGGACTGTTTAGTCACTAAGGACCCAGTCACTAAGTTCATTGGATCCATGGCTGGCATTCACTTTGCCACTCGTGTCGACTGGTTCTCAGATATTGGCTCAATGCGGGCCCAACTAACGCGAAGGTCAGAGAATAATTTTATCCTGTTTTGAAGTTGTCACTATTCAGCCTTTCGCCTAATTTGTTTTTTGCACAGAGTGACTCAGCATGAGTCGAGATTGAACAGCTTTTCTCAGTCCAAGATTTAAGTATTTTTTTCAGCGAAAGGCCTGAATGTAGATTAGTAGGCCTACCTGATTTTTTTTGCCAGAATCACAGTTTCGGTTTTTCATATATACTTTTCAGGGGTATAGGTGAATCTATGGTATTCGTTGTAAGCTAACACCCTAAAGTTCTGGATCGATACTTCAAACTTAGAAGCAGAACATCAGATTATTCACAATGTGCTGCATCAAGTCAGAAGGGTTTTCCAGACATAGCATATGGAGAACAAGGCTTGTTTTACGAAAAACCAGAGAGCGAGATAGATAGAAAAGCTGTTACGGTGGATTGTGTTTTGGTTGTGAGAAATTGAAAGGCAACTAATTTTTTTTTTCATTTTGTTTATTGTAGAATTATGGAAGGATTTCAGAATATCGGGATAACTGTTCACTAGTTCGTTGTAATATTTGTATTTATTGATAATTTATTGTTTTATGCACATATAGGAAAAGGCTGGCCGAACAAGGTGTATCGTCTACGGGCCGCACTTGCCAACCATCGTCGTCCGTTGACACCTATGCAACGCTGAAGCCAGAAGCCTCGACAGAAGACAGAACGTACGCTGAACTAATATTGTGCGAAACAATTGGAGACAACGTTAAGCAGAATCCGAAGAAGAAGAAAAACAAGTAATTATTGCTTGCAATTCGTTGTTCCTTGCGTAGCCAACTGTGTCTAGGTTGAGAGAAATTGAAAAGCAACTAATTTGTAGAATTATGTAAAGATTTAAGAAAATCGGGTTCACTGGTTCATTGCAACATTTATAGCTTCATTGTGACAGTTTATTGTTTAATGTACAGGAACAGGATAGTCACTCAAGGAATATCGTCTACGGGCAACATTTGCCAACCAGAGTCGTCAGTTGACACCTATGCAACGCTGAAGCAAGAAGCCTCGAACGAAGACAGAACTTACGCTGAACTAATCCTGAAAGAAACAATTGGAGACGAGATTGAGCAGAATACTAAGTAGAAGAAAAACGATATTCGCGAATGCAGTTATTTTCAATTCGTTGTTCATTTTGTAGCCCACCGCATTGTAGTTATCATTATCTGCTGGAGGCTACAATCGAAATTTAGTTAAGTTTCTGTTAAACTGTGTCAAAACTTTAGCCAGATTGTATGTCAAATGCTTTATATTCGAATCAGTAAATGAGAACGAGAAACATGAACTACATGTCGATGTCCTTCAACAGTTCCGTGTGAGTAGGTCTAGTAGGGTGATATTGTAAACGAAAACTCTGATAATTCACCAAAGAATCTTTAGCAGCTGATAAGTGCTCCCTTTTAATCGAAATTGTTAGTTAAGTTTCTGTTAAACGGTGTTAAAATTTAAGCCAGATTGTGTTTGAAATGCTTCACATTCGAATCAGTAAATGAGAACTACATGTCGATGACATTTTAAGAATTCCGTGAAAGTAGTAGGCCTTCGCTGAGATCATACGAAAACTCTGATAATTCACCACGAATGACTGCCTATTCAGTTGAAGGCAAATGATTTCTTGAGGAAAAAGTACTGTAATGTAGAGACTCTGTTCACCATTGGAAATTTAGGGAACCGTTCATTTGCTGCTCCTAAATCCTGGAACAAGAGAGTGAACGATTCCCAGGGTACTAAACACGATGGGGTCCATGAATCGCGGGATTTGCCCTTTACTTCCCAGGTCATGCCTATACCAGTTATAGGTCTGTGCCTGATGTAGAAAAAATTACGCGATAAAACTACTTGTTCAGGGTCGTTGAGCCTGTGCTTAGTAAGTAAGTATGTGCTGTGATGTAACGTAGTCAGTTACTTGTATCAGTTAGTGAATAAGAGTTTTAGATGCGGTTAGATCGCTGCCCGTGCCAACAAATAACAGTGATACAAAACGGTTTTCCCTCTGATTGACGCAAAATAGGATCCCATAACCATATCTGGTTTTTAAACTGAGGAACAAGTCGATAAACAATAACCCCAGCATAATCAGCATAACTGTTCTGTCTGTACCTGGTTGCAATTTGTCAACTGGTCTATTGAATAAACAAATTATGATGATGACCCATTACCGAAGTGCAATTACTTTTACAACAATAATAATAAGACATTTTCAAGTCGATTGATCGATTTAAGTCGACCACCGCCGATTAAGTTATTAGGGAAATGAGTAGACTCAGTAGAGGTTCTCAGAGACTCAGACCACCGCTTTACAATTCGTTGTTATATAAAAACTTCGTAGTTGCTTACTTCGCTTGATGTTACGAGACGATCAGAGATGTTAAAGCCTGTCGTGAATTAATTATAACTTTTAACGGCAATATTAACAGAACCTGTTTTACAGAATCTAGTTCGTTATATCGATTTGTAATCGTAATTTAACATAGCAAAAATGGAAGAGAATCTCATCAGAACCCCTCCCTGTCTAACGACATGGAAAAGAATGGTCTGTAAGAGCTTGCCGAAAAGGAGAGAGAGGCTGAAGAGTTCATGTCGCACGGTGCTACGAAACATGTTCCAGAAATTTGTGCCATCCACGCAGTAGCTTGAATGTGGAAGTGCGGATTGGCGGAAAAACCAAGTTATCTTGCACAGCAGTGCGAAAAATCTGCGGCCATGGATGAAATGGATTGTAATTTGTAATTTTAATCGAACGTTTATGAAAGCGCCATTCAACGATTCGGAGGCGCTCCCGACCCAAATCATTCAAGCACTAACAAATAAAATGGATGAACCTAAGGCGCATAATCCCTTCGACAAAGATGATGATGATGATATTCGTTTATTGATTCACCAGATGACACACCGCACCGTAGCTTACAGAAAAATGAGTCGATAAGATAAGATTTAAAAAAAGATGCACAGATTCTGACACGACAACGCATGATCATTCACTGCATTTTGATATTAGATTAGATTAGATTAGAATGTATTGATTGGATTTGATTGTGTCACGTTTGATTTAATTTGATTATAATGGAGTGGAGTGGAAACAGTTTAATTTAATTGCTTTGGATTAGAATCGCTGATCCGTCCATCTGTCATGGTGTAACGCTTTGACTCATGCTACCCCGCATGCTAGAGGTCGCATCCTCCACTGGCGCAGTCGACGCCAGAGTGTCGCCTCCTCCACTGCGCAGTCGATGCCAGAGGTCGCCTCCTCCATTGCACCGTCGACGCCAGAGGTCGCCTTCTAGGCTGCGCCAGAGGTCGCTCATCGATTGCGTCGTAGACTAACGTTGTGAATTATATTATGATATAATATAATATAACATAACATAACATATAATATAATATAATATAATATAATATAATATAATATAATATAATATAATATAATATAATATAATATAATATAATATATTATAATATAATATAATATAATATAATATAATATAATATAATATAATATAATATAATATAATATAATATAATATAATATAATATAATATAATATAATATAATATAATATAATATAATATAATATAATATAATATAATATAATATAATATATATTAATGCTGACTGAGTACAACGTCGTGCGGTTCAGAACCCAGCCAAGGCTGATGTTTGCTTCGAGATTTATGCTCTTCCAACACAATTAGCCCACTCGATTCTACGGAGCGTATACTGTTGGTGGGCAGATCAGGCGGCGAGGGTGAGGTCTGTCCATCCGCATTTTTTATATCCCAAGACTAAGATAAATGCGGCGCTAACTATTAATCCTGATGGCTGCCTATCGAGGTGCGCTAGAGGATCTGCTCTTCTGTCCCTAAAATTATAATTCTTCTTTTTGTGTTTCTTCTAATTTTCCGTTCCTGCATCTCCTTCTGCATCGCCTCTCATTCACCCTTCGCCTCGCTCCTCTTTTCCCCTATCCCTTCCTCTACTCATTTCTTCTCCGCATTCTTATTCATCTTCTTTTCGCATTCTTCCTCGTCTTTCTTCCTGAACAAGAGAGAGAAAGACAGAACGTGAGGGAAAGAGTCGGATAGAAGGAGAAAGACAGCGATAGGATGTGACAGAGATTGAGAATAAAGTCAGAGAAACGAACTCCATCACCGTGGGTTAAGCTTATTATTTACTTTCAGAATTTCTTACGAAAATCACTGGCACATTGAACCCATCTATCCTACGTAATCTAACTGCATACATAATAAGAAGAATGCGAAAAGAATATTAAACTTATATGGAATAGCAATGCTAATGGGGGCAACTACCGACAAATAAAGTTCTCTGTCTATTTCCCGGCCATTATGCAACCTAGCACAGCTTTAGATAACTCATAAAGGGCTTGTTGGAGAACAGACCTATCACAGAGCTAGGTATGCATGTGTGCGTGTTTGTACGTACGTAAATGTCTACGCATTCGTGTATGCATATTTATATGTGTAAATGTATGTATGAGCGTATGTATGCATGTATGTACGCTTGGTGCATGCATGTATATATGTTTCTATATATGTACTTATGTACGTATGTATATATACTAAGCTGTTGTTAGTGTCTTGTTAGTACGTTAATATGTAAAGATATACTACACATGGACATGTTCTGGGGAAACTGAATATCAACAAGCTTGCTACAAAATATCATGTTTTCAAGAAACCTAATACAGCAAACTTTCTGACACACGTTACAGAATTGTAGATTAATAATGTTACAGGTTATTAGTGATAATAATAGATAATAAAAATCTACTTATACTTATTTCATTGTTCAACCCGTCTTGTCAGTGTTGCTTCAGACATCTTCCCGTTCCCTTCCAACGCTCCTTTCGCTCCCGGTCTGCAAACCAAACTCCTTCACGTCCAGGATGCGTCTGTCTGGTACCTTCTACCCTCCTGCCTAATAAGAAAACCCGCTCTAGCTTCCTAGCTTTCCTCCGACTGAATAATCCTTCCTTTCCCCACATCCCAACATCCACCAACCAGTAGCACCTCTAATAACCATTCGCCTTCTACATAATCATTACTGCTTCCAGACATATCCCGTGTACTGTGACCCTGCAACTCCAACTGACCAAATGTATTTTAGATAACCAGTTCTAAATTTAGGCCAACTGCAACTCAGTGTATTGCTGGCTCAGCCTCTAAGCTGTACTCTGATTTCTGATCACATCTGGCTTACCAACGAAACAGAACTCCAATCATGTTTCTCTTCAGACGATATTTTTACATACACTCCTGCAATAATATAGCTTATATAGCTTCTGTCTATACAAACACCAAACCTGTGATATATATATGCATATATTATACATATATATACATATATATGTGTGTGTGTATGTGTGCGTGTGCGTGAGTGTCTGTATGCAAGTATAATTATTACATAACATAACATGCGTGCAAAGTGGTTAGGAAGACGTGCAATCTGTTTGAAGCACAGCTCTGTACAATGTTTTAGTGTATCTGTATGTCTACTTAATGTTGCGCATTTTTCAGTATCTATTCAGTCTGATGGATAAATTTATTCAAGGATGTCAGTCAGTAGAGTCCACAGTAAACAATGTCCGAATCCTGTCCAGTTCCTTTGCTTTGACTATGGATGACGTTGGCTAACACGGATACAGGATGCTAGACGTAAATTTTCTGCTACCGAAAATGATTCTGCTGGCATCTGTAGTTTAATCCGTACATTTCAATAAGTGAGAAGATGTAAATCATGAACAGATGTTTGACACCGATGACAGAACATATAAATAAAATACGTCCCTCAAGCTCTCTGTATACCATCAGAACGCTCAAGTGCACCCTGCGAAATCACACGTGCTACGATCGTACACTAGCCCGAATGCTGTACGCGTCTCCCACATGGTGGGGTTATACCAGTGCAGGCGACAGAGGACTTCTAGAATGGCTCATGGGGGCGGGAGGATGAGGTGCTGATCGTACTTAGACCCGGATGCCTCTTCGGCTGACTCATTCGCGCGCAAAAGATACGACGTGCTTATGAACGCTATACAGGGCAATGAGAAGCACGTTCTTCGGGGCTCTGTCCTTCCAAAAGGGTCTATGCATAAAATCTGCGACGGAGGCAACATACTTTCGTCCTAACCGACAAAGATTACAAAAGCTATATGTCTCGCATGCTATATAAAATATATAGAAAGAAATTAGAGATGATCAATGGTCACATGTAAAACATTCACTCCCATTTTATCTTGCACCACGCAGCGTTTTGCCGCATGGTTGATTGAATAAACGAATATACATTTATACATCCATAGCTTAATTTGTTAAACATGCGTGTGCTAGTCAGTTAGCAAATAGATGTACGTGTTGTTGTAGGTCTTCGATTAAACATGGGATTGTCTTCAATTTTCATATAATTATGAGCTCTGGCTAAAAGTTGGAGCGTAGATAACTGACAGGATGTAAACGTTGCAACTTAGAAATATATCGGTTAATGTTATAATATTCGTTTGTCACAAGTTTAAACGCTCCATACGCCTATGGATGTGCGGCTGTCGATGCTCTTCATCTACTCTTGGAGTAAAACACTCAAGGACGTAATTCATGAGCCGATGTTTGGGTAGCGTACGACGTTGTATCGAACACCGATAATTGTTGGGTACCGGTACTGAATCGCAACAGTTGAGAATCTTTGTGGTCTTATAAAATGAATATTTCTCTCATTTCCTTGTTATTGTGTGGTAAGTGATCTCCTGTTAACAATGAACAACTGACTTGCTTTACTCATGTTCTGGCAACATTATCTCTGCTTAATGAACAAAAACCCGAGCGTATTGTACTGGCAAGTGCAGGAAGAGAAAGAAAACTTTCAAATAGCGCCCTGATTCAAATCAGCTGATTCTGTTTTTTCTATTAGCCATAAAGGCCGAAGCAGGGTGCGTTCTATAAAAGAACGGTGGAACACGTCCCCACTGGTTCATACCATCTTGCTCTAAAGATAGATTTTCTCCACAAGTTAAATTGGCCATGGTGATGGTTTCGTCACTTAATAATTATAAAATTTTCAAATCTGCTTTTAAATTATTCTTCTTTGATCAATTCTGTTAATCTGATATAAAAAATGAAGTAGGCGGACCCATTGTTATTTGTACGAGTCTTTATATTGAACACGTGTTGCTCTGGTGCTGGACTAACAATGTATGCACACACATATAATTAATTAGAATAACAGTGTTTTCTTTTCTTCAGTGAGTTTTGTCGCAACCACATTTGCCTACACTTACAGAAAGTGTTACGAACAGTTTTCGCTTTGCTTGATTACAAGCACTGCCGTTGAGAGCAGATTAAGAAATTCGTCATCAGCCGAAGACTGGTGTAAAAATCATTCATCGACGCTGGCCATCATAACAAATGAAGTGGTTCAATCCGCTGTAGAAGCATTTGTTAACGATTCCTATCCGAGATCTTATACGGATATTATTACAAATGGCTATCGATACAACTCCAGTGCTTGGACGTGGATCAATGGAAGACCATCAGGTGAATGTTTCAAAAGTTAACTCTTCTGAATAAAACGATTCTCTGTTGCTTCTGGCCAATCAGTCATTTGGTCACCGAAACTTGCACGTTGCGCTTGTGAGATTGCGGGATTGAGGGACATCCATATCATCTTGTACATCCAGATCATCTTGTACATACATACATCCTATACATACAGATCGTCTTGTGCTGTATTTAGGCTTACCTATAACCAACGCTGAAACGAGATAGGCTTGCATAGACGGCAATACCACAGTCAACACTGCTGCATCTAAATGCATACAAGCATGAATGCAGACATCTGCAGTGATGACTGTGGACTTGATCTGTGGACCCGTTTCCAAAATAGTGTTGGAGAATTTCTCACTTCCACTTAGCGGGTTCCTAGACTTGAAAACTCACCGGGGCGCTTGTAGGCCACATTGTCACGAATGACGCTATGGCCAAATCCAATATGGCCGCTATACGGTGCTGACTGTCGATGGCTATTCCAGTATGGCGACATAAGCTGAAAATGGCTGCCCTTGTGACGAGAATTACTGATTCGTCACATTACCATAGCTGATGAAATAATTTTGTTGTACTTTACGTTTAATATCGTATGGCCACGCGCAGACAAACACACACGGTATTACACACCAGCATGAAATCTAGGTATAATATAAAACTACGTACGTACTGGAATGCAGATGTTTCTGTTGAAGATTTTAAGCCGAAATCGAACTATCGCTTCGCCTACTTACAAGTCTTCTTAAACGGAACTGTAGTTTCATTCGCCGATCAAGAGACTTCCACAAGAAAATTCCTCTGCTCCTACTATCTCCCCCACAGTAAGTATTTCAGAGTCTGTGCTGAAAATGAGCTATAAAATTTCACATTTACAACGCATCGCATTCCGTTCCGCTAGGTCACATATGAAATTGAAGATGGTAAAAAAACAGGTCAGACGGAAGATTGCGTTCGGAAGATCCTATCCGGGGTCCTATAGCTTTGAAGCTCGCTAAGTTGTTTGTTGGTTTGCTTTCTTATTCAGCCAGTTTGCTCTTTCTGTAATCTGCTATGTAATTATGCTAAGGGCATTATAGAAGTCATTAGATTAGAGTAATTCAGATTAGATGTTATTTTAAGATTAGCTCCATAAATTAAAACATAATCGACGAACTTCGTTTGTTTTCAAATTCAATTGTTAATGCAGCTAGATATTTTTATGCAAAACATGTATTATGTGTTGCATAACTGCGTTAACAACTGCTGAAATTTTCAATATCGCTGCGATAACGAAGTGCCTATGCATATTTAATTTAATTTAAATTCGCAAAACAGCAAATCAACAAAACAAAGAGAAATATATGCAGTAGGCCTATGAGCGTGGTAATAATAGGGTTGCCAGATACATGGGTAGCCAAAGGAGGGCACAGAAAGCCGAAAAGGAGGACAAAGGAGGACGCATTGAATGTTTCACTCCGGAGTCGAAGGTCTCCAAGTAACCAAGAAACCGGAAATAAAATTAGCACTTTGACCATAGATACATTGTACTAGAAATGTCTGCAAAATAGAGCTGGAATACAAAATAAACAAGTAAATAAGTTAGTTATGGGAACTTAGGAACAACAGGTACATGTAAAGTCGTTAAAACGGCAATAAAATAATAGCCAATAGCCCAATACAACAAACATACAAAAAGCCGGACATTTTCCAGGTTTTTAACTTTGCCTGCCTGACAGAGGACAAGAGGCCAAAAACGAGGACATGTCCTCTTTTTGCCTGACGTCTGGCAACCCTAGGTAATAATAACATTTAAATTAGGTAACACAACAAAGGGAAAAAAACAGAACAAAACCACATGAGTGAACTCACTGCAAGCTAGATATATAGGAACGAAGTTCCAAGCAAGAAGTGAAGAAAATGATTCATGTTCAGTTAGACTGAACACAAACTGCTTATCGTGTCACCCTCATGAATATATACAACAGTAGGTAAACCTGGAACTAATGACATAGCTACAAAAGTAAGTAATAATGATAAATGATGGGGTTAGGTAAAATCACATAATTAAGGTTAGTGACCAATTAAAGGTAAGTGTAAGGGTAAAGTAAACAAGATTATGGTTGAGAACATATATTAAAAATATTGACTAACCAGTGCTGACTTATAGGAGAACTTAAAAGAGGCAAGGGATGGTGCGGCGCGTGTGCTGGGGTGAATAGAGTTCCAAATTTTAGGTCCCATTACACGAAGCGATGAAGATTCTATACAGGACAGAATGATGATCTTGGCACCTGCGGGTTTCGCAGTGATGAAGGGCAGAGTTGGTCATGAAAAGTTGACTGAAAGTGGGAGGGAGATGTCTAAACATTAGAATAGCCATTTTGGTATTTATGTAGCGGTTGCTCAACAGAAATTAATCACTCCGCTGCTTTAAATTAAATAAAGTGCCATCAACAACATTGAGTTCATCAGTTAGTAAGCATTGTTCAGATAACTACGAAATTCTCCATTGGAGGGGTTCCGCACATACGAGGATTCAAACCAAGAGATTGATGTCCAAAATTGGCACATAACGCTGTGTTCAGAGAACCTTGACTGCGAAAAATCGGAGATGAGTAATGACATGATACTCTAACCTGGACCCACGGTTGCCTCACCGTCTAGGCCTCTAGGGTCTCCTCGCAGTCGGTTGATGACGAAGCGTTCGATCAACATTCTAGCCAGAATGTTTACAGAACATAGTTTCGAGTGGCTGTGGAAACTCCACGCCGCCTGCGGCAGATGTCACTCCTAAGACTCTCTTGGCCCTTCATTCGACGAATTCAACAATTTCTGGGTTGCAGAAGGCACGTATGTGCGTAGGTTTGTGGGTCACCTGAATGTCGGAAACCATGAATGTGAATATTAGATGAGTCATATTGGGCCAGGAATCGATTTCATGGACGAAACAGGGTCAAGAACACTTGAGAACAATAACAAAATCCAGGAAGTTTCGAGACTTAAACTTAGCCGCAGAACTCATTCGAATTCCTGTATACGATGAATATCGATAAACGTTTGCACAAGACGATGACAGAAAGAAAATCAATTTGGCCGCAGACATTTGCTGTTCAGTTCTTCCTAAGTCTATTCGCTAGCAAAGCATGATAAATAATTATTCGTTATGCAACTGGGTCTAAAGGCCTAACTTTTGTCACTTAACGCAGTGGTTCCCAAACCGTGGCCCGCGGGCCAAAAGTGGCCCGCCAATCCTTTGAATGTGGCCCGCGACAGTCACTCACAAATTTTGAAAAAAAATTAAATTACCTTGTTTTCTTGATTTTCGATTTAAGTTAAGTTAAGTTCCTTTTTTCTATTATTTTGTTTCAATCTTAGTTCACTTTTCGTCAAGCTCTATGCAGCGTATTTACACTTCCGTTCTATTATTTTGTTTCAATCTTAGTTCACTTTTCGTCAAGCTCTATGCAGCGTATTTACACTTCCGTTGAAAAAGACGTGCATGTTTTCATTCTTGATTATTGACAATTTCATTTTAATATTTTAAATTTAAACTTTAAATAAAATATTTTAAGTTTGGGTTAAAAAGGATGAGTTCAAATTTAAGTGACAGGATGAAACGAAAACTTGAGGAAAGCTCGAACCTCTCTTGTCGGGAATTTAATGACGATTGGAAAGATAGGTATACATATGTTTGTTCTTGGACGTAGTGGAAAACCAACCTGTTTAGTAAGCGGATTTTGTGTGTCTGTTCAAAAAAAAATACAACATGGAAAGACACTACAACAGTACACATCCCGATTTGACCAATAAATATCCATTGGGCTCTGATATCAGATCGAACCTACAACCAGACATTGATAAACTAGCTTCTAATCTGCAGTCACATAAATCTCATTAAAACTGATTCATCTTCAATAAATACTTTTGAAAAATTAAAATAATAAATATTCAGAATTAAAATGAATGCATTGCTGGAACTTCTGCATTTAAAATTTAATTAACACAAATTTGAGATTTGATTTCAATTTTACCGATATTAACAATTTTGCATTTTGAAATTTAACAATGTTCAAACGATATCTTCAATTATTGCCTTAACATTGATCTGATATGAAAGTATCTGAGTTACCCTTGCACCAAGCAGTATGCATCTTATTATACTTCCGCTGAAAAACGTGTGTTTTATCTTGCATTGTTGTAAATTGGCACTGACAATATGCCAAAAACATGTTCCATTCGATGTCAGATGTTACCAAATGCTGCGCATGGGGAAACTTACGACGCTTCCCCAGAGACCACTATTTGCTGGCGCTCCAGCGCACGCATTCGTCCACAATGAAAGCAACTGAGGACGGCTCCTCAGATCTCTGTGGCCCGCCATGATATTTTAAAAGTAAGACTTGGCCCTCCATCAAAAGAGCTTGGGAACCACTGACTTAACGGACGATTACTTTGCATATTCTGGGAATGATGTATAAAGTTTCAGATTCCAGTTGTCGAGAAGGCCATCAACAGTTGTTAAGTAGATGCTACAAAATGCACAACAAAAGCGCCACTTGGTTCGAAGCTAGAAACATTTGTCTCAAAGAAGAAGGAAGTGACCTTGCAACTTTCGAAAATGGAATTCCCTCGCTTCCTTCAGAATGGCCACGCAATGAAGAATACTGGATTGGACGGCGGAAAGAAAGTTGGAACTGGAGGACTGGACAGAGTAAGCAGGCAATGAAACACTATATACGCTTAGCCTTCAAATATGGTCCAAGGTTTGGCATCAATAAATATGCTGCCACGTCACATAGATGCTTGTAGATTTCATTTCCACTTGCGCCCCCTAGCCAACTCAGCTATAATGAGTACACTGACCGAACTTGTCAGTATGGAGATCAACAGGACAAGGAGAGGACTGAAGCTGAGAAATGAAGTCGGTAAACTTATCCATTATTGCCCCCAGCTGCCACTTTTCCATCTTTTTCTTATTCTGTTTCATCTCCTTCTCCTTTCTCTTGTTGTTGTCTTTATTGTGCTTGTTGTTGTTCTTTCTCTTCTTCTAAACATACTATTTCATGTAGAGCGTATGCCAGAAATTGCTCATTACACAGCATCCTCTTTTAAAAGTTTCTGAACAATGATGATGATGTTGATGTTGTTGATATTGATGATAAAAATGATGATGATGATGGTGATGATGATGATAACAATAATAATAATAATAATAATAATAATAATAATAATAATAATAATAATAATAATAATAATAATAATAATAATAATAATAATAATAATAATAATAATAATAATAATTAATAATAATAATAATAATAATAATTAATAATAATAATAATAATAATAATAATAATAATAATAATAATAATAATAATAATAATAATAATAATAATAATAATAATAATAATAATAATAATAATAATAATAATAATAATAATAATTCAGACATTCAACAACAGCTCCTAGCATAATTTTTTAGACTCCTGAGGGATTACATGCACCTCGGGAAAAATAATAATAATAAATCTGTAATTATTGCGGATATTGACACTCATTAAGGGCAGGATATTGTTGTTCTAGCATATAACGCAGAGATAAAATATTCGAACTGGGAAGATGGACAGCCAGACGTTAGAGGAGGCGATTGTCTATGTCTACGGGAAACAACGGGGAAGTGGACAAACTGCAATTGCACACGTGCATATCGCTACATCTGCATTCAAGGTTATTCAACAACTGAAAATACATGCGTCTAATTGCTAATCGTTAGATGCACACTGAACCTAAAACTCTTCAACTGTTAGGCCAATGTCGTGAATGTTCTCAATATGTACAAAAAATATAGTTATATTATTTACATTGGCCTATGCAAGCCTTATGTATTATGCTTATCTTTCCTGTTTGGCCGTCTGCGTGTAACTTGTTCAGTAAGTAAGTTAGTAAGTCAGTCAGTCAGTCATCGAATTAGTCAACCATTCAGTCAATCAATCATTCAGTCAATTAGACAGTCAATCAAACTAACTAATCAGTCAATAAGTCAGTCAACCAGACTAACTGACAAAGAGATCCGAATACTTAGCCAAAGTGAGTAGCAAGTTTCATACCAATTGCGCCAGTCATATATTAAAGGATGCAGAAACTCGTAATGCTCTAGGCTCCATTGTGGCTGAGACTTATGAAATCGTAAAGCGAAACCTCTGATTAGCTGTTTTGCATGCCACTGGAAAATCGGCGTATTGCAACTTCCTTTCATTCGTGTCGCTATTCAACTCATTTTTGAACAACACAGTCTAGTCATCTATTTCACTTTCTGGTAAAATCAAATTAATTCTATAGCCAAAAAAATAAACAATACACATATTCCGCCTTCCAATCTCTCCCGTCTTGAACTCCACCTGCTTCTTTCTATGGTCTCTGGCCAATCGGGCTTTGTTCTTCACATGCCATTTCTGGACAATCCCTCTGAAATGATGTAGCCCTCGTAAATAAGCTGACGCTACGAGCTTAGTTGCCCTTGGCGCTTTAAAGTCTATGATTACTCAGACGAACATTAAATATATAATTGTCTTCGCCATGGTTTATTATTATTATTGTTACTATTATCATAACCATAATAATAATAATAATAATTATTATTATTATTATTATTATTATTATTATTATTAATTAGCAATTTCTTTCGCGCTAATTTTTTATGCAGTAGGCATCAACCCAGAACCAAAAAGGCCCTATAAACCCATCACTGAGAATATTTTTAATTTCAAGTGGCAATTGACGCTAACGGAGAAACCAAGTTATGTCATTTCTGAATTCCTGTTGGTAATAGCCTCCTAATTGTGTGTTTTTCCTTTATATTCTCATTCGGCCCATATGGCTCCGTTACAAAGTGTAGGAATGGAAGAGAAGGAGGAGTTGGAGTGCTACAAACAAGAAATGGGGCAACCAATTTAGTGTAAAGCAGGAACACTGGGAGGCCAAAACCTGCAATACAAAACCTGCAATATCCATAACATCGTTATCATGAAGCACAAGGCATTAGTCAATGGTCACTTTAAATGAAACCGTAGAAAGTAATCTTAACCCTCAGGCTACCAAGGTTTTTTTGCGACATCGGCTACCAAGGGGGGGTGGTTACCACCCCCCGGAATTTCGTGTTTGGTTTAAGATATCATATCATGTAATACAGCATTTGATTCAGCATTCATTTCTGAAAAGAATGGTATATTTAGTTGTAAAATATATGAATGCATCTCGAAATTATATAGTTTTTAACAAAGGCACCGGTCCATTTAACGATATATGATATTATCCCACACAATTTGTACTATTTGGATAAAAAGATATAAATGATGTGGGTTTTGAAAATGAACTATGTATCCAAGAATATTCTAAATATAATAAATATAATGAGCCTTAATTTTCAACAATACAAACTAATCCAAAGTCTGTTTTAGGTACAGGCAAAACCTAAAGGCGTGCAGCTATATCAACATGAAACAAGAAATTATGTAAGTTTTCCCGGCAGTCAAAAACGTCAGTGGTCCTTGCAGTTATTGCAAGTTACTTTCATTGTTTTGTGCGAATGCTTCCTGCAAACCGGCTTCTTGAACACTTCACAGCACTGCTTTACTCTGTTAGTATTCTGCTTCAACTGTTTATAGCCCTTCCCCATACCCAACCATATCGGTTTACGTTGTGATGTTGCATCAGTGATTTTCACACTGATAAAGCGTATTATTATTTATTATGATCACTTCCGGTTTTCAAAAGACAAATAACTAAGAACCAAATATATCCCTACATTCCCTCTAAAGAATGGCATAGTTGTTTCTCTTCCAGAAAGAATAATGAATACCTTTATAGTCGACAACAGCTAACAGCTGACGAGAGAAATTCCTGATTTCATAAGTGGTACCTAGGCTATATCGGGTATAACTTTTTTATGGCGTGGGATATCATCACGACTTTTACCTCAAAATTTGCGCAAATGGACCCCCTACAGCTACCTAAAATGTCAAAATTATATTCCATGTGCTAAAAAAAATTTTCCCAGAAAAACGTAGGGGGGGTGGTAACCACCCCCCCCCTTGGTAGCCCGAGGGTTAATCCGTTGGAGAAATCCAGTAGAAGAGAAACCAGAAGTCAAATTGCGGTGGGTGTGAGCCAGGTGAAACAGATGAGTCTTAAGTTTAAATCTGATGCTATTAAAATACTGGTAAAAGCTGGATCGATCTCAGACAACGATGTCCTAACAGTGTAGTCATGCCTTGTTAAGTACGAATTCATTCCAATACAGGCCTAAATGGACTATGTCTGACAAATGCAATGTTTAGACTCTGCAGCGAGCTCGCCATCAGCTGTGGAAATAGCAACGACAAAAATGACCACAGCAACGACAATAAACACCCCAACTACGACAAAAACGACCACACCAACAACGAAAGAGATCCCAACAACGACAATAAAGACCCCTACAACGACAAAAATGACCACAACAACGACGAAAAAGACCACAACAACGACAAAAGATACCCTAACAACGATAAAAATTACCCCTACAACGACAAGAGAGACCCCAACAACGATAAAAATGACCCCAACAACGACACAAGAGACCCAAACAGCGACAGAAATGACCACAACAACGGCAAAAGAGACCCCAACTACGACAGAAATGGCCACAACAACGACAAGAATAGCCACAACAACGGAAAGAAAGTCCACAACAACGACAAAAATGGCCACTCGATCCACGACAGCTATCATCCCTACAGTTGGTGATTCTTCTCAGTTTCACTCTTATTCGACTCGTAAACTGGATGACAATACCACAAGCAAGGTGCCAGTAGACCAACTGTTAACTCAGGAATCCGGGCAAAGTTCAGGTATAACATTACCATAATTTCATGTAATTCTGTCATCATCAAGTAGGCCAATCAATAAACTTATAGCACTTAATAATAATAATAATCCATCATGCAGATGAGTAAAAACGGATCGAAATGAAGCTCCAGGTGATTTGTAACTGACCACTAAGTCACGTGTCTGTTATGCTGAACAGTTCGGATCGCGCTCGTCTGTAATCCAACGATGGTAGATTCCGGCCTGCTTGGCGACCTCCGAGTAACGACCCTGAACAAGTCGTTCTTATAGATTTGTATGGTGCGTCGGATTCAGACTTGTTGTATCTAATAAGTGCGTTAACAAATAAATAAAACAGTGAGTGGCACGGTGAGAAACTGCATATAATTATTATTGTGTAATTAATTAGCAACTTTTACAGTATATCATGCACAAAGCTTCAACCGAAGGCGAACCAAAATCAGGACACGGTCACGTCAGTGCGCAGTAGGCAGTCCGCTGAAAAAAGGTCCATGGTGGATAAGCCAATCAGGAGATCGAACAGAGCAAACAGGATGCAGAAAGAGAGTTCCAACATTTAGGTCCAGCAAACGAAATTCTCGTAGGACAAACAGCTCTAGTTTTGTTGTTGCCTTTCAAGTTGTGGTTACGTAACTCATCAACAGGTTGTCTCGGTTGTTCGGTTGTTGTCTCGGTTGTTCGGTTGCTGTTTCGGTTGCCCGGTTGTTTTTTCGGTTGTTTGGCTGTTGTCTCGGTTTGTGACTCGGTTGTTGTTGTTTTGACACTTAGTCCGGCTCTATCACTTGTCTTTAACAAGACTCGATTGACTCGGTTGTTCTGCACTTACTATTCTTACTTATTATTATTATGCATTGATAAGCGCCACTATCAAATGACCAAGCATCAATGTATGGTACTGGGCAATTATGACTGATGGGTTTGTTCAAGGTCCCTACACATGCAGTGGCCGTCTCAAAAGAAGAGGGTTGAACCCGTCGCGTTATAAGGCGAACGCGCTAACCAATCGGCCGTGTCTGTTATTAGTGAGGACGATAGTTTCGTGCATTGTTCAAACTGTGGATAAAAGCAACAAACTTTTTTGTCTTCAAGAAAAACATATTTTAAGACTTTTCAGCTAGCCGCGTCACTTAATTCAACCGGGAACGTAACTAAAAAATTATTGAAAATGTGCCATAAATGCGGTACTTTTTATGTTAGATCGACCATTTGTGCGGAATATTTGGGCTATAAACATGCATATTTAGGCGATACCTGGAGTTTATTGTTAAGAGAATTAACAATCGGCGATCGAAAATTTAGGATTGTTTAAATATATTTCACTTGCAAATTTTGCAAAAGCGTTTATTTTCTTGCTTGGATGTAGTGAAATTTCACATATTTGAATTTATTTGTTCAGTAGGTCAGAATTAAATTACAAGCTACGTCGGGTGCGTAGCGAATCCCGAAACCTCAATTGGGCGTATTAAGACTGCATATATTAATTTATTTGTTCGGTAAGTCAGAATTAAATTATTTTCTGGAATTCACGAAAGATTTCTGCCGGATCCCTTAAATTTATTTCATGAATTAAAAAAAATTATTCTTGCAAATCTAACTTCGAGATATTTTCGGAAATACAGTAGGCCTAATTCTATTAAGGACATTGGCCGAATAGGCCCTAGTCCATATTAGTTTTCAGGATTTAAACGCTTGGTAGAAAATTATTTTCGGGATTTCGGTCAAATTTGCATTTTCATCACTTTCGGGGAACCAAGCTTTGGAGAATCGGGTAGGCTTTTCCAGCTAGTGATCTGTACTTGCCAATAAATTGGGCGTGCGCAGTGTGTGTGTTATGCGGGAATAAAAGACTAGAGAAACTGCAGTGTCCAGCTAATTCAATTGGTGTGAACAAAAGCGATGGATACAATGCTTTAGCCACAATAGCCGTCGCTAAAGTCTTGGCATATCAGAGAAAAAACAAAAAAAGTAATCCTGGTAATTTTATGCAACTGATGCCACATCAAGTCCATTAGCGTTTAGACTTCGATAAGTTTGGGACAGTACCATCATCCGTCGTTCTGTCATGTCTAAAATGCTGGCAAAGGAAATTGGAATCTCTTCGACTGAATAAAACCAGATGGTGTAAGTCACATTGTTCTAAATTTAGTGCAAAATAATTGCATCGTAAATGTTCCAGTATTGCTATAGTGCCTACTAGCAGTTCATTGGCAGATCACACTAAGACACTGTCAGACAAATCATTTAGGTGATAACGCTTTAACGTGTCCAGTAAATAAATGCCAGTGATCTTGTTATGAGTTAAGCTGTATAAAATTACCAGGCATACCTTTTTGTGTTTTCTCTGATATGCCAGCAGGTCTGCAAGGTTTGCATGACATATTGACACTTAAGCTTGGCCTCAGGGTCAAGGAATGTGTCGTGTGTCTGTCAGATGACCAACTTCTTGCAAAACTTGTCACAAGTGACGTGGTAGTCGTTGAGGCTAAATATCACTGTAGTTGCCTGGCACAGTTACACACCCGTAGACGTTCATATGAGCATGAGCAGTACAATTTATTGTCCATGATCTACGTGTTCTGTTGATGTAAATCATGGTGTGGTCTTTGCTCAGCTAATAGCTTACATAAGTTATGTGCGATCTGTAAGTAACATTCGCCAAGTTTTCAATCTTGTTAATCTCAAAACATGTACTATTGTACGGTGACTGGTTGCAGTAAGTTGAGGGCAAATTGCCGTTAAATACAACCTTCTGATCAGTGTCTGTTGTTTGAATCTGGGTGTGAGAAGCAATGGTCTGAACCTAAGCCATATGCGTTTTGGACACTTGCTAAGAAATTTTATTGCTTTTAGGTTTGTCTGGATCGAACCTGTACACACTGCCAGTGTTTCATACATTCACTGACTGCGATACTGTATCGACATTGGTTGGTCCTGGCAAAAAGACTGGTTGGAAAACTTGAAACGAACATCCTGATTCCTGAAGTTACAGAAGTCTTCAAAAGTTCACTCAGCTGCCTCACATGAGTCACATCATTTCTGATACCTGCTTAACTGTATGCTGGAACACTTTACTATTTGTTCCGTGAACTCTGCGTGGAGAAATCTCTTTGTATACAAAATAAAACCATTGTGAACATTCTACCAACTCAAGGTGCACTTGTGCAACACATTAAATGTGCCATGTACCAGCCTGGTATTTTAGGAGCAGGTATTACTAAATTCTGCTTATAGAGGATTGTCGTGAATTGCATCAGCTATGGTGTGCCGAACTGCCCCCTAGTTTATACTGGATACGGTATGGTACCGGAAGCCAGTGCAGCACATCTCTAAGCAACGGTGTAATTTGGTCATACTTCCGGCGGCCGCAAAGTAATTTCTCGTCAACATTGAGGACCGACTAGAGCCTGTCCAGTGGATATACTAGCACACCAGCCTGCAAGCAGTTGCAATGGTCAACTAGGACTACCTTGAAACTATAAACTGCTGTTTTCGGTGCACTGAATGTAAGCGAAAACAGACAGCTCTTGATGAATCTCAGCTGTCGAAAGCATTTACCGGCCACTTGTCCAACTTGTGGAGCCATTGTAAGATCTGCTTCGAAAGTCACCCCGAGGTCACAAACAGCCGCCGATGGTTGTAGCAATCCTCCTGCAACGCGCAATGGATCCGCGCTAAGTCTGCCAAGCCTTCCATGTGTGGCGCACCACAGGAAATCAGTCTTGCCGGGATTCAGCTGAAGGCAGTTGGATCTCATCTAAGCTGCTAGTGTCTCAATCCCTGCTTCCATTCTAACGCTATGGCGGAGCCATACGATTGAGAGTCATCGGCATAGAAATGAGACGACAAACCCGAACCAGTAGAGGCACTTCACTGCATGTCCTGTGCTTTATTAGCAACTGTGTGCAGCATGATGCAATGACTGCCTATGCCTTTGAAAATTTGCTATTCAGCACATCATAATCCTGTTGCCAGGAGTAAAGCATATCAAGTACTTCAGTGATGTGCTGCATACCAGTATAAAAACTGTAAAATTTCACCTATGTTGGTAACTAAAGAAGACGATTACATGAAGAGTGGCATTTCTTTACAATCGGCCATGGAAAGTGTTTGTGACTGCATTGGTGGAAATGTCAATTTCTTGCTACCAGAACCAGCTTAGAGCACAACACTGCAGACCATATACTCGCTCCAGTGTAACTTTATCAAAGGGCTCATGCAAACATACCAGAGCCTCTGGGCTCTGTCCTCGGTACTTTGTTATAGGCCTACATACTCTTTAGCTGGGTCTGTCCTTAGCCAGTCCTACGCTGATGACCTTCGAGCCTATGTCCACTGCTCTGCGGGGCGGGCGACTGCCGTGGTGGGAGCAATAAGCCATGGAGACCTGCCAGGCCTGGATGTCATCTATCCGCTTACGGCTTAACTCGACCAAGACACAGCTAATATGGTTTGGCACTCGACAGCAGCTCGCTAAGATAGACCTTGAGTCTCTTTCCCAGGAATACCCACATTTTACCTTCTTGACCTCAGTTCGGGACCTTGGAGTAATTATAGACCAGGAACTTACCTTTGTCCAGCACATTAATCTCATCTGCCGTAGCTGTTATTATCTGCTTACTCGCGATTCCTCTTGTATCGTTTACGATTAAGTCAGAATTTTTTTATTGTCATGACCATGTCCCTATTGGCAATTGTTAAAGACAAGTGATAGAGCCGGAATAAGCGTCAAGACTACGCATCTTATGACAATTGTTAAAGACAAGTGCAACAAAAAGCGAACGATTAGGACATACTGCTCATGGGCCCGTCTTAGATCAACTCTAATTTTTTTGAGTAATATGTATGTGTTTGATTGACTCTAGGAATGCTTCCCGCTCTTGGCATCGGAAGTGCCTGCCTACTGATTGTAATTGTCGTCATCGCTGTGGTTGCCTTCATTAAAATCCGACACAGGTTCGCAGTTTCTTATTTCACATTTTTTGGGGAATTTTATTTATCTAATTAAGTTATGCCTGAACTGTGATCGATCTCTTACTCTACTGATTTTTCCCGCTTAATATGCAGATTTTTTTTCTCATAGAAGTGGCGATAAAAAGTTCAGGCGCTATGCCGTAAATTTATATATGTCTGGAATTTACTGGTGAAAGTCAGGATACTCAGCCTCAGTTCTACGTATATGAGAGCGGATAGAGTAGCCAGGTCCATATAATCTTTCCACTGACATGATACAGTTAGTGTGCTCGTTGTAGCTAAGTTAGCTATAATAAGAGGGATTAGTGAAGCCGAAATCTTGAATCACGCAGTAAGCTTAGTCCTATTTATGCGTGACGGTAATTTGGAAATAGTTCTATAGCGCAGCAAATAGTTCGCTACCATTTTTCTTTGAGGTTTGTTTTATATAGCGCCTGCGCTGATAAGGCCGTCGTCAAACAGTTCTCGTTGGATGCCTCAAATGTCGATGTGAACCCCATGATTTGTACTTTGCACTAAGTCTTATGTAGCCCCAGTGTATCATGCACAAAGCATCAATCAATGGCGCACCAAAATTAAGCCATAACCTAATCCATGTGTGTATCTAAACTAGTTATAATTTATATTCTATGTATCATATTATGTATCATATCATGCCCTAAGTTGTCGGTTTAATACTTCAAAGGAGCGGCTGCGCGCCTATCTGTGGTTATATAACCATTGATGCACTTATTCTGGGCCCGCGCGGTGACGTGTGCTCCCCACCTGCGATCACACCCAACTTATTAAACAGGTGTTCGGGATGTAATACGGATCTTCATCAACTCTGTAGCTTAGACTCAAACTTAGCTGACGAGGAACGAAGTCATCGTGTTTGTCCTAATTGCGCTAATAAAATAACATATGATTCTGAAGAGGAGGCTACCGCTGCCGGTCAAGATGATAATAGTAGCCCTACAAATGTAACTACTAGAGCGACTAATAACGAAACTGAGTTTCAGGTATTTACGGACGAAATGGAAACTAATTCTATTCTTGAAAATTTAAATGCTGACCCGGACCAAAATTACTATAGGAACCCGAATTGGTCCAGTAATTATATTGATCCTGAGGCTTTTGTTAAACATATTCAATTGGGTAGCCACTTAGGGGAACGGAGCCTAACGGTTATGCATATTAACTCCCGCAGTATGGCCCATAAACTAGTAGACATTCATGAACTAGCTATCATGCTCCAAGCCTCGATTGTTGCACTGACGGAAACATGGCTGGACTCCAATCTGGAAGACACCATACATTTGAAAGGATTTAATTTTATAGGTAAATCTAGAGCTGCGGGAAGGGGGGGAGGAGGAGTGGGTTTGCTTATAAAAGAAAACTTAAAATTTCAACAGTTTTTTCCGAAAAGTAATCTTGAGGAACATAAAACTTTTGAAAGTCTCTTTATTCGATTAACTCTAAAAACGAGTTCCCCAGTAGTAGGGGTGATCTATAGAGCACCAGGACAAAAACTACAAGAATTTAACGAAGAATTCGAACAATTGATAACAGGATTAAAAAGGAATACAAAAGAGGTAATCTTGCTGGGGGATTTTAATATAGATCTCCTGAAAATAAATGAACATAAGGACTCCAATACTTTCTATAACTGTCTATCGTCCCACCACTATCTTCCAACTATAACTAGGCCTACCAGGATTACCCCCACCACCCGCACCTTAATAGATAACGTATACAGCAACGCATGGTCGAAGGTGCTCGAGGCCTTCATCATTGTTTCGGACATTTCGGACCATCTCCCGATCTGTACACGATTCACTTTTGAAGTCATTCCAAATAAAAATGATCGCTGTAAGGAAACCAGAATATTTAACCAAGATAACCAAAAAAAATTCAAAGCAGCTCTTGAAGAAGCAAAATGGGACCCCATATTGAATGCCTGTGACCTAGGTAATGCAAACGAAGCATATGAACTCTTTTTTGGCAAATACATGGAAGCCTACAACACGGCCTTTCCAGTTGTAACGGAAGCAAAGAATTGTAGGAAGAAATTCAAGAAACCCTGGATGACACCAGGAATTTTAAAATCCTGTAAGAAAAAAAATTTATTATATGTAAAGTATCTAAAAGCACCGAGTCAGCAAAATAAAAAAGCCTTCACTGACTATAGGAATAAGTTCAAAACACTTAGAATAAACGCTGAACGTAACTACTATACGACCGAATTCTATAAACATCATAACGATCTAAAGGCTACTTGGAAACTACTTAAGCAGCAATGCAAATCGAAGATAATAAAATTAATCAAATTACTTTGAAAATTAACGGAGTCCTGATGGAAGACCCAGGAATAGTTGCAAATAATTTTAATAACTATTTTGTCAGTATAGCCAGTGATCTAGCTAGTAAAATACAAGAGTCTCCAGGCACCTTTCAAGAATTCCTCCCGCCATCTAGACTAAACTCTATGGGTTTGACGTTGACCTCTCCTGATGAACTTTTGAAAATTGGCAGTATTCTGAAAAAAACCCACACAAGAGGTCTAGACGACATCGACCCTTATATTGCCACCCCAAACTTATTTTTGATAACAAAACCACTAGCAGCAATCATAAATTGTTCCCTCTTAAATGGAGTAGTTCCCCACAAGATAAAAATGGCAAAAGTAGTTCCAATTTTCAAAAAAGGTGAAACTGACAACCCAGCTAATTATAGACCTATTTCGGTACTTCCCTATTTTGCCAAATATTTTGAGAAAATAGTTTATGATCGACTCAGTAATTATATCAATAGCCTAGACCTAATACATCACTCTCAACACGGTTTTCAAGCTGGTCATTCAACCTATATGGCCCTAATTGACATGGAGGACAGAATCACGAAAGCTATCGATGCCAATGAAATCTCCGTGGGTATTTTCATTGATTTAGCGAAGGCCTTCGATACCGTCAACCACTCGATCTTATTAAAAAAATTAGAAAACTATGGAGTTAGGGGCCCAATTTTAAAATGGTTCTACAGCTATTTCCAGGACCGTACCCAAAAAGTTTTATGTAATGGTATGCTCTCGGAATCTCGCTCAATCTTGTATGGGGTCCCCCAGGGTTCAAATCTAGGCCCCCTATTATTTTTGTTATATATAAATGATCTGGCTACTATATCAAAAACTCTTTATTTTATATTATTTGCCGATGATACCAACATTTTTTTTACTCACCATTCTTGGCAAATCCTAATGGAAACCGTTAACTCAGAACTAAAACTCGTCAATAACTGGTTCTCGGCAAACCGGTTAACTCTCAACGTCGATAAAACTAATTTTATTATCTTTAAATCCCATAGGAAAATTACACCTATAGATATCACCCTGGAGATCGCTGGAATCCCCATAGCCCAAGTAGAGTCTACTAAATTCCTGGGTGTGATCGTTGATAGGCATCTCTCCTGGAGAGAGCATATTCATTTCATTGCACAAAAAATTGCGAAAAACATAGGAATTATTAATAGGATATCGCACCTACTTCCGGAGGCTATTAGGTTAAACCTTTATTATTCCTTAATCCTACCATATTTAAGTTATTGCAATATGATCTGGGCTTCCAATTATGACTCCCGACTTAGCAAATTAGTAACCCTACAAAAAAGGGCAGTTAGAATGATCGCGGGTGCCCCTATAGGCTCCCACACTAGTCCTATTTTTAAAAGACTTAACCTATTAGATATAAAGCAAATTAGAACGGTACAATTGGGAGATTTCCTCTACCGGTTCGAACACAATATTCTACCCCCATCATTTCATAATTATTTTACAGCCGGATCTCAGATCCACACCTATAATACTAGGAATGCTGACACCTACCGATCTACCAGAGCTCGTACTAATATACGTGTGTTTTGTATAAAATTCTATGGGCCTCAACTTTGGAAAACAATACCTTCTGATATCCGTCTCTCTTCAAATATCTTTCTATTTAAAACTCGCTTAAAATCGTTCCTAATGAACACCGCTGTAACGATACATAAGCATCGGATAAAAAGGATGACCCGAGGGCGCTTTGGGGCACACGTCGGCGCATGGGCCTTCTCTAACTCCTCTAACTTTTACGCTCTTGCATTCTTTCTCTTTGTTCTGTTTATCCCATGACTCTTTCTTTCTTTCTTCAGCCACCGATCTAGCGATGCATGTTAGTTAAGATTAGTTAAGTAGCTCAGTTATTACTGTTTCTTTTTTCCCATTTTTTGGGTTTGTTTGTTTTTTCCTTCCACGAAGGTATATTATCGGTGTGCCTCCTATTTGTTTGGTGAGCGCTAGCCGGCGCTATATTTGTATCTATTTGCCTATAGAAGGTGTAACCGAGGCCTCCCTTTGACGACAGTCTCAGAAGCAAACTTCAGTTACCAAGTAGGTGTCCCTACCTAGCGGGAAAACTCTCCCTTTAGGGTCACCTTTTGCCTCCAGTGACGTGAATTACTAACAGTTCTTGTTTACAAGTTCAGTGTGTCATAACGTTTTGGATGCAATAAAAGATTTTGATTTGATTTGATGATTTGAAAACAGCCGTTCTGGTAAGCTTGGACGAAGGCATGGGGATTCCCCGCCTGAGGCGCTGCACAGGGCTGATGCCCCCAATGCTGTCTACGCCGCAGTTGTTCCAAACGCCAGCGAACCTACTGGATATCCTTATTCGGAAAATACTCCGAATCAGATAGTCTACGCGGAACTGGATTTGGCACCGAAAGGCAAGATTGCTCAAAGGGCCAACGAACCAATTCGATATAATAATTCGGAAAATACTCCGAATCAGATAGTCTACGCGGAACTGGATTTGGCACCGAAAGGCAAGCTTACTCAAAGGGCCAACGAACCATTTCGAACTCCTAACTCCGAAACACCGAATCAAACCGTCTACGCGGAACTGTATCTGGCACCGAAAAGAAATGCGCACCGAAAAGCTGTACAGGAATCAGAATACTCTAACAGCTCACAGATAGATCCTGTGTACGCGAAAAGCGCACATACGAGAGTATAGGGATGATTTACAAGAATTAAGAAGTACGCTGATAACTGATAAGTATAGTTTCAGATAACAAGTACATTGATAACTAAAGGTGTAATAATAAGTAACAAATATAGTGGTAAGTAGCAAGAATATAGACAAAGATCAGGTTCAGTAATGCAGATTAAAGTCTAGTGTGTAGTTTTGTAAATTTTTCAGTATTCTGTTTCACATGCACAAAAAGTTGATTCTGAGCCCCAGTTTTCAGTTTTTAGAAGGGATATCTTGCCTCCTTCTCGGTTCTTATATAACCCTTTTGATTCTACATCCCAATTCACGTTTTACTACACTCCACAAACGTTGAATATCTTTCAGGCCCGGCTCAAGACATTTGGCGACCCTAGGCAAACCGTCTGAAGGATGGTCATTTCATCCATGTTTTGGGAATTTCATATTTAAAAAAGTTGATGACCTGTTTTTAGGAATTCGTCTCAGACAGACATATGTGATGACCTTTTTTTTAGCAATTCACGGTTACACCTGCGATTTGTTACACCAACACTATAAGACTGCCATCTACCGAATCATAATTAAAAATAATCCATCGTTTTTTCATTTATAAATTTCCAGAAATTATTTTTTCATGTTTATTTTGGAAAATTGGCGGCCCCTAAATATCGGCGGCTCTAGACGGTTGCCTAGTTTGCCTAACGGGCGAACCGGGCCTGAATATATTTTTTAAGTCGTCCAGTATGTTGCTGACATTTTACCATATCCCCCTTTTAACCATATCCTTGTTTTCACCATAATCCTCTCGCTTGCCAAATCCCTACTGTTCCGGACACTTTTTATAAACTTCTGCTCACTGAGGATATTATAGAAAACGTTTCCTGCGGGATTTTACACGTAGCCCCTAAAGTAATAATAAATAACTTCAGCCATTGATACAGGCTCATACAGCAAACAATAATTATAGAGTCGATTATGTTATTGTTTGTAAATGTTTGAGATACTCTGATGGGCCTCTCTTGAAGTGGCGCGATGTAAATGTGCAACTGTAATTATAAATGATTCAGGTCAATCGCATTGTCTGTTTACCTTGATTTGCACATGTTTAGATCAGTTAGATAATCAGGTAGTCAGTGTTTTTGGAGGTGTCTGATAGGCGCTATATAAATATTTTACATTGCATTTGTAATCTTGCCTTAATTAATATTAAGAAATAAACATCAAGTAGCAATGGGAATGGTGATTACCAAAAAGTGTAAAACAGGAGCTTCTAGTTTCATCATTCATTGTTTCTTTTGTACACTGAATAATAAGTCAGGGCAGTCTATTCGGAAGCGCTCTTGGTCTTCATTCCAACAGTTGCGAGTTCGTGCCAGCTGACGGACTCCTTGTTACGACCTTGTAAAACTTGTCCCGCTCTTCTGATCCACATTTACAAATGAAATGTGATTAGGGTTGCCAGGTAGTCTTGAGGAAATTACCGGACAATGGCGAGCGCGTCATGAGGGTCTGGGGGCGATGTCCCCAGATCGGTCCAGGGGCATTGGGAAAGCCTCTGGTCAGGCCCTCAGAGGGTCAGAGGGGCGAAGCCCCCTGAAGCTGACAAGATAACGAAACAGCACTAAAAATTGAAAAGTTACTTTTAAAATGAACATTAAAAACTGTCTGATTTATACAAATATACTACACTGTGATTTGTAGTATTGAAAAAAGTAATAATAAGACGGTATCTTTAAAAAAGGCGAAATTAAAATATGTAGAAAAATGTTGAAATGTTCTCTTTTGAATTTCGGACATAATAAATAACCATTATGTTAACCATAGGCCTACCGTCTATCGGCGAAATCGACGCATGACCTCACTTAGACAATTTACACTGTACACAGCAAGATTGATTTTGAATCTCTTTATCTCATGTTCCCTTCATTCAGTTCTCCCCCTCTGTTCCTGACTTGGGATTGTCCTCGATCCTACCCTTTCCTTCATTGATCAAGTTGACCTTGCTTTTTCATCTACGTCAGCTTCGATCGAGCCGCAGGTGTCCTTCGGATCATGCTATCACCACACTGGTCCACGCTTTGATCTGCACTCGGGATGACTTTGGTAATGCTGAATACATTGGCCTTTCCTTCTCCAATATGCACAAACTTAGTCTATTCTTAATGCTGTTGCTCGGCTTAGAGGTGATATTCCTAAGTTTGCCACATCTCTGCGGTTCTGCCTTTATTCGTGACTCCCTCTACTGGCTCTCTACTCAACAGAAAATTCAGTTCAAAACCATCACCTTCATGCGCAACTGCCTTACTGGGCGTCTTACCTAATGAATGTCTGCACCCTGTGCTTCCTTGCTTGACAAGACCTCCTTGCGATCCTTGGTCCGTGGCCATAATTATGGTTATTCCACGTATTTGCACTATGCACTTTTCCACGGCCCAATCCAGGAGCTTTGCTTGTGTGGGTCCTTCAGCCTGGGACAGTCTTACCCAGTCACTCTGCCAAGAGCTTCTTGTCCTCTCTCCCCTTCAGTTCTGTGGACGCATTAAAACTTTTCTTTTTGCGGTGCTGGCACTGATGTGGGTCGAGAGCGCCGCTGATCTGAATGGAGATATATAAATGTCCGGTTGCAATTACAGTACAGTTCGTAATTTTGTCATCGTAAATATATCTATTAATATAGTTTCCTTATATGCAAATTTGTCTGTCGGAGGACGCTACGTCACAAACGGCTTCTGTTCTATTGTGAAACATAAACCGGTTGTCTTGACGACGGCGGTCTTGACGACGGCGATAACCAACGATACATATAGGCCTAATATGACGTCATAATATGACGGGCAAATACTCTAACACTATATACTGCCGTCATAATTATTACGGGAAAATACACTAGTTTCAAATAAAATTTAATAATAAATGTAATTGTTACGAACTTACGATAGATATCACATACATCATTCTCGGAGGACCTGGACACCATAAAGTTTATGATATCGAGGTCCTTCGAGAATGATGTATTCCAACACTTATTGTTATAAATAATTATTTACCGAAAATTACCGGACACCGCCATGTCCGGTAATGTCTGAAATTTCTGACCGGACAAATTGTCTAAATACCGGACTGTCCGGTTCATTACCGGACACCTGGCAACCCTAAATGTGATCTATATGTAATGAAATGTGGTGTAAATGTAATGAAAATAAATAAATAACATGCAATTAAATGTAAATGTAAATGTGAGCAAGGTCAGATGCAGGGCATATGAGCGAACGTGACAATATACCCACACTGGCTTCATATAATTATGTCCTACCATATGGCCCATAATTATAGTGGGGCAAATGAAGCCTATGCAGTATGCTTTGCCAAGCCCATGTAAGTAATTTTTCATATGGGATTCACGTGTCCTATATATGACCATCCTGTTAGGGTCAGACGTTGGCTATTGGTTTAGCACCTCTGATGAATCGCTTTTGAAGTGGCGCTATATAAATCTGTAATCAAGGCCATTATTACAATTACAATCTACTTTTTAGGTATGCATGACTAGGAACTGAGAAAACTGAATAAATAACTATGATGCATATTTCCATTGTATCAACGTCACTGATTAATCAACAATAGATATATAGAATCATATTACAAGTTATCGATAGCAACTTCTATAGCGCCGTTGTCTAATGTACAAGGCTTCAACCGATGGCGCTCCAAAACAACCAAGCCAAAAAGCATCAATACTCGGAAGGTCAATTAATAAGCCATTAACAAGCCAGCTGAGTTCAGATCAACACAGATACGCTATATTGCGAACCACGTGTCTGAACACAAATGTTACAAGTACATACATACAAAAACACACACACGCATACACACATACATACATACATACATAATACATATATATATATACAGACATACATACATGCATACATACACATACATACAAACATACATACATGCATGCATGACGACATACATACATGCATATACACATATAAATATATATCATACATACATACATACATACATGCATACATACATACATACATACATACATACATGCATACACACATACATACAAACATACATACATGCATGACGACATACATACATACATATACACATATATAAATATATACATACATACATACATAAATACAACCAGGCTGTTACCATTTTGTAATGTAAGGCATGCATTGCGAGTCACAGAGTACTTCAAATCTGTGATAAAGCTAAACGCTGTTGGCGACTTAGCGTTAGGCTAAACTACTATAACTCCTTCATAGTTTCCATCTCTCGTCGTTCCAGTATGGCATCTCCCCATAGACACCAAGAGTCTATGGCATTTCTTCCATGAGACGCAGTAGACGAAGACGTTGACAGATCTCAGGGCCGTGAGAGTACGAAAGACGCTACGAGAGCTTTAATGTTCACCTCAGAGTCTTTGAAAGAAAATGAAATGAGGCTGAAGACTGTAAAATACTCTGGCGACTGAGAGACAACGAAGACGACCAATACAACGATCATTATCACCATGGTAGTTTTATCCTCGATGACTTCCTGTTGCATCATCTTTTGTCGTTTACGCTCAGCGTCCGCAGCTTCCGAGCTCTGAGTCATTTTTCAATGTATGACTAAGAGTGGCAGACAGGGGAGAGTTCTGGATGGGAGGAGACTGGAGGTGTCTGCGTCCAATTTTTTGCAGATGTTTAGAATGAACAGACCGACGAACAGGTAGAAAGATCAGATCGCAGGCTATTTTGTTTATGTCGTTATAACAAGGATTTATGGCGAATTCGGTGAAATGGTAATACTACATCGTTTCGTCGTCGCATGTATTCACATCCTTCATTAGAAACGTTGTATATTACCGTCAGGATGGACTAAAGAAGGGTTGTTAGCTTCGTCACTAGGTCTCCAGTGGTCTGCATACAGCGCAATGAATTTATTAGTCATCAGTGAAAGAGACAGCAAAAGATTTTCTTCATGATTTATTCTGGTTCTCTGAACTGGCATTTTCTTTTCCACACGTCATCATACGAACAAGGATCCTCTTGAATTTTCCCCAGATAAGACAGTAGACGAGAAAATTTATAGACGAATTGAGAACGAGGAGGGCATATGCAATGACATCGTAACAGTGAAAGCGGTCTATGTCATCCGGAACAAACTCTGTCTTTATCATGTAAAAGTACAATGTATCCTTTGGCAACTGACAGATGACGAAAACGATCACAACAACGATTACCATTACCGACAGCGTTTTCTCTTCAGTTGCTGTGTGCGTCATTTCCTGTCTTCTTTTATTTAAGGCCTTAATCGCCATGAACTTGCGAACGTTCAGTACGAGCAAAATAACGAAAGGACCGAAAGATAGAAAGATGAACGGGATGGCGAAATCGTAAATATAGACATAGCATAACCGTCCGTGACAATCGCCGAGATTGGTTTCACTGTCAAAGCAGGCGCTTACAATTTTATCATCAAGGTCAATAAATTCTGGAACACGGTAGATCACGGTCAGAATGAACAGCACAACGACTGCTATCTTCATTCGACGCAGGCTTCTCCACTTCGGGTGCATCGGTTTACAGATGGCCAGGTAGCGGTCGATGGTAACAAGGACCACGATCCAAATACTCATCGTGCGGGCGATTACAGAACAAGTGAAAAGATGTCCTCTTATAGAGTTGAACAAACTTTCCGCTGATTCAGATAGAGTAATGTATCTCATTATGATTGTTCCGAATGGCCGAATAATGAAAACAAATACCAGAAAGATACTGTCGAATATGGCCAGCATTTCCAACAACCAGTTTGTTGTTCTCGATCTTTTCGCATCGCGGTCTCTTCGCAGAACGGCGATTGTAAGAGAACTGCCGATAAAACCAACACAACACAGGAAGATCATCACATATAGGCCTATGTTAACGATGATTTCGCACTTCGTTTGTTCGATATTCCCTATCGTGGAATTTTCGTTGGTAGAATTTCGTTCTTCCACCGTCAAATTCTCCATGATTGTCACTGTAGTGTCCTGTGTCATATATAACCGTCTTCGATCATTCGATAGGGAGGTATGACCATTCGAATTGTTTCAGACGGCTTGAAGTCGATTTTTACAACAATAACTTGATGCAACGGTCACGAAAGATGTTGTTGTTCGCCCGATTCCTTGTGCGGTGCATAACCACGTGCTCACCAAGCAACAGTTTCCTGTTAAACCAATAGAAGCATTTACAATCTTCTTCTTTGTGAACTGAATGTGCATGGCATAAGCACTTATCGACCTATGAAATAACGGCATGTTAAGTGGTGTATCCATAGAAAAATTAATCATCATGAAAATAAAATAATTATACGCTTGCATAGTTCCCTGCTAACACTAACTCCCCGACAGGAGTCAGTCGGCTGGCCCTTGTCAGTAGTAGTAAAATCTGACAGAATTCATTTTACGAGCTCTCACTTGAAAAATGTAAGTGTGTTTACGACAATTTCTATAATAATTATACCATTTTGTATAGGATTTGTGTTGCTCGATAGTGTGGTGGTTAACTATATATAATTCTAGATCGTGTGACTTATATAATTATATCTAAGTAGCATGGACCGCATTTTCATATATATATATACAAATTATACATGTATATATATACATAGAGAGACAGACAGAAAAACCGTAGATCTTTATTATAGAAACAAAGACGGAGAAGAAGAATTTCGATAAGAAAGTTTAAGAGAAAAGTAGAGGACTCAGAGAAATGGATGCAAAAAGAGCAGGACAGAAACAGAGAGACAGAGAGTGAAAGAGAGAGAGAGAGAGAAAGGGAGAGAGAAAGAGAGAAATGTAGACCTAAATGAAGAGAAATGCAGAGATAGATTGAAACAAAGATCTACAGTGACGAACGGATAATTTACAGAGAGACATTGTGAGCTAGGGACAGAAAACCAGAAACAGAAAATACGAACAGAAACATGGTGGAGGAGAGAGAGAGAGACAGAGAGACGCAGAAGGACACAGAGACAGAGACAGACAAAGAAAGATACTGCAGTTGTGTTTCCTTTATTAAGAGTAACGGCGATATTGGATCCCAAAGGCGCGTGTAATACGGCTCTCCAGGCATAAGCATGATAGGACGTGAGTGAGAGTGAGAGAAAGATGGCTGGATAGTCAGAGGAATAAGGAGAGGTACGCAGAGGGTGATAGAAAAGTAGTTGATGGGCCTGTTGAGAGGTAGAGAGCCGTAGAGAGAGAGAATTGGTTTTTATAAAATACAGAAGGAATTTGGAATAACATTTTGATGAGGGGCTTTTTAATACGAATTCTAAATTCTCTTCGTCTGAGGCCAAATACCACCCTGCTTGGTTGCTAGATCTGTTTCGTAAAGCAGCACGTTCACATGTGAAGACTGAAAATGTAAAGTGTATAACCAGGTTAGAAGCGGAATCAGTCGCATTAGCTGAAAATATTGCATATTTTGAAGAAGCTAGCGCCAACGACATTTTTGCCTCCAGCAATCAAACTAGTTGAACTTAGCCAACTTTATGCATTATAGCATTATGGTATTTTCTTGACAAGTAAACCTAAATCATGCTACTCGACATAAGGATCATTTTTCTGGAAAATTTTCCAGACTTTGGCAGTCATGTACGAGATGTTCTTTTAACTTTTCGTGAAAATTTAGGCATATCGCTGGAACAAATAAAACAGAACTCTGATACCGATGCAGTCCATCTCATACATACGGCAAAATTGGTTCGGAATAAAATGGACAGAGTTCTTGCCAGTCGATGACAACAAAACCGAACTGCTTAATTTTCTTGTGGATGTTATGACCACAGTAAACATTCCAGATGAGTTGATTTTTGTGACCTATGATGATCAGGTAAGATACTGCAGTTTTCGTCCTACCCGCAACTTCAGCAGCCTATAATCTCTGTCAATTTTTGGTGTAGACACCTGAAATTTTCCAGTTGTTCATATCATATGATCAGGAAGTTTTGGTGAAAAATAAAGAAATTCTGAATTGTCGAGTCTGTATCATTATTTGAGTTGGTAGGCCTACGGAATGACCCATTGAGCAGAAAAAATTCGATTTGTTTCTTTCTATTTCTCAGGACGTTAGTATATCAGGTTATCATAAGCTTTGTTTCCTGATTTTAAATATGTCTTTCTTTTGCTTGTACTCCCAATTTGAACAATTCTACACTAAGAAAACCAACTATTGTGTTCAAGTATCAGATCGTCCAGTGTGCATTAGAAACTTGCCCCCCCCATTCCCGTGTATAGGTCGCATGGGTTTATCCGACCCTGAGTGTATCACAATTATGTGTGATACAATCAGATGTATCATTTTGTGCGTAACATATGATATGATGTGCTACATATCATCTATTATAACCTGCTTCTATTACAGTCTCTTTTAAATATGTTTCATATGTTACATATCATATCAGATGTATCACATATCATATCATAAACGATGTTTGATTGCGATGCATTACAGCGTAATTATAGCATGTCGTAAATGTTCACGAATTGTAACCGCGTGCTGTTTAGTGTAACTAACAATTGAGGAACTCCTGTTTTTGAACATCCATATGTTCTATTCATACAGGAAACAGAGCAATTACCAGAAGTTTCAACTGTCTCCGTGTCTGCTATAGATCCGAACAAATCGACACTTGTTCGATTGTTTTTAAACTTGATACTTCTTTCAAAATGCTTGAAAATCATTGAAAGAAACAGAGCGTCAATTAAGCTTGCCCTGAAATGAATCTATGGGTATGACGTGTTAGCAACGTCATGTTTCTTAGCTTCGGCAGATGAGGACCGGTGGCCAGTCCTCTCCCTCGCCGTCTCATCTTCCATCCGAAATTGTTCAACCAGAGCACTCATAATAGCTGAGTTGGCTAGGGGTGCATATGGAGCAGAAAGAGAGCGCGGATATGCAAGCTGTCGCTCTACGTAAACTGGTTCAAGGATATTTCATTTGACCTTTCTTTACTTCGAGTGCATGAAGCCGGCAGCTGTTTGCGTTCATCCTCTGAAGCTTTACTTTCTGTCAGAAACGAAATTCCTCTCGTCTACTGAACCACACATGTATAGCAAACGCTTCTATTAGTTAAAACATATGTTGTTTGAGCCCTTTCCGCGATTCTTCGCTACTGCCGCCGAAAATTTTGGCAAAATATCTTCTGGCTGTGTTCAGGTATTTCTCTGTCTCTGTCTCTCTGGTAACTCAAGGACCCAGTTAAGGAAACGAGTGCATGGAATTTGGTAAAGAAGTCAGTTCAAGCGCAGATCTTAAGTGCACATCTTTCAAAATGTGATAGAAACATAACCGACAGAAGTTTCTATCGTGCAGAGAGAGAGAGAGCGAGAGAGAGAGAGAGAGAGAGAGAGAGAGAGAGAGAGACAGACAGACAGACAGACAGACAGACAGACAGACAGACAGACAGACAGACAGAGACAGAGAGAGACAGAGAGAGACAGAGAGAGACAGAGAGAGACAGAGAGAGAGACAGACAGAGAGACAGACAGACAGAGAGACAGAGAGACAGAGACAGAGACAGAGACAGAGACAGAGAGACAGACAGAGAGAGACAGACAGACAGAGAGACAGAGAGACAGACAGAGACAGAGACAGAGAGAGACAGAGAGACAGAGAGAGAGACAGAGAGACAGAGAGAGACAGAGAGAGACAGAGAGAGACAGAGAGAGAGAGAGAGAGAGAGAGAGAGAGAGAGAGAGAGAGAGAGAGAGAGAGAGAGAGAGAGAGAGAGAGAGAGAGAGAGAGAGAGAGAGAGAGAGAGAGAGAGAGAGAGAGAGAGAGAGAGAGAGAGAGAGAGAGAGAAACAGAGCGAAACAGAGAGAAACAGAACCTAGACATGAGGAGGAGATGGCATGAGACTCAAAGAGTACAAGAAGGAATGAAAGACAGATGCAGACGGACAAAAGCATAAGTAGCAAAGAGTGAGCGACATTGGGGTTTGCGTACATTGGTAGGTTCCAACCAAGTCAGTGTTTACTGTGGACTGTGGCAAAAGTCTTCTGCCACAACAGGCTCCGTATTTGGAATCCTTGCTTTCACTTACTTGTCCCTTTTGAGTGTTGAACATTGACGTATGCTGTTCTTATATCAAACTTTTACTGTTCTTGTGCGGTATGTGCTGTTGTTGTTTGTTCAATTTTTAAATTAGAATGGTGAATTTTGAAATTGAAATTGTTTAATTTTCAATTTTAAAAGCCGACAAAGCTGTACGCCATAACATCTATACTACTAACTGTGAGATTGCTTTTCATCTCCTGATCGCCGTTAACCAATCGTTGATTCCTTTAGCCCCAAAACTTAGGGTGAAATTCTATCACTTCTAAATCACCTGCCAAGCTATGCCTGTTAGATTTAATTCCAACTCACCTTCTCAAAACTAGTGACCTGTCCTGGTACACGAATGATGTCACGCGGCACGCCGCGTGAGGTGTTGGTTGTCACAGTTGCTGAACATATCATTGTAATTCTCTGAGCTATATCCATCTGTGCCTTTCTGTCATACAACTCAGCTGTTCAGCCCGCAATTTGGACGTGGAGTTTGACTTAAAACTGTCGTTCACCGGACACAGTAGCCATATATGCTGATCTGCCCTCTTCCACATCCGTGATGTCCATAGGATTAGGCGTGGTGGCTCAGTGGTAAGTTCGGCGCCTTGTGACCGGAGGGTTGCAGGTTCGAATCCCACTCTAACCGCTGCGTACGGACCTTGGGCAAGTCCTTCACCCGCAATTGCTCGTGGCGCTTCGGCGTGAAAACCCCGACACAGTATCAATGCTGTAGTCGGGAGCGCCTCTGAGTAGTAGTAGACCTGCGGAGGCGCTATAGAAATATCCGAAATAAATAAACACCGCATTCCTTTTCTGCCCTGTTTGGTTTGGCTAATGCTGTATCTCGAGCCGTATTAAATACTGCAACTCGCCTCTTACTTGCATTTCGAAAGCTAACATGATGATGCGTCAAAATACTTACATTAGTGCATTGGCTGCCCATATAAAAGCGAATAACTTTCAAAACTGTGATAATTGCTTACAGTATTATTACATGTCGACCAACCTTACTACGCCGACTCCACAGAATTCTCTACACTCGATCAGGTCTTCAGACTCTCTAAATCTGACTATTCCATGTAAAAGGACAGCTCTTAGCGGGTGCACCTTTTTTGTTTGTGGCCATAGACTCCGGAATTCTCTTCTGCCAAATGTTCGCTCTGCAGTCTGGTCTGGTTTTCTGACTCCGGCTAAAAGCTCATCGTTTCCTGGGTTTATTTTTTCCGTCGGCTGTTCCCACGTCTTCTCGGACTCCCTTCTTGTCCTTCGACTAGACCCACCTCGGAATTAGGATTGCTTAATAGCAACAATCGACCGATGTTATAATCATTGTAAAATTCGCGCCATAGCAGTTCTTCGACTACATTGGTTTAGATAGCAAAACGACAAATCGTACTCACGTCGCACGTCTAACGGATATTGCATCACTAATGACGCGCCGTGGACCATGGATATAAAAGCAGAACCGTATTATAGCAGGAGCCTTTTGGCATCTAATATATCTCCACGATGCAACTCTTTATAAAGCAAACACGGCTGAAAATATCTAAATATTAGGAACTGAAGTCAACAAGCATCTGTATATCAACAGCAAAACGTTCAGAACAGTCAGTTATAAATGAGAGCAATTTCAGACCTGTTCCGCAGTTTTATCATCAGTGTTTTGCCATCGGTAAGTCTCATCAATCTAACGAAATTGGCAAATAGTTAGCGACGCCTGCGTTTACCTATGTTACGATAAAGGCGCCGGCAAGGCGTCTAATATCTGCACAGGACTTGCGCCACTGCATGTTAGAAAAGCAGCGTTACACTGGCGCCACCGAGTGATCGCCGATGCCCCGTCTGAAGCAACACGAGCTGGTCTGGCGATGACGCAAGACTCTGCTGCTGAAGCCGTAGCTCAGAAATCCCTAATTTTTTATTTGGGTACATTTTGGGTACAAACAGTACATTTATCGTTTTATTTGAGCAAGAAACAACGGGACGATCGAGAATTGGGCTATATATATATATATATATATATATATATATATCAATCAATCAATCAATATATGTTTTATTGCAACCAAAAAACAAAAACAACAGAACAACAGAAAAAACCCAGATAACAGGCGAGGTTATACTTCATTTACAAGGATTTCATTGCTAAAATTTTCAGCGCTGTTATACTCAGGAATGAGAACAAATGTCGCTGGAAGCAAAGGGCGTCCCCGAAGGGATAGAAATCCCCGCTGTTGGGGCACCCGTACGAGACAATTACCAGCATTAACAATGGCTGCTCGAATACTGCTCCCTCCTGTGAATCCTAATCGGGTCTAGCCTGAACTAGATCTATTGTAAACATTCAGGAGGGAGCATCTAGCATAGTGTTCTGACTTAACTATCCTTAACTAAGAAATCTTAACTAAGTAGCTCTGGGCTATATATATATATATGTATATCTGGCAGTATGTTGTCTGTTTGTCTGTCTGTCTGCCTCTCTGTCTCAGTCTCTGTCTCTCGCTCTGTCCACTTATATATATATACCTATATATACACTTATATATAAGTGGCACTTTTATATATATATAAATATATATAAATAAAAGTGGCACTTATATATATATATATATTCCACATCTCTCTCGTATATATATATATATATTATATATCGTGCATATGCATATAGAGATGTTTAGCACAGCTTGAAACAAAGCGGGAAAGTAGGAAATAGGTCTACGAAAGAAAGGCGGAGAAAACACTCAGAGAAATGGATAGGGCCTACAGAAAGAGGAGGAAAGGAAGAAAAAGAAACAGAGGGAGAGAGAGTGAGAGAGAGTGAGAGAGAGAGAGAGAGAGAGAGAGAGAGAGAGAGAGAGAGAGAGAGAGAGAGAGAGAGAGAGAGAGAGAGAGAGAGAGAGAGAGAGAGAGAGAGAGAGAGAGAGATGTAGACCTAGATGAACAGAAATACAGAGCTATAGATTTAACGAAAGATCTACAGTGACGAACGACGAAATTACTGAGAGCTAGAGGGACATAAATTCGGAAACAGAAAAAGAGGAACAGAGACGTGGTGGAGAAGAGAGACATAGAGACAGACAGAGACAGACAGAGACGGACAGAGAATGATATTACAGTTCTTTTGTGCTTGCATTAATAAGAGTCGCTCATCATGGCTATAATTTTTTGGGATCCCAAAGCCGCGTTTAATACGACTCTGTAGAGAGATACATGGTGGACGTGAGTGAGAATGAGAAAAGGAGAGTGCACAGAGCGAAAGATGGATGGTGGGTGAGAGGAACACAGAGAGGTACGTAGAGAGTGATGGTTAGATGACGAGTTAGTGAGAGTCAGAGAGACAGACAAACAGACAGACAAAGAGAGAGAGAGAGAGAGAGAGAGAGAGAGAGAGAGAGAGAGAGAGAGAGAGAGAGAGAGAGAGAAATAGAAAGACAGAAATGTTGAGCTATGTGTCAGATACGATCTGGATTTGTAATTTGTAATTGCAATTATACATTTATATAGCGCCCCTCTAAGAGCCAAACGAATCAGATTCTCTCTCTCTCTCTGCGCTCGCCTATATGATGCTAGAAGTCATTTAGAGCTGGATTATTACATCAGTTAGACGAACACATCGACATAATAGTTCATAATAGTTACATCTGACACCTTCTTAGTTATGCCTACTAGAAGTGACTTTGTAAGGTACTAAAATGCGCTATATTAAGTAATCCTGATAAAAACATACATACTTATAATCCGGTACCATCGCTGACAGCCTGACACGTACGCACCACCTGGAACAGTGCGCTCTTCATCTAGTATATGAAAAACGAGGACTTAATGCGGATCCTTGAAAGAACAGCTGTCACCCATTTGCCAAACTTCGTCAATGTTGCATAGGCCTAGTTACTGCTGGATGGCGGATGTTGTAGGGCAAATCCTTCATATTTTATATATTTCTTAAATAATATATAATTATTACACGAGTTAAGGCCTTGATGTATTCAAAATTGAAACTCAGACCGTGGTCTGATTTGACGCAGGCGCAGCGTATTTTTTATGCTCGTCTAAATGCGGTTCTGTGATATATTATCCTGCAGTATGATATACACGCATAGGGACCCATGCATATACATATATACACCAATATATATATATATATATATATATATTCGTTTATTGAAAAAAACTGGATGGCACACCGCACCCAGGAAAATAAGCAAAATCTAGCTCGGCAGCCGACGAGGCGCCAATCCCCTAAAATGCATATTTATGCTGCATATTATATATGTAAGTGTGTGCAACATGATATGCACATACCTGCAGATATACAGGGTGGGCCATTAAAAATGAGAACATCGCCTACGATCGTTTTTAATAAGATCAAACTGTGTTTTGAGCAAATCGTAAACACCTAAATTATTCTATGATGTACTTACTTACCATATGTAAGTTATTTCGCTAACTTCCGGTCGCCATCTTTATTGTGTAGCAAGATTTACAACTTAAAGCGTACAAATGCGCGATGTGGCAGGTGATAAACCAAGGCTGCAAATCATAACGTCTGCAACGAGTCAGCAGCTACTGGAAATGTTTCCTAAAGAGAGAAGTGTACCAAGCATTTGGTTCAAAGATGAAAAGACTTCTACATTTGCCACACCAGTTAATTCTCAAAACGATCGTGTATATTCGGATGCAAGAAAGAAAAACCAGATTCCAGCAACAAGGCTCGTACGTGAACGTGAACATTTCAATAGCAGCATCATGGTTTTGGCGTGTGTGTCTCGGATGGGAAAACACAATGCACATGTAATTTTTTCAACCTGGAGCTGAAGTAAACAGTAAATACTATTGTGATCACGTTCTAGGAAAAGGTTTACTTCCTGATATTAGAGCAAGATGTAATCGTTACAACTGGACGTTGCAGCAGGACGGAGCTCCTTCACACACAGCAAAAACACTGACACCTTCATCGAACCAGATATCTGGCCCCCAAGTAGCCCAGACCTAAACCCGGTAGACTATGCCATATGGGGAACCCTCCTTCGTGGTAAATTTACAAAAATAGAACAACTGAAATTAACCACTGTTGAGGAGTGGCGAAAAATGTCCCAGCGATTCATAGACAGGAACATTGACGAGTGGTGCAGACATTCATAAAAAGAAATATTCAGAACCGAGGCGGCCACACAGAATATTATTCCTGATTTCTTGTAAATTAACATTTAGCAACGAATTACTTGCATTTTGACAAGAAAAACTATAGTAATTATATGAATAATTCAGATTGAACGCGATGGTCTCATTTTTAATGGCCCACCCTGTATAAAATAAGAGTTCCTATCCTCTAAGCGTACATAAGTATATATATATATATGTACATGTATACGTGTGTATATATATATATATATATATATATATATATATATATATATATATATATATATATATATATATATATACAGATGATGTGTGTGTGTGCGTGCCAGAATATACATGTATATGCATATATACACAGGATATATATCAATCATGTATGCATGTAGGTTTGTTTGCATAATTATGTAGATAGACGATATGATCTCATGCTTTATATTCGCATAAGCGTGTGCGTGTGTATTTGTAGACTCTATAGGTGTATGAAATGTAACGGTTGGGATGGAATGGTTAATTTTTAGCACGTCAGACACGTCATTCGTCTGAGGGGATATAATATACAGCTGGGTAAACCTGGCAAAAAGACCAGCCAACGAGTGGCTACCGAGGCGTATGGATTTGTTTTTGAAGCTGCTAGTCTAAGAGAAGACTTTAATATACTCGGCTTTGGTCGTTACTTTGGGTGGCAAGAGGCAACTGGAAAGATACCATAAGTTTATATCGCGTATGGTTGTCTGGGCTTGCAGTGCAATGTAACAAACGATTTGGAACAGATTTATATTATCATTGTTGTTATAATAATAATAATAATAATAATAATAATAATAATAATAATAATAATAATAATAATAATAATAAGCCATCATTATTTTTATTCAGAATTTGACTGCATGTAGCAATTTGGGAATGGCAATTACCAAAAAGTGTAAAATCTGCAGATTACAGTTTCATCATTCACTGTTTGTTTTACACATTGAATAATAAGTGAAGGCGGTCTATTCGGCAGCGCACTTTGTCTTCATTCCAACAGTTGCGGTTTCGTGTCTGCTGACGGACTCCTTTTGACGACACTGTAGAAGTTGTCTCGTTCTTTGAAATGAAATGTAATGCAAATGTAATGACGATAAATAAATGTATTGAAATGTAATATGAATGTAATGAAAATGAATAAAATTTAATGTAACGAAATGTAAGGTAAATGTAATGAGAATAATTATATCAACGTTATTAAATGTAACTGTAAATGTGAGCAAAGACAGGTGCAGTGCATATGAGCCCATATGACTTCGTCTATGCTCTACCACATTTTCCCATAGAGTGGGGCAAATGAAGCCTATACATTCAGTAGGCATATTTTCGTATTGGTTCATGTGTCCTATATGTGGCTATGTTGTTGGGTCAGACGTTGGCTGTTAGCGTAGCACTTCTAGTGTTTAACTCGCGCTAAATAAATCGGTAGTCAAAGACGTTATTACGATTACTCTCTCATTTCTAGTTATGCCTGAATGGGGACTGAGAAAACTGAATAAGTAACTAAGATGCCTATCAACGTCTCACTGCGTTAGCTAAAACCGTTTACTGATTTATCGACAATACAAAAATACAAGCATATTACAGAGTTATCGATAGCAACTTCTAAAGCGCTAGTGTCTAAAGTACAAGGCTTCAACCGATGGCGCACTGAAACCATCAAACAGATCAATACTCGGTAGGTCACTCCATCGAGACACAGATTTAATAAGCTGAGTTAAGATAAACACAAATACTCCATATGCGAGCCACGTATCTGAACACAAATATCACTATGTTACACACGGACATAAATACATACATGCATAAATACATACATGTCTACATGAATACATAAATACATACATACATCCACAATACAATAGCATACATGCATAAACACATACATACATACATACTTCTATACATACATACATACATAAATAGTATACATACATACATACATGCATACGTACATACTTACATAGACACATACATACATGCCTACATACATACATACATACATGCATACATACATACATATATACATCCACACATAAATACATACATACATACAACCAAGCGGTAAGCGTTTTGTAACGTAAAGTAAGCATGGCGTGTTCTTCAAATCTGTGATAAGCTGCCCGCTGTTGGCGACTTAGGGCTATGCTACAATACTATTTCAAAATATTACTCTCTCGTACGTTCTATCTCTCGTCGCTCCAGCACGGCGTCTCCCCAGCACAGTTTCCAAGCGATGCAGACGTTCAGAACGAACAGCACGACGAACAGAAGTTGACAGGCAGGGTAGGTAGAACGGTCAGATCGCAGCCTACTTTGTAGCCTATATGTCGCTGTAATAAGGATTCATGGCGAATTCGGTAAAGAAACCGTAATAATGCACCATGTATTCGTCGCAGGTATTCATTTCCTTCGTTCGGTGTTCAGAGATTAGAATAACGTTGTATATTGGGGTCAGGATGAGCAACAAGAGGGTTGTTAGCTTCGCCACTTGGTCTCCAATGGTTTTATAATTGATCGTGCGTTAAACGGGCAGCAGAACACTTCTTCATGACTTGCTTAGAGTCTCTGAACCGGCATTTTCGTTTCCACATGTCATCATGCGAACAAGGATCCTCTTGAATTTTAACCAGGTAAGACAGTAGACGATAAAATTAATGGACGAATTGAGAACGAGGAGGGCATTTGAAATGACGTAGTAACAGCGGAACCGGTCTACCGCATCAGGATCAGGCTCTCTGGCTAGTAGGGCGAAGGTCACAACATCCTTTGGCAACTGACAGATAACGAAAACGATCACAACAACGATCACCATTACCGACACTGTTTTTTCTTCAGTTGCAGTTTGCGTCATTTCGCTTCGTCGTCTATATAAGACCTTTATCGCCATGAAGATACGAACGTTGAGTATGAGCAAAATTACGAAAGGACCGACGGAAAGAAAGATGAACGGGCAGACCAAATAGTAAATATAGACATAGGATAACCATCCGTGACAATCGCTGGTTTTACCGTCTTCACAGGTTCTTCCAATTTTCTCATCAAGGCCAATATATTCTGGAATTTGGTAGATAACGGCCAGAATGAACAGCACAACGACTGCTATCTTCATTCGACGCAGGGTTCTCCACTTCGTGTGCATCGGTTTACAGATGGCCAGGTAACGGTCGACGGTAACAAGGACCACGATGCAAATACTCATCGTGCGGGCGATTCGTTTACAAATGAAAACATATCCTAAAAAGTAGTGAAACCTTGTCACAGATTCAGCTACAGTGATGTATCTCATCGCGATCGTTTCGATTGGCACAAGAATGAAGACACATGCGAGAAATATGCCGTCGAATATGGCGAGCGTTTCCAACAACCAGTTTGTCGTTTTCGATCTTTTCGGATCACGGTCCCTTCGCAGAACGACGATTGTAATCGAACTGCCCAGAAAACCAACAAAACAGAACAAAGTCATCACATACACGTCAAGGATGAATTCGCACGTTGTCTTTTCAAAAGCCCATATTGTGGAATTTCCGTAGGTAGAATTACGTTCCGCCGCCGTCCAATTCTCCGTGATTGTCACTGTAGTGTCCTGTGTCATATCTTACCGTCTTCGATCATTCGATAGGCGGTATGACCATTCGAGTTATTTTAGACGGCTCGAAGTCGATTTTGACAACAATAACTTGATGCAACGGTCACGTAAGATGTTGTTGTTCGGCCGATTCTTTGTGCGGTTCATAAACATATGTTCATCAAGCAACGGTTTCCTGTTAAACCAATAGAAGCATTTACAATCTAATTGCTTGTGAACTGAATGTGCATGTCATATGCACTTATCGACCCATGAAATAATGGCATGTTATATGGTGTATCCACAGAAAAATTAACCAAAATGAAAATAAGCTATACGTTTGCATAGTTCCCTGCTAACACGACCTCCCCAACAGGATTGAGTAGGTTGGCCCTTGTCAGCAGTATCCAAATCTGATACAATTCATTTTACGTGCTCTCACTTGTAATTGTAATGGTATTATGACAATTTCTATAATAATTATACCATTTTGCATTGCATTTGGGGGTGCTCGATAGCGTAGGGTTGACGATATATAATTCTAGATCGTGCGTCTTATATAATTATATGTATGTGGCATGGACCGCTTTTTATATATACATGTAAGCTTATATATATATAGAGAGAGATAGAAAGACGGACAAACATACAGTAGATCTTTAGCATAGAAACAGAGTGAGAATAAGAAATTCGATAAGAAAAGCTGAGACACAAGTAGAAGGACTCAGAGAAATAGATACGAAAACAGGAGACAGAAACAGAGAGACAGAGAGAAATAGAGATGTCGTTGAACCACCCTGTAGATCTGCGTTTTCTTCTGGCCAGAGACGCCCCGATGCAACGTTCATCAACACCCGGAAGCTGGTGTCTGTCGTCAGGACTATCCCGGAAACACCTCTGAGTAGATAACTCGTAAAGCTGCTATATAAATGCTCTGGAAAAAAATGAATTAATGATTCTTTCATTTTCAAAGCGTCCAAGTATAATAAAATTATGTCCAAAGAATTCTTTATCTTGAAGAATAGTTGTAACTGTTCCAACAGTTTCAGGTTATAAGAAGCCGTTGACGTTGATCGACAAAAATCCTATACAGCATTCACCACAGCATGGGATTTGTAGACATTTCTGAAAATCTGTTTCTGTAAACCTGTTTCAGAAACGAATGATGTTGTCCACCACTACAAAACAGTTGTCTATCCTACGTCACGTTTCGTTCTAATGCACTTCAACGATCCAGGAAGCCATAATAATTTCCATTGGCTCAGGCTACCAGTTGTGTTAAATTTTCTCAATGCAATTGATTGATTGGTCGTGTGCTCAACAGAAAGAAAACATTTCTTCACGATCTATTCTGATTCTCAGAACTGGCATTTTCTTTTCCACATGTCATCATGCGAACAAGGATCCTCCTAAATTTTCCCCAGATGAGACAGTAAACCAAAAAGTTTACACAAGAATTGACAGCGAGGAGGGCATTCGCTACAACATAGTAACAGTAAGACACTTTCCCGTTTACTGCAAGTGGAAAAAACATTGCGGTTGGTACGAGAAATGAGTTTATAATCATTGGCAGCTGACATATGACGAAGACGATCACAACAACGATCACCATTACGGACACTGTTTTTTCTTCAGTTGCAGTTTGCGTCATTTCGTTTCGCCTTTTATTGAAGGCCTTTATCGCCATGAAGATGCGAACGTTCAGTATGAGCAAAATGACGAAAGGACCGACAGATGAGAAGATGAACGGGCAGGTCAATTGGTAGATAAAGTAATAGGATAACCATCCGTGACAATCGCGTAGACTGCGCTTATCCTCTTTACATGCTCTTCTAATTCTCTCTTCAAGATCAAGAAAATCTGGAATTTTGTAGACAACGGCCAGAATGAACAGCACAACGACTGCTATCTTCATTCGACGCAGGCTTCTCCACTTCGTGTGCACCGGTTTACAGATGGCCAGGTAGCGGTCGATGGTGACAAAGACCACGATCCAAATACTCATCATGCGGACGATTCGCACACAAATTAAAATATAGTCTTTTAGGTAGTACCATTTTCTCATAGATTCAGCGTATCTGATTGGCACAAGGATGAAAACAAGTGTGAGAAAGATGCTGTCGACAATGGCGAGCATTTCCAGCAACCAGTTTGTGGTTCGCAGTCTTCTTGGATCGCGGTCTCTTCGAAGAACGGCGATCGTGACCAGATTGCCGAGAAACCCAACAAAACACAACAAAGTCAGCACAAACACTCTAAGGATGAATTCGCACTTTGGCCTTGTATAATCAGATATCGTGGAATTTCCGTAGGTAGAATTTTGTTCCGCCGTCGTCCAATTCTCCATGATTGTCACTGCAATGTCTTGTGACATATCTAGCAGTCTTCGATCATTCTATGGGTGGCGATTCGAAATCTTTCAGACGGCTTGCAATTCCGTAGCGACTACAGTAACTTGATGCAACGGTAAGGAAAACTGTCGTTCCTGGGATTCTGTGTGCGGTTCATAAAAATTGTTCATCAAGCAACAGTTCCCTGTTAAACCAATAGAAGTATTTACAATCTTCTTGTTTGTGAACTGAATGTGTATCATGTAAGCACGTATCGACCTAGGAAATAATGGGGTGTTAGGTGGTGCATCGTTCACAGAAGAACTAAACACCATGAAAAATAAAATATAGGATAGCATAGTTCCCTGCTAACACGAATTCTCCGAGAGGAGTGAGTCGGTTGGCCCTTGTTAGCAGTAGCCAAAGCTGACAGAATTCGTTTTATGAGCTCTCATTAATTGTAATTACTAAAATCTAAGTAGCACTTTGTATAGCACTTTATATAGCCTTTTATATAGCATTTGGGGTGCTCAATGGTTTAGCGGTTAGCGTGCTGGACTGTCAAACAAAGAGGTCGGGGGTTCAAATCCCCGCTAGGGCAGAAATTTGATTCGAGACTTCTGCTTCAGCTGCGCCCCTTATCAAACTCAGCTATAATGAATACACTAATCGTACGCAGTTTGTTGGAAGACGAGACGGCGAGGGAGATGACTGGCCACCTGCCCTCATATGCCGAGGCTAAGAAAATGAAATCGCTAACACTTCGTACCCATGGCTTTCTCAGGGTTAGCTTAAGGGACCGCTCTTCTTCCTTATATAGCATTTATATAGTATTTTACGGTTGATGGAACTATATTTCGGAAACCAGTTCCTGTATGATGTTCATTCTGCTCAGTCACGGGTGTCATTTCATTCACTTCTATGACTTATTTTAAACTAACTGCTTATCCACCACAGGTGGTCTCTCTGGGTGATTACGTAAGGCTTTGGTGTGCCACCGGTTTACGCCCTGTGCACTATACACCGGCGCAATAGAAGTTCCCAGTTACAATTAAACTAGCTATTTGTTTTTTATGAATGACTTATTAGCCAACCGTATATACATATTTATTTTATTTATTTATTACAGAGGTTTTATATAGCGCCCCTGCATGGTTATGTACTCAGAAGAGCTTCCAGTCCAACAACGGTCAAACAAGACAGTTTTAAGGCAAGAGTGGAACACAGAAGAGCAATCGATTGGGGTCAGGTGCAGCGCTACTCGGAGCCCATTCCAGGTCGCTGGGCCAGAGACAGAGGAGGTACGGTGTTGCCGGATAGCAATCCGCGCACGGAGGAGGAGCTCAACTTGCGCTGCAGAGCGAAGTGAGTCACAACGCAGGAGAGTCACAGTGGAGCAGCAAAGTTCCCGGAGGTAAGGGGGAGCCAAGCCCTCAAGGCACCGCCGAACCAAAGCAAAGACCCGATAAGCAATGCGCTGCGGGTAGGGGAGCCCGTGGAGCACCTCCCGCATGTACTCAGAGACCCGTCCAAACTTGGGGATGCGACCAACCAGCCGAGCAGCCGTGCACAGTACTCGATTAGGCTCCTCAATCGGCAGGTTTGGAGCCAATCATATATGGGGCTAAAGAGGATATATAGAACGGAGCCAAGCATGGAGCCCTGGAGCATGCTAAAGGGCGCCGGAACCCAATAGAACCTAGGTGGACCATGGGTCACCATAAAGAAATGGCCCCGCAGAAAGGAGGAAAGCCAGTCTAAGGCATTACCAGATAGGCCAAAAGATATGGACAGGCGCTGAAGTATGTCATGATCGACAGCTTCAAATGCAGCACTCACGTCGAATAGAGCCAGAAGGGTGACCTGGGACTTATCAATAGCCCCATAAATGTCAGAGAGGAGGCGCACGAGCAGGGTCTCCGTGGAGTGACCCTTCCGGAAGCCTGACTGATAGGCTGAGAGGAGGAAATTCATGTCTAAGTAGTTAATAAGTTGACCAGCTACAACCTCTATAACCTTAGAAAGGAAAGATACATTGGCTATGGGCCTAAAATTAGTAGGCTCAGCTGAATTCAGTCCATCAGCCTTGAGCACAAAAACAAGGATGGACCTCTTCTGTGATGCCTCCGGTTTATCCGGCTATGCCTTAACGGCCGTAATGGGGCCACGCGGCGAGGCGATGGAGACAGCCAGAACCTCGAAGGTGGTTGGAGGAACAGGTATCTCTATCCTTTGCGCAGGAGTAGTTTATCCAGCTCTGAGTGTATCACAATGCTGTGTGATACAATATGATGTATCATTTTGAACAATATGGGGCTATTTGAACGATATCACATGCTACATACCATCTATTATAACCTGCGTCTATTACAGTCTATTTCAAATATGTCCATATATCACATATCATATCATAGAGGCTGTTATGCGATGTGTTACAACGTACATGTAATTGAAACGTGTCGTAAATGCTCACGAATTGTTATACGTGCAGTTTAGTGTAACTAACAATTGAGGAACCTCTGTTTTAGAAAATCCATATGTTCTATTCATAAAGGAAACAGAACAGTTAACAGAAGAAGTTTGGACTCTGTCCATGTATGCTAGATCCGAAAAAATCGCATGCCAGTACTGTACGACACTTGCCCAAATGCTTCTAAACATGATACTTCCTTTAAAATGCTTGAAAATAATGAAATGAAGAAGAGCCCAATAAGTTAGCCCTGAAACGAATCTATGGATAGTGTTAGCAACTTCATTTTTCTTAGCCTCGACATGTGAGCGTGGGTTGCTAGTCCTTTCCCTCGTCGTCTCATCTGCCCACCGACAGTGTACGGTCAGTGTACTCATTATAGCTGAGTTGGCTAGGGGTGCAGGTGGAGCAGAAATCTCACCAACATTAGAGCACGTGGATATGCAAGCTGTCGCTCTACATAACTTGGTTGCAAAGATGTTTTTTTTACCTTTCTTTGCTTCGAGTGCATGATCCGCCAGCTGTTTGCTTTCATCCTCTCCATCTTTCCTTTCTGTTAGCAACGAAATCCCCCCCCCCCCCCCGCCCTCAATGAACCACACGTGTACAGCAAACGCTTCAATTAATAAAAACATATGCCGTTTGACTTCTTTCCGCGATTCTTTGCCTCTGCCACCGACCAAATGGGAAAAATCTCTTCTTGCTGTGTTCAGGTAAATACGGCGGGATAAAGATTCTCTCTCTGTCGCTGTCTCTGTCTCTGTCTGTCTCTGTCTCTCTGTCTGTCTCACTCTCTCTGTCTCACTCTCTCTGTCTCACTCTCTGTGTCTTTATCTCTGTCTGTCTATCTGTCTGTCTGTCTGTCTGTCTGTCTGTCTGTCTGTCTGTCTGTCTGTGTCTGTGTCTCTCCTTCTCTGTCTGTGTCTCTCCTTCTCTGTCTCTGTCTCTAGCTCTGTTTGACTGTCTCTGTCTGTCTCTGTCTGTGTCTGTCTGTCTGTCTCTGCCTGTCTCTGTCTGTCTGTCTGTCTGTCTGTCTGTCTGTCTGTCTGTCTGTCTGTCTGTCTCTGTCTCTGTTCACATTTCGGAATTTCGATTACACAAAGATTTTGCTTAGTAGCGACCATCGACCGATGGTTTATCATTGTAACATTCGCATTCTAGCAGTTCTTCGATTAAATTAGTTTAGATTACAAACGACAAATTGTACTCACGTCGTACGTTAAGCGGATATGATATCACCAATGACGCACCGTCTACCATGAATCTACCAACAGAACCGTATAGCACGAGGCTTTGGGATCTAATATCTCTGCAATGCATCTCTTTATAAAGCAAACACGGCTGAAATGTCTAAATATTAGGAACTGAAGTCAACAAGCACCTGTAGGCCTATATCGACAGAAATGGCGGCTCATTTTCACAAAACGTTCCGAACAGTCAGTGATGTACTGGAGTAATTTCAGATCTGTTTTCGTGGTTTTATCCTCCGTGTTTTCGCATCGGTAAGCCTCGTCAATCTAACGGAATTAGCAGATCGTTTAACGTTGTTCGCGTTTACCTATGCTACGATAAAACAGCGAGCAAAGGCGTCTAATATCTGCGCAGGACTTCCGTCACTGTTAGGAAAGCAGCGGACATTGGCGCCACCGAGTGATCGCCGATGCCCCGTCTGAACCAACACCAGTTGGTCTGGCGATGACGCAAAGCGTTGGAACTGAAGCCGCATGCTAAAAACAAACTCTGTGCAGTTATTGGGACACATTGCATTAATTGTTTTATTTGAACAATAAACAACGGGACGATATAGAATTGGTATGTCGTGGATATTATTGCCTGCAAGCATATGTGCAATTTTTATCAAGATATATATATATATATATATATATATATATATACATATATATACCCGGTATTGCTTTATACAGCGTGGGCCATTAAAATTGAGAGCATCGCGTGCAATCGTGTTTAATACGATATTAAACTGTGTTTTGAGTAAATCGTAAACACCAAATTATTATACGATGTATTCACTTACCATAAGTCAGCTATTTTGTCAACTTCCGGTCGCCATCTTTATTGTGAAGCAAGATTTACAACTTAAAGCGTACAGACGCGTGATGGGGAAGGTGATTAACGAAGGCTATAAATTAAATCGTCTGCAACGAAGTCAGCTTGAAATGTTTCCTACAGAGAGAAGTCTAGCCTACTTAGCATTTGGTTCAAATATGGAGAGACATTTACAGTTGCCACACCAGTTAATTCTCAAAATGATCGTGTATATTCGGATGCAAGAAAGTAAAAGCAGATTCCAGCAACAAGGCTCGTACGTGAACGTGAACATTTTCAATCGCAACATCATGGTCTCGGATGGGAAAAACCAACGTAGTGTTTGTAGAACCCGGAGCCAAAGTAAACAGTAAATAGGGCCTACTATTGTGATCACGTTCTAGGAAAAGGTTTACTTCCTGATAGTCGAGCAAGATGTAATCGTTACGATTGGACGTTGCAGCAGTACGGAGCTCCTTCACACACAGCAAAAACACTGTCACCTTGATCTAACCAGACACCTGGCTCCCAAATAGTCCAGACCTAAACCCGCTAGACTACGCTATGCAGGATGGCCTCCAACAAAAGTCTACCTTTGTGGTAAATTTACAACAATAGAACAATTGAAATTGGCCATAGTTGAGGAGTGGCGAGAAATGTCCGAGCGATAAATAGACAGGAACATTACCGAACGGTGCAGAAGTTTAGAGAAAAATGTTCTGAACCAAGGCGGACACACGGAATATAATTTCTGATTTCCTTTAAATTAACACCTCGCAACAAAATACTTGCATTTTGACAAGAAAAATATTATGATTACATCAATAATTCAGATTGAACGCGATGATCTCATTTTTAATAGCCCACCCTGTATATTGTACAAGCCAGGAGAGAGAGGCAGACAGACAGAAACACACAGAGACAGAGAGACAGAGACAGGGACAGACAGAGACAGAGACAGAGAATGTAGATCTAGATGACGAGATACAGAGATAGATTAAAGAAAGATCTGCTGTGACGAACGAAGAAATCATTGAGAGGCATTGTGAGCTAGGGACATAAATTCGGAAACAGAAAAAGAGGAACAGAGACGTGGTGGAGGAGAGAGACAGAGAAACACAGAGACAGACAGAGACAGACAGAGAAAGATAATATAGTTGTTTTGTGTTTGCATTATTAAGAGTCGCTCATCATGGCTGTAATTTTTATTGATTCATAAAGGCGCGTGAAATATGACTCTGTAGAGAGATCCATGGTGGACGTGAGTGAGAATGAGAAACACAGAGTGACAGAGAGAGAAAGATGGATGGAGTGTGAGAGAAACAAAGTGAGGTACGTAGAGAGTGATGGTTAGATGACGAGTTAGTGAGAGTTAGAGAGACAGACAGACAGAGAGACAAAGAGAGAGAAAGATAGAGAGGAGGAAATCCACTTAAATCTGACACCTTATTAGTTATGCATCAGACTGCCTATTAGAAGTGGGATGAATATAGAACAGTACGTAGACAGTGATAGATAAGTAGATGAGTTAGTAAGAGGTAGAGAGAGAGAGAGAGAGAGAGAGAGAGAGAGAGAGAGAGAGAGAGAGAGAGAGACAGACAGACAGACAGACAGACAGACAGACAGACAGACAGACAGACAGACAGAGACAGACAGAGACAGAGAGCCAGAGACAGATAGAGAGAGATAGTCAGATAGAAATACAACGAAAGAGAGAGAGAGAGATAGAAAGACAGAAATGTTGAGCTATGTGTCAGATGCAATCTGGATTTATAATTTGTAATTGTAATTGTAATCATACATTTATATAGCTCCCCTCTAAGAGCCAAACAATTTTCTCTCTCTCTCTCTCTCTCTCTCTCTCTCTCTCTCTCTCTCCCCTCTCTCTCTCTCTCTCTTTCTCTCTCTCTGCGCTCGCCTATAATGTTAAAAGTCGTTTAGAGCTGGATTATTACATCAGTTAGACGAACACATCGACGTAGCTCTAGTTCAAAATCCTTTATATCTGACACCTTCTTAGTTATGCATCAGACTGCCTATTAGAAATTATTTTGTGAGGTCCCTAAAAGGCGCTATATTAAGTGTTCTGGTGAATACATACATACCTATAATCCAGTACCATAGCTGACAGCCTGACACATACGCGCCAACTGGAACAGTGCTCTCTTGAGCTAGTATGAAAAACTGGGACTTAATGCGGATCCTTGAAGGAACAGCAGTCACCCATTTGCCAAACTTCATCAGTGTTGCATAGATGCCGACGAAGGGCTGATGTTGTATACAGCTTTTCATATTTTTTATGTTTCCTAAGTTATATATATTCACTGAGTTAAGGTCTCACACTTAAATATCAGACCAGGCGCAACGTATTGAGGTAACCCAACCCATTGTTTACAAGACTCAAGAAATTGGAAGCGGATACGAGGAACTAGAGGAACATGTATTGTATTTTATGTTCGTGTAACTGCGGTTCTGTTGCAGTGGGCCGAGTTGAATTCCTATACCTTTACCTGTTTATGATACTCAGCGGGCGATGTTGAGGCTGTCAGACGCCAGTAGGCTATATGACATGCAACATTTGGGATGGAAATGGTTAATTTTTAACACTTCAAACACGTCAGTCATCTGAGAGGAACAAAGAGAGGTACGTAGAGAGTGACGGTTAGATGACGAGTTAGTGAGAGTTAGAGAGACAGACAGACAGACAGACAGACTGAGAGGAACAAAGCTAAAGATGGCGAAAAGACCGCCCTGTAAAATGGAAACCGAAACGTATGGATTTGTTTTTGAAGCTGTTTCTCTAAGAGAAATTGTTCATATACTCAGCTTTGGTCCGTTACCTTCTGTGGCAACAGGCAAATGGAAATAAATCATAAGTTAATATCGCATATGGTTGTCTGTGCTTGCATTGTACTGTAGTAAATGATTTGTAACACAGTGCTATTATTATTTTTGTTACCCGAGGTATCAGTGATCCATCAGGATTTGGAAAAAAATATTTAGGAGCAGATTAATTGTCTGGAGGGTCAGGCCTCGTCTTCAGGGTTTGAAGGAAAGGTACCTTTAAAAGAGACAAGGTTGTAGCGTTGAATATTATTATTATTATTATTATTATTATTATTATTATTATTATTATTATTATTATTATTATTATTATTATTATTATTATTATTACTATTATTATTATAATCATCATCATCATCATCATTATTATCATCATCATAATCATCATCACCATCATCATAATCATCATCACCATCATCATCATCATCATCATCATCATCATCATCATCATCATCATCATCATCATCATCATCATCATCATCATCATCATCATCATCATCATCATCATCATCATAAAACGATAAAATATTCTGTAACTAATACTTCAAATACATTAATTGAGAAGACTTAAAATCTTTTAGGTATTACTCCTTCTATGGACATTCGCAAATCTGGAATTGTTCTTGGTGATCGAGCTCTCTCGCCTGCTATAGGCCTAATTAGATCTTGAAACTCTGCTCGTTGCTAACGTTGCTCAGCTAAAGTTTTGTCTACGTCTCTTTCGGAGGTGTATTTTCGGCAGAAATTTAATGGATGCAAGGTAAATCATTTTAATATTCTATAGACAACAAAAAGAATTTTAGACTTTAAAATGACTCGTCCCTTCAGCTACGTTTCGTAGCATAACAAATTGCCAACATTTGAAATGACCCTTAGATAAGAAATCTCAATAAGATGTTTCCTGTTCTCTAAATCATGCCACGGCCTTGTCTTTACAACAGGCCATCATATAATCCAGGATTTTATTGAATTTTCTCGAGATGAGGCAGTAAACTGGAAAATCTATAGATAGACGACTTGAGGACCAAACTGGCACTGCTTTAAACGTACAGAGGTTGAGAATCACTACAATTATCAGAATCATCGTCAGCGTATATTCTCTTCTTTCACCTGTAACGTCATCTCGCGTCGTTTCTAATTCAGAGCTTTCATCGCCCAAGACAAGCAAACGTTGAGTATTACCAGAATGACGAGTGGACCAACAGACCGAATCACAAAATCGCATCCTGCTTCGTAGATGTACTGAAAATAGAGGTTCTCAACAAATGAGCGTTTAACAATGAAAGGTCTAAGTTCATCGTCTCCACAGCCTTTCCTCAGTTCCTCCTCCCGTTCAAAGGAACGAGGGATGTTAGAAACAACGGCCAGAGTTTGTGGTTAACCTATTGCGCTTGATTAAAGTTGCATCGATATGTGAACTTTACTAATCATCAAAATCCAATCAACATGATTTAAACTCTCCGTATACATCTGAACTGTATAGAAGAGACGCTTGATATTGCCTGTTCCCCTCCTCTAAGACTGGCTGTTGGCATTTTCTTTACTACGTGGTCGTGGTATCATGTGATCCGGGATCGTGTGACATTTTCAGCGGATGAGACAGTAAATGAGACGAACCTAACACAATAAGGGCACTGTCAATGTCAAAGACACAATTGTGCGCTTCTCAGTTCGTTGCTTCGGGGAAATCAGTCCATTTAGGTTGGCAAGTGGTGTGGCACCATAGTGCGACCGTACGTTACCTCCCGGAATAACGTACGTGTACTGTACGTACGTTATCGAAAAAAATAACGTACGCGTACCGTACGCGTACCGTAAAAATGCCACAAATTTATCTGGTCATTCACAAAGAACCTCAATATAACTATGGTCTTATACGTTACGCGTACCGCACGCGTACGTCAAAATGATCAGTTTAACTCTACAGTATTAGTCTCTCCGTACGCGGGCATATTTATTTACGAACGGTACGGAAATTTAGTATTACAAATAAAATGACCATCCTATATAGTGTGCCGTAAAATCTTAATATTCTTCACATTAGACAGAATATTACCAATTTGGATTTTAAAAGTTTGAAAGTAGAGATCATTGAACAGCCACAGATGACTGATGTAATGGTTAAAATTGGTTACGACCGTCAATCACCAACTATTATTGACTTTTGTTGGGCATAATGTTATGTATTTATTTTCGTCATGAATTGATGTGAACGTACGGTAACGTACGGCATAATAACGTACGCGTACTGTACGTACGTTATGGAAAAAAAATAACGTACGTACAGTACGTACGGTCGCACCTTGTGTGGCACGGTAGCTCTTTGCACGGCAACTCTTTGCCTGTAATGTGGAGGCAACGGGTTCGAGCAATGCAATGGTAGTAGTAGAATCAAAGAAGAAAGTAGAGGCGAGATAGATAATATCGATCATCACTAGCGTTTCCAGCAACAAGTTTGTCGTTTTCGATATTTTCGGATCACGGTCTCTTCGCAGAACGGCCATTTAACAGAATTGCCCAGAAAACCAGCAGAACACAGAAAGGTGGGCAGTAACACTTCGAAGAAAAATTCGCAGTTATAGCTATTAACTAGCTAAAAAATTCAAAGACAACACTCTACTTGAGGTTCTCCAATAGAATTTTGTCTTTGAAAAATAATTAGCAAACGACACTGCTTCGAAATGTCAACTGATGTGCGATCATACAGATTGTACTTACTTAGTATACTTTGTCCTTCCCATGCAGAGCAGCATACATAGGGCAGCGCAACTTCTCCACTTGTCTCTATTTATCGTCAGTCTACCTGCTCCGTCACCCGACTTCTCCAGGCACCTCAAACACTCCTTGGTGGTCTCCGGTCAGTTCTCCTGTGGTCTTCCTCTTTTCCTTCATCCCTTCAGCTGATCGCGTGGTTATCACTTCTGTCCTGGTATAGGGCCTATACGAATGACATGACCAATCCATTTTAATCTTCTCTTTCTGATAATGTTCTCTATGTACTCAGAGACGTTTTGTAGGCAACTATACGTCAATTTTTATCTTACACTTTTATCTTACAAATTTTTTTTTGTCATGACTTGTACTTTGTTTTCTGGACGCAATAAACAATAAACAATTAAAACAACATAATCTAAGTTTTATTATATGTCATCCTGAAACCGTGGTCAAAAGAATGCCCTTAAAAAGGATGCGCTTAAAGCTTTCATACAAGATTCTACTATTGGTACAAATACTTCTGTAATTTTGCGTAATCGATTCCAAAGATGAAAAAAGGTTGATCAGCTAAGGATTTGCCTATTTCACGTTCGACCGCGAATTAAGGCAAGTGCAAGATAAGTCTTTCTAACAATCAGTAGTCATCGGGAAAAAATTGGAAACTTTAACTTAAAAATCAACCATCAATTTGGTTTCATCTCGTGGCATAATCAATTACTCACATTCGAAATGATTCTATACATAAGGATTATCAGTCATAACAGAGAAAATCTCGCTTTGAAGTTCTCTAAATGATGCGACTGGTTTTGTCTTTACAACAGGCCATCATGCGAACTAGAATTCTGTTGAATTTCCTCCAGATAAGACAGTAAACGAAAAAATTGATAGATGAATTGAGCACCAGCAGGGCTTTAGCTGCTTCCAATGCACAGCCGATCCTTATCCGGTATACTGTCACAGGAAAGAACACAGTTGTCCGATAGGCAATCGACAACACTGCCATTGGCAACTGACAGATGACGAAAATGATCACTACAACGATCAGCATCATTGTCAGCCTTTTCTCTTCCTTTGACTGTATCGTCATCACGTTTTGCTTCTTATGAAGATCCTTGATCGCCCATGAGATGCGAATGTTGAGTATTACCAGAATGACGAGTGGACCAACAGAACGAAACACGAAATAGCACCCTGATTCGAAAATGTACTCATAATAGACAGTTCTAACAAACTTGTGTCGATACCTAAACCGTCGAAGTTCACCATCTTCGCAGCTTTCTCCAAATATGTCCTCCATTTCAAAGAAATAAGGAATGTTGAGGATCACGGCCAGAATGAGCAACACCCCCACTGCCATCTTCACTCGGCGCAGGCTTCTCCACTTGGTGTGCAACGGTTTGCAGATGGCCAGATAGCGATCCACGGTAACGAAGACCACAATCCAAATGGTCATGATGTGGGCGATTAACACAAGCGGGTAAAGATACCTCATCAAGCATGGGAACATTCTGATGAAAGTCGGCAATGTTTCGTTGCGAAAGGCGATGCTTTTTATCGGCAGGAAGATGAAAGCAAACATGAGGAAGATACTATCGGCCACGGCCAGCGCTTCCAATAACCAGTTTGTTGATTTCTGTCTTTGAGGATCTCGATCTCTTCGCAGCACGGCGATCGTAACAGAATTGCCCAGAAAACCCAAAAAACACAGAAAACTGGTCACGAAAATTCTGAAGAAAAACTCGCAGTTAGTGACTCTGAATTCCCACATCGTGAAATTACCGCAAGTAGAATTCGGATCTTCCGTTGTCATATATTTCAAAATAACTGTTTCTGTTGGTTTACGGTACCGCTGTGAGATGTTAAATAACGATGGATCGGAGAGGTTGTATTCGTACAGGTCGTAATTGAACAGGTCGTAGTCGGATAGGTTGTAAACCTGGTGACTGAAGATTGTTGTGGACGGATAATAACCCATCTGGACGATAGTGAATTTATTTCGCAGTTTTGATAGCTGTACGATGCGTTGCTCACATCAAAAACATATAGAGTCAGAAACCGATTCGTGTTTCCTGTTAAAACGACATGAGCGTTGAATCATATAGACTCAGTGTTAACCTGAATCAAGTTTAATTCGTTGAAATAAATCTTGCAATGGAATAATTATACATCGGGCTTTTATATGGATTAACATATTCTGATGTATACTGTTATGCAAATGGTAATTGCAAATTTATATAGCACCACTTGTAAAGAGACTCATCAGAAGCGTTATGTGATTTTTCGTGTTGTTATCTGCCGACTGCTGCTCGAAGTGTGCAACTCTATACACTTTGGTCTCCCTACAGGCACGCTGCTCTTTTCTGATTAGAATAATGCACCTGGCTGTATGGCTGAGTCTATGACCATCCCAATGAGACCTGCTCTTCGTTCTCTACACTGGCTTCCTGAGTTGAGCGTGTCCGCTTCAAGTCTCACTCTTCATGTATAATTCACGTGCAAATCGACTGTCATGCAAATACTCCTACCCTGTAGCCTATAGGTCAATGGTCGATCCTCTCTTTTTGATCAGCCTCCACTGCAAAGTATGTTGTTCCTGGTACACGTCTGGTTCAACCACACCTGGAACTCTTTACCTCCTTCTTCTGTTCGTTACTCTCCAACAGAGACAGTTTGCACTCTTCTATTCTAGGTTTAATGATACTTAATATCTCCCTGTTTTGATGCGCATTTCTGGTCTTTGTAAGAATGTCATTATCAAATTACAGTTGTATTGCATATTGTATATTGTGGAATGTGAAGCAACGTATGACATAAAAGCCTCACATTTAATATTTATTTACGAACCATTCAGTTTATGGTTGTCTATAAATCGTATAGAGAATTCTTACAGGCGTTATATAAATATTCAGGAATAAATGAATTATATACATACATACAGAAGTAAAATTTATTTACGACAAAAACATGTATACAAACATACCCATGTACGTACAAATGCACATGGCAATTGGTTTGAAACAAAGAACTTACTTGCATAAATACATACATAGGTAAGTACATACATGGATACATACATAGATACTTACCAAAATATGCTTGAACTGTCGGGTTTATAATAACTGATGTCTGTGTTCTATCCGTTAAAACTCCTATATTTGCCAAACACCGAATACGCACTTTCTCTCATACTTTTAAATCCGCTGTCTCCTTATTAGCCTACTCCTCTCAACACAACGAGCGTATAAATAAAGCACAACAGCACAAATAAAATATCCGGTTTTCTGTCTTCAGGCAAAAAACTGTCTTCTTCCTATGGTAGTTGATTCCAAGTGTCAGCAAACTCCGCCCCCTTCTGTCGAGCCACAGATCCAGTAGAACAACCAAGCTAGTGTTTTTCCAAGCCCCTAGGATCAACTCTGTATTGCCCTAGATATAAGTGTACACTTTTCTGTAGTAATCGAATAACCTATTTTAAAATCTTGTAATGACCCGGCTCGGTTTTCAATGAATTCATTGAGTGAGGTGCTTAACCACCGTTGCCCATTTCAATAAGGGCCACGCCAGTCGTGTTCATCGTGTAAGGATCATGCTATCCCGAGATACGAATCTCTAAAATAAGTCACCGGGACCTGGATGGCAAACTATCTGTAGGTCATTTAGGACGATAGAGGATCAAAGGCAATAACGCTTCTTGCCATGTTCAGCAAAGAGTGGAAGTATTTAATTTGAAAAGGCGTTAATATTAATAACCTCGATAGTGTAGTAGTTAGCGTGTTGTACTGACAATCGAGAGGTCGACTGTTCAAATCCTCAGGGCAGAAATTTAGTTGGAGGGCCACCCACCCTCATATGCCAAGGCTAAGAAAAAGAAGTCGCAAACACTTAATGCTTATGGCTGCCTCACAGACAGCTCTTCTTCTGCCTCTAATATCCTCAGAAGTAAGACACATCTCAACAATCCTCCCTGTAAAAAAACGAGGGATGTTAGAGATAAACGGCCAGAATTATTGGTTAATCTAGTTCGCTGGATTAAAGTTACATCAATTTGTGAACTATACTAATCATGAAAATGAAATCAACATGATTTAAGCTCTCCATGCATTTGAACTGAGGCCTTGCCATTGGTTATCTCGTCTACAGTATACCCCCATTATAGCAGGCATACACAGCGAAAGACTATCGCAGTGGCCTCTAGCGAAAATAAATATTACTAAGTGGCCTCTGGCGAAAATAATTTAACTAGCGTCTGTACCCATTCGTTACAAATGTGTGACAAGACGCATGACGATCGTATATAACGGGTCGCCTAAGGAATCCCTGCTGCAGGCAATGCAGGTAGGCCTACCATTATTTAAACCAGTTGGTATTAATATTAAATTGTTCTCACAGAACCGTTATAGTCAGTCCAGTGTACATGAAGCCATGCCAAGTGAAACTCTACAATTTTCCAGAAACCAACAAAATAAGCCCTGCTGGCAATGTGAGGGAAAGAGTTTTGCTCGTGAGCTCTCTTGATGTAATAATAATAATAATAATAATTATATTCTTTATTATTTGAAACCCACAGACGCAGTAAGATTACATTGAACATGAAAGAACAATCAAGATCTTAATTAAACACACGGTTTCGCCGCCCTAGATCCTTATATCCATACCGGCACCTACATGAATTATATCCCACTTCGAGCCCTGATTCTCTCCCATCTCATTCCAACATTGACCTTGCTGGCACTGCTTCTCCGCTATGAGTCCCTTCGACAGTGAATTTGCATTTCGAACACACATAACAAACCTTTTAAATTTTGTTTTTTTATCATTTGAGGGCAATAGGTCACATAAGGTCTGCTCTTGCAAAAAATAAAAAATCACAGCAATCACTCTTCAGGTATGAGTCTTTGGCTGAGCCATGATGAATAACTGCAATGGACATTCGTGCGCTGGTGGGAGGGAACTCGTTGGTCATGCGAAGCCTTACAACGATTCACCGACACAGATCCTTCTCATGCACTGGCGTAAACTCATCCAAAATATTGGGGTGGGGGGCATTTGGTTATTCATTAAACAATTATTGCATTGTTTGTACAGTCCATCCCAATCATTGGGGGGCACGTGCCCCGGCTTCCCCTCAGAGTCTACGCCTATGTTCTCATGTATTGGACTGCCTTCATGGAACAGTATTCTTCTTAAATTAGATTTCCATGCATACACACATACATACATAAATTATGACGCCCAAGAAATGTAACCAGCTATCAAAATGTTTATCCGATGTTCGAGAGCTTGAGTGAAACATGACTGAGATTACTGGCAGACAGTGATTATTGTCACAGCGCAGAGGATGAAGTAGATACCGATTGTATTCGCTTGGTGCAAGAGTTACACAGTTTGAGCTAATAATATCAGGGTATAGGCTTAGGCACATGCTATGAACTCGATAGCATAATGCAGGCATCATTTATGATTTATGCAGGCGAGAAAACTCCTGGTAGCATCCATGACTTTTAATAACCAGGAGATGAACTTAGATTCGACTTTGTTGACATAAATATGGACTTCACTGCCATGACAAGTGACAAGAAACAGAGGTTCGAAAATTGAACCGCAAAGGGGACACCAGAGCAACTGTAGAGGTCGCGATAGACAAACGTAGCAAAGCCCACATGGAACAAGATACAAGGGCTTCGGCAGTTTTATTGCAACAAATACAATCATGCAACTTTAGAAATTCATGTTTGAAAATCGTGGGATAGACATGTAAGCAGAGCAATACCTAGAGTAAGGTTTTACGACTCGATTAAGATAAACAGATGATGAAATCGAGAATGACTGAAGTGACCCATATGCAATCCGGAACCTGCCAGATAATTGCTATAATTAATGGGCTTCTAAGTCTTCACACCACAATGGAATAATAAACTGTACGTATAAATACATCATACACATCACAAAGTTTCTTCCTAGTTATAAAAGATGTTGTGTCACCCTTGACAAACATCATAAAATTGCACATTAGATCATCGATATAAGTATCGCAGGCTGCCACTATAGCGCAGTGAAATCGCAAGAAAGCGTTAAATCATTAGGCCTATAGGATACTACTATTTCGACTCTTCACCGATATCTTATTATTACTGAGGCCATTCATGTCGCCTAGTGACAGTAGTAGGCTGAATAGACTCCCATTTTTTAACACTCTAGGAGTCTATTTATCAGAGGATATATTGACTGTGGAGTTACATCTTACTAGGACTAATTGACCGGTGGAGTGTATTGTCACTAGGGTTAAAACACTCCTGTTGTTATTATTATTTATTATTTTGTTGATTAGAAACTCCAGTAAAGTTGATTCATCCTGGGAACAAATGAATAGGGGAGCTGATTCTTCCTGGGACAAATTGAATTGGGGAGCTTATTGTTTTTATGACTGGTAAAGTTGATATTTCCTCGGACCAAATGACTTTTGGAGTTGATTCTTCGTAGGACAAATTGAATAGGCCTAGGGGAGTTCTTTATTTTTACGACTGGTGGAGTTGATTCTTCCTAGGACCAAGTGAATTGTGTAGTTGATTCTTTTTGGGACCAAATGACTCGTGGATTTGATTCTCCTATGACAAATTGAATGAGGATTTTATTCATCCTAGGACCTACTGAATGGGGAGTTGATTCTTCATAAGACATATTAAATGGGGAATGGATTCTTCTTAGGACAAATTGAATGGGGAGTTGATTCTTCCTAGGACAAACTGAATGGGGAGTTGATTCTTCCCAGGACAAACTAAATGGGGGGTTATTGTTTTACGACGGTTGTATTGATTCTTCGTGGGACCAAGTGACTTGTGGAGTTGATTCTTCTTAGTCTCTGATACCCATAACCCACAAAATCAACTAATTTAATCTTGCAAGTGACCAAATATGACTGAAATGTTTTGGGTATTGCTGAGCGAATGTAACATCGGTGCTCATCAAGTCAAACCACGAACTGCATCCAATGCTTGTTCCAACTAAGGCATGGAACCAAGTTGGAGCTGATTTATGCGCTTCACCAAAAACTGCAGATGGCTATTTTTGTATAGCAGTTGTAATCTCCTACTTTTAGACGTGGCTAAAAGCCATGGATCTAAAATCAAAATCCGAAAATGATGTAGCCATGTTTCTGAACGAGCTTACCTTCATACATGGATGTAGGCTACGCGAATTCAAGTCAGTGACCAAGGCCGTGAGTTTGTGAACCGAATCAGCACTCGGTTATTTCAATCAACAGGAATCAACTCCACAAGTAATTTGGTCCTAGGAAGAATCAGCTCCACCAGTCGTAAAAACAGAAAAGTCCCCCACTTAATTTGTCCTGGGAAGAATCAACTTCATAAGTCATTTGCTCCCAGGAAGAATCAACTCCACAAGTCATTGGGCTCTAGGAAGAATCAAATCCACCAGCCATAAAGACAATAAATTCACGCATTCAGTTTGTCCCAGGAAGAATCAACTCCCCCATTCAATTTGTTCTAGGAAGAATCGACTTCAAAAGTCATTTGGTCTCAGGTAGAATCAACTCCACAACTCATTTGGTCCAGGAAGAATCAACTCCCCATTCAATTTGTTCTAAATAATAATAAATAATAATAATTTGTTCTTTAATTAAGCGCCTGCAAACGCACTGCGCTGTACATTGAACATACATATAGTAGAAACGGCAGCCACGCAGGGCGCCTTACATACATGTATAGAGTAGAAGCACACGATAACAGTTTTACAGGAGTCGAATATAACTATTTAAGCGGCAGCCACACGGCGCCATCATGGCCTAGTATTCATTTAACCACTGCCACCTAGCAAGTGGAAGGCTGAAAAAACCTTACGGGGTCTACCGGGTTCGATCTCGGTACCTTCAGCTCTTCACGCCAGTGTGTTATCCATTACTCTACGGACCCCCCGGAAGAATCAACTCCCCTATTCAATTTGTCCTAGGAAGAATCAACTCAACAAGTCTTTTGTTCCAGGATGAATCACTCCATCAGTCGTAAATACAATAAATGGGCCCATTCAATTTGTCATAGGAAGAATCAGCTCCGCAAGTCATTTGGTCCCACGATGAATCAACTCTACTGGAGTTTCTAATCGCCAACAGGAGTGTTTAGTCCTAGTAATAAATACGCTCTACCGGACAATTAGTCCTAGTAAGAATTAACTCCACAGTCAATATATCCTGGGATAAATAGACTCTTAGGGTGTAAAAAAGGGAGAGTCTATTCAGCCTGCTACACTGGTCTTCGTATTTTCTTGTTTGCCAACGTCACCGGATTATAAGTCGCATGAAAATGATAGTTGAGATTGTTGTGGGCAAATTTGAATCGAACCTGAGTGTAGTGACTTTCTCTCAAGAGTTTCAAAACTAATAATTCAGGCGATGTAACGTAATGTAAGGGAACATTTGCATAGCGCATCTTAAGATCCTCACAGAGGCGCTATGCAGGCAGCTATCAGTTAATTCAAAAACATAATCCAAGCTTATGTTACAGTACAATATTATGTCATCCGGAAACAGTCGATAGATTTCTGGCAAAAATATGCCCTTAAAATTTATATATAATTTTTTGTATGATTCTACTATTGGTTCAAATATTTCGGCAGTTTTTTTGTAATCTACTCTAAAAACGAATAACGTTGCTCAGGAAAGAATTTTCACACGTCATGTTGGACGGCGAAATTTTCTGCGCGAATTTAATCATGTTTAATTTTCTAATATTCGGTAGAAATCGGAAAACAATCAAACACTGTAACCTACACCTTAACCATCAATTTAGTTTCACTTCATAGCAAATATTAATTACTCACATTTTAAATGATCCCATGCATAGCGATTGTCAGTCATAATATAGAATATCTCGCTTTGGAGTTATCTAAATCACGAAATTGGTTTTGTCTTTACAACAAGCCATCATATGAACTAGAATTCTGTTGAATTTCCTCCAGATAAGACAGTAGACGAGAAAATTTATTGACGAATTGAGCACCACTAGGGTTTTAACTGCTTCCAATGCACAACCAGTGGTTTTCCAGTACACTATCACAGGAAATAACACATTTGCCTGGTAGGCAATCGACAACGCTGTTATTGGCAACTGACAGATGACGAAGATGATCACTACAATGATCAGCATCATTGTCAGCCTTTTCTCTTCCCTTGCCTGTAGCGTCATCTCGCGTCGTCTCTTATTAAGTTCTTTGATCGCCCAAGAGATGCGAACGTTGAGTATTACCAGAATGACGAGTGGACCAACAGATCGAAACACGAAATCGAATCCTGCTTCGTAGATGTACTTATAATATATGTCTTTGACAAACGTGCGGGGAACAATGAAAGGTCGAAGTTCACCGTCTTCGCAGGTTCTTCTCATTTCCACCTTCAATTCAAAGAAATAAGGAATGTTAAGGACAACAGCCAGAATGAACAACACCGCGATAGCCATCTTCACTCGACGTAGGCTTCTCCACTCGGTGTTCAACGGTATGCAGATGGCCAGATAGCGGTCGATGGTAATTATGACCACAACCCAAATGGTCATGGTGTGGGCGATTAACGCAAACGGGTAAACATACCTCATCAAGTATGGGAACATTTCTTGAAACGTCGTCAGTGCTTCGCTGCGAAATGCAATGCTTTTCAACGGCTGGAATATGAAAGTAAACGTGAGAAAGATATTATCAACCACTGCCAGCACTTCCAATAACCAGTTCGTCGATTTCTGTCTTTGAGGATCTCGGTCTTTTCGCAGCACGGCGATCGTAAAAGAATTGCCCAGAAAACCAACAAAACATAGGATGCTGGTCAAGAAAACGCTGAAGATGAAATCACAATTACAGGCTTTTAAGTCGCACGTCGTGAAATTACTGCAATTAGAATTTGTTTCTTCCATTGTCAAATATTCCACAATTACTCTTTCTGTTGGTTTACGGTAACCGCTGTGAGATGTTAGATAGTGATAGATCGGAGAGGTTGTAATCGTAGAGGTCGTTATTGAACAGGTCGTAGTCAGATAGGTTGCAAACTGGTTGTTCTGGACGGATAATAAGCCATCTAGGCGTTTATGTTATAAAACCTGCACGATGCGCTGCTCAATTCAAAAACATATAGAGTCAGAAACTGATTCGGTGTTTCCTGTTAAAACAACAGATGCGTTTGAATCATACAGACTCGATGTTAACCAGAATCTAGCTTAATTCGTTGAAATAAATTTTGCAATCCATTTAGAATACATCGGATTTTTATGGATGGATAAATTCTGGTGGATACCGTAATTGTAATAGTAATTGCAAATTTATATAGCGCCACTTCAAAAGAGACTCATCAGAGGCCGTAATGTGATCTCCTGTGTTGTTTTCCGCCGACTGCTACTCAAAGTTTGCAAATCTATGCTCTTTGGTCTCTCTGAAAGCAAGCTGATCTTTCTAATTAGAATAATGCACCTGGCTGCAAGGCTGAGTTTAAAGATTCTCCTGAAGAGACCTGCTCTTCGTTCCGTACACTGGCTTCCTGAGTTGTGCATGTCCGCTTCAGTCTCTCACTTTTCATCTGCAATGCACGTGCAAATCGTTTGTCGTACAAATTGCCCTCAATAGTTCTACCTTGTAGCTCAAGAAGTTGAAAGCCGTTCCCTCTTGATCAGCCTCCGCTGCAAAGTATCCTCTTCCTGGTTGATGTCTTGTCTTTGTCCTCCTCGTGATCGTGACTCTCTAACACTGACAATTTGCGCTCTACCAGTCGATAGGTTTTATGATCCTTAATGTCTCCTTATTTCGAAATGCATAGTAAAGTTGTATTATTTATTGTACAATGTGAAGTAGCGTATTACATAATAGCCTCGACTTGAATCTTTATTTATCAACTATTATGTAGATCCTTTGGTTGTCTATAAATCACGTGAGAGAATATCTAGAGGAGTTATATAATTATTCAGAATTATATACATCAATAGATACAAACATACAAACATATTTACTTACAAACATACATGCAAATGTGTGTACCACACAAACATGCATATATACAATACCCATGTACGTACAAAAACGCATGGCAATTGGTTTGAAGTGGCTCTCGCACACAAACGAACATACATACATAGATACATACATACATATATAGATACGTACCAAAATACGCTTAAGCTGTCGGGTTTATTGATATCTCTGTTCTATAATTCCTATGTTTGTCAAACACCGAATACGTACTTGCTGGTAAAGCCTTACCTTAAATGCGATTTCTCCATATTACTCCTATTAAAACGATGAGCGAATTAATAAACCACAACAACACAATACGTATCCGGTTTTCGGTCAGTAAAAAAGCGAACTTCCTTCTATGGTAATTGAATCCTAGTGTCAGCAAAACTCCGCCCCTTCCGTCGAGACAAAGCGCAAGCAGTTGAGCTACCAGGCTAGTGTTATTCGAAGCCCCTAGGATCAACTCTGCATTGGCCTAGATATAAGTGTACATTTTATCTCTAACAACCGTCTAACCTCGTTTTAAATCCTTGAGTGACGCTGCTGTCTTGTAAATGAATTGATCAAATAAAGATCCCTCGTCACCGCTGCCCGTTTGAAGTGGCGCCACACCCTTTACCGTCCTCGTGTACGGATCGTGCTAGAGCAATATTGTATGACCTCGACTCTAACAGTTATATATTTGTCCCATTCCACAAAAAAACACCACGACATAATCATACATCAATGTACAAACGAAGCCCAACAAAAGCTTGAATGTCAATGTCAAGTGAGTTTCTTGCAGTCAGTGTTGGGTAAACTCACACAAGAAATGAGTTAAATCAAAACTCAACTCACGCACCTCAAAATGAGTTTAAGCTCAAATTCAACTCATCATAAGTGAAATGAGTTAACTCAAACTCAAATTCAGAGTTTAAATGAGTTCACTCATGAACTCACACGTTTCATACTGGCACGTTCTAATCGAGCAACAATTTTTCCATCGCGCCTACTAGTAACAGAAAAATATTTTCAATCAAGAATACACGGTACTTCAGCCATGTTGTTCTTAACTGTTCACAATATGCAAAATATGCAGTGCTTAAATACTGTCCGCTAGCAGTGTTTACGACCCTCCCTGCCGTCACCACTCACCAGTATGGAAAGCCGACGATATAAAAAAAGGCTTGTTTCAACATAATATGTGCCGAGTGCCGAAGAGTGAGCTGAGTTTAAAATAATTGACAGTTAAACTCAAACTCGCAGAAAATATGAGTTAACTCAAACTCATAACTCACACTCTTCAAGGTGAGTTAACTCAAACTCATAAATCACAGCAAGTGAGTTAACTCGTGAGTTTAAACTCATATGAGTTAACTCATACCCAACACTGCTTGCAGTAGGCCTAGCATACATAAACACGACCATAGCAGTTCGAATGAAACAACTGTTGCGAAGAAAACATTTGGTGGAAAACGGTATACACTTGGACAGGCGAGAAAAAGGATTATGGGCAGTGATAGCAGTGGAGATGAACCAGTTGAAACCGAAAGTGGTGAGGATGTTGCTACGGCAAGCATGGCTACGCATGTGAGTGATACTCATGATGTTTCTATCGATAATGAGTGGAGTCGTCATGGTTTGTCGAGAAAAGACTGCGAGGTTTGTGAGGTCCAATCCAGCTGCAGCAAAGAAGGACAATCCATACAAGGACACAAAGACTGTGTTTGCTCTTCATTGTGTGGCACATTCTTGTGCATTCGCGATGGTAGCACATGTTGGGCCGACTACCACAGCAAAGTGGAATTCTGGTGCTAAAACATTAGCTAGCTATCAGAAACTGTTACTTATACATCATATATCATATATCATATATATATCATATATATATCATATATATATCATATATATATATATATATATCGTATATATATATCATAATATATATATATCATATATATATCATATATCATATATATATATATAATATATAGCATATATCATATATATTGTATATCAGACTTCTCATCAGAGACAGTAAGATTCCAGTTTACATGCATTCTGAAGTTAGTGATTTTTGCCCGGGAGCTCAGGGTTAGGGGCGTTTTCGCACAGGGTTGTAGGGTTATCTCACTTCCGCTATGGGAGATCAGGGGCGATAGGGCTAAATGCGCCTCATGCCTACTGATTCTCGACTATCGCTAGTCGGCGACTATAGCTAGTCGCGACTAACCGATATACGGCGACTAAGCTAAGATGTGCTCATACCGACCGCCCCAGGTGTGAATATCGGATAGCGCAGCTCTCAACTCTTCTCTGTCCAACGTCAGTCTTCAGGACACGACATCCCCAAGCACCTCAAGTTGTCATTGGTGGTCTCCAGTCTGCTCTTCCGTGGTCTTCCCCTTTTCCTTCTTCCCTCAGGGATCCTGCTCATCACTTGTTCGTGTCTTCTGTCCTTGTATATACGAACCACATTTCCAATCCATTTTAATCTTCTCTTTCGGAAAATGTTGTCTACATCCTCTTCTCCCTTAAGATTCTATTCGGTATTTTATCACGCTACAAAACAAGCAGAATTCTCTCTCCTCAGCCACCTACGATGTGCCGCTGTTGGTGTCTGAATAGACACCGGGACAGAAAGACGCCGGGAGTGTTTTTATCCTGATATATAATGAGTGGAGAGTTACTTGATACTAGGACAAAACACTCCACGCTGCGAATAAACACTACGGGAGTGTTTTCGTTTGAGATCGGCCCAAATGACTGGTGGAATTTATTCTTTCTAGGACAAGTTAATTGGGGGAGTTTATTGTTTTTTCGACTGGTGGAGTTGATTCATCCTAGCAAAAAGTTACTTGTGGAGTTGATTCTTCGGAGGACCAAAACACTCGAAGAGTTGATTCTTCCGAGGACCAAATGACTGGTGGAATTGATTCTTCCTGGGACAAACTGATTTGGGGAGTTTATTGTTTTTACGACTGGCGGAGTTGATTCTTTCTAAGACCAAGTGTCGGTGGAGCTGATTCTACCTACGACCAAATGAATGAAGTCGATCAGAACAAACATTCTACTGCCATTATGCCTAAAATTTAATGGCTGCAACTTAGTGAAAATAACATAGGATTAATCCAGCTTAAAGATTTTTCACTTAAATGGTACAAATATCTTTCGGCCCATTTTATATCACTCTCTCCCATGTCATTCCAACATTGACCTTGCTGGCACTGCTTTTCCGCTATCAAAACTGTCAATCCTCTTTGAGTCACTTTGGAAAGCGAAATCGCATGTCGATCACACATGACAAACCTCTTAAATCTTGTTTTATCATTTGAGCGCAATGCGTCACTTACGGTCTGCTGTTACAAAAAAACAACAAATCACAGCTATCTCTCTTCAGGTACGTATGCCTCATGACGTTGAACCATGATGTAGAATTGCAATGGGCGTTCGTGCGCTGATGGGAACTCGTTGATCCTGCGATGACTTACAACGATTCACCGACACAGATTCTTCTCATGCATTGGACTGTCTTCATGGAACAGTCTTCTATTTTAAATTATAACTTTTCATACATACATACATACATACATACATACATACATACATACATACATACATACATACATACATACATACATACATACATACATACATACATACATACATACATACATACATACATACATACATACATACATACATACATACATACATACATATATACATACATACATACATACATACATACATACATACATACACACATACATACATACATAGATACATACATACATACATACATACATACATACATACATACATACATAAATTATGGTGCCCCAAGATATGTAACCGACTACCAAAATGTTTCTCCGATGTTCGAGAGCTTGTGTGAAACATGATTGAGATTACTGGCAGACAGTGATTATTGTCACAGCGCAGCGGATGAAGTAGATACCGATTGTATTCGCTTGGTGCAACAGTAGCACAGCATGAGCTAATAATTATCAGATGGGAACTCGTCAAGGCTTAGTCACATGGCATGAACTCGATATCATAATGCAGGCATCATTCATCATTTACGCAGGCGAGAAAACTCCGGGTAGTAATCATGACTTTTAATTACCCGGAGATGAACTTAGCATCTACTTTATTGACATGAATATGGATTTCACTGTCATGACAAGGGACAAAAAACAGAGGTTCGAAAATTGAACCGTTAGGGGACACCAGAGCAACTGTAGAGGTCGCGATAGCGAACGTAGCAAAGCCCACGTGGAACAAGATACAAGTGCTTCGGCAGTTTTATTGTAACAAATACAATCATGTAACTTTAGAAATTCATGTTTAAAAATCATGGGTTAGACAAGTAAGCAGAGCAATTCCAAGAGCAGGGGTTTACGACTCGATAAAGATAAACAGATGATGAAATCGAGAATGACCGAAGTGACCCATTTGCAATCCGGAACCTGCCAGATTATCGCTATAATTAATGGGCTTCTAAGTAATCACTAACCACAGTAGAATAATAAACTGTACGTATAAATGCATCATACACATCACAAAGTTTCTTCCTAGTTATTAAAGATATTGTGTCACCCTTGACAAACATCATAAAGTAGCACATTTAATCATCGATATAAGTGTCGTAGGCTGCCACTATAGCGCAGTAAAATCACAAGAAAGTGTTAGATCATTAGGCCTATAGGATACTTGTACTTCGAGTCTTTATCGACATCTTATTACTGCTGAGGCCACCGATTTCGCCCAGTGTAGTAGGCTGAATAGACTCTCCCTTTATAGCACTCCAGGAGTCTATTTATCCCAGGATATATTGACTGTGGAGTTAATTCTTACTAGGAGTAATTGACCGGTGGAGTGTACTGTTTCTAGGAATAAAATACCCGTGTTGGTGATTAGAAACTTCAGTAGAGTTGATTCATCCTAGGAGAAAATGAATTGTGGAGCTGATTCTTCCTGGAACAAAATGAATGGAGGAGTTGATTCTTTTTGTGACCAAATGACTTGTGGATTTGATTCTTCATATCACAAACTGGACGGGGAGTTGATTCTTCCTAGGATGAATTGATTGGGGGAGTTCACTGGTTGTACGACTGGTGGAGATGATTCTTCCTACGACCAAAATTGTGGCGTTGATTCTTCTTCCTGGGAACAAATGACTTGTGGAGTTATTCTTCGTGGGACAAATTGAATGGGTGGAATTCATTATTTTTACGACTAGTGGACTTGATTCTTCCTAGGACCAAGTGGCCTGTGGATTTGATTCATTTTGGAACCAAATGACTCGTGGATTTGAATCTTCATAGGACAAGTTGAATGGGGGAGTTGACTCTTCTTAGGAAAAACGGAATCGGGAGTTTATTGTTTTTGTGACTGGTGGAGTTGATTCTTCTTAGGGCCAAATGACCTGTGCAGCTGATTCTTACTAGTCGATTACTTACCCATCTCTGATACCCACACAATAAACTACTGTAAGCTTGCAACTGACCAATTATGACTTAAATGTTTTAGGTGTTGCTGAACGAATTTAACCACGGAATTCATCAAGTCAAACCACGAACTGCATCTAATACCTGTTCCAACTAAGGCTTGAAATCAAGTTGGAGTTGATTTATGCGCTTCACCAGAAACCGCAGGCGGCCATGGTATGTATTGCAGTTGTAATTTCCTATTTTACCAGGCGGATGAAAGCCAGGGATCTAAAATCAAAATCTGCAAATGGTGTAGCCGTGTTTCTGTACGATCTTACCTGCATACATGGATGTAGGCCTAATCGAATTCAATTCAATGACCAAGGCCGTGAGTTTGTGAACCGAATAAGCACTCGGTTATTTCAATCAACACGAATCAACTCCACTGGTCACTTTATCCTAGGAAGAATCAACTTCACCAGTCGTAAAAGCAATAAAGTCCCTCATTTAATTTGTTCTGGGAAGAATCAACTCCAGAAGTCATTTGGGCTCAGGAAGAATCAACTCCACCAGTCGTGAAAACAATAAACTCCCCCATTCAATTTGTCACAGGAAGAATCAACTCCCCCATTCAATTTGGCCTAGGAAGAATCAACTCCACAACTCATTCGGTCCAGGAAGATTCAACTCCACAAGTCATTTTGTCCTAAGAAGAATCAACTCCACCAATCGTACAAACAATAAATGCCCATATTCAATTTGTCCTAGGAAAAATCAACCCCACAAGTTATATGGCCCCAGGAAGAATCAACTCCCTCATTCAATTTGTCCTAGGAAAAATCAACTCCGCAAGTTATTTGGTCCCAGGATGAATCAACTCAACTGTAGTTTCTAATAACCAATAGGAGTGTTTAGTTCTAGTAACAAATACACTCCACAGGTCAATTAGTCCTAGTAAGAATTAACTCCACAGACAATAAAAAAAATTACATTCTGGGATAAATGGACACTTAGTGTGTTAAAAATGGAGAGTCAATTCAGCCTGATACACCGGCCCGCGTCTTTTCTTGTTTGCCACCGTCATCGGATGGTAAGTCGCATTTAAACATTAAAATTATAGTTTAAGAATGTTGTGGGTAAATTTGAATCCAACCTGATGGTATTGACTTTGTCTTAGAGTTACAAAACCAATAATTCAGCCGATGTAATGTAATATAAGAGAACATTTGTCTAGCGCATCTTAGGATCCTCACAGAGGCGCCATGTAAGCAGCTCTCAGTTCTTTCAAAAACATAATCTAATATTACATTACAGTATAATTATGTCATCCGGAAACCGTCAACAGATTTCTGGCAAAAAATATGCGCTTGAAACTTTCCTATAGGCCTACATGATTCTACAATTGATACAAAAACTTCGGCTGTTTTTGTGTAACGAAATGGTGGAAATACGTTGAACTGAGACGAAATACATTGCTCAGCAAAGGATTTGCCTAAGACACGTCGGACGGCGTCATTTTCTACGCGAATTTAATCAAGTTCAATTTTCTGATATTCAGTAGAAATCGGGAAACAATGAAAACTGTAACCTAAACTGTAGCCATCAACTTATTTTCACTTCGAAGCAAATACTAAATAGGCCTACTGACATTTTAAATGATCTTATGCATAGGGATTGTCACTCATAACAAAGGAAATCTCGCTTTGGAGTTCTCGTTCTCTAAATCACGCTATTGGTTTTGTCTTTACAGCAGGCCATCATGCGAACTAGAATTCTGTTAAATTTCCTCCAGATAAGACAGTAGACGAAAAAATTTATTGACGAATTCAGCACGACGACGGTTTTAGCTACTTCAAATGCACAAGCGGTCTTTTTGTCGTACATCCCTACAGAAAATAACACATCTGACTGGAAGGCAATCGCCAACACTGCCATTGGCAACTGACAGATAACGAAGATAATCACTACAATGATCAACATCACCGTCAGTGTTGTTTCTTCTTTCGCCTGTAGCGTCATCTCGCGTCGTCTCTTATTAAGATCATTGATCGCCCAAGAGATGCGAATGTTGAGTATTACCAGAATGACGAGTGGACCAACAGAACGAAACGCAAAATCGCACCCTGCTTCGTAGATGTACTTATAATAGTCGTTCGTAAGAAACGTGAATTGATCATTGTAAGGTAGGTGTCGCGGTCTACGCGGGTGCATGCATCAAGGGAAGAAAACCGACGCGTCAACAAGCTTGTTTACATCGCACGGAAAATTCTGCAGCAAGCTGTCAACATTAATTCGGTGCATGCAACAAGGATATACGTGTTCAGTAGGACTTTCCAGGGAAAAGTACAGTGACGTCACAGAACGTTCTGGAATCCGGGAGAACTCTATATAAGATAGACCTGATGTACATTAAGGGCCTTTTGACGAAGATTTGTAAACGTTGAAACATTGATCGTATGACGTTCAATCGAGACCAGCCAACCTGTGTGCTGTCTACGATTGTGATATTTGATAGACGAGTTGACTTACTCTACACTTAATCGACTTTATTTTTAATTAAAGATCTTTTAATAGTTCCATCGTTGGTTCGTCGTTGCGATCGAAGGAGTCGACCGCGACATTATTGGTGTCAGAA